>JAZKJV010002821.1:0-600000 GCA_037367405.1 Ottelia alismoides
TGAATCTTGGGAATCCCGAACCGTGCTATGATGTGATCTCTCAAGAATCGACAGACAGTCCTACTGTCGGCGGCTCGGGCGGGAATAGCCTCCACCCATCGACTTACATAATCGACAACAAGCAGAACATATTCATAACCCTGACTGTTGGGAAACGGGCCCATAAAGTCAATGCCCCATACGTCAAAGACGTCTGAGATCTGAATGTATTTCAGCGGCATCGTGTCTCTCATTCCTATGGTTCCACCCATCTTCTGGCAGTCAGTGCAGCATTTGACATACTCATCTGCATCTTTGAATAATGAAGGCCACCATAGGCCACTTTGAGAACTTTCGCTTCCGTTCGTTTTCCTGAATGATGTCCTCCAGAATCTTGGTCGTGACATAAAGCGAGGACACTTGGAACTTCCTCCCGAGGAATGCACCTTCTCTAGATACAATCTGCTCCCTCACGAAACCAAATACGGGTCTTCCCACTGGTAGAAATGGATTTTAGACAAGAATCTGTCTATTTTCAATTTAGGCCAGTCCTGTGGGATTTTCTTGGCCTCCAGGTAGTTCACGATGTCCGCATACCAAGGAAGTGAGGTGACAGACAGAATTGCCTCATCTGGAAAGGTCTCTGTGATCGGCTGCAGGTTCAGCTCAGGAGATTCCGGTTCAGGAAGCCTTAACAGATGATCGACCACCACATTCTTTACCCCAGGTTTATCTTTGATTTCTAAGTCAAATTCGTGGAGGAGAAGAATCCACCGAATGAGACATGGTTTGACGTCCTTCTTCTGCTATAAATACCGAATGGCCGAATGATCAGTGTAAATGATTACTTTGGACCCAAGGAGGTATGATATGAACTTTTCCAAGTCAAAGACTACCGCTAGCAGCTCCTTTTCAGTGACAGTATAGTTTCTCTGGGCTTCATCGAGCATTCGGCTAGTGTAGTGAATCGCAAATGGTACATTATCTTTCCTCTATCCCAGCACAGCTCCGATGGAATGATCTGACGCGTCGGTCATGATTTCGAAAGGCTGAGTCCAAATCGGTGGCTGTTAGATAGGGGACTGCGTGATGAGCTCTTTCAACTGATTAAAGGCAAGGAGCACACAGTCATCTACAATGAATTCATTGTCCTTGCCGAGCAACTCAGTCAACGGTCTGGCCAATTTACTGAAATCTTTGATGAAACATCGGTAAAAACCGACATGGCCCAAGAATGACCGGACTTGCTTGATGTTTGTAGGTGGCTCAAGTTTGGAAATCACGTCCACCTTGGGCTGGGTCAACTTCCATACCACGTTTAGAAACAAAGTGACCCAGCACAATTCCTTCGGTCACCATGAAGTTGCACTTCTCCCATGAGAGCACAAGATTGACTTCGCAGCACCTCCATAAGAGTCGATCTAAATAATCCAAACATTGGTTAAATGAATCCCCGTAGACCAAAAAAAATCGTCCATAAAGACCTCGAGAAAGTTGCCCACCATATCGGCAAAAACTGCAAGCATACACCTCTGAAATGTGGCTGGGGCGTTGCACAGCCCGAACTGCATCCGTCTGAAGGCATATGTGCCAAAAGGACATGTGAAACGTAGTCTTCTCTTGATCTTCAGGAGCAATAGCAACTTGATTATACCCAGAGTAGCCATCCAAGAAGCAGAAATATTCCTTCACGGCCAACCTCTCCAAGATCTGGTCGATGAAGGGTAGAGGAAAATGATCCTTCTTGGTAGTGAGGTTAAGTCTTTTGTAGTCCACACATACTCGCCAAGAAGTGGGTACTCTGGTTGCGATCTCCTCTCCTTTGTCATTTATTCACAATGGTGATCCCTGATTTCTTGGGCACAACATGCAGTGGGCTCAACCATTTGTTGTCGGAGATGGGATAGATAAATCCCGCATCACACCATTTCTGAATCTCTTTCATAATGACCTCTCGCAGGTTCGGATTTAATCTTCTCTGCAGTTCTCGAGAGGGCCTGCAATCTTCTTCCAGACAGATGCGGTGCGAGCAGAGTGACGGATTGATCCCATGGAGATCATAAGTTCGCCAGCCTATCGCCTTGCGGTTGCGTTCAAGAACCTCCATCAGACGAGATTCTTGGTCTTCGGTCAGATGGGCATTGATGATGATCGGGTACATATTAGGTTCTCTCGCAAGGAAGGCATACTTCATGTTGGAGGGAAAGGGTTTTAGCTCTGGCGGAGTCTGAGCTGCTTCAACGGTGACTTCAGCTATTAGTGCAGGTGGTGATTCTTTCAACTGTTCGGTGTCCACCATAATCGGTTCTTCTCTCAAATCCTGACAGAATTCCTCAATGATGTCCTCTTCATCAGAAAATTCTTCAAACTTCTGCTCTTGGGTCTGAAGGCACGTCCCCCCCATGGCAGTCTCTTACAAAACATCAGCAAACTCCTCATCCTGATTGATAAGGGGAAATTCGACTGCGGTCTCCACTTCCTCCTTGGGGCAGAGGAGTTCATGGATCTCATTTTCATCCAAAAATAAATTGGTATCTTGAATTTCTGTTAGAAAGTCGCAGTCATCATCATGCTCGATCACCCTTGCACATGATGCAGATGTTTGTTCAGCTGGTGTTCCCTCAGACAGGGTCTCTACTCTGATGGTTTCATTGCTAGCGTTGAAAGTGATTTCTCATGTCCCATAATTCACTACTTCGTTTGATGTCCGCAGAAATGGTCTTCCAAGTATGATAGGGGTAAGGAGCAATGGAGAGGGGACGTCCATATCTAAGACCACAAAATCGGCCGGGAATGACTTTCCCTGAACCGTGACGATCACGTCCTCCAACAGGCCCCTAGGCCGCTTGACTGACTTGTCTGCAAACTGTAGAATCATCTTTGTAGGCTTGAGCAGTCCTAGCCTGAACTCCGTGAGTAGTGAAGCTGGCATCAATTGACAGAAGAACCGCTGTCGAGAAATGTTTGTTCAAACTCCTGATTGAACATCTGACAACGTACAAGAGGTGCTCCCATATCTGGCTTTATCCGGGAGGTTGCTGATGGCGGTTAACGGTGGCCATTGTGAGGGAAATGCTTTTCGGACTTGCCACCCTTGCTTCTGGAGTTGTGGGGATGCAGCCTGCGCTTGGTCGTGCATGCCTCTTTAATCCTTTCTTCACGGCTGGCATGTACTCAAGAGCTTCATCAATGGCATATTCAGCACAAGATTTTGGATGATTTCTATGATGGCAGGATCAGACAAAGCATTTTTCAAAATTTTCATTTTTTTGTTTTTTTTTCATTGCTTCAGGAATATTTACAAAATCTTCACCAATTTCATTCAAAATAGTGTCCATATTGTTGTGTACAGGTAGATGGCAAAAAGGAATGGATTCATCTACAATTTGTGGACCAAAAATGACAGGCTCGTCTTCTGGTGCTGGCGTCTCCAATGCGGGTTGTTCTCCATCGAGGTTGCTGCTATCTTTTGTGTTTTGCTATTTTCTTCATTTTTTTGTGATTTTCTGAATACTGGTGCTGCTCCCAAAATGCTGATTGGCCCTGGTGTTGGCTGGACTGACGATTCCCCGTCAGATGCAAGATGCTTTCCCTTCGCCGTCACCGATGGCTGGAGTGTCCTACCGCTCCTGAGAGTAACAGCATTAGATAAAAAACAATTTAATTCACCTGATTCGGGTTGGACACTGTCATCTACCTACTCCTTGCATCGGAAGTTGTTCGGGTTGGCTTCGACCTGGGCTGGTATGACGGTCTTGGCTGCCGTCAGGTCGTCGATCTTCTGGGTCATCTCATCCATGTTCTTCATTAACTGCTCTAAACAGGCCAGGGCTGGATTAATCGGCACAATCTCAGAAGAGTCCCCCTGCTGGGGTCTAGAATGCTGATATGGCGGCTGAGATTGCGACTGATAACCTTGAGAGAATTGTGAGGAGGTTGGAGGAATATTGTGCATTCTGTTGATTGTATTGAGCAACCGACTGGCTGATGATATCCTTGTCCGTGATATCCGGACTGTTGAGGATCGTACTGAGAATTCTGCCTCCAGATGTTTCCGTGAGAAGGAGGCTGGTATTGGTAGGAGGGCTGGAAAGGTCTCCCACCCTGCTGCTGCTGGTGATAGGGCATGTTGCCCATGTTCTGACCCTGAGAACGTCCCTGAGGACGGGTCAGCTGCGCTTCATTGTTCCATACGCCATTGATCTCCTGGATCAGTGGCGGGGGTGGAGAGAACTGCTCGGAGTATGCTGGCTGGGGCTCAGGTTGATATACAACCATCTGTGTCTGGGGCTGCGGGGGATGCTCCGAAACCTGCACGTAGTACACATGCTGGATAGGCTGGGGCTGCAGTGGAGTCGGCTAAGGGTGTTGCTGCATTGTGGGCTCCTTCTTCTCAGCATTCGGCTCGACAGAAGTAGACACAGCGTTGTACATGTTTGCATTCAATGCACGAATGAGTTGCTCCAGCTGTTGAGAAATCTGGTCGAGCTTTTCCAGACCCTGGGTCCTCTTCTCAATGACTGCTAATTTTTCGAGGTCCTGCGACCTCTTCTCAATGATATCCACCTTGGACAGGTGGCACCCAATGATGCTCAGGTTGGATCTCTCATCATTGTCCTCAGTATGAGAAGCCATGTTTACTGGCTTGCTGATGGCGGTTGTGCTTCATGTATGCTCTGGACGAGGTCTGTGCAGCTTCTCCTTCAACCATTTCCTCAAAGACGTTCCATACCACGTCCTCGTCCTTGTTGAAATGTAAACTGCCGCAAGCGGAGTCTACGAGCTTTTGGCTCTCAAGTGATAGCCCCCAAAGAAATGTTGTACGAGACTGGTCTTTGGAATTTCGTGGTGTGGGAACTTCTCCTGCAAGTCCTTGAATCTCTCCCATGCTTCATGGATAGTCTCGTAGGGGCTGCTGGCAGAAACTGGAGATCCGAGCACACATCTGGTTCAATCGCCCGAGAGGATAGAATTTATGGAGAAAGGCAGACTTCAGCTCCTCCCAGGTCGTGACTACCTTCCCAAGATGGTAAACCCAATATAGGGCCTGTCTTGAAGGCTGAAGGGAAAGGCGGTCATCATGACTACCCCCAAAGGAATACCAGGGTAGTGAGCAGTGGCATAGATGCGGCTGAACTTCTTGAGAAAGATATATGGTTCCTCAGTGGTGTTCCGTAGAATGTGGGAAGTAGCGACAGAAATTGCGGCTTCAGCTCGAAGTGGGCATGCATACGTGGAACCTGAATCCACTCAGTGATGCGTCCCGCTCCTGGGTTGTATGTTTCCTTGAGTGTAGGCTTTGGCTGCGGTGCATCTTCTTCTGCTACTTCAAATTCGGGTCCTCCCACTGAGACTCATCTCTGACTTCATGAAATTAGGATCATAGTTCGGATCATCCTCTCGTCGGCCGTCTCTTGCGTCGGCCCTCCTCCTCAGATCGTTCAACATACTCTTGGAAGGCGGTCTGGGCCAGGGCTTGGTTAGTCAACTGCTGCTGGATGGCTTGAATGGAAGCCAGCAGTTGACTATTAACCTCGTTCTGCGTGGTGTACTGCCCTTCCCCCCGGATTGACTTCAGGTTCAGGTGGGGGTTGTGGTCCTTTCCTCTTCCTCCTGCCATCTCGGATTCTGCTTGGTTTACTGGCTCGGGATTGGCTCAAGGTCTGCACATGGAAGAATGCTCCGATCAGTCTGAATTGCAGCACCAGATAGAGAGATATGGTCTGTGTCAAGGTCAACACAGAATTTCGTTAAGGACGACGACATGTAAGGAGTGAAATCAATTGCCATCCAAAACAGACAGAATTTGGGATGAGAGTGATCCCGGTTTATTGAAGAAGATAGGGAGTCTGGAGATCGGTACACAGAGTTTGAACCGGGTTCTCGGGAATCGCCCTGAATTATTGGAGAGTGAGAGTGAATGGATCTGATGTGGGTGCCGACGGAGTCTCGATTAAACTGCCCATTCGTCGCCATCTCGGAGATCAAGAGGAAGATCGATGTGGATGAAAGATACGAGGGTCAACAAGAAACAAATGGAGTGTAAAACAGTAGAAGGCTCTCAATGAACAAGGGTCAACTGAAGGGAGGACAAAATTTGCGCAAAGGCGCGATATTTTTGATCTTGACCTAGATGCAACTAGCAATCAAACACAAAACAAGGGGATTCACAACCTCAACGCGTGAAGCCGTGAAGGTTCGGCTTTTATCTTTGTAATTTTTATCTTTAATTCAGGAAGTTATCTTTCAACGAGTCCGTTAGAGTGCTACGCCTATAGGAGCGAGAGTACTGCCAGAAAAGTATTCACGTACTTGTCCTCCTCCTGTGTAACCTGTAGCTTGCGCTTTTTGAGGTCCTTGTAACCCTTCCTGGATCCCTACTCAGCCAAAGAAAAAGAGGGAGGAAGCTGATAGGTGAAACTGATACTTCGGATCTCGCTCGCAACGGAATCACCCGTGAGCGTGCAAGATCCTACTCGAACGCAGACGGTGAGACAGACACACCCGTGAAGGCGTGGCCTATGCTCGGTACTTCAGACAAGGTCGATGCTCACACAATAGTGAGTCACCAATGGCGACCAAGCCCTACTCGCCTACGTACGATAGTAGCACCAATACTTCGAAAATCCAGGCGATACACAAGGCAGCCACAAGCTGAGTTTTGGGCTCTAATCCTTACAAAGCACTCTACTCACTTGGAAGGAGACCTTCCCATGCAACTTGAATACAAGTGAGGGTATTGCTCTCCCCCAATCAATGAGTCCAATTACCAATTTTATTTAGGGTCAAGATTTTCTTAGCAGTCCCTTTTTTAATTTTTTTGGTGTTATCGCTTCTTTTGAGTGGATTCAAACAAGCGCCTAACGATTTTTGTATTTTCTTGATCCTACTTTGTCCAAAAACAGAGGGAGAATAGAGTCGGAAAAGCAATGCAAGTTGACACCAAGGTGGAAATCTCACCTTTGTGCCTAAATGATGTATGCAAAGTAAGAAGACTTACAGCGAATCCCAGCTCTCTCCATGCGGGATGCAAAGCAAAAATTTATAAACCTAACTACATGCCGGCATGCAAGGCGGAAATCGTCCTAAGATAGGCAACTGCTAGCGTGAAGAACCACAAGCTAACCACTATCCTCCAATCCTAATGTCCGGTCTAGGCTCACCCCTCCTTCTCTTGACACATCGAGTTTAGGAGAAGCGCTTGGCGGGATGAGCTCGCGGTGCCGGATCGAAGGCTAATGACAAACTGTTTAATTAAACTAAGTCCAAATACGATCTATAGGAACATGCAAAGGTGTTTAAGGTGTTTGGACCTAATCTAATCGATTAAGCAATGCCTAAAAATCTAAGGGCTCAATCCACAAAAGAAATGAAAAAGAAATCAAAACCGGAAAATGACAGTCGAGAAACGCGAAGAAAACCGCGGTGAGCCCCCGGGTGAACAAACACCCGGAATTAGGCCCGAAGTGTCTAAGAGTCCAAGTCCTGTATTATTACAAATTAATCAAATTACTCTCTCTCACAAAAATAAGAAAAAGTCTAACTGTCTCTCTCTCTCTCAAGCTCTCCTGCTCTCTCCTGCCGGCTAGGGTAGAATAGCCGGCTCCTCCTCCCAAGGATGCGTAGGATCCCCTAGGCGATCCTCCTCGGTCAGCGGTCCCTCGCAAGAAACAAGAGAAGTGTCAGACAGTTCAAAACAAATTATGCACGAAAAACAAGTACTCAAAAATGGCTAAGCAGATAATAGACTCAAAAGTACTCTACAAGCTGATGCTCCTTGGCAACGGCGCCATTTGAAAAACGATAAAGCGAGAGCCGATAAATAGTGGTCTGACAAATGAGACTCACAATCGCTGATGCGACTACTCAAGCCTTCCCGTTCGTCAACAATTAACTCACACAATCAATCAGACAATCAATAGCAAGGATTAAAATTTATTATACCCTACTACAAATGTATAATGGCAAGCAAGTAGGGGTCGAACACAGGAAACAAAGGTGCAGAGTATAGACAAAAGTCAAAACCTAGGTCAATTAGACTACTAAGCCAATCTAATTTTTTTGTGGGTTTTAATTTATTTTATTTATTTTATTTTTTATTTTATTTTTTTAATTTTGTATTTTGGTTTTTAATTTTCTGATTTTTTTATATTTTATATTTTATATTTTTTATTTTCTTTTTCAATAATTGAAGATATAAACTATGCAATAAAAGAGGTGATAAAATATTTATAAAAATATAAAAAAATAGTTAAAAATTCAGAAATAAATTCTTTTTGGTCTTTTTTAATTTTTTATTATTTTGTGATTTTTGGGGATTTTTCAGAATTTTTTGGTATTTTTAAATAGTAAAATAAAGCAAATAGTGAATTAGCTACTGGCTAGGGGTAAAATGGGAATTAAAAATAACAAACGGCCACAAAATTTTCCAAACTATTTTTAAGATAAAGATAATAAAATCTGATAGAGAACTTGAGTTTCTATTTTACTAAGTTTTCTATGATTTTATATATTGTTTTTGAATTTTTGTGTATTTTCAAATTTTTAAGGTTTTTCTTTTGAGATTTTTAGTGATTTTTGGATTGACACTAAAATAGATTAAAATACATAATAGATAATTTTTTTGGAATTTTTAGAGGTATTTTAATATTTTTTGGTATTTTCTAAGCTAGACAGTACTGAAATAACATGTTTTTTATTTTTAATAAATATAAAATGGGAAAAAAATGAAAAATAAAAATATGGCATTGATGAATCTGTGATTCATCACATCAAAAGTCAAAAATAGAGCCTTGTTCCCGAGAAAATAGAGGCATATTTCCTTTTATCTTGCATAAATAACACTCATGCATACATCCATAATTCATGCATTTTAGCAGCTCATCTGCATCTAAATAAGAAGCCAAAAATCCCCTGTACAATACCCCTTCATCAAATAACTTCTTCTCTATAATATATGTGTATATTCCTTAATAATATAGGGAAGAATGCCAAAAATCACCCTTGTAAAATAGCCCAAATATCCTGAGAATCCTTGTACATTAAAACACACATAAAGCCCGCATACAAACCCTTACTTAGGTCTACTCACTCTTAGAATACTACATATTAAAAGACCTTCAAATGAGACTAATTTCATTGCAATTGGAGCTTGTATGAGAAACTTGGGTTTTTGGGTCATTTTGTATACCACATATGTACATTTATGTATTCTTGTATTTATGTATCATATGTGACCTTATCTCCGTCTTTGGTCAACATGAAACTTGTAGATCTCATCAAGATCTACAACTTTCATGTTTTGAGTTTTTCCAAATTCGGCTTCCTCTTCTTCCTACACGTATTTCTTCCCCCAGCCATTCACAGCAGGCCACGTGGCGCCCTCTGATTGCGCCACGCGGCCCGCTGCCCTTCGCCTCGTCCGCCCGCAATTTCCACCGTTGGATCGCGCTTCAGATCCAACGGCCCAGGCCCGTCACGTACATCACCACCTTCCAGCCCTCAGATCCATAACACACTTCATCTCCACCATCCATTAGCGCCTCGCCCACAGTGCGCCACGCGTCACATCTTGAGCCCTTCGATCGCATTCTCAGCCCTTTCATCTGAGCCGTTAGCTCCCCAATAATCTCAACCGACCGATCGATCGCCAAGGACTGATCAGGACCGCCCGCCCGTGCCTCTGCCCCATCACGCCAAGTGTCGGCTTCCAGACCCCTTAGATCGCGTCGCCTTGACCTGATCTTAGCCGCTCGCTCGCACTTCGCCCAGCTCACCCCACATGGCGCCATCACGACCTCAGATCATCTCGCCTTGATCTAATCCTAGACGTTCCTTTGCGCTTCGATCTGGCCGTTGGATCACAAGATCCAACGGCCAGGGCCTCGTCTCCTACCTCTGGCAACCCTCTCTCCCACGATCTCCGCCTTGCGGGAGGGGCTGCCCCTTCCTATTCTTGGCCGCACTCTAGCCACCTTCTTCGACCACCATCACCTCCACGTTCATCGGCCACCGTCCCTCATCCTCCGCAGCTACCCACTCGTCACCACTTCCACCATAGATGCTCCACTACCTCCATAAACTTCGCCCCATCACCAGCCCTGCCGAGACCTCCCTCCTATAAATGCCCAGCCGCCGGCCACATTCAGCCCCATCCGCCACTCCAGGGAGATCACTCGAGCTCCAAGCTTCCTATTGGTGACAGCAATTGGCTGATTTGTTGAGAGACGACAGAGCTTCTTCTCCGGCGAGATCCTCGGCCCACCGCCGTGTCGCAGCCACTCCTCCGAGCAGGCTGCTAGAGCTCGGGACCTTACCGACCCCTTGAGCGACGACCTGGAGCTCAAAGCTGAGCCCCAATCCCCAGGTAACCCCCTCCATTCCTCCTCCGATCTTGCTCTTCTTTTTCCTTTATCTTCTCCGATTTTATTCCACGACCACGATCATCTTCGCGCCTCGCCTTCACTCCGCCGAGCTCCGCGTCGGAGCTCTCATCCTCGCTGACCCCTCCGCACCTTCAGACGCTCCACTCCACCGTCCATCGATCTCCCGCTCCTCCACTTGGCCGGAGCAACGTCGCCTGACCACCTCACGTCGCCTTAGGCCTCGCCAACCAGCATCACGTCTCCACAAACGCACGCACGAGCTCCGGCTCTATATTTAACACTTGCAGGTGCTACTTTCATCATTGGCCGGAGCCTCGCCGGAGCTCTCCTCGAGCTTCATCGACACCGAGCTCCAGCCATCCTCCAGGGATTCAGAGACCACCGGAGGCCTCCTCGTGCTCTTCCGCTTCTTCCGAGCTAGGTGGGAGCTGACGAAGCTCATCACTGGAGCTTGGCAACCGAGGCGGGAGCTCGGCTGCCTTCACCGGAGCACAGGCCTCTCCTCCGCAGGCGGCGGACGACCGTTAGAGAAGAAGAAGCAGCCACCGTTCGATCATCTGATTGAACGGTCCTCGCCTCGCCACGCGTCCCTTCGCCGCCCTCATCCTCGACCGTTGATCATCCCTCGGATCGGACGACTCTCCAGCCGCCACGCGTCTTCATCGACATCCCTTGGATCCATCTTGATCCAAGGGCCTTCAGGCTGCCACGTCGCCTTATCCGAGCCTCGGCCCCCAAGCCTAGGCCTCGGGGCAACCCGAAGCTGCATTGAGGCTGGGCCGAACCTCCAGAAGAACCCGAGCCTCGCTCCGAGCCTCCGACGCCCTCCGAACCTAGGTCCCCCACGTGAGGAGCACGTGCGACCTGGGTTATTTGCACAGACACCCCTGGAGCTTTCAGAAATCGCAAAAGGTCCCTGTGAAGCAGTCACCACGTGAGGAGCACGTGTTTCGTGGAGAAATTGCATAGAAGTCCTGCATATTATCGGTAATTGCATTGTAGTCCCTGTCAACATGTTTACTTATTGAAATTTTATTTTCCAGTATTGCATTTACACCCTTGTGTTTGCACGTGTCCCTAGAGTGCATTTTTCATCATTTTGAAATTCTAAAAATTGCATGTTGTTGAGAATTTTGTCCTCTACCTGTTAGTACACGTGTTTGATTTTTGTTGGTATGCTTAAATTATTAATGAATTAATTGGTTCATTTGTGACATATTTTGCCCAGTGATGCCTTTTGATTATTAATTAATTATCTGTGCCTTCAAAAATCACCAAAAATTCACAGTAGCTTAAGGACATCATTTTCAACACTCCATAAAAATTTCATGTCATTTGCACGCATAACGAGGCCTGAATAAATAGTTGAGTGATTTTCTTTAATTAATTTTAGTTAATTCATTTCACAGTAAATTTAAGTTCTGTTAATTTTCCTAGGTCCCTGATCATTAGACCTTCCTAGGATAATTTTAGTTCTTGGAAAAATTGTGATTTGATATTTATTAAAAATTAAACACTGAAAATCACTCTGTCTGTTTATTGAATTCACAGAAAAATTATTTTGAGTCGAAAAATTCCAAAAAAATTAGTGTAGGTCATTTTCATCATAAATAACCATCTGGCCAATTTTCATTATTTTTGGACTTCGTTTGATACACCAATTAAATTTAAAGTTAAATTGGCTAAGATTTGTCTACATATGTCTGCATAAGAAACAAAAAAAAATTGTCCCTCGAATATCAACACTTGTAAATTGCTGTAATCCACCTAAGGAGACAGTTGCCTCCCTGAGATCGACCTTGGACTCCACCAAGTAAAAAATATCACCGCTTAAAATTGACCAAAATCTGAATTTAAGTGGTTTTTTGATCAACCTCTCGTATCCGACTGCAACGAACACTTAAAATTAATTTGGACCATTAATTTGCCCGAATTAACTAAGGGTGCGGGAGCGATATCAAAATGGCGCCGTTGCCGGGGAGGCACGGCTTAGGTTAATTACAACTGATTTTTGAGGTGTTTGATTTCTAATCCCCGGGTAGTCTGACCCCCGGTTTTTCTTGTAATTATTTCTCTCATCTATTTTTGCATTATTTCATTTTTGTTGTCACTCTCTGACCTTCATTTAATTTTTGTGCGAGGACCGCGAGGAGTCGGCGACGCTTCGAGGACTTAGCATTAGATTGTGTGGAGAGAGAGAGAGGCATTGTATTCTTTTTAATTATTTTTCTTTTGCATTATTTCCAGCGGTTCCCGTTTGGGATCTCGCGCGTGTAAATATAGTGGAAACCGTGTCCCGTGTGCTGTGTGGGTGATTGGTAATTTAGCTTGCACTAGCGGCTCCTCGAGCCAATCTAGGACTTGTTTGTGCTCGTAATCAATAGGACCACACAACACACTTAAAAGACGCACCTAGACCGCAGGACTTAGTTCAAAATAAACTGTTCTCCACGCTAATAGAAACTGCCTGTCTAGGAGCGGCTTGCATCGCATGCATTTGCATGTAGAGTAAAGTTTTCAATTCTGTATAGCATCCTGCATCAAGAAGCGAAGGGACCACTTGTAAGTATTCTCTACTACGCATACGCATCATCGATTTCAACTTGCATCGGCTTTTCTCGATTTCCCCCCTCTGATTTTCTCACTTAATTAAAAAGGAAATTGGGACTGTCCGGTAGGCGTGCTTTGTGGTGATTAATTACAGTGATAACCTAACTTTAAAACCGGGACTGCTAACAGTATTGACCATAAAAAGGGAATAAAAACTGAAAATTGTTTGCGGGAGACTAATCCCCGACCTTGTTTTCAGGCTGAGTGAGGGTACCTGAGTGTGTGTGAACACCCTAAGGTAGAGCCCAAATCCCCGTCTTCCATATCACGTTCTAACTGATCCTAGCAAATATCACGAGCCGGATATTTTCAGATTCTTTGACTAGTACCAAGTAGCCTCCGCCTGTCTCAGGTAGATAGGGGCGAAATTGCGGTACTTCGCGACAAGCTGCTAGTAACCCCCCGGGGTGAAGTTCCAGCCTTGTCAGCCTCCGCCTGCTTGCAGGTAGATAGGGGCGTGGTCACTGAATCCATCGGCTTGGGATAGGAGCGAAGAAAGGAAGGAGCGGCGGTATCTTAGACGACAGGATAAACAGGGAAGACGCATCCGGCTCTGAGCCGACTTCCCTTTAGGCCGCGTAATCCTTGCTAGATTTGCTTGAAAATCACACTTAAAAACTACAAGATAAATTGGACTCAACTTTGAGTCCTTCACTGTGTTGAGTGTGAATCCAGGGTCTTGGATTGATCTTGTGCTTGCTTCAGGTAGGAGTAAAATCCTATCTTCTTCTTGCTTAACCAAGATGAGTGACTGGGGAGATCTCGACGCACCGTTCACTGATCTCTCTATGAGTCCCCCAAGTAACTCGTCTTTTCCGGTCCGAGCGCACCTTGGACCACCCAGGACTCATGACCCTCTTGAGTCCTGGTTCCCTCCTGCTCAGGGTGGTTACTCTCAAACCAACCCTTTTATCTCCTCTGAGATTACCGAGGAAGATCATTGCCTCGGTAATCCCTTCCTTGATTCAACCTCTAACACCGACCTTATTTTCCAATCCCCAGAACTAGAGGGAGAAATGCCGCCAAGGATGCCGCCCGATGAGGACCAGATGAGACAGATTCTTAGACGCCTTGCTGAAGCTGAACAGAAAAATGCTGATCTCACTGCACGAATGGGGCAGATAATAGTAGCTGAAGGGATCGACCGACCAATGGTCGATACCTATAACCCGGCGGAGAACGAAATCCAGAATTGGCTAGCACCAGCAGTTCCCGACCAGGCATTCGAGCTGAAGCCCCACTTCCTTAGCCTGCTGCCGAAGTTCAACGGAAACCTAAGCGAAGAGCCGTACACTTTCCTCCGTGACTTCGAACTAGTCTGCAATAATCTGAGCCATCCCAATGTTGGCCAAGATTATATCCGACTGAAAGCCACCCCGTTTGCCTTAGGAGATAAGGCTGCACATTGGCTGAAAAACCTAGGGGTGGTATGTACTACCTGGATGCAGTTCAAGGACCTCTTCTTGAAGAAGTTCTACCCACTCAGTAGAACCAATCAGATGCGAACGAAGATTGCCAGCTTCACCCAAGGACCCTGCGAACCGTTCCACGAGGCTTGGGACAGGTTCAATGACTTAGTACAGAAGTGCCCATGCCACGGCATTTCTAAGGCGATCTTAGTCCAGACCTTGTTCTGCGGTCTAACCCCCGAGATGCAGGGGTTAGTAAGTGCCGCCTGCGGAGGAAGCTATCTGAACAAGAACGAGCACGCCGTGTGGAAAATCCTAGAGCAGATGGCAGAAACCGGCAGGTCACAGGCCACAAGGGCCTATCAGTTGTCTCCCTCGATTCTATCCAATGAGACAACTAGAAGGACTGTTGCAGATCTGACAGAGGACCTCATCCCCAGCATGGGGATGATTGCAGACAAGCTTACTATGGTCGAGCAGATCCACAAGAGAGTCGCGGAGATGGAGTCTCTTTCGAGCCTTCCCAAGAAGGTGGAGGAACTCTCTGAAAAGGTAGCCAAGATTAAGCTACCCACCCCTTCTGCACCACCTGTACCTGTACATCGAGTCCATCTTGTACAGGAACAGGCACCGGGGTCTCAGAGCAGCTGGGATCAGACGTACACCCAACAGAACCATCATGCACCCCCACCAGTGGAGACAGAGTACGAGGAGCCTCCGCCCGTTTACGAGATCAACGGGCTCTGGTATAGCCGTGACCCACTAGTCCGGCAAATCGAGATGGGGAAGGATCAGGCACACCGCCCAACCCCAGTTTACCAGGAGACCAGGCCCGTCACAATCCCGCGATATCAGTCCAGGCCAAAACAGGGGTACCAGCCGCAGCAGCGCACCTACCAGCAGGGGCCAGCACCGCCCCATCAGCAGCAGTATCGGCACGGCCAGCAGGGCCAGTTCAGGACCGCATCCACTCAGCAGCCAGCCCAGCCCACCGAGTTGGAGTCCCTCACCTTGGCGATCCAGACCCTGTCTGATAGGGTCCAGCAGATGCAAAACGACTACCTGGACATGAGAACCGACATCAATCGGGTCTCTCGTGCTCAGGACCAACAAATGGCGCCAAGGACTCCAATTCCCGCACAGGTTCAGGCCAACCCAAATAGCATACAGCAGGGCCATAACCGACCCCGAGATCAGGTATACTATTCAGATAACTATTTATCTGAACATGAGATCCTTTCGTACGATAATGTTAATCATATGTCCCTCAGGAGCGGAAGGACCGTGACCATACCTGATCGGGCACGGGCACAACAGGAAGGAACCTCCGAAATTCGACCTGAGGAGAATTCGGAGGAGGAAGAGGAGGAGCACCACCGTCACCACCAGCAGAAGAAGAGGACATCTGAGTCCTCGAAGCACCAGCCCCGCAGTCATCCAGAGTCCGACGACACCGATGAGCCCGCACCTCCATCTGAGGAGGACCAGCCAGAAGAAGCGGAAGAAGCATCACCGGTTTCGCCCAAGCATTTTCCTTTTCGTCAGAGTCAGAGTCAGAGTCAGAGTCTGTATAAAAGTCCGAGTCAGAGTCTTGTTCAGAACTCAGTTTCAGTAGCTAATGAAGATATTTCAGTTCCAGAACCTGAGTTAATAATCCCTTTCCCCCAAGCTCTCAAGGGTGGGAAGAAGAAAAACAAAAAAATCCCAAAAGATGACCCTGAGATGGCTGAGTTTTGTAACAAACATATCAAGGTCACAATCCCCTTTGACAAGTTCGTGGAAATGACTCCTGCATTCCAAAAATACCTTAAGGTGAGATGCACACCTACTAGGGTTAGCAGGAAGACCAAAAGCCGTGTTGAGAAACACGTTCTATCAGTAGCCACGACTTGTGCAATAAAGAACTCGTTTCCTCGGAAACGAAGAGACATGGGTGCACACTATGTAGTGAGTCATGTTGATGACATCGCGTTTGCACGCACTCTCCTGGACAATGATTCCTCGATCAATTTAATGCCCACAGCCCTCTATGAGCGGCTCAATCTCGGACCTCTTAGGAAATCTAGAGCTATTCTTCAGTTTGCAGACAAATCCACTAAGAGGTCCCAAGGAGAGTTAAGGAACATTGTGATCAAAGTCGAGGGGCAAGAATACATGGTGGACTTTACTGTCCTCGATATGGAAACCCCTCGTAATTGGAGAGATTCCCAGATCATTTTGGGTAGGCCCTTCCTCAGAACAGCAGGGGCCTTATTCGATTATAAGAATGGGAAAATTCAGTTCCAAACTCCAGGCGGAGATGAGGAACTAGAGATGAAGCAGACAAGATGGCAGAGACCAGACTCCGAATCCAGCACCGAGTACTCTTTTATCGAAACAGACTGTGAGCATGTAGACTTAGTTGGGCCATGGAGACAGAACCCAGCCAGCACCGATGTGTCCATCTCCTTTGAAGATGATCCAGTGTATGAGTCAGTCTGCGAGATCCTCAGGAACGAGTACAGCTCTGAGCCTGCATCACCCTTCATCTTCGATGACATAGAGGCCCAAGTGGGCCTGTCAGTCCTTACATCCTTAGGACAATCGGAAGATGAGGAAGACGAGTCGGACGAGGCGTTTGCCGATTGCATGGAGACCTTTGACGATCCGACTCCAGAGCCAAGCTTGGTGGCAGCCACTACAGAACAGGATCCAGCCACGTCCAACACCGAACCAGATCGGATTGAGCCAGACTTCTTAGACGATCATACCATCCCTGAGCTCAAACCTTTACCCACAACTCTGAAGTATGCCTTCCTTGCGGGCCAAGACAAGAAATTTCCGGTCATTATCAGTTCGCAATTGACCGAGGAGCAGGAGTCTCGCTTGCTAGAGATCCTGGAGAAGAACCGCAAGGCAATAGGCTGGAGCATTTCCGATCTCCACGGGATAAATCCCGCTCTGTGTTCGCACCATATATATTTGGAGAACGAAGCCAAACCCTCTCGTGAATTCCAACGTCGGTTGAATCCAAATCTACGAGAGGTTGTGAAGAAAGAGATAGAAAAATGGTGCGACGCGAGTTTTATTTACCCAATCTCCGATTCTAAGTGGGTGGCCCCAATCCATGTTGTCCCGAAAAAGTCGGGAATTCAGACGACCACCAACGAGGACGGAGAGGAAATCGTGACGAGAGTACCCACGTCGTGGCGCGTCTGTGTGGATTACAGACGCTTGAATGCCGCGACGAAAAAGGATCATTTCCCCCTACCATTTATTGATCAGATTTTAGAAAGACTAGCGGGGAAAGAATTCTTTTGTTTTCTTGATGGGTTCTCGGGCTACAATCAAGTAGCCATAGCTCCGGAGGACCAGGAAAAAACCACGTTCACATGCCCCTTTGGTACCTATGCTTTCAGGCGCATGCCTTTTGGGCTATGCAATGCTCCAGGTACTTTTCAAAGGTGCATGATTGCTGTATTCGCCGAAATGGTCGGCGAATTCCTGGAAGTCTTCATGGATGACTTCTCGGTCCACGACGACTCTTTTGATTCCTGCCTTAGGAATCTGGACCGAGTCCTCAAAAGATGTTGTGAGGTCAATCTGGTGCTCTCCTGGGAGAAAAGTCACTTTATGGTGACGGAGGGCATAGTGTTGGGGCATGTCATCTCCAAGAGAGGAATGGAGGTTGACCCTGCCAAGGTGGACGTGATCAGACGACTCCAGCCACCAACCAACGTACGGCAGTTGCGGTCGTTCCTCGGGCATGTCGGATTTTATCGGAGATTTATAAAGGATTTTTCTAAGATTGCCCGACCGCTAACTGAGCTTTTAGGCAAAGACGCGGAGTTTATTGTCGATCACAAGTATCTTGAGGCCTTTAAGCGGTTACAAGGAATGATCATGGACGCACCCATCTTACAAGCCCCAGATTGGTCTCTTCCTTTTGAGATCATGACGGATGCCTCAGATTATGCTGTTGGGGCTGTATTGGGACAAAGAAGAGACGGCGTCCCGTTTGCAATTCACTACGCAAGCAAAGTGCTTGATGCTGCTCAGCGTAACTATACAGTTACCGAAAAGGAAATGCTTGCGGTAGTGTTTACCTTGGACAAATTCAGATCTCATTTAATCGGATCCAAGGTAACTGTGTTCACAGACCACACGGCACTACGATATTTGATGGAGAAGAAGGACGCGAAGGCGCGTCTTCTTCGTTGGATTTTACTTATCCAGGAGTTTGATTTGGACATCCGTGATAAACCTGGAAAGAAGAACGTAGTAGCCGATCATCTCTCTCGTCTCGAAGATCTTAATACTTCCGAGGTTTCCCCGATTCGAGACTCCTTCCCCGACGGGTCGATTTTTGTTATCGACTCACTCCCATGGTATGCCAATATCGTGAACTATCTTGTCTCCAAGAAAGTTCCCGAGGATTGGCCCAAGAGCCAAATTGACCGACTAAAGTCGGACGCTAGACACTACCATTGGGAGGATCCGATCCTTTTCTTTGAAGGACCGGATTGTGTCTGGAGACGTTGTATTCCTCAGGAGGAATACCAGAGTGTCCTTTCTTTATGCCATAGCCTAGAGGCAGGAGGACACCACTCCGGGAAGAGGACCGCATGGAAGGTACTTCAATGTGGCTTTTACTGGCCGACTCTGTTTCGCGATGCCACCGCCTTCGCGAAGTCGTGCCCAGTTTGCCAGAGAATGGGAGGAACCGTTGGTTCCAAGGATGAGATGCCAATGCAGCCGGTCATCATTTGTGATGTCTTTGACGCCTGGGGCATCGATTTCATGGGCCCATTCCCTGTCAGCCACGGGTTTGAATACATCCTTCTTGCGGTTGACTATCTGTCCAGATGGGTGGAGGCTATCCCGACCCGAGCCGCAGACAGCAGGACTGTCTGTAAATTTATCAGAGAGCACATAATCTCTAGGTTCGGGATCCCCAAAATGATGATATCAGATGGGGGTAGCCACTTTGTGAATCGGGAGGTGAAGAAACTCCTGAAGGACTACGGCATCGAACACCGTGTCGCTAGTCCTTACCACCCACAAACCAATGGTATGGCTGAGGTGTCGAATAGGGAGGTGAAAACCATATTGCAAAAGCTCGTCCGCCCAGACAGGAAGGACTGGTCTCAGATCCTGGATCAAGTCCTCTGGGCGTATAGGACGGCTTACAAGACACCGTTAGGCACCTCCCCATTCCGAATGGTATTCGGAAAGCCGTGCCATTTGCCCGCAGAGTTAGTGCACAAATCAGAATGGGCAATAAAGAAGGTCAACTGGAACACACACCTGGGCCAAAAACAGAGAGACATGGATCTGAATGAGCTTGTGGAAGTCAGAAACCGAGCATACGACAACAGTATGGTGTACAAGGACAAAGTCAAGCGTTGGCATGATAGATATATCAGACGAAAGACCTTTGTTCCTGGACAGAAGGTATGGTTGTTCAATGCAAGGCTGAAGACTTTCCAAGGCAAACTGAAGTCTAAGTGGACGGGACCATTCGTCGTCCGAACGGTGCATGATAGTGGATGTGTCGAGATCTCAGATCTCGCAGATGACGCACCGACATTCCTAGTAAATGGACAGCTGTTGAAGCACTTCGTCGAATCCAATGAACAGTTAGTCCATGTGGAGGAGATTGTATTCATGCGCGAGACAGATACAGCAGATACATCTCAAGCCGCGTATGAGACCTTGCAGCAATGAAAGCCAGCCATCAGCAGCATCTTTAAAAGATTCAGACCGACTCATTTGTATATATATCATTCTTCCTATATATTTTCTCTCCCTCCCTCCCCAGTGATTCGAATCACTCGCCCCGGTTACATATCGTCTCATGACTATACTTAGGATAACCGGATCCTAAGTATAGGGGGAGAGTGACCCGCATCTATTCATTGTACATCCTCCAGATCACATCGGTCCTCATACTCCCTTCTATCCTATACTTAGGCTGACCAGAGCCTAAGTATAGGGGGGGCCGATGCCCGCATGTATATATTCATCCATTTCCCTTCTTTCCCTCGTCCGCCCCATTTTTGATCTTCTTCTACACTTAGGCTGACAGAGCCTAAATATAGGAGGCCGAGACGAATTCTATATTTTCTATTCCTTTTTGACTTTCCTACGCTTAGCACGAGCTATGTCTTTTTCCTCGCTTTCCGTGCTCTGAGGACATAGCACACGCTAAGTATAGGGGGCGTGTATATATTACATATATACTTTACCCATAGCTCGTACTTTCGCGTATTTTTGTATATATTTACAATAATTACGGGTGGGTAAAATGACAAAAAAAAATCGTGTATACTATGTACAAATTGTATCAACTAAAAATTGTTGATGTATACCAGAAAAATAAAACAAAATAGGCTTCTTATTTACTCTTGCATATCATCTCTGCATAAAGAGTCTTGCATTTTCATAGCATGACATCTCATCTCATCTGCATATCTTTGCATATGCAAAGTGAAAAGCTAGTGGGTTCTGAACCAAGTTATGAGTAGATATCGAGGATGGACTTGATTTGACCTTAATCCACCTAATTTCAGAGGAACCTTATAGGAACTGGAGTTAAGATTTCTCAGGTCAAGTGACTTAATTCTTTGAGTCCGTAAGTCTATGTTCACATGTCATCTTGATTAGTCTAAGTAGAATATCTCGTGCACACGCATGATTCTTATAGACAGTGACCTAACTTGGACAAGCACAATGCACGTAGCTCTTCATTGATGAGGTGGTGAGGAGGTAGAATCCTTTATCTTGGAGTAGCACACGGGTGGAAACATCCGTCCTCCTCTAGGGAGGGTAGTGCATCTCAACCTAGTCTGGTGGTGTTGACATCTAAGGACAGGATGCTGTGGGTTGCAATAATGCTTCAAAAGAGGGATAGTCTACTGGCTCAAGAGGAAAAACTCCTGATGTACATGCTGCACATTGTATATAGTGAAAAAAAAAATTGCAAGAACTCCAAAAAATCAGACAGGTCCAAGTAAAAAAAAAAATATACCTGTCGGAGTATGTATATTAGTAAAGAAAATGCAGCTGGATGACTTGGCTACACTGGTCAGGCATCCCGGGATAGGTGGCTACACTGGCCACCGTCCATTCTCTTCTCTACCCCCTCCTCTTGAGTTGGTTGCACTTGAACTTAGAAGGGAATACCCCGCTCCTCGAGGAAAGAGTTACTGGACCGGGTTATTGAGTTACCTTGTTAGAGGAGGCTGGTTCCGAGTCATTTCTGATGTGGAGAGTTACATTTCACTTACACCGTACAAGTAAGGATCATAGTTATCAGAAATTTGCGTTTGAGGATTTGTTCTGACCTGACTATTGAGGCGTCTTGAATAGAAGACTTGTGGAACTTGAAGTCTGTTAGGTCTTAAGTTCAGGTCCAAATAAGGTTCCGTCACACAACTAATCCAAAGGTCGAGTCAGGCTCCATTTTTAACTTTTGTTCATGACCTTGGTATGGAACCCAAAATCATTTCACTCTTGCATTTCATTTAGTTGCTCGGGGACGAGCCAGGTTTAAGTATAGGGGGTTGATGAATCTGTGATTCATCACATCAAAAGTCAAAAATAGAGCCTTGTTCCCGAGAAAATAGAGGCATATTTCCTTTTATCTTGCATAAATAACACTCATGCATACATCCATAATTCATGCATTTTAGCAGCTCATCTGCATCTAAATAAGAAGCCAAAAATCCCCTGTACAATACCCCTTCATCAAATAACTTCTTCTCTATAATATATGTGTATATTCCTTAATAATATAGGGAAGAATGCCAAAAATCACCCTTGTAAAATAGCCCAAATATCCTGAGAATCCTTGTACATTAAAACACACATAAAGCCCGCATACAAACCCTTACTTAGGTCTACTCACTCTTAGAATACTACATATTAAAAGACCTTCAAAATGAGACTAATTTCATTGCAATTGGAGCTTGTATGAGAAACTTGGGTTTTTGGGTCATTTTGTATACCACATATGTACATTTATGTATTCTTGTATTTATGTATCATATGTGACCTTATCTCCGTCTTTGGTCAACATGAAACTTGTAGATCTCATCAAGATCTACAACTTTCATGTTTTGAGTTTTTCCAAATTCGGCTTCCTCTTCTTCCTACACGTATTTCTTCCCCCAGCCATTCACAGCAGGCCACGTGGCGCCCTCTGATTGCGCCACGCGGCCCGCTGCCCTTCGCCTCGTCCGCCCGCAATTTCCACCGTTGGATCGCGCTTCAGATCCAACGGCCCAGGCCCGTCCACGTACATCACCACCTTCCAGCCCTCAGATCCATAACACACTTCATCTCCACCATCCATTAGCGCCTCGCCCACAGTGCGCCACGCGTCACATCTTGAGCCCTTCGATCGCATTCTCAGCCCTTTCATCTGAGCCGTTAGCTCCCCAATAATCTCAACCGACCGATCGATCGCCAAGGACTGATCAGGACCGCCCGCCCGTGCCTCTGCCCCATCACGCCAAGTGTCGGCTTCCTGACCCTTAGATCGCGTCGCCTTGACCTGATCTTAGCCGCTCGCTCGCACTTCGCCCAGCTCACCCCACATGGCGCCATCACGACCTCAGATCATCTCGCCTTGATCTAATCCTAGACGTTCCTTTGCGCTTCGATCTGGCCGTTGGATCACAAGATCCAACGGCCAGGGCCTCGTCTCCTACCTCTGGCAACCCTCTCTCCCACGATCTCCGCCTTGCGGGAGGGGCTGCCCCTTCCTATTCTTGGCCGCACTCTAGCCACCTTCTTCGACCACCATCACCTCCACGTTCATCGCCACTCGTCCCTCATCCTCGCCAGCTACCCCACTCGTCACCACTTCCACCATAGATGCTCCACTACCTCCATAAACTTCGCCCCATCACCAGCCCTGCCGAGACCTCCATCCTATAAATGCCCAGCCGCCGGCCACATTCAGCCCCATCCGCCACTCCAGGGAGATCACTCGAGCTCCAAGCTTCCTATTGGTGACAGCAATTGGCTGATTTGTTGAGCGACGACAGAGCTTCTTCTCCGGCGAGATCCTCAGCCCACCGCCGTGTCGCAGCCACTCCTCCGAGCAGCTGCTAGAGCTCGGGACCTTACCGACCCCTTGAGCGACGACCTGGAGCTCAAAGCTGAGCCCCAATCCCCAGGTAACCCCCTCCATTCCTCCTCCGATCTTGCTCTTCTTTTTCCTTTATCTTCTCCGATTTTATTCCACGACCACGATCATCTTCGCGCCTCGCCTTCACTCCGCCGAGCTCCGCGTCGGAGCTCTCATCCTCGCTGACCTCTCCGCACCTTCAGACGCTCCACTCCACCGTCCATCGATCTCCAGCTCCTCCACTTGGCCGGAGCAACGTCGCCTGACCACCTCACGTCGCCTTAGGCCTCGCCAACCAACATCACGTCTCCACAAACGCACGCACGAGCTCCGGCTCTATATTTAACACTTGCAGGTGCTACTTTCATCATTGGCCGGAGCCTCGCCGGAGCTCTCCTCGAGCTTCATCGACACCGAGCTCCAGCCATCCTCCAGGGATTCAGAGACCACCGGAGGCCTCCTCGTGCTCTTCCGCTTCTTCCGAGCTAGGTGGGAGCTGACGAAGCTCATCACCGGAGCTTGGCAACCGAGGCGGAGCTCGGCTGCCTTCACCGGAGCACATGCCTCTCCTCCGCAAACGGCGGACGACCGTTAGAGAAGAAGAAGCAGCCACCGTTCGATCATCTGATCGAACGGTCCTCGCCTCGCCACGCGTCCCTTCGCCGCCCTCATCCTCGACCGTTGATCATCCCTCGGATCGGACGACTCTCCAGCCGCCACGCGTCTTCATCGACATCCCTTGGATCCATCTTGATCCAAGGGCCTTCAGGCCGCCACGTCGCCTTATCCGAGCCTCGGCCCCCAAGCCTAGGCTCGGGCAACCCGAAGCTGCATTGAGGCTGGGCCGAACCTCCAGAAGACCCGAGCCTCGCTCCGAGCCTCCGACGCCCTCCGAACCTAGGTCCCCCCACGTGAGGAG
This sequence comes from Ottelia alismoides, assembly GCA_037367405.1. Taxonomy (NCBI): domain Eukaryota; kingdom Viridiplantae; phylum Streptophyta; class Magnoliopsida; order Alismatales; family Hydrocharitaceae; genus Ottelia; species Ottelia alismoides. The sequence continues at coordinate 24,418 of JAZKJV010002821.1, forward strand.
CACGTGCGACCTGGGTTATTTGCACAGACACCCCTGGAGCTTTCAGAAATCGCAAAAAGGTCCCTGTGAAGCAGTCACCACGTGAGGAGCACGTGTTTCGTGGAGAAATTGCATAGAAGTCCTGCATATTATCGGTAATTGCATTGTAGTCCCTGTCAGCATGTTTACTTATTGAAATTTTATTTTCCAGTATTGCATTTACACCCTTGTGTTTGCACGTGTCCCTAGAGTGCATTTTTCATCATTTTGAAATTCTAAAAATTGCATGTTGTTGAGAATTTTGTCCTCTACCTGTTAGTACACGTGTTTGATTTTTGTTGGTATGCTTAAATTATTAATGAATTAATTGGTTCATTTGTGACATATTTTGCCCAGTGATGCCTTTTGATTATTAATTAATTATCTGTGCCTTCAAAAATCACCAAAAATTCACAGTAGCTTAAGGACATCATTTCCAACACTCCATAAAAATTTCATGTCATTTGCACGCATAACGAGGCCTGAATAAATAGTTGAGTGATTTTCTTTAATTAATTTTAATTAATTCATTTCACAGTAAATTTAAGTTCTGTTAATTTTCCTAGGTCCCTGATCATTAGACCTTCCTAGGATAATTTTAGTTCTTGGAAAAATTGTGATTTGATATTTATTAAAAATTAAACACTGAAAATCACTCTGTCTGTTTATTTAATTCACAGAAAAATTATTTTGAGTCGAAAAATTCCAAAAAAATTAGTGTAGGTCATTTTCATCATAAATAACCATCTGGCCAATTTTCATTATTTTTGGACTTCGTTTGATACACCAATTAAATTTAAAGTTAAATTGGCTAAGATTTGTCTCCATATGTCTGCATAAGAAACAAAAAAAAAATTGTCCCTCGAATATCAACACTTGTAAATTGCTGTAATCTACCTAAGGAGACAGTTGCCTCCCTGAGATCGACCTTGGACTCCACCAAGTTAAAAAATATCACCGCTTAAAATTGACCAAAATCTGATTTAAGTGGTTTTTGATCAACCTCTCGTATCCGACTGCAACGAACACTTAAAATTAATTTGGACCATTAATTTGCCCGAATTAACTAAGGGTGCGGGAGCGATATCAGGCATGCAATAGCGAGTTAACAAGAGCTTAAGTCTATTTTTTGAGAATTTTTGGCACTTAAATGATGCATGAAATAAATAGTTCAAACATACAAAAATCCTAAGCCTGGCAGGGGTATAAATGCAATTAAAGAAACATCCAGGGGCTTAGGTGCAAATTTCACCAAAAGACATGCGCAGAACATGTGATCTGTCATTCACAGGGGCATATTTGCAAATACAAGAAACCGGCGGGGCAAACATGCAATTATCCCCCAAAACATATTTAAATAACTACGCACAGGGGTATAACTGCAAATAGATGAAAGTTTAGGTTCGAAAATGCAAAATACCCAAAACGCATGCGCCCCAGTCACGTGAGGTGACGTGGTGAGGACTAAAGTGCAAATAAGATAAGTGTGGGGGCCGAAGTACAACTATTACAAAAACTTTTAAACTGGAAATGAAAGTTCTAGGACTAAAAGTAAATAAAAAAACACGTGGGTTTAAGATGCAAAATACCCACAGTGCTGATCGTGCGGCCGAGGAAGCTTCACTTGACACATGGCGTGCATCGGACGGCCCGTACCCCTTCACCCTGAACGGCTGGGATTAGATCTTGGATGGATGATCGGACGGCTGGGGACACTTGGCGATCGGACGGTGGACGTGCGCCTGGAGGGGGTTGCTGATCCAACGGTGGGGAGAGGGTCACGAAGAACACCTCCCCCGACGAGCTTTGGCTGGCGATTACGGCCGACACACGGCCTCTCCGACCCTAGGATCAAGGGCAAAACGATCCTGGGGCCTCTCCACGTCTGAAGGTGGTCTCCGGCGAGGATGAGACGGCGTGGGGTGCTCGGACGGCTGAGGCGACCTGGGGGGCTGCTCCTGGGGATTTCGAGGCTCGATGGAGCCTCCTCTTGGGCTCTGACCTGCAAGGGAGTGATGACCGAGAAAACCCCAAGTGACTAAGGCAAAGGTATCTAGATGGTCGTTGCAACCTCAATCACTCATACTCGATCAATCAAGAAAAATAGACCACCAATCAAAAATAAATCAAATCAAAAATCAATAGCGGTCTTGCTATTAGTTAACCTGGTATAGCGACCAGGGTTGAACACAAGGAGCACGAATTGGCCTCGCGGCCTACGAAGTAGTCAAAAAGAAAGGAAATGAAATAAAAGGGTATTTTTGGTGGTTTTTAATTCTTTTTATATTTTTTTTGGATTTTTAATGTATGAAGAAAATAATAAAAACAAGAAAACAACTCACTTTAACAATTTATTAAATGCACTAAAAATCAACCAAAAATTCAAATAAAAATATTTTTGTGTGTTTTATAATTTTTACTGTTTTAGTGAATTTTTGGGATTTTTCTGATGTTTATTTAATTTTCTAAAAATCAAACAAAGTCAAAAACTGTAGGTACTGTCCAGCCGAGCTTAAGGGACTTACATAAAATATCTAAGAGCCCCCAATAAGCCTGGAGGTATTTTACCTGTACAGAGAAGAAAACAAGAAAAAATTGGGCACCTAAATTATTATTTTTGGATTTTTAATTTATTTATTAGAATTTTTATGAGATTTTAAGTGTTTTTCGATTTTTAGGTGTTTTAAGTAATGAAAAATAGCCAAAATTTGCTAGAAAAGCAAGCAAGCAAAGACAAACAGTAAGTAATTTTTTTGTAATTTTTAAATGGTTTTAATATTTTTTTGGGGTTTTTAAACTTAGACAGTAACAAAAATAGATGTTTTTGAATTTTTAAAAATATCAAAACAAAACAAAAATGTCTCCAAAAATCCTCTAAAATTTTACACTATGGTAGGAGCCATGTGTCCAATTTTCGTTGGATTGGGAGTTGGTTTACTATTTTATTAAAATCAAACACACGGGCACAGTACATAGGGACCAAAATGCAAATACCAAGAGTCCTGGGGGTTCTGGTGCAAAATACCCAGGAGGTCACGCGCGTGGCGCGTGCCTGGGGCACTCAGGGACCCAAATGTGATAAAAACTAAGTCTCTAGACTATTTGGTAACAAGTACCAAAAGTCCGAGGGCTTATCTGCAAATAACCCAAAAATATCCGCACATGCTCAATAAATCCACGCACAGGGGTATCGATGCAAATACTCAAAAGTTTTCATTGATTCCATAACATCACAGAACTACAAGGTATTAACTGCAAAAAGCCCAGAAAAACACGTGTCGAAGCACGTGCTACATAACACACAGGGGCATAAATGCAAACTAAATAAAGAGTAGGGTCCTCTATGTAAATGTTCCTAAACTAAATAACTGAACTAAATATTTACACGACTAATTGCTAAATAAAATAAAAGAGGGGGCCTAAGGGTAAATTACCCTTTATTAATGCGGGCCGCTGGATGGACGCCACGTAGCAGATGAACGATCCGGATGCGGGTGGCTCTCCAAGGCTCAGCTCCTCGCGATGATCGAACGGTGAGGGCGTAGCCACGTGGAAGATCTTGCGGTGGCGGTGCGTCGCTGCTACGCCTCTCTGGATCGACGGCTGGGATCAGTCCTCACTGATCGGACGCTAGCTATAGCTCCGTGGATGAACGGTCAGGATGTGATCTGGAGCTCTGAGGCTGATCGGACGGTCGCTGAAGGTCTTCGAAGAACAGGCGGCCGACGAACTTCACCGGCCCAGTACGCTCACTCCGAGCCTCCTCGCGGGGCGCTGATGGTCGGAGAAGGTTCGGCGTGGGCCTCCGCGTCAGATGGGGGTCGCCGATGACCCAACCTAGCCCTGGAGGGCTCCGGCGAGGTCGACGGAGGGATGTCTCCTGGCTCGATGTAGGAGGACCTCAGATGGCCCTCATTGTACCTGCAAGATAGTCTAGAAGACTCGCGGGTCGAGGGCAAACTGCCTCGACCCGGTTAGGCGAGGTGAAGGTGGACGGTGGTGCGATATGGGCGAGCTCCGGCGAGGGTGGGGACGGAGGAGCTCGAACCCCAGCTCCTGTGCGAGCTAGGTTGGATGGGAGTATGGAGAACGTGCGCGGGAGGAAGACGGAGGTGACGGTGGATTCCGATGATCGAATAGAGCTGTGAGGTGGTCGGAATCGGCGAAACACGACGATAGCGAGATTCGGGGGTAACCTAAAATTAGCGAAAAGGAAAGGCTAAAGGGTCTACCTGGGTGGACGATGAGATTGTGGACGAGCTGGCGATGCTCTGGGTCATGGCCTCGAGGAGCGTCTCCCTCCGAGGCTCGAGCTTTTGCTGTGGGCGGAGCACAGCGGTGCTTGATCGCCGGATCGATGGTCTCACACTCCCTCCTCGCTGCAACACCACGAGGGATGAGCTGTCACTCTCGCCGATGCGATGGAGCTCACTGGGGGGTGGAACGAATGTCCTAAGATAGGAATGAAGGTGGCGGAGCTCGGGCTATATATGTTAGAGGGTCCGGGAAGAAGGGCGCGGGTAGGGCACTGGAGCGCGCGGATCCCGAGATGGTGGCTCCGGCGAGGGTCTCGGATATGTCAGGAAGGAATCGGACCCGGGAATTAGGCGAGGGTGAATCGGGTTCAGGCGTTAAAATAGGGGGAAGTCGGGTCGGGCGTCTAACCCGTGGGAAGTGGTCCTGGGGGGGGGGGGGGGGGGGGCAGTTGACCTGGCGGTCAACAATCCCCAGGGCCAATGGGTGAAGGCCACGTGGATAATATTTAGAAATTCAGTAAAAAATAACAAATGGCCTATTTATGGAAAAGTCAAAACATGAAATATTTTTCTTTTAATTTTTTCTATTTTTTAGTGATTTTTAATTAATTTTTCAAAGTAAAAATAAGGTATGTACATAGTAGGTTCATATATAGGTATATATACAATATATAGGTTTTTAATTTTGATTTTTAATTTGTTATTTTTATACAATTTTATTCCCATTTTATATTTTACTTATTTATATCATAAAATAAGGAATAAAAAGATATTTTTATTTTATTTTTATTATTTATATACATAGGTGAAATAAATAGGTATGTACATATATATACATGGTATATTTACAAAGTCTTTTTAGAATTTTAATTTTCGTTATTTTTATTTTGTTTTTGTTTTAATTTATTTTATTTATTTACACTATAGAATATTTACAACATTTTCAGAGATTAATTTTATTTATTTATAAAGCTAAACAAATATGAGATAGATGGTCTATATACATGGTGGCTATCTGCATGAGTGATGTTTTTGTTTTCTTTTTAATTTTTATATTTTTATCTTGATTTTCTATTTAGAAATATATACAAGTATTTACAAGCCAATTTGAGTCTATTTTTGTGAGGAAAATACTTTTATTTTATTTACATAAATATTTACACACATGAGCCCCTATCTCCCTCTACTTTGGCTTTTATGCGGTCAGACCCATGCTGAGCCCTCCCTTGGGTTAGGTTGCTCAATATTTATTCTAAATATTTCCCTCTTTTTCTTTTTAATGTTTATTCTTTTATTTTTGCACAAAAACATGCTAATTATAGGTTTTTACACAATGCATGCTTTTGGTAATTATTTATATTTACAACTATATACATGCATTTGCAAAGGTTTTTGTAGCTAAAATATAAGAATAAAGAGTGATGAATGAGTATTCATTACCCCCCTATACTTAACTTTGCTAGTCCCTTAGCAAACACTTATTTGAAAAAGAAGTGAAAAAGAAATAAAGAAAAAGAAAAAGAGAATGTACATGGATCAAGACTGATTATTAAACTTGCCTTCATTAAATTAAGGTATGGAGCTCGATCAGATCTTTGGATTATTAATGTGTCGGAACCTTATTTGGACTTAAGCCTAAAACTCAACAGCCTCCAAGTTCCACTAATCTATAACCAAGACTCCTCAATGCTCCAGATCAGAACAAGTCATCAATCACAAACCCTGAAGACCATGAATCTTTTCTTGTCCTGTGAATGTGAGGTCTAAGCTCTCCACCTCAGAAATGGCAACTTGACAACCCTCCCCAACAAGGTAACTCTATGACCTCAATCTGGCCACTCTTTCCTCGAGGAGCGGGGTATTCCCTTCTAAGTTCAAGTTCAACCGGCTCAAGAAGAGGAGGAAGAAGAGAATTGGTCAAGGCCAGTGTAGCCATGTACCCTTGGGAGCTTGACCAGTGTAGCCAAGTCTCCCTGCTGCAAGCTACATCAGGTGGATCATGAAACTCAAGCTTTTCTTATTGCACTTTATACACATACTCCGGTGGGATTATCATTTTCTCTCAGACCCACCACTTTTTTGGAGTAATTTTCTTTTTGCATTTTTTTTTCAAGTGCATCTATACAACATATACATGTACAACATATATACAAGGAGTTTTCCCTCTTGAGCCAGTAGACTATCCCTCTTTTGAAGCTTTATTGCAACCCTCAACTCCCGTCGTTAGACCTCATGGCAACCAGAACAAGTTGAGACGCACTTCCTTCACTAAAAGAAGAAGAGAGGTTCCGCCTAGAAGTACTACCCTCATATGCTACTCCAAGTCAAGGAAGACTGCCACCTCACTACCTCATCCGTAGAGAGCTCGGTGCATAGTGCTGGTGTCCAAGTAAAGCCATTGTCTATATGAGTCATGTGTTGTTGTTAAATGCTCTACTTAGGCTCATTGAGATGATATGTGATCATAGCCTAGTGGACTCAAAGAATTAAGTCACCATGGACCTGAAAAGCCTTAAACCTAAGCCCTATAAGGTTCCTCTTAGAAGTTAGGTGGATTAAGATCTTAGTCAAGCTCCATTTCTCAATTTGATTCCAGGCTAGTTTAAATGTCAACTATCATCCAGAAAAACTATATACATATGCATAAAAGATGCTATTTACACAAAGTTTACAAACATGCAAAAATGTTTGAAAAATGTTTTGAAATCAAGAATGGATGATGCATGAAGTGCAAGTTTTGCAAAAAGTATTTACACACATTTACACAAGATTTTTGCAAACTTTTGATTTTTCAAAACATTTTGGAAAAATTTTGTACTATATACATAATTTTGATAAGAAAATATTTACACAAACTTTACATAAAAGATTTTGAAATCATTTTTACAAAAATAATTTGTACACTAGCTATTTATGTGCAAATAAAAGAAGTTTATGTACATGAAAATTTTTTAATTTTTGTGATTTTTAGGGTTTTTAGCCATTTTATTTATTAACACACTCACACAAAGTACGAGTTATGGCTAAAGTATATATGAAATATATACACACCCCCCTATACTTAGCTCGAACGATGTCCTCAGAGTCAAGAGCGATGAAGAAGACATAACTCGTGCTAGGTATAGGGAAGTGAAAAGAAAGGCTATATACAGAGACAAATAGATGAATAGAAAGTCAAGAGGGTCTCGGGTCTTCCCCCTATACTTAGGATCAAGTAATCCTAAGTATAGCAGGCTGTATACTAAGGGAAAACCGAGTGGAGAATGTACATGGTCTACCCCCCCTATACTTAGGGTGAAATATCCCTAAGTATAGGCAGCAAAAACAGGGGTAGACAGAAGCAAAAGAAATACCCAAAGGTCTCACATCCCCCCTATACTTAGGGTAAAGTGCACCCTAAGTATAGCATAATCAATAGATGAAGAAAGGGATGTGGGACTAAAGAATGTAGTGATATGGACATCTGGATCTATACAAGGCGGAAGATCAGTGAAACTCAGGCGTGAGATGCATTAGATGTGAGTCAAAGACCACATCTCACGCAAAATGAATCGGGGCAAGATCAACGACCCGCGGCCCATGATCTAGAAATGGCTTGAGCCGCTGGCCGTTCACTCGAAAGGTACTCTCAGAAGACAACTCGGATATATCAATGCTACCGTTGTCGTGTACCTTTCTGACCAAGTAGGGTCCCTTCCACTTGCTCTGTAGCTTCCCTGGAAATAAACGAAGCCTCGCATCAAACAGCCATACTCTCTGTCCAGGCTCAAAATGCTTGTGGCTGATGTGAGAATCATGCCACTCCTTCACTCTCTCCTTATACTGTAGGCTGTTTGAGAAGGTGGTATCTCTCAACTCCTCCAGGGCTGCTAACTCTGCCCTCCTCTGGTCTCCTACACCATACGGATCCATAAGTATGTCTGTAACTGCCCAAAGTGACATGTGCCTCATCTCAACAAGTAAATGGCACAGCTTGCCATAAACGAGGCGAAAGGGAGATGTGCCCAATGGTGTCTTGAAAGACGTCCTATATGCCCACAAGACCGAGTCCAAAAGCTGTGACCAATCCTTTCGGTCAGGGCGGACGACTTTCTGCAATATAGTCTTGATCTCCCTATTCGACACCTCGGCTAGACCATTCGTCTGTGGATGGTAAGGTGTGGCAACACGATGGTCTATACCGAACTCGCTAGCAAGGGCCTTCACCTGGTCGTTGATGAAATGAGACCCCCCCATCTGAAATCAGAACTCTAGGAACCCCAAACCGCGTGATGATGTGCTTCCTCAAAAATCGACAAACTGTCCTCGCATCAGCGGCTCGGGCGGGGATAGCCTCAACCCAACGACTAACATAGTCCACGACCAACAGAATGTACTCAAATCCCTGACTCTTAGGGAATGGACCCATGAAATCGATGCCCCATGTGTCAAAAACCTCACAGAAGTGAATGGGCTGCATCGGCATCATATCACGCTGTCCACAAGTGCCCATCCTCTGACAGTCAGTACACCTCTTCACGAACTCATCAGAGTCCTTGAAGAGGGTAGGCCACCACAAGCCGGATTGGAGCACTTTCTGTGCCGTTCTCCTCCCAGAATGATGTCCTCCTGCCTCAAGCTTGTGGCAGTAAGTGAGGACGCTATGGTGCTCCTCCTGAGGAATGCACCGACGCCAGACGCTATCCCCTCCTTCGTGGTAAAGGATGGGATCCTCCCAATGGTAGGACTTGGCCTTCGCAAGGAAGGTCTCAAGCCTCTGCCTGGGCCAATCTTGTGGAACTTTCCCAGCAACGAGAAAGTTCACAATGTCGGCATACCACGGGAGTGAGGCGATAGCAAGGATCGCCTCATCTGGGAAGGTCTCACAGATGGGATCAATCTTCTCAGACTCCTCAGGCTGCTCTATATGGGAGAGATGATCCGCCACCACATTCTTGACTCCAGGCTTATCCTTGATCTCGATGTCGAACTCTTGGAGTAGAAGGATCCATCTAGTAAGTCTGGCCTTGGCATCCTTCTTTGCCATGAGGTATCGGATGGCGGTGTGATCAGTGTACAAGGTCACTCTAGATCCAATGATATAAGATCGAAACTTATCTAGGGCGAACACTACGGCTAGCATCTCCTTCTCTGTGACCGTATAATTCCGCTGGGCGGAATCCAATGTGCGGCTAGCGTAGTGGATAGCAAAGGGGACTCCATCCCTCCTCTGTCCTAGCACGACCCCCACGGCAAAATCGAAGGCATCCGTCATGATATCGAATGGGAGAGACCAATCAGGCGGCTGGAGAACAGGAGCCTCAATCACACACTGCTGGAGAGTCGCAAAGGATGAAAGACACTTGTCATCGACAAGGAACTCGGTGTCTTTCGTCAAGAGGTCAGTCAACGGCCGGGCAATCCTGCTGAAATCATGAATAAATCTCCGATAAAAACCAACGTGCCCCAGGAATGAGCGTAGCTGCCTCAAATTGGACGGCGGTGCGAGTTTTCTAATGACATCAACCTTGGCCGGTTCAACCTCCATGCCCCTGTTGGAGATGATATGGCCAAGCACCATCCCTCGAGTCACCATGAAGTGACTCTTCTCCCAAGAAAGCACCAAATGGACCTCTATACATCGCTGGAGTACCCGGTCTAGGCAGTCAAGACAGGAGTTGAATCCGTTGCCGTAGACCGAGAAATCGTCCATGAAGACCTCTAAACACTCCCCTACCATGTCCGAAAAGAACGACAGCATGCATCTCTGAAATGTCGCAGGGGCATTGCATAGCCCAAATGGCATGCGTCGAAAGGCATATGTACCGAAGGGACATGTAAAGGTGGTCTTCTCCTGATCCTCAGGAGCGATGGCCACTTGGTTGTAGCCCGAGTACCCATCCAGGAAACAGTGATGGCTCTTCCCTACCAGTCTCTCAATGATCTGGTCAATAAAAGGCAGGGGGAAATGGTCCTTCTTGGTGGCCTGGTTAAGTCTCCTGTAGTCAACACAGACCCGCCAAGAGGTGGGTACTCGTGTAGCAATCTCCTCTCCCGACTCACTGATCACAGTCGTGATGCCCGTCTTCTTGGGCACCACATGCAAGGGGCTGACCCACTTGGAGTCGGAAATGGGATAAATAAAATCTGCGCTCCACCATTTGGAAATCTCCTTCATGACGACCTCTCTCAGGTTGGGGTTCAGTCGTCGCTGGAACTCACGCGACGGCTTCGCCCCCTCCTCGAGATAAATATGGTGGGAGCACAACGCTGGACTAATCCCATGGAGATCTGCTATGCTCCATCTGATTGCCTTGCGGTTCTTTTCAAGAACCCCCATCAAACGGGATTCTTGCTCTCCAGTCAGATCGGCGGAGATGATGACTGGGTACATCTCAGGCTCGCCCGCAAGGAATCTATACTTCAGCGAAGTAGGGAGCGGCTTCAGCTCTAGACAGCTGGGTGCTGGCAAATCTGGCTTCGGAAGAAGGTGCGTGTAAGCTGCCAAGTCTGCCTCGGAGAATGAAAATGAACTCTCACAAACTGGATCTGGAGAAGGCTGCTCAACTGAACTGTCTCTAATCTGCTCTGCATCTACCTCCTCCTCAGCTATAGGCTCTGTAGGACTTAGGTCTGGCATCTGATCCTCGCAATCTGCCCAATCAGACTCTGAATCCGAGGGATCTGCATCAAACAAGGTGGCATCAGTACCACCATCACACAAGGTGGCCTCAGTACCACCATCACTAAACTCTGTGTCGCGGTCGAGAACCGGCTTTGCTGCCTCTGAAGTATCCTGGACCAGGGTTGTGCTCTCCAAGCTCTCCTCTGCTATCAACTCGGCATCAGTGGTATCTGGAAATGATAGGATGGCCTGTGCTGAAGGGTTTGCCCATGCTGCCTCATCGTCTGTAATCACAAAATCACAGTCATGGTGGATGTCTAACCCGTCATCTGTCATCTGCTCTGTATCTGTGCTAGTCTCTGAGCCTACTCTGTCTCTGGCTCTGTAGTCCTCGACCGTCTCTATTTGTACACTCTCGCCCTCGACGCGAAAGTATACCTTCCCGCTATCATGATCAGTCACCGCCTTGGCTGTGGCCAAGAACGGGCGACCGAGGATGATGGGGGTATCGGTCACTGAGTCAGGGATCTCCATGTCCAACACTACGAAGTCCACGGGGAATTTCAAGCCCTGAATAGTGACGATAACGTCTCGCAACAACCCCTTCAGCCTCTTGACAGATCGATCAGCAAATTGAAGGACTGTCCTGCTCTGTCTAAGAGTGCCCAACTCGAAGCGGTCGAGAAGGGCTGCCGGAAGGAGGTTGATAGACGATCCGCTATCCAATAGAGTCCGGTCGAACCTCTGCTCACTAATATGACATCTGACATATCGGGCTCCTGAATCTGGCCTCTTGGCCGGCAGACGGTTCTGGATCGCGAAGCACGTGGCTTTCGTCAGCACATGTATCTCTGAATGATGGTTCCTCCTCCTTCTCCTGACTGTAGTCCTGTCTCTCAAAGAACGCTGAAGAAGGGGGATGTGCTGCAAAGCCTCCTGAAGGGTCAGCTGGATATGGAAACGATCAATCATGCTCTGGCTGAACTCCTCCTGCTCTCTCTTTTTTGGGTCTTTTTCTTTTTTCTTCCCCTTCCCCATCAGAAGGGCTCTAAGGAAGGGGATCACAGGGTCCTTCTCAGATGAAGGACTAGGAATAGGTCTAGACAGCTCGACGGCTGGATCCGCACATACATCGAGCACCACAGTGGGACCAGAGTAAACTAAACCTTTTCCTTTATTCAAAACAGGGTTCTGAGCTACATCAGTGAAAGGAAAAACAATAGCTCTCTCTACATGAACACCGGTGGCCTCAGTACCACCACAGGCTGGCTCTCCTGGACGTCTCGCGATCTCAGTACCGCGTGCTGGCTCGGCAACTCGGGTGGCGTCAGTACCACCTCCTCGAATTGGTGAAGCGGCGGCCTCAGTATCGCCGGTGGAATCAGCATCCTTGGTGGCATCAGTACCACCGACATCATCATCATGAGCGGCCTCAGTACCGCTCTCCTCCTCCTCTGGCGCTCTAAGAGTGTCCTCATGGTGTAGCTCAGACGAGGCGCCGTCGCCTGCTGGTGTCCTACCGCTCCTAAGCGTAACAAAATCAACATCAAAAAGATCCGAAGACATATCATCAAATGGATCACTAGGAGTGGCATGCTCAGTGTAAGCTACCTGCTCAGATTTCCGCTTCAGGCTGTTGGGATTCGGCTCTATCTAGGCAGGAATGGCGGCCTTCCCTCTCACGATGTCCCGCATCTCCTGGCGGAACTCGTCCATCTCCCGTCTAAAGGCAGCCTGCTGGTCCGTGAGGAGGCGGGCTATGTCGTCCAAGGCGAGGCTCTCGTATGGTGGACCATGAGAGCCCGACGGGTAGCCTCTCTGGTGATGAGGCTGCTGGGACTGGTGCTGCTGCTGCTGAGAGGGGTAAGAGGAAGGGTGCTGCTGCTGGTGTGGCTGGTGAGGCTGCTCTCACCTCCAAGACTGTCCCTGCTGCTGGTAGGGACGAGGAACGAAGGATGACTGCTGCTGTGACTGGTAAACTGGGGGCTGCTGCTGCTGGTGATCTCTCTGCTGGCTATACTGGCCTCCCTGGCCAGATGGCTACTGCTGGGGCTAGGTACCTCCACTCCCCCACCTGAATCCGGGATGGTCTCGTCAGATCCCAAGCTGAGGACGGTCATACCAAATCCCGTTGACATCCATCAATGGCTCTGCGTCGTACTGGGCTGGCGGGAGTACTGCCAGAGGCTGATCCGGCTGGTATACCACCATCTGCAGGTCTGGAGATGGTGGTGACTGGTAAGAGGGCTGCGGCTGCTGGTACGGCTCCGCCTGTACAAGGTGAACCTGTCTAGGCTGCTGATGTGAGCTGGAGTGCTGGAACGAGCTGTTGCTGCCGTCGGTATCGCCTCGCGACTGAAGACGGGGCTGTGAAGCCGTCTGTGCCTCCTGGAGACACCTGAGCTGGGTCTTCATGTCGCTCAGAGTCTGTGCCATCTGCTCCATCTGCGTGATGCCCTGGCACTGCTTCTTCTCGATCAGCTCCATCCGATCCAACTTCTCACTGATGATACCCATATCCGCAGCGGATGACTCTGCCTGTGCTGCTGCTACTGCGGATGAACTGGATGGACCGGCATCGACCCGTGCTATCCTCTGGTACTGCACGGGTCCTGGCTGCTACTAGGGTCTGTCCTGAGTATACAACCTGGTCTGAGACATCACCATATAGTTCTCAGCCATCTCCTCGTAGATGGCTCAGACCTGGTCGTGATCCTTGGCGAAGTAGGACCCGCCACAAGAAGCATTCACCAAGCCCTGGATCTCTGGTGTCAGCCCGCTGAAGAAGCTCTGCACAAGGTTGGGCTTCGAAATATCATGGTGCGGGCATCAGTCAGTCAGCTCACGGAACCTCTCCCATGCCTCATGGAATTGCTCGTTGGGGAGCATGGAGAAGTTGCTGATGAGGGGTCTCGCTGCATTGGTCCGCCCGAGTGGATAGTACTTGTTCAAGTACTCGGTGCGGAGCTGCTCCCAGGTGTAAACGAACTTCCCCAAATGCTTCAGCCAGGTGGCTGCTCTGTCTGCTAGGGAAAAGGGGAAGGCGATCATCCTGATCGTGTCCTGGTCCACCTGACGGTCGTGGACAGTACCGCAAATCATCAGAAACTCCTGTAAGTGGAGATGGGGCTCCTCAGTCACGAGTCCGTGGAAGCGGGGGAGTAACTGCAAGGTGTTCGGGGGGAACTTGAAGTCCCCCATGATGGCTGGAAGTACGACCCAGTGGTGCGTCAGCGTCGATCCGGGGTTGTGCAACTCCCGCATCGGTCTCGGTGGTCCTTCTGCCGCGGCTGCGGCGGCTGCTGCCGCTGTGGCGGCTGCTGCGGCTGCTGCTGCGGCTGCTGCATCTGCATCCTCTGGGATCCTCGGTCCCTCTCTCCTCTGCTCTCGCTCTGCTCACATCTGCTCCATCTCTCTCCTCATGTCGAGCATGAATGCTCCCTGATCCCTCAACTGCTGCTGAACTGTCTCTAAGGAGGCGATCAGGGTGGAGTTGATCGCGCCCTGGTCCAGCACAAAGTGCTCAGGCTGTGGACCTCGGGAACGATCCTCGGAACTGCCGGCCATGGTGTCTGCAAAATCAAATGAGCCAAACTCAGGTGCTGTCAAATCTGCTAGTCTCTCCTCTGGCTCATATCTCTCAGAACCGAAAGAAAGGGGGTCGAGGGGGAACAGGGTGGAATCATACTCGGGCTCGGAGAACTGGTCTCGGCTCTCGCGGGCCAATCTAGATGAATGGGTAGACGTGCCCGAAAGCGGTGCAGCCAGAGGCTGCCTAAGAGAGTGTCTACCCATCATCGTGATCTGACGAGTAGGGCGGATGAGATCTGGAAAAACTATGATCGGCAACCAAACCCTCTGTTCACCAACACAACACGAGCTGAAGACCGTAAAGGCTCGGTCAAATTATCTTGTCAATTTTTATTAGGTGAACAATCAATCTATCAGAGCGCTTACGTGACCTGTTGGGATACCCGATGCTACTCCAACCGACTGGCCCGCACGGAAGAGTCGGTAGTCAGCTGGAAATAGCACCGGAGGGCTCTACCTAGGGTGCGGGTCACTCTCTCGTGCAATCAAACCAAACAATGAGGGGGTTGCTCTCCCCAAGACAAATTTTTTAAGTCGAGTGTCTTTTAGGGTCAATAGTTTTAGCCAGTCCCAATTTTAAGGTTTTTCTTTTTAATTTTTTTCAATAAAAACAAAGGCCTAACGAATTTTTCGGTTCTCCTGGTTATTTAGTCCAAAACAAGGGGGAGAAGATGAAAAAACCGATGCGCGATGAAATCAATGATGCATGCAAAGATAGAAATGCGTACCTTTCCTCCAGCACTCTACATGCAAGTGATCCGCGCAGAAATGTAAAGACTGAAAATAAACTACCTAAATGGTGCAGCGATGAAAACCGAGTCCTAAACAGGCAATTCTACTCGCAGAACCATCTAATGGTCACCGATCCTTCAAGCCAAAGGTCCGGTCTCGGTCTACCCCTCCTCTGCCCGACACATCGGGGGTAGGAGAAAGCGCTTTGCGGGGCAGACTACGGCACGTAGGCTACGAAGGAGATGAGCCAGTTATTTTTATTAATCAATTATTAGTAGGTCCAATTAATCGCACTATAGGAACAGGCAAGAAATTAGGTGTGGGGACCCTACTAATTACGACACAAGCAAGCAGAAAATCCTAAGTCTAGGGGCTCGATGAAAACCACTGAAAACCGGAAAAGGCAGCAAAAAATCAAAATCGCGAAAAAACCGCGAAAAACCTAAGGGTCCCCCGAGCACACCGGTGCTCGGCGAAACAGACCCGCTAAGAGTTCAAGTCCAAGAGTGTCTGAGTGTCCCTGTATTATTACAATAATAATCAAATAAAATGAAAAATAAAAACCAAGCTAATCCTCTCCCACTCAGTCTCTCCCTCACGCTCTCCTGTGGCTCCGTACAGAAGGGAGCTGCCTCCGAGTCTCGCGGTTGCGTCGGCTTCTCGAAATCGGCCACCTCGGTCCTCAGGCCCTCATAAGAAAGAAATAGAGTGGTTAGACCAATAAAAATAATCAAATAATAATAAGAAAAATAAATGAAAATAAAATAAGGGTATATATGCAAAAATGCAAAATAAAATAAACACTCAAAATCAAACAAAAGCAAAAATAAAAGAAAATAAAATAAAACAAAATAAAGCAAAAATAAAATAAAAACAAAAAGCCGCGAAAAGTCGCGGACTCTGAAAGAGCCACGAAAAGCCGCGAAAACAAAAATAAAATAAAAACAAAACTACTAAGCCGTGCTCCCCGGCAACGACGCCATTCTGATGACCGAGAAAACCCCAAGTGACTAAGGTAAAGGTATCTAGATGGTCGTTGCGACCTCAATCACTCAGACTCGATCAATCAAGAAAAATAGACCACCAATCAAAAATAAATCAAATCAAAAATCAATAGTAGTCTTGCTATTAGTTTAACCTGGTATAGCGACCATGGTCGAACACAAGGAGCACGAATTGACCTCGCGGCCTACGAAGTAGTCAAAAAGAAAGGAAATGAAATAAAAGGGTATTTTTGGTGGTTTCATTCTTTTTATATTTTTTTGGATTTTTAATGTATGAAGAAAATAATAAAAACAAGTAAACAACTCACTTCAACAATTTATTAAATGCACTAAAAATCAACCAAAAATTCAAATAAAAACATTTTTGTGTGTTTTATAATTTTTACTATTTTTAATGAATTTTTGGCATTTTTCTGATGTTTATTTAATTTTCTAAAAATCAAACAAAGTCAAAAACTGTAGGTACTGTCCAGCAGAGCTTAAGGGACTTAGATAAAATATCTAAGAGACCCCATAAGCCTGGAGATATTTTTCCTATATAGAGAAGAAAACAAGGAAAAATTGGGCACCTAAATTATTATTTTTGGTTTTTTAATTTATTTATTAGAATTTTTATGAGAATTTAAGTGTTTTTCGATTTTTAGGTGTTTTAAGTAATGAAAAATAGCCAAAATTGGCTAGAAAATCAAGCAAGCAAAGACAAATAGTAAGTAATTTTTTTGTAATTTTTAAATGAGTTTTATTATTTTTTTGTGGTTTTTCAACTTAGACAGTAACAAAAATAGATGTTTTTGAATTTTTAAAAATATCAAAACAAAACAAAAATGTCTCCAAAAATCCTCGAAAATTTTACACTATGGCAGGAGCCATGTGTCCAATTTTCGTTGGATTAGGAGTTGGTTTACTATTTTATTAAAATCAAACACACGGGCAAAGTACACAGGGACCAAAACGCAAATACCAAGAGTCCTGGGGGTTCTGGTGCAAAATACCCAGGAGGTCACGCGTGCCTGGGGCACTCAGGGACCCAAATGTGATAAAAACTAAGTCTCTGGACTATTTGGTAACATGTACCAAAAGTTCGAGGGCTTATCTACAAATAACCCAAAAATATCCGCACATGCTCAATAAATCCACGCACAGGGGTATCGATGCAAATACTCAAAAGTTTTCATTGATTCCATAACATCACAGAACTACAAGGTATTAACTGCAAAAAGACCAGAAAAACACGTGTCGAAGCACGTGCTACATAACACACAGGGGCATAAATGCAAACTAAATAGAGAGCAGGGTCCTCTATGTAAATGTTCCAAAACTAAATAACTGAACTAAATATTTACACGAATAATTGCTAAATAAAATAAAAGAGGGAGCCTAAGGGTAAATTACCCTTTATTAATGCGGGCCGCTGGATGGACGCCACGTAGCAGATGAACGGTCCGGATGCGGGTGGCTCTCCAAGGCTCAGCTCCTCGCGATGATCGAACGGTGACGGCGTAGCCACGTGGAAGATCTTACGGTGGCGGTGCGTCGCTGCTACGCCTCTCTAGATCGACGGCTGGGATCAGTCCTCACTGATCGGACGCTAGCTGCAGCTCCGTGGATGAGCGGTCAGGATGTGATCTGGAGCTCTGAGGCTGATCGGACGGTCGCTGAAGGTCTTCGAAGAACAGGCGGCTGACGAACTTCGCCGGCCCAGTACGCTCGCTTCGAGCCTCCTCGCGGGGCGTTGATGGTCGGAGAAGGTTCGACGTGGGCCTCCGCGTCAAATGGGGGTCGCCGATGACCCAACCGAGCCCTGGAGGGCTCCGGCGAGGTCGACGGAGGGACGTCTCCTGGCTTGATGTAGGAGGACCTTAGATGGACCTCATTGTACCTGCAAGATGGTCCAGAAGAATCGCGGGTCGAGGGCAAACTGCCTCGACCCGGTTAGGCGAGGTGAAGGTGGACGGTGGTGCGATATGGGCGAGCTCCGGCGAGGGTGGGGACGGAGGAGCTCGAACCCCAGCTCCTGTGCAAGCTGGGTTGGATGGGAGTATGGAGAACGTGCGCGGGAGGAAGGCGGAGGTGACAGTGGATTCCGATGATCGAATAGAGCTGTGAGGTGGTCGGAATTGGAGAAACACGGCGACGGCGAGATTCGGGGGTAACCTAAAATTAGCGAAAAGGAAAGGCTAAAGGGTCTACCTGGGTGGACGATGAGACTGTGGACGAGCTGGTGATGCTCTGGGTCGTGGCCTCGAGGAGCGTCTCCCTCCGAGGCTCGAGCTCCTGCTGTGGGCGGAGCACGACGGTGCTTGATCGCCGGATCGATGGTCTCGCACTCCCTCCTCGCTGCAACACCACGGGGGACGAGCTGTCACTCTCGCCGATGCGATGGAGCTCACTGGGGGGTGGAACGAATGGCCAAAGATAGGAATGAAGGTGGCGGAGCTCGGGCTATATATGTTGGAGGGTCCGGGAAGAAGGGCGCGGGTAGGGCACTGGAGCGCAAGGATCCCGAGATGGTGGCTCCGGCGAGGGTCTCGGATATGTCAGGAAGGAATCGGACCCAGGAATTAGGTGAGGGTGAATCGGGTTTAGGCGCTAAAATAGGGGGAAGTCGGGTCGGGCGCCTAACCCGTAGGAAGTGGTCCTGGGGGGGGGGGGGGCAGTTGACCTGGCGGTCAACAATCCCCAAGGCCAATGGGTGAAGGCCACGTGGATAATATTTGAAAATTCAATAAAAAATAACAAATGGCCGAATTATGGAAAAGTCAAAACATGAAATATTTTCTTTTATTTTTTTTCTATTTTTTAGTGATTTTTAATTAATTTTTCAAAGTAAAAATAAGGTATGTACGTAGTAGGTTCATATATAGGTATATATACAATATATAGGTTTTTAATTTTGATTTTTAATTTGTTATTTTTATACAATTTTATTCCCATGTTATATTTTACTTATTTATATCATAAAATAAGGAATAAAAAGATATTTTTATTTTATTTTTATTATTTATATCATAGGTGAAATAAATAGGTATGTACATATATATACATGGTATATTTACAAAGTCTTTTTAGAATTTTAATTTTCGTTATTTTTTATTTTGTTTTTGTTTTAATTTATTTTATTTATTTATACGATAGAATATTTACAACATTTTTAGAGATTAATTTTATTTATTTATAAAGCTAAATAAATATGAGATAGATGGTCTATATACATGGTGGCTATCTGCATGAGTGATGTTTTTGTTTTCTTTTTAATTTTTATATTTTTATCTTGATTTTCTATTTAGAAATATATACAAGTATTTACAAGCCAATTTGAGTCTATTTTTGTGAGGAAAATACTTTTATTTTATTTACATAAATATTTACACACATGAGCCCCTATCTCCCTCTACTTTGGCTTTTATGCGGTCAGGCCCATGCTGAGCCCTCCCTTGGGTTAGGTTGCTCAATATTTATTCTAAATATTTCCCTCTTTTTCTTTTTAATCTTTATTCTTTTATTTTTGCACAAAAACATGCTAATTATAGGTTTTTACACAATGCATGCTTTTGGTAATTATTTCTATTTACAACTATATACATGCATATGCAAAGGTTTTTGTAGCTTAAATATAAGAATAAAGAGTGATGAATGAGTATTCATCAGGGAGAAGCACAAAAACCAGGCGAAGCTGCGGGTGTCCTCTGATGGGTTGATGGAGGCGGAAAGTGGCTCGGGCGACGAGCTCCGGCGAGTGGCGGAGAGGGGAACTCGGTGGCTCGATCTGGGCAAGATCGAGGTGGATGGAGGGGTGGAGCGGAGCAACGGAGTGAAGGGGAAGAAGATGGAGGTAACATGTGATCGGATGGATGTGTGGAGCGACCGGAAATGGTGGGCGGAGCTCAGCTCCGCCGTGGGCTTCGATCGATGATTCACGGCGATTGACGCGAGGACAATCAAAACTGCTACTAGGAGAATCTAAACTAAGCTAAGGCTACAAGAAAATGGAAAGATAAGGGGGTGAGGCTCACCAGAGACGTCGGGATGGAGGTCGCGGCGGAGCTCCGGTGAGGGCTTGGATCTCTTCGATTCAACACCAAATGATGTGAACCCCGGCTCGAATCGGCGCCTGCTGTCACCAGGATTACGATGGGCTAGGGGTTTACGGGTAGATTTGGTGGAAGAAGGATCAAAATTCGAATCGAAGTCGGGGGGCGTCTTTTGAAGGGTTGACGGGCGGCGTGGAAGACGAGGGTCCAACGCCTCGATCAGTGGTCCTCAGCCCCAGAAATCACTTGGGCGTGAATCACCACTGATCGAGGAGCAAAAATGCAGAAGGCATCAACATGAATTGGTGCAAGGTCAACCCTAGAAAATGGCGAGAAGAAGAGACAAAATGCTTATGACAATAGGCACATGGGGTGGGTCAGACAGTTGACCGGGGTCAACTGTCCAGGCCCTCTGGTTGGTCCATGTGGACCAACCAGAAAAACCCCCTGAAAAAAGATTTAAAAAAATGATTTAAAAATACTAAATGATATTATTATAATTAGGTTATAAAATAAAAAATGTTTATAAATTTATAAATTATTTTATTATGAATTATAATTATTTTTATGAGATTTATTTTTATAAGTTACTTATTATAGCCTATATAGGTATAATACCTACACATTTTGTTCTTTTATTTTTATTTTGTGTATCTTAATTTTATTATTTTTATTTAGTATTTTATAAAATTATAAAATACTTTTATATACACAAATATGTTTTTATTTTATTTTTCTGGGGTGTTTTGTATATTAAATAAAATATAAGTAGATATTGTATAGGTATGTATATAGGTATAATACCTGTGTATTTTATTTACATTTATTTTTATTTTGAGTTTTTATTCCTGTTTTAATGTACATCATTATAATAAATAATATTCACAAAATTATAAAAATATAAAAATACAAAAATAATGATTAAAGAATAAATTGAATATTTTAAGCTGTACAGGTATACAATGTGGGTCCAAAACTCAACTTTCAAACCGCAGCTCCGCCAAATGCGAAACCACCACCATTAAATAGATTATTTTATTCTATATAAAATTAGAGTAAGTTAGCTGCATTTGGAGTTTTCATTAGTGAGATACAGGTCTGGGAAGTTGCGATTCTGGATTTCTATTCAGACTATACCTTTTTATCTGTACATTATTTTTCAGTGAAATCAATTTTGTATTTTTCTATGTAAAAATATCGACAACTTTCATGTACAAAGTTTCTTTATTTGATGCACAAAAAGTGGAACAAAAAATAGGTCCCAAAATGAATAAAGAATGAATTAATAAATATATGTATTTGGCCCTTATCTCCCCCTACTTTATTCCTTGTCGACCTATTCATCAAGATGCCTAGGTCTCGGGGTTTCGGATCATAAAATATTTACAATATTTTATTCTTTTTCTTTTCTTTTCTTTATTCTATAATTTTGGCATTAAAAACAGTATTTTATACACTTTTTACACACATATGCATGAATGCTAAATTACTCTATTTAATGCTATTTTCAGGCATTTGCTAGGGTTTTTGAGGTCAAAATGATAGAATAAAGATGATGAAATGTGGATTCATCAAGTGGCTTAGGCCAACTCTGATCTTCACCTCGATCACCGCAACGGTGGATGGCGAGAAGCTGACAGCACCGGGAAGGAGGTGCGGCGTGAGATGAGATCTCTTGCTACTGTGACTGGCAGAGTTTAGGGATGCCACTCCTTTCTCTCGTGTCTCTTGATGAGGATACCATTAATCCTTTCGTAGAAATGATATGGGCGTTGCAGGTTCAGAGCTTAATACTAATTATCCTGATGAAGAGGAACCCCATGGGGAGTTAGAAGACTTCTACGAGATGTTTAAAAAGGCAGAAGATACTTTATGGTCAGATTGTAAGACATATTCAAAATTCTTAGCAGTTTCAGAGCTTCCATCGATGAAGATGTAGTATAATATAACTGATCGGAATTTTGATGTCATATTGATTATTCTCAAGAAAATATTACCAGAAGATGCCGAATTACGTGTAAAATATTATTAAACTAAGAAAATGATGTGGAAGATGGGTTTAGCTGAAGTTAAGAGACTCTTGTATAAATCACCATATTTTATATTACGATGAACATGAGTTTTTGAGATATTGTCCTTGTTGGAAATGCGAGCCCACAGCGAGCCATTATGCAATAAATGTTGTTGCAATTCACTCCTTGATCTGAAATGAAGAATACATAGTTTGCATAATAGGTCCCTTAGTACAATTAGGGTTATGTACCATGGCCATCTTAATGATCATACAGTTGTTGATTCAATTATTGAATCATAGAGGCTGGTGCTTAGATGAATATCTAATGAGTTAGATTGAGGACTCATCAAGCACCGTCAAATGATTATTAAGAGATGATCTCCAGCCTGAGTAGGAGATGGCAATCCTTTTCTCAGTTAGGCTGATATCTGACCGACTTCTTGATGCAGGTCCTCTGCATAGGAATAGAGATTCGGAGGTGTCAGATTAGTTAGGTCAAAGAGTTGACTTAACGAGATCGAGATAACCAAAGTCCTATATCATATGCTGTCATGATATAGGCACACATCCTCTGACCGGAGACAGATGTGTTACTATATGTCTAAGTATGTACATTTGGCAGACCAATAGGTTGATGACCTAATCAAGGTCTATACACCGGCGCGCTGGTGTGCATATAAGGGCATATGAGTAATACGATCTCTCAAAGGGATCATACAGGTTCACTACTGAACCGGAAGACATGAGCTCACTCATGAGATATTGGGAAGAATCAAATTCCGTGCGCACAGTCATCTCACTTTGGAAGCTTGACTGAATTTGTTGGTTTGATATATACTTTTGGAAAGTATATGATCAAGACCTAGGTATGATATATGCTTTTGGAAAATATATGATCGATACCGACTCCCAATGATCGAATGAGAAACTTACTGATAAAACCCTGAAGTAGACAGTATAAAGTTGATCTAATACTTCGGGTTTATTCTGAGTCTTCCAGTATGCAGGATGTACAGGTATTGGGAATGCCTGAGGGTGATGTGATCATAAACGGTTGTATAACCATGACGCTTCCATTCCTAGGGAGTGATGAAACGGGTCTGGATTTTAGTGACTCCTCCCAGTAGAGAAGTAATCTGATCTTAGTCCAAATGTTGGGACATTGATCTGAATGTGATTCAGATTCAATGAGAAGATTAGATTTGCGGTCTTGATTTAATCAAGCATCTATGGGAGGCCCGAGATCTGGATTTGAGATGTGATCTCAATATCCATGTTACTATACGTGGAACAATACAATCGCCCTGTCCTTATCTCCAAGTATTCGCGGAGAAAGCGCATTATCCTTGAAAGAGTTCATGGATAATTCTATTGTTGATTTATGTATCCGAGCATTGAGAAAAATTAAATGTGATTTAATTATCATGAATAATATGAATTTGATTCATATTATAAGGAGAGTTATCTTAGATAATTAAATGTGATTTGATTATCAAAGATGTGAATAATGTGAATATGATTCATATTATTTGAACACATGAGATAAAGAGATCCAAGATGATTAAATATGATTCAATTATCAAGGATAAGAATAATGTGGATAGTAATATCCAATTATTCATAATATATTATAAATGTGATTTATAATGTATTAGAGAGAGTTAAATATAATTTATGTTAGTAGATTAATTATTAATGTGTATTGGATACACATTGTTTAATTAATTGAAAATGTAAATTACATTTTGTTTTGGGTTGTGAATTTGATTCACAATAATTCAATGTCAAGATTGCAATATTCCCAAAATTAATTGAGAATTATTTTGGTGAATTAAAATACCAACAAATTGTTGTTGGAAATTGGATGGAGAGAATATCAAGGAGATTGCCCTCCCCTTCCAAAGAGGAAGGTGTATCTCCCTTATTTTCTCTCTCTCTATTTGTGTGGTTTAATTTGGTATTATATTTATTTGATTTATCAAATATATTTAATCAAAATTAAATCACAAGTTGTTGGCTTTTACCAACAACAATCTTGACCATTGGATTGTCATAAATCAATCTCATCCATTGATTTTATATGACACATGGATTGAGATCCATGGATCCCAAAACCCTATAAATAGAGAGGCATTCTTGGCTCTCTCTTTACACATGCTATTGTAGCAAAACTCTCTCTCTCTCTCTTTCTCTCTAGAGGTCAGCCCTCTCTCTCCCTCTCATGGCTGTCCACCATGGATGCCATGGAGAGGTTCTCCATCGCCGTGGCATCGTCGTTATGCTGCCCGTTCTTCTGCTCGTGGATCTCCGTCTCCTTCGGTGTGCCTCGCTCGTGAAGAAGACGTCGGATCTCGTGTGTCGATATCAGGAGATCCGCCGCTTGGATCATCAACATGGATTGCGAGAAACACGCAGTTCATCCCCGCGCTCGCAAGCGTCTCCTCCGTCGGATCGGACTTGAGACAGGAGGTCTCTTCGTTTAGAGACTCGATCGCAACCACGCTTCAAGAGGTAATCCTATTACTTGTTTGTGGTTTAGACGAAACGATTCGAGAAGTGTTCTTGGATCATGTGGTTTCGTCGTATAAAATTTTTTAAATTCCGCTGCACCGAGCAACTAGTCCGACTAGTCGCTCCTCGTCGTATTCGATACGACGCTCACGCTTCCGTGATGCGCTTGAGGATCATACCATATCCTTCAAGTGGTATCAGAGCCTTAGGTCGACGGTTTCGAATAGTGATTCGCTAACCGAGGACGACTTGGGTTCGTTAAGGTCGCGAAAGTTTTCATCGCATTTGATTTCGCAGATCTGTTTAGTAAAGAAATTCGGCACTGTTTAAATTGTTTAAACACGAATTTTATACTTGGATTATGTTCCCCATTAAATAAGGAAACCATAGGATCTGAGTTTGCGTAAATCGGATTTCGTATGCTCGAGATATGGTCGTTTTAATGAACATGTATGCACTGTTGCGGGAACTGTGAATCTGAACGTGATTAAAATGTTAATTACTGTTTAGACTTGCCTCGAAATGCGTGAAACATCACTTAGGTTCTGTCCTAAATCAAATTACCAAACTTTAGAAATTGACTTTGCTTAATTTGGATTTAATATGATTGAGATATGCCAATTTTAGTAAGTAGGGGTCACTGCTGAAATTGCTTTCCTAATCTAGAACCAAGTGATTGTCAATTAGTGAAATTAATTGTTAATTTCGTGAAATAATCTTGAAAAATATTTGTGAAATATTGAAACATGATTATTTGCCTAATTGACTTGGCCCCAACCAATTAGTTGATTAGATTTGATCTAAACCTTAATTGGAATTACAATCATCAAACTTCTTGCTTGAATAGGACTTGGGAATTTGCCTAGCAAATTTCCTTAAAATCAAAATTGTTTTGATTACTATATGGTATAATTTTGGTTGAAGAACCGATGATCATCTCAAGTACAAAATAATCAATTTGGCATTATCCTTTCCCGAGGTGGATATGGTGTCTAGTCGGGGATCGCTGGTCAGCGGGTTGCAACGTATGTGGTCCGCCCCACTCCCGTCGGTACTGGCCATGACAGCGGGTAGGGCCAGGATAATGTCCGAGGGATTATGATGTATTTTTCTAATTATTAAAATTCGAATTAATACGTACTTTGAGAATAATATCATATATGTATATTCAAGCATAAAATTAAGTTTGATTGATTAAATTGGATTGATAATTAATTTAATATGATTAAGTTAATTATATCCAATTGAGAATACTCTAATATGATTAGAGTTAATAATTCCCTTGGAAGAATTAATTATATGAATGAGATTCATAGTAATTAATTAAATTTGAATAAGATATGGAGGATCACATAAGTGACATCCATGGTCTCCCGTCAAGGCGAAGAGTTTCGTCGCCAGATATTATATGTAGGAGACGCCTGTCCGAAGTGACAGCTCCTGCATATGATCCATTTGGATCGGGCTCGTCGCTTCTCGAAAGAGTAAGGACGTATGCGTAGTGACCCCAATATCGGGTCCTCATATTATTGGGGCGATATTGGATTGCGCATAGCGAGTTGTATTCCTGTTGACGGTTGGTTCAATTAATGACGGGTCAACATCACCTTAGGGGTGGTGGGCCCGGGTATTAAAGACCGAATTGGGAGATGCAAGTTGGACTTGCAAGGCGGAATGTGTTCCCGCTTCTTTTTATCCGAGTTGTAGGTTCTCATATTATTGGGATGCAACAAAGATAAGGAAGGAGATCCCAGATCTTGCTTGAGATATGATGGTAAGTATATCTCTTACATTGAAAGTGATTAAGGGAATGAACTTTCATTGTTGACATGGCAAGACAACTTTGATATAAAATTCCTAATTCAAAGTAAAATATGTATATATATAAATATATACACTTATGCAAATTACTTATTTCAGATAATCCTTCATTAAACCCACTCAATGTTATACTCATTAATAACCAGTAAAATATCGTGGATTGGACCCTATAATCCAGATATTGTACTTGCGATTGGACACATAATGTATGTGGTTGCAATGTGCAAGTTTCCTCATAATAATGAGAAGTGATAATTAAATAAGACAATAGGACTAAAATCCTAGGGTTTGTATGTCTCTATAAGTCTTGATCTTATCGAATGTACTTTTGAAGTGACATGTCGATGATGATCGTAATTATCAAATTAATCCTTATAAAACCAATAAAGATATTCTGGCATACATATGTGCTCTTGACACTCAATCATGAATGACATGGTTCTCTACATCATGTAGAATGGTAGCTCTATTAGAGATAATGTATTCAAATTGTTTGAATACCTACCTGAACCGATGCTTCAAAGAGTTTAGATGGATGTAGATGATGAGTGTCATCATTCTACTGTCTATACTCTAGTCATTCATGAAGCTTCATAATATTCATATTATATGAACTTAAATGAAGCTTGTATAAATGTTGAAATACTCTTATATTGAAATTTTTGAATTTAACATAAGAGATCCTTAGTCTTGAGTAATGGTTGCTTATAGATAAAGGGAGCGCAGTGGAAGCATGGGTTGGACCCAAGTAAGAGGTATAGTCAAAGAGTTGACTGTACTTCTGTGACTTCCATATGACATCCAAAGAGTTGGATGAATGCCAATACTGCAATATGTTGACGTGTTGATAGTATGACTATCAAATCTATCTAGAATACTTAGAGAAGGAATCAGATAGTACATCAGATTAATCTACATATAATCATTGATATTAACTTACTTATTTGATAAGATAAAGTTTAATAATTGTATCTCAATCTTCTGATGACACTTGCAATTGGTTGCATATGTATTAGAATATTAGAAATTTGATCTTAAGGTTTATTGGTCATCCATGTTGAAAGTGATGCAAGTGTTGCAACAATTTCCATGAGATCAATAGACTTCATATTTTCAGTCGGAGCCCTTAGTCTTAGAGAATGTCTCTATGACCTAGATATTAGAATACACTCATTGTTTATTTCTAATTGTTGGATATGAACATGAATTCTGTAATAAATCTATCATAAAGAGTTGTGATGGAAATATTTCAGATAGTAATTTAAAATCTAGAGGACTCTATTAAATTAGAAAATTAATGAATGGTTCATTAAGATTTCTAATACTGAAAATTGAACCTTTAAAAGATCAATAGGAGGATAAAGATCATTTGACAATGATCTGGCATCAAATTTTGGGCATATGTCTGTTGATGAAATCAATGGACTGGTAAGACATGAAACTTTAGATTGTCTAAAGATTCAAATCTCACATACTTGTGAATATTATATTCAAAGTAAAAATGTCCAATACACCCTTCCTTGGGAAAAGGTGTAAGGTGTCAAGGTATTAAGGATCTCATACATATTGATGTATGCAGATCATCTATATCATAGTAAACATTATGGATATGTGATATCTGTTAATGATTATGTATGATATGAGATTTCTTCTCTTCACCTAAGAAACCTTTGAAATGTTCAAAGATTTCGTAATTTTGGTTTAGAACCAAAGTTTGAAAGAAGATGAAATGAATTTGATCTAACCAAGGTAGCCTGTACCTATTAGATGAATTCAAGGAATACCTTATGGAGATGTGAATATCATTCCTATCTCAATCCTCCTGATGAACCTTAACTCAATAGAGTTGTAGGGAGATACAATTGATCATGTGTGACATGATTTGATCAATGATTAATCATAGCATAATTATCTCTTAGTTTCCAGGTAGGTCTCTACATTATATATCCTTAATAAGGTTCCATGTGATTAAGATGGAATCTGGCACTAGAGAGTGCTACTTCATTAGGAAAATAAAGGATGGTATTGGATACCTACTTTATGACCTTGAGATTCTTAAAAGATCTAATCTTTGAGAATATGATTCTTATAGGATGACTCTCTTGAGAATCAAGATGAAAATGAAGTAAAGGAACTCATTTAATCTTGAAAAGATAATGAAGCTCCTGAAATCGGAAACTAAAATAGATAATTAAAGATGAAACATTATTACCTCTTCAAATAAGTTTGAGGATGAATTCCATGTGTCAGTTAAATCTGAAAATGATCGGACTTCATGTGATGAAGCTCCTGAGGATCATGACATGGAAAGATGGATGTTAGCAATAAAAGTCTAACGTAGACTTCATATACAAGTGTTGTATATGGACCCTCGAGGATCCACCTATATGGGTCAGACCCATTAAGGTGTAAATAGATCTTCAAGAGAAAGAGGGAACCTGATAAGAAGGTATAGACCTTCAAAGCACGATTCATAGCCATGAGCTACACACCGAAGAGAAGGCATCGCTTGCGATAAGACTTGCTCTCCAGTGACCTTGCTTTAACCCATCAGAATATTGCTAACTATAGCTACACAACTTGTCTATGACATCTTCATGGTGTGAGTCAAGATTGCATTCCTCTATGAATACCTCTCTAAGGATATTCATATGAAGTAGCCCCAGGGCTTCAAAATTGAGGAAAGCAAGATGTGCTAGCTGAGGAACTCCATCTTTGGACTCCAATAAGTTTCTTGTAGTTGGAACATAAGATTTGATGAAATTATAAATGTTGTGATTTCAGATAAAATCTTGATGAACCATGTGAATCTTAGTGGGAGTACCATTGTGTTCATCGTGCTAAATGTAGATATTATTCTAATCATTTAGAATGATATAAGAATAATAATAAGTGTTTTATAATTTGAGATACGATTTCAAGGATACCTCTTAGATCTTAATTCTGAAGTCGTTCATAAGCAAAGAGAAGAGGGTATTGGGACTGTCGCATTAGTAGTACACCTTGGACTTATTCCATTTTCTGGAAAATTCCAAGAAAAGCTTCCTTCCCTTAAGATGTGTTAGTGACCTGTCTAGAGGGATAGCACCTCAAAGAGTTGAGGAAGTGAATGCTAGAACTGCTTGCACTTGTGCATCAATTATGAGAAGCTGAATGTATTCTAGATGTGTACAAGAACTAGATGTCTACCATGCAGTGGGAGTAGTAAACTGTTACTAATCCTGCTATGGAGATAAAACACATGATTGCAGTAATAATAATATCTTCAAAGATGATAAAACTTGGAGATAGTGATCTCAAAGTCTTATCTTCAAAAGTTTAAGATCTTGTAGATAGTGATCTATAAGGGTCTTGACTGCAGTTTCCTTAGGAGATAGAGATCTTCAGGAATGAAGGTATTCTAATAAGGATTATGGGAATACCGGTTATGATAATTAATAAGATGTAGTGTCAAGGACACTATAACCAACAAAATTGAGTATCGGTTGCATGAGATGCAACATTCGCATTGGATGCGAGCACTGTTACTAGGAGATATGCAATTGCCGTAAAAGGACTTGGCGTAGTCTCTTGGGAACAGAGTGACTGATCAGCTTACCTAGCTATTTTCTAAATAGCCTATGATTGTCACATGAGTGTGGGTTTAAATGATTAGCCCATTAATGGCTCTTTGGGCTAGTGGGAGATTGTTGGAAATGCGAGCCCACGGCGAGCCATTATGCAATAAATGTTGTTGCAAGTCACTCCTTGATCTGAAATGAAGAATACATAGTTTGCATAATAGGTCCCTTAGTACAATTAGGGTTATGTACCATGGCCATATTAATGATCATACAGTTGTTGATTCAATTATTGAATCATAGAGGCTGGTGCTTAGATGAATATCTAATGAGTTAGATTGAGGACTCATCAAGCACCGTCAAATGATTATTAAGAGATGATCTCCAGCCTGAGTAGGAGATGGCAATCCTTTTCTCAGTTAGGCTGATATCTGACCGACTTCTTGATGCAGGTCCTCTGCATAGGAATAGAGATTCGGAGGTGTCAGATTAGTTAGGTCAAAGAGTTGACTTAACGAGATCGAGATAACCAAAGTCCTATATCATATGCTGTCATGATATAGGCACACATCCTCTGACCGGAGACAGATGTATTACTATATGTCTAAGTATGTACATTTGGCAGACCAATAGGTTGATGACCTAATCAAGGTCTATACACCGGCGCGCTGGTGTGCATATAAGGGCATATGAGTAATACGATCTCTCAAAGGGATCATACATGTTCACTACTGAACCGGAAGACATGAGCTCACTCATGAGATATTGGGAAGAATCAAATTCCATGCGCACGGTCGTCTCGCTTTGGAAGCTTGACTGAATTTGTTGGTTTGATATATACTTTTGGAAAGTATATGATCAAGACCTAGGTATGATATATGCTTTTGGAAAGTATATGATCGATACCGACTCCCAATGATCGAATGAGAAACTTACTGATAAAACCCTGAAGTAGACAGTATAAGGTTGATCTAATACTTCGGGTTTATTCTGAGTCTTCCAGTATGCAGGATGTACAGGTATTGGGAATGCCTGAGGGTGATGTGATCATAAACGGTTGT
Organism: Ottelia alismoides; assembly: GCA_037367405.1. Lineage (NCBI taxonomy): Eukaryota > Viridiplantae > Streptophyta > Magnoliopsida > Alismatales > Hydrocharitaceae > Ottelia > Ottelia alismoides. The sequence continues at coordinate 55,621 of JAZKJV010002821.1, forward strand.
ATAACCATGACGCTTCCATTCCTAGGGAGTGATGAAACGGGTCTGGATTTTAGTGACTCCTCTCAGTAGAGAAGTAATCTGATCTTAGTCCAAATGTTAGACATTGATCTAAATGTGATTCAGATTCAATGAGAAGATTAGATTTGCGGTCTTGATTTAATCAAGCATCTATGGGAGGCCCGAGATCTGGATTTGAGATGTGATCTCAATATCCATGTCACTATACGTGGAACAATACAATCGCCCTGTCCTTATCTCCAAGTATTCGCGGAGAAAGCGCATTATCCTTGAAAGAGTTCATGGATAATTCTATTGTTGATTTATGTATCCGAGCATTGAGAAAAATTAAATGTGATTTAATTATCATGAATAATATGAATTTGATTCATATTATAAGGAGAGTTATCTTAGATAATTAAATGTGATTTGATTATCAAAGATGTGAATAATGTGAATATGATTCATATTATTTGAACACATGAGATAAAGAGATCCAAGATGATTAAATATGATTCAATTATCAAGGATAAGAATAATGTGGATAGTAATATCCAATTATTCATAATATATTATAAATGTGATTTATAATGTATTAGAGAGAGTTAAATATAATTTATGTTAGTAGATTAATTATTAATGTGTATTGGATACACATTGTTTAATTAATTGAAAATGTAAATTACATTTTGTTTTGGGTTGTGAATTTGATTCACAATAATTCAATGTCAAGATTGCAATATTCCCAAAATTAATTGAGAATTATTTTGGTGAATTAAAATACCAACAAATTGTTGTTGGAAATTGGATGGAGAGAAAATCAAGGAGATTGCCCTCCCCTTCCAAAGAGGAAGGTGTATCTCCCTTATTTTCTCTCTCTCTATTTGTGTGGTTTAATTTGGTATTATATTTATTTGATTTATCAAATATATTTAATCAAAATTAAATCACAAGTTGTTGGCTTTTACCAACAACAATCTTGACCATTGGATTGTCATAAATCAATCTCATCCATTGATTTTATATGACACATGGATTGAGATCCATGGATCCCAAAACCCTATAAATAGAGAGGCATTCTTGGCTCTCTCTTTACACATGCTATTGTAGCAAAACTCTCTCTCTCTCTCTTTCTCTCTAGAGGTCAGCCCTCTCTCTCCCTCTCATGGTCGTCCACCATGGATGCCATGGAGAGGTTCTCCATCGCCGTGGCATCGTCGTTATGCTGCCTGTTCTTCTGCTCGTGGATCTCCGTCTCCTTCGGTGTGCCTCGCTCGTGAAGAAGACGTCGGATCTCGTGTGTCGATATCAGGAGATCCGCCGCTTGGATCATCAACATGGATTGCGAGAAGCACGCGGTTCATCCCCGCGCTCGCAAGCGTCTCCTCCGTCGGATCGGACTTGAGACAGGAGGTCTCTTCGTTTAGAGACTCGATCGCAACCACGCTTCAAGAGGTAATCCTATTACTTGTTTGTGGTTTAGACGAAACGATTCGAGAAGTGTTCTTGGATCATGTGGTTTCGTCGTATAAAATTTTTTAAATTCCGCTGCACCGAGCAACTAGTCCGACTAGTCGCTCCTCGTCGTATTCGATACGACGCTCACGCTTCCGTGATGCGCTTGAGGATCATACCATATCCTTCAGTCCTAAATGTGATGAGCCAAGATATCAAGAATCATTTAAGACTGAGAATAAAATATCAAAGAAAGGTTTACGTTATTTTCCACTGATTCCGAGATTAAGTGATTAAATATTGTAATGAAATAACTAAATATATGTTATGATACGCAGAGCATAGTCATGAAGAGTACATGGAGCGTCCATTAGAGTCTGATTGTTGAAAACATTGATGTCAACTTTTCCTTCATTTTCAAGTGAAATAAGAAATTACATTATAGGTTTATGTACAGATAGATTTAATCCTCATGGCAAAGGTAAATATTACTCTTGTTGGCCAATAATGACAACACCTTACAATCTACCTGCATGGTTGTGTAATAAGAGACAATTCATGTTTCTATCATTGTTGGTGCCAGGGTCTACACATTCGAAAAAACATTGATGTATATTTACGTTCTCCTCTTGATGAGTTGAAGACACTATGGATCGATGGAGTGGATATATACGATGCAAATAAAAGTCAAACATTCAATATGAAGGTTGCCTCACTCTGGGCAATAAATGACTTCCCTTCTTATGGAATGTTATCTGGATGGAGTATGCGTGGGCGTAAAACCTATCCAATGGAGAGTACAAAATGCTTTCAGTTTCAACACGGTTGAAAGCCATATTTTTTTGATTGTCATAGGCTTTTTTATTGAAAGATCATCCATATCGAACTAAAAAACAAGCATTTAAGAGGAATACCATCAAACTGTCAGGTCCTCCTACAATAAAGATTGGTAATATAATATTATCAAGTTCAGAGGAATTCAAAAATTCAACCATGGCAAATGAGTAAAATACACAACCTCTACCTGGTTTTGGTTATTGTCATAATTGGATTAAAAAGAGTATATTTGGGAGTTACCTTATTGGAGCATGTTATTTATATGACACAATTTAGATGTTATGTATACCGAGAAAAATATCTTCAATAACATTTTTATACAGTTATGAATGCAACTAATCAAACAAAAGATACAATAAATTCTAATCGTTATTTAAGAATCATATGCAATCGTCCATAATTATATATAAAAGATATTGAAAATGGAAGGGTTGAATTTCTGAAAGTGAAGTATACTTTGGACAAAAATCAAGTGAAAATTGTTTACGAATGGGCAAGTAAATTGAAAATATCAGACAACTATGCATCAAATCTCTCTATTTTGGTCGGTTGAAGAAATTCTCATTTAAAGGAATGAAAAGTCAAGACTGTCATGTGTTTATGGAAAGAGTTCTACAAATGGTGTTTAGAGGATTGTTACCAAAAAATATCATCGATGTTCTATCAGATGTCAGCTTATTTTTTAGATTTTATTTTCGACATACATACATCAGATGACAATGGAATATCTTGAAAAAAAATATTCCTGTGATTATGTGTAATTTAGAGAAAATATTTCTTCCGATATTTTTGATTCAATGGAGCATCTAATGAATCATCATCCATATGAGGCCAAAGTTGGCGGGCTCGTAAAATATCGATGGATGTATCCATTTGAAAGATCTTTGTTGACACTAGCTTCTTACGTTAATACTTTTGGTTATCTTAAAAACAACATCTATTTTACGTAGGCTCATATTCTTTCTAAAAAGAAAGGCCCAAAACAAAAGTAGAGTCGAAGTATCCATAAGTTCTCAACATACTTAATAAGAAGTAGCAACATTTCGTGCTAGGTATTTTCCCAATGATGTAGAGACTATACATAATAAAAAAAGGAGGAATGATGCAATTTACTCTGACGAAGACCTCATATTAGCATTTTTCGTCAGTCAGCTCATCCAATAGGAAAAGCTAGAGAGCACTAATGACGAAACTAGAGAAAGATGCTACTGAACTCTACGTACTCGATAATTGCGAGGAAATAACAACATATTGTTGAGTACATCTGTTTATTTGTATTTCATAAATAAAGGATTATTTCTTTCTCCTCACATTTTAATTATATGAATTGTTTTTAGGGGATTTTAGAAAGATAAATGTTGAAGAAAATCCAACATATTCAAAAGATCAAGTTGTGAGGACATAAAGGAATCGAATTTCTGGAATGATTTAAGAATCAAATAAAATCATTGGATGATAATGATTCTAGTACAACGATACTAAAATATTTTTCAGAATGGCCTGTTTATAAGGTCTGATCATATAATTGTTATTGGAGTAATGTTTACTGATTTCATACCGTAAATTCTAGTAGAAACTTAACCAGATAGAAATACAGAGTGATGGTTCGTGGATCTTGTCATGGGAAGGATTATTTGGATTATTATGGAATCTTAAAGGAGGTACAAGAAGTAGAATACAATATTCCAAGCATATATTGAATAGTCCTTTTTTGTGCAATTGGTATGATCCAACATGAAGGCTTAGTAATCAATAGGAGGAATAATGCCGTTGATGTTATACAAAGAAAATAGCTTCACAAGTAGACCAAGTTTGTTATTTTCCACAATTGTCAAAGTAGAGAAATAATATAGAATCTTTCACTGTTGTAAATTCGCAGACTTATATTTCTAAAGAAGACACTCCCCAGAACATGTTACAGATGAAGCTTTTACACCTACTTATGAGCGCAACATTGTACGAGATGTAGTTCAATCACTGAATCTATTTGATTGGCATATAATGAGGTGATACATGTTGACTAGTTGATAATGCAGAGATCACAAATGATGGCTCAGACAACTTCTATATCAATGAAACAGATTATAATTCACATGAATCAAATGATGAAGATTAATTGTACGATTTGGTAAGTAATTTCTCATAATCAACTAAATTTTATTTTCTAATAATAATTTTATAGTTAACTATTATATGATCATTGCAACTATGGTAGGTTTTGGATGTGTGGGCTCTCATGGATCTCAACGATACAGTCATCCGTCCTACTCACAGTCACCTTCTTCTAGTAGGCAACTTATCCCTTCTGTTGATTCAGGACCTCTTCCTCCCAAGGCTCTATAGATCTTAGCCTATTACGAGTCTCCTGGTTATATTCCTCATCTCTTTTATGGAGAGCCCTCTTCTGTCATCCCTGAGACATGTCCTATCCCGATTCCTGTGCAGACTTCGATGGATTGAGATTCCTCCTTCTTCTGGATATCCGAGCATCCACATGTCTTTACAAAATTGAGGTGACCAGACTTCTGAGTCCTTTCCTTTGTTAGAGGTTTCTGTAGATGGGAGGTAAACTTTTTTTAAATTTTCTTATTTTATTTTTCACATATATCCTCCTAAGAAAATTTTAACAAACTTTTACATGGATTTTCCGAACAGCAACAAGGTTGCAAAAGAGATAACCAACATTATAAAGACTCATCTAACTAGTACTCAATTTGGTGGTGTCACATTCCTGTTTGTCAGCAGGATAGATTATTTGAGATTTGGTTGGTAAGAACAATACTTTATTGAATAAGTTGATAATTGTTACAATTCATTTAGCTAACATATTTTTGAAAATTTCAAAGTAGGTATCGTTTTATTCTTGGTCTGAGAAGGAGGCTTATTGTCGAGCCTTTATCCGTTAGGTGGAGAAGAGTATGAGTGATACCTTTTTCAAGGCAAGGACAGACTCGCATGCAAAACGGGATACGAGGAGATGAGATTTGTGAGAAAATGTATTATCTTTTCTTATTTTTAAAATAAAATTTTATTCAATTATTTTATATACATTTAATATTTGTTGCGGGTGGGTTCATTTTTGTTTTGCATTCTTTTTTTATTTTGAGTTTGCAAAAAGGTCGATGGTGGGAAGGACAAACCACCAAAAGCAGAAGATTAGGTCGACTAGTGGCTCCAAAAGCCACGATCAGATTAGAGCTAAGCTGATAATTTTTAAAAAAACTATACTTCAATCACTTACTTCTATAGGAACAAATTGTAATAATAAATTGTCCTTCTTTTTCAGGCTATTAGGTTGCAGAGAGAGCCCTCATTTTAGGAGTGGTTGTCCATGTCCCACATGAGTGGGAAGGAGAGAGAGTCTCAATGGTGCACTCCTCAAGCAGAAGAATTGGTAGTTAATAAATAATTTTCAAAGTAATTTGTAACCTATTTTATAATTATATCATGAAATGAATTTCAACTTCTATTTCTGGATAGTTATTTGACTCTATCGACAGAGAAATGGGGGTGGGACTCCTGAGACAGAACAACCATCATTTGATAAATCAATTCAGAAGAAGGTATAGTAAAAGATTAATTGATTTTATTCAGCTTTTAACTATATCTGCATATTAAACAATCAAAATTTTATAGGTGTTTGATAAGAGGGATGGTACGACAAACAAGAAGCAGATGCTTGGTGGTCTTTTTCCATACTATGTGGAGGAACATCGTCATTTATGTTTGCTTATGGCTAGCCATCCTATTTACAATCACAACTATCCCAACAACTGTCACCGTAGATGGAGTCACAGATGACAATAATGATGGAGAAGGTGACCAAGCTCCAAGAAGATTTCAGGGCATACATGTAAGCATTCTCCTTATAGAGTGTAATAGTTTCGAAGTTCTTTATCTTCATATAATTATCTTTTATATATTTTACTTATCATAGGTCACAAAGGCATGCATCTCAGTATGATGAGATTCAATCTGATGACAAGGAGTAGAATGATCCTGAAAAAGAGGCCCGCATGTATGCCAAGTGGATGGAGATGCAGAAGGAGAAAAAGAAATCAAAATAGAGTTTGATTTTAAAATTTTTCAGAATGAAGAAGAAATGATTTGTGATTTTTTCTTCTGTAATTGTAGATTTTTTTGGTAAGTCTATAATTTTGTAAGAACTCTTATATTAGTTTCTATCGTACTTGTATAATTCATCTTTAGAACCATTAGAATATCTATGTGGAATAATATATGATGTTAGTTATTAGATATGATTTTTTACATATCCTGCATGGTTTCTATGAACTTAATATTAGTTCTGTAAGTTTATATCTATATCCTCAAATAAATCTAATTTGACAGGTAGATGTCAGCTACATAGGAGTTACTTGTACTTAACTCAACCCTTATAAGAACCTGCAATGGTTTCTAAGTAGGTTTTACAGGTTCGAAGGGGTGTTAAAACCTCGTCGGACCTGTATATATTTTTTTGCAGGTTCAAAAGATGGGCAAGCACATGTGCTCGCCAAGGACACTTAAAGCGCTCTCCCTCTACAGAACCGACAAGCCACTAGGACAACTAGTTGTGCATGCCTAGATCTATGGGTGAGCACATAGCAGTTACGAGTGATCGCCCGCCTGACTGGGCGATGCGCTATCAGTGAACACATGCCAGGTGAGCACCTATGCTCACTTGTCAGCTGGTCATGCACATGGTGTGCACTAAGCGTGCACATGATGAGCCACCTTGTGCACACCAATCCCGTCTTTTCTTGTATTGTGCCACTTGTCACTCACACAAAATCAAAAAACAAAATAAGAAGAAAATCAAAATAAAATAGTAAATGGACTCAAATCGAAAATTTCCTTCATGAGAGTTATTCATCTCGATGAGATCTATACATTTGTGAAGAGGCCAAAATCAAAAGATGTCATATGTAGTGTAATTTTCAGTGTTAATTTATGCATATAAAATATAGCATTGTTATATGTTGTATTTTTTTGTGATTTTTAAATAAGGATAATTTAAAATAAAATCAAATAACATAAATATTTACATCTTAATCTAATTTTTTGGATTTTTAAATTATACCGAATATAAAGAAATTAAATAAAGGGACTTATGTATAGACTCTTTATACAGACTTAGAATGATTCATTTTTTTCAATTTTTAATTCAATTGGATTTTTGCATATTTTATTAAAACATAAATCAAAGAAATAAATGAAAAGGAAAAAACAAAAAGAGTTAATTATATACATAAAATGATAAGTCACAATATACAATATATAATAAGGACCCAAAACTCAAGATTTACATATGAACTCTGATTCCTTTGAGTTTACTCTTGTTTTGTAGATAATTAAATATACATTATCTAAAGTGAGTAGGGGTTCATAGGAGACTGTACATGAGAGATATTCGACTTTGCGGCTTTTTGTCTCAGAACTTGAGTTTGGTTTAGTTTTATAAATATTCAAGTTAGTATTTTTCTGATATTTTTTCTTTGTTAATGTTAGTATTATGTACACAAGGGAGATGGTTTTATTTGATTTGGAGCTAGTATAAAATAAATAAAAATGTGAGAAGTTATGTTAATATATAGGTGATTTAATACACACACAAATCTAGCTTCTTATTAATGGTATTATAAATGTTAAAATACCGATATTATTTACACATGCATGAATGCTATAATGCACTAGTAATTCTTAATTGCAACTAATCACTTGGTAATAGAGCTTTATTTTTAGCTTTTAAAGTGATGAGTCACAGATTCATCAACCCCTTATACTAACCTTACTCGTCCCTGAGCAACTATAATGAATTCCTAAGTGAAATGAGATTGGGTTCCATACCAAGATCATGATCAAAAGGTGAAAATGGAGCTCGACTCAACCTTTAGATTAATAGTGTGGTGGAACTCCTTATGAGATTAGGATTCTAAAAACTATAGTCTCCAAATTGCACAAGTCATCATCTCGATTCGGATTCAGAAGTCATCTTAGATGATCCCCCTCGCAAAGCATCCCACATGAACACTGAATATCCGTCTCTTGTATGTGAGAGGTGCTACCTCTTCCCATCCAAGATGACGAACTATCATGCAATCTCATTCTCCAGTAACTCATTCCTCGAGGAGTCAGGTATTTCCTTCTAAGTTCAGGTATGTGCCAATTTACAATGAATACGGGGAAAAAGTCTAGAAGAAGGGGAAAGGAATTGAAGTGTGACCAATTGTTGAACAGGATTTTGCGGAGGTCGTGTTAATTCACAAGGCGAATCAACAGTCGTTGAGTTGACCTCGCACGAAACCCTGATTTAAACAACAATTAACCCACAACAATGATCAAACAATGAAAAGTAGTTGCGGAGTTAAAATTTATTATAACTCTACAACAAAGATGTGTATAGATGCAATTATGTGTAGAGTGTCAGACATAGGGAACAAGCATGCAGATCGGGGCAATGAATGCTCAAAAGTGATTGAGAAGTATGTGTCTATATATGTGTATTTTTGTGGGGTTTTTTATTTTTAATTTTATTTTTAATTTTAAATTTTTAAATCTTGATTTTTATTTTTCTGATTTTGTATTTTCTTTTTATATTATATATTTTTTGTATTTTCTTTTCTTTTAAATTATAAAATAGGATATATATAAAGATATATATACAATATAGGTAGGAGAGAGACAATGTATATAAAAATAGGTAAAAATAGTCAAAATACATGGAATAAAATATTTTTGTGTTTTTTTATGTTTTTTTCTAATGGTTTTTTTGATTTTTCTGTATTTGTTATTTTTTTGTTATTTTCATAGTAAAAAATACTCAAAATAGGGAATAAAATATATATATCCAGAATTAAAATGGAGATGAAAAATATCAAACAGGGTCAAAAATTTCTCCAAATTAATTTTACTATAAAGATAATAATACAAAGAAAATTTAGAAATAGAAATTATACTTTGTGATTTTTTTAATGATTTTTTATATTTTTATAAAAGTTTTAGGGGTTTCTCAATTTTTATGAGTTTTCTTTTATATTTTTTTTATGATTTTTGGTCTAAAGGTTAAAAACATAAAAACACATAAAATATATGTTTTTGAGAATTTTTCAAAATGATTTTATAAATTTTATGTATTTTCTAATGCAAACATGGACAAAAGTGCATTTTTTGTTTTTTTATAAATAATAAAAGTCTCAAAACGTAAAATAAATATATGGTGTCATAGAGCAATGCAACAGGAACTTAAGCTATTTTTTTGGATTTTTAGAGGTTTATAGATGCATGAAATAAATAGAGACAACAAAGAGAAAATACACTCCTAGTAGGGGTATTCTTGGAAATATATAAAAGTGCAAGGGCCAAAGTGTAAATTTCATAAAAAATAATAAACTAGATATTTAAATTTCAGGACTAATCAGAAATAAGAAAAGTCACGAGGGCTTCTCTATAAAAACACCAAAGTCACCTGTCCGCACACGTGCACCTAGCAGGGACCTTATTATAATTTCCAAAACTCCAAGGGCTTGTCTGCAATATTACCAAAAAGTTTTAACTTAAATAAAAAGTTTACGGACTGAATCAAAATAACAAAACACCCAGGGGCTCAGCTGCAAAAAGTCACCTCACGTGGTCGCTCACGTGAGGTGACGTGGCTTGGACCTACGTGCAAATACCACAAAGTTCAGGGGCCTAATGATAAATATTACACAACTATATAAATTGCAGATGAAATATTTTAGGTATCAATTAATAAATACAAAATGGCTGGGGAAAGTTGCAAAATACACAACTAAAGGCACCGACGGGGCGGTGGATCAGGTTTCATGTATGCCACGTAGCACTAATCTGACGGCTGGTACCGCTTCAGCTTCGACAGCCCGGATTAGATCATCGGCTGGAGATCAATGGTGCTGGGCGGCGATATCTAACGACAGATGAAGCATTTGGAAGAATAGGAGGAGATCCAACGGCTCAACGATGATCTGCAAGAACGCGCGAAGAACACGAGCCCGGCGAGATTGAATCGCCGTGAACTCCTTCCTCCAACGTGTGCGGCTATTGCTATGTGGTCCAAGAGCTTGCTGGATGTCCCCTTTACCGATCGGTGGTGTTCAAAATCCTAGGGAGCCACCGTAGTCCTCCCGCGAGGGTGGAGTAGTAGGGATGCTCCAGGTGGGTCCAGCGAAGGGCAAAACTCGCCACCGGGCTCTATAATGCTCCAAGTACCTGCCAAAAGGAGTTACGAGGGTCGCAGGCAAACTGTCGTGACCCTCCAGTGGGCAAAAAGGGCGGACGACAGTTAGAAATGGAGTCTCACCAGAGCTAGCTCCGGCGAGGGGCGGTCAAAGGTGGATCTTCGACTAAAGTGTGTAAATAAAGAGAAAAATCGAACCTACTGTTAAGACTAAGCTAAGAAAATCAATAAAAAAGAGAACCTCAGTGGCTGGAGTGTGAAGAACAGACCTCACGGCGGAGCTCGCCGGGATGGGTGGAGACCACCCTAGAACGCAGCTGAACTCGCTCCTGAAGTGCTGGAGTAGTGATGAATACCCATTCATCACTCTTTATTCTTATATTTTAGCTACAAAAACCTATGCAAATGCATGTAGATATGTGTAAATAGGAATAATTACCAAAAGCATGCATTGTGTAAAAACCTATAATTAGCATGTTTTTGTGCAAAAATAAAAGATAAAGATTAAAAAGAAAAAGAGGGAAATATTTAGAATAAATATTGAGCAACCTAACCCAAGGGAGGGCTCAGTATGGGCCTGACCGCATAAAAGCCAAAAGTAGAGGGAGATAGGGGCTCAGGTGTAAATACCTATGTAAATAAAATAAAGATATTTTCCTCACCAAAAATAGCTTGAAATATGCTTGTAAATACTTGTATATATCTATAAGTATAAAATCAAAAGAAAAAGTTAAAAATCAAAAAGATCAAAAATACACTTTTCATCTTGTACATAAACCACATCTATGTATTTAGTTAACCTTGTAAATAAATAAAATTATTTTCCACACTTTTTGTAAATAGTCTCTATTATATAGTGTAAATAAATAAAATAAAAACAATTAAAACAAAAACAAAATAAAAATAGCAAAAATTAAAAATACAAAACACATTGTACAACTACCATGTATATAGATGTACCTATGTATTTATTTTACCTATGTAAATAAATAATAAAAATAAAATAAAACACCCTTTTATTCCTATTTTATTCTATAAATAAATAAAATATAAAATAAGGATAAAATTGTATAAAAATAATAATTAGAAATCAAAAAATCAAAACCCTATATATTGTACATATACCTATAGATAGTACATACTATGTATATAGCTTATTTTTATTTCGAAAAAATTATTAAAAATCACCAAAAATAGAAAAAAATAAAAGAAAATATTTCATGTTTTGAGTTTTTGGCTGAATCGGGCCTAGCTACCCTCATTTGTCACTTCAATATTCAGCCACGTGGCCCATTCTCATTGGGTCCTGGGGATGTTGACCGCCCGGTCAACTACCCCCCCACAGGACCACTTCCCACAGGTCTGAGCTCCGGACCCGATTTCTCCAATTTTTGCCCGCTCAACCCGATCACCATTCATCCAAACCCCAGCTCCGTTTGATCCTCCTACATCCGACATCCTCGCCGGGCATCCACCTTGGGATCCGCGCGCCATCACGACCCTACCCGAGCCATCCTTCTCGGACCCCTCCAGCTACATAAGCGAGCTCCGCCACCCATTTTCTTTATCTTTGGCCATTTGCTTCGTTCTCCACTGAGCTCCAGAGAGTGTGTGAGGTGACAGCTCGCATCCCCGACCTGTTGCAGCGAGAAGAGGAGGTGAATCCATCGATCCGGCGACGTAGCCGCCGTAGCTCCGCCACTGGCGCGAGCTCCGAGCCTCGGGCAGAGACGACCCTCAAGGCGACGACCAGGAGCATCCCCAGCTCCTCTCCAGTCTCTCCGTTCACCCGGGTAGCCACTTAGCTCCGCCGTTTCCTTTAATTTCCATTTTTGCCCAATTTGCGCCGCCGTCATATTTCCCTAATTCTGACCACTCCCTAGCCCATCTCGATCATCAGAATCGACCCTCACGTTCGCCTTCGTCCGACGCATCTTCTCCACCCACTCACTCAACCCAGCTCGCACAGGAGCTAGGAACCGAGCTCCTCCGTCTACCCCCTTTGCCGGAGCTCGCCGTCCCGACGCACCAGCCACCCCCACTTCGCCTAACCGGGTCGAGGCAGTTTGCCCTCGACCCGTGAATCTTCTGGTTCACTTTGCAGGTCGAAACGAGGGCCATCTGAGGCTCTCCGTCATCCAGCCAAGAGACCCAGCTCGCCGACCCCGTCCGAGCTCCCCGGAGCTTGGCTCGATCATCGGAGCCCACCGGCAGACGCGGGAGCCTTCCACGATTCTTCTCCGACCTTCAGAAGGCTCCCAGGAGGAGCATCGCGCACGCACGAGCCCGGCGAAGCTCGCCGGGGACCTGTTCTTCGAGGATCCTCCGTCGCCGTCGATCGCCTCTCTCGCTCCAGTTTTAATCTGGGCCGTCCATCCCTGGAGCCACCAACAACATCAGATCTGAGGAGAGACGATCCGGAGCGCCCACTGCCAGCCGCCGTCCGATCTACACGTGGCGCGCATCCAACGTCCCCGCTTAATAAAGGGTAATTTACCCTTAGGCCCCTATCTTTATTTTATTTCGTTTTAGTCCTGTAATTATTTAAGTCAGTTGTTTAGTTTTAGGGTAATTTACATAGTGGACCCTGAGCTTTAGTTTATTTGCATTTATACCCCTGCCAGTTGTGGACACGTGCTTCGACACGTTATTTGCAGTAGACACCCTTGTAGTTCTGGATGTTATTAAATGAATGAAAGTTTTTAGATATTTGCATTTATACCCCTGTGCGTGGTTTATTTGAGCATGTGCGATATTTTTTGGGTAATTTGCAGATAAGGCCCCTGGACTTTTGGTACCTGTTACCAATAAGCCCTCGGGACTTATTTTTCTTACATTTAGGTCCCTGAGTGCCCCAGGCACGCACGTGGCGCGTGTTTTGCTGGGTATTTCGCACCAGGACCCCCAGGACTTTGGGTATTTGCACTTTGGTCCCTATGCACAATACCCTATCTTTGCTTTTGAATAAAATATCAAACCACCTCCAAATCCAACGAAAATTTGACACATGGCTCCTGCCATGGTGTAGAATTTTTGTAGATTTTTTAGGACATTTTTTATTTTGTTTGGTATTTTTAAAAATTCAAAAACCTCTATTTTGTCACTGTCTAGTTTGAAAAAGTCACAAAAAAATATAAAAGCTCACTTAAAAATTCTACAAAAATTATCTAATGTTTGTTTTACTTAGTTTGATTTTCTAGCCAATTTTGGCTATTTTTCATCACTGCAAAACACTAAAAACTTAAAAACACTCAAAAACCCATAAAAATTTTAGTAAATACATTAAAAATCCAAAAACATTAAAATTGGTACCTAAATTTTCCTTGTTTTTTCTACTTTACAGGAAAATTACCTCCAAGTCATTTTAAGGCTCTTAGATATTTTATCTAGGGCTTTTTGGCTCGGCTGGACAGTATCCTTTATTTTAGGCATTGTTTGATTTTTAGAAAATAAAATAAACATCATAAAATTATCAAAAATTCACCAAAAACACTAAAAAACATAAAATACATAAAAACATTTTTGTTTGAATTTCTGGTTGAATTTTAGTGCTTTAAATAATTTGTGGAAGTGTGCTTTTGTTTGTTTCTTAATTTCTTAATCACTTGAAAATCCAAAAAAATATAAAATAAATTAAAAACCACTAAAAATATTTTGTTCTTTTATTTTCTTTATTTTTACTACTTCGTAGGCCTCTCAGCCAATCCGTGCTCCTTGAGTTCGACCCTGGGTGCTATACCAGGTTAATCACATAGCAGGACCGCTATCTCGTAATTTTATTGATTTTATCTGTTTCGAGTGGTTCATTTTTCTTGATACACATCGTCTGATCGCTTGGGTCGCGACGACCTATTTTCAGTACCTTATACCCGAGTGATCATGCCTGTTATCAGAATGACGCTGTTGCTGGGGAGCACGGCTTAGTAGTTTTTATTTTCGCGGCTTTTCGCGGCTCTTTCAGAGCTCGCGGCTTTTCGCGTTTTTTGTCTATATTTTATTTTTGTTTTATTTTGTTTTATTTCCATTTTCTTTTATTTTTGTTTTGTTTTATTTTGAGTGTTTATTTTATTTCACATTTTTGCATATATACCCTTATTTTTCATTTCCCTTTATTTTTCTTTTATTATTATTTGATTATCTGGTTCTAACCACTCTGCTATTTCTTGCGAGGGCCCGAGGACCGAGGCAGCTGCTCTCGAGAAGCCGACGCAACCGCGGGATTCGGAGGCGGCTCTTTTCGTTGCGGAGCCGCAGGAGAGAGTGAGAGAGAGTTGAGTGGGCGAGGATTTTCATTTTTATTTCATTATTATTGTAATAATACAGGGACACTGGACTTGAACTCTTTGGACTATCTTTGCTTAGCGGGTCTGTTTCACCGAGCACCGGTGTGCTCGGGGGACCCTTAGGACTTTCGCGGTTTTACATGGTTTTGGTTTTATTTTATTTTCTTTCTGCCTTTTCCGGTGTTTATGCGGTTTTTGCTCGAGCCCCTAGACTTAGGAATTTCTGGTGATTGTGCCGTAATTAGTAGGATCCCCACACCTAACTGATTGCCTGTTCCCATAGAATGTTAATTAGACCTACTAAAAATCATTAATAAAAATAACCGACTCATTTTCCTTCGTAGCCTACGTGCCGCAGCCCGTCCTGTAAAGCACTTTCTCCTACCCCCGATTTGTCGGACAGAGGAGGGACAGGCCAAGACCGGACTCTTTGGCTTGGAGGTTGGTGACCGGTTAGACGGTTCTTGCGCTAGAAATTGCTCGTCTAGGACTCGGCTTTCCCGTTGCATCATATAGGTAGTTTATTTTCAGTCTTTCAATTCTGCGCGGATCACTTGCATGTAGAGTGCTGGAGACAAGGTACGCATTTCTTACTCAGCATGCATCATTGATTTTATCGCGCATCGGCTTTTTCATCTTCTCCCCCTGTATTGGACTTAATAACCAGGAGAACCAAAAAATTCGTTAGGCCTTTTGTTTTGATTTGAAAAAGATTAAAAAGAGAAACCATAAAATTGGGATTGGTTAACACTATTGATCTTGAAAACCGCTCACCCTAAAAACTTTTTCTTGGGGAGAGCAACCCCTCATTGTATGGTTTGGATGCGCGAGAGAGTGACCCGCACCCTAGGTAGAGCCCTCCGGTGCTAGTCCCGACTGATTACCGACTCTTCCGTGCGTGCCAGTCGGTTGGGATAGCATCGGTTATCCTAACAGGTCACGTAAGCGCTCTGATATTTTGTGTGTTCACCTAATAAAATTAACAAGATAATTTGACCGAACTTTCACGGTCTTCAGCTCGCGTCGCGTTGGTGAACCGGGGGTTTGTTTTGTGATCTCAGTTTCTCCAGATCTCACCCGCCTTACTCGCTAGATCAAGATGATGGGTAGACGCTCTCTTAGGCAGCCTCTGGCTGCACCACTGATGAATACCCATTCATCACTCTTTATTCTTATATTTTAGCTACAAAAACCTATGCAAATGCATGTAGATACTTGTAAATAGGAATAATTAGCAAAAGCATGCATTTTGTAAATATCTATAATTAACATGTTTTTGTGCAAAAATAAAAGAATAAAGATGAAAAAGAAAAAGAGGGAAATATTTAGAATAAATATTGAGCAACCTAACCCAAGGGAGGGCTCAGCATGGGCCTGACCGCATAAAAGCCAAGTAGAGGGAGATAGGGGCTCATGTGTATATATTTTTGTAAATAAATAAAATTATATTTTCCTCACCCAAAAATATGTTTGTAAATATTTGTACATATTTATAAAGTATAAAAACAAAACAAAAAGCTAAAAACCAAAAAAGACCAAAAATATCCTTTCACCATGTACATAGACCATGCCTCCTTATTTATTTAACCTTATAAATAAAATTATTTTCTAAACTTTTTGTAAATATTCTATGTTATATATTGTAAATAAAATAAATAAAAAGAAACAAAACAAAAATCAAATAAAAATAACAAAATTAAAATTACAAAAAAATATTGTACATATGCCATGCACATAATTGTACATAACTATTTATTTTACCTATGTATATAAATAATAAAAATAAAATAAAAATATCTTTTTATTCCTAATTTTATGATATAAATAGATAAAATATAAAATAGGAATAAAAATGTATAAAATAACTAATTAAAAATCAAAATTAAAAACCCTATATTATACATATACCCTATTATGTAAATACCTTATTTTTATTTTGAAAAATTAATTAAAAATCACCAAAAAATAGAAAAAATTAAAATAAAAATATTTTATGTTTTGAGTTTTTAATAATTCAGTCATTTCCTATTTTATTTCGAATTTTCAAATCATTTATGGCGTGGCCTCTCCTGATTGGTCCACGGGGGATGTTGACCCCCCGGTCAACTCCCCCCCTTGGACCACAGAGTTCCGGATCCGAGCCCTTAACCCGATTTCTCGATATTATCCCCACTCAATCCGACATCCAAACTCGTGAATCTCGGGCTCCATTTGCTCCTTAATCATCCCTGATCCACGCCCGACTGTTAGCCTTGGGATCCGCGCTCTGAGCTTCATGCCCGACTCCCATCTAGCCGGACCCCTAGCCGCATATAGTCTGAGCTCCGCCCCCGTTTTCATGCATCTTTGGTTCCCCATTCTCTGTCCCGTGACCTCCACAGCAGCCCCTGAGGTGACAGCTCTCGGTTGCCCGTGTCGCAGCGAGGAGAGGGGCTGGTTTCCACTGATCCGGCGACTTAGCGCCGCCGTGCTCCGCCCAGAGCAGGAGCTCGAGCCTCGGGCCGAGACACCCCTTGAGGCCACGACCAGGAGCTACCTCAGCTCCAGCATAGTCTCACCATCTGCCCAGGTAACCCCTTAGCTTCTCTATTTAGCTTAATTTCTAGTTTGCCCCAAATCGTACCGCCGCCGTGTTCCGTCGATTCCGGCCATCTCGCGCATCCTTTCGATCATCGGAACCCGTCATCACCTCCGCCTTTCCTACACGCACCTTCTCCGCCCCTCCGTTCAACCCAGCTCGCACAGGAGCTGGGATTCGAATCCCATCGCCGTCGCTTCACCGGGATTCATCCGCTCCGACGCACAGACCACCTTCACGTCGCCTAACCGGGTCGAGGCATTTTGCCCTCGACCCGCGAAGCTTCTGAGCTACTTTGCAGGTCCAGAGGAGGCCATCTGAGGCTTCCCTACATCCAGGCCAGGAGCTCTCCTCCGCCGACCTCGCCGGAGCCCCTCCAGGGGCTCGGCTGGGCCATCGGAGACCACCAACAGCTGCGGAGCTTCATCGCGCATCTTCTCCGATCTCCGGAAGCAGCAGACGAGGACCACAGCAATCGCACGAGGCCGGCGAAACTCGCCGGCCACCTGTTCTTCGAGGATCCTCGCCAGCCGTCCGATCAGCCTCGACCTCCAGTTGCCATCTCGTCCGTCCATTCCAGGAGGAGCAGCCACCGTCCGATCCTTGGAGAGGAGATCTGGAGCGCCCACCAGCGTACCCGTCAGATCATCCACGTGGAGCGCATCCGACGGCCCGCGTAATAAAGGGTAAATTACCCTTAGGCCCAGCTCTTGTTTTTATTTCGTTTTAGTCCTGTAATTACTTTCGTCAGTTGTTTAGTTTTAAGGTATTTTGCACATTGGACCTCATACTTTAGTTATTTGCACTTATGCCCCTGTTTGTGTGAGCCACGTGCTTCGTCACGTGTATGTTTGGTGTATTTGCAACATTAGCCCTGTAGTTCTGGATGCTCGTAAATGAATGAAATGTTTTCAGTAATTGCATATATGCCCCTGTGAGTGTTTTAATTGCACATGTGCGTCTTTTAGTGGGTTATTTGCAACACAGACCCCTGGACTTTTGGTACGAGTTACCAAAAGGTCCTCGGGACTTGTTTTTCTTACCAAAAGGTCCCTGAGTGCCCCAGGCACGCGCCGCGTGCGTGCGTTGCTGGGTTAATTGCACCTGGACCCCCAGAACTTCGGGCATTTGCACTTCAGTCCCTGTGCACAGTGCCCTCTTTTGATTTTTGAATAAAATATCAAATCACCTCCAAATTCGATGAAAATTTGACACATGGCTCCTGCCATGTTGTAGGATTTTTGAGAATTTTTGAGGACATTTTTGAGTTTATTTGTTATTTTTAAAAATTCAAAAACCTTTATTTCAGCCACTGTCTAGTTTTAAAAATCCCAAAAAAATATAAAAACCCCCTCAAAAATTCCATAAAAATTAGGTACTGTTTCTTTTGTGCTCTTTTAATTTCTAGCCAATTTTGGCTATTTGTCACTGAGTAAAAACCCTAAAAATTCAAAAACACCTAAAAACTCATAAAAATTATAATAAATAATTTAAAAACCCAAAAACAATAATTTTGGTACTCAAATTTTCCTTGTTTTGTCTAGTATACAGGAAAAATACCTCCAGGCCCTCTCGAGATCCTTAGATATTTTATTTAGGGATTTTGGTCCTGGCTGGACAGTACCTTGCTTTTCTATCACTGTTTGATTTTTAGAAAATAAAATATACATCAGAAAATCATCAAAAATTAACCAAAAACACTAAAAAACCTAAAAAACATAAAAACATTTTTGTTTGAATTTTTGCTTGGTTTTTGACACATTAAATAATTAGCCAAAGTGTGATTGATTTTGTGTTTCTTTTATTTTCTTCACATTTAAAAATATAAAAAAAATATAAAAATCATTAAAAACCACTAAAAATACTTGTCTTTTATTTTATTTTATTTTTACTACTTCGTAGGCCTTTGGCCAACCCGTGCTCCTTGAGTTCGACCCTGGGTGCTATACCAGGTTAATCTCATAGCTGGACCGCTATTTGAGTGTTTGATTGATTTTATTTCTATCAGTGGTTCGATTTTTCTTGATATACTTAGTCTGAGTGATTGAGGTCGCAACGACCATTTCTGTACCTTTACCTTAGTCACTTAGACGGGTCATCAGAATGGCGCCGTTGCCGAGGAGCACGGCTTAGTAGTTCTTTTCGTTTTATTTTCGTTTTTGTTTTCGCGGCTTTTCGCGGCTCTTCGGAGCTCGCGGCTTTTCACGGCTTTTGTATCTATTTTCTTTTTGTTTTATTTTGATTTTCTTTTATTTTTATTTTTGTTTTATTTTGTGTGTTTATTTCATTTTCCATTTTTGCATATATACCCTCACTTTTATTTTCCTTTCTTTTCTTTATTATTTGATTATTTTTGCCGGTCTGACCACTCTTCTCTTTGTCTTGCAAGGGCCCGAGGACCGTGGAGGCGACTTTCGAGGAGCCGGTGCAGCTGAGGAACTTGGAGGCAGCTTCCTTCTCTACGAAGCCACAGGAGAGAGCGAGAGAGAGAGAGAGTTGAGTGAGTGAGGATAGATTAGGTTTTTATTTCATTTATTATTATTATTGTAATAATACAGGGACCTGAACACTCTTGGACTTCTTGACCGTAGCGGGTCTGTTTCACCGAGCACCGGTGTGCTCGGGGGACCCTTTAGGACCTTCGTGGTTTTTCGCGGCTTTCTTCGCGGTTTTATTTTTTTTTATTTCTGTCTTTTCCGGTTTTTCGCGGTTTTTGCTCGAGCCCCTAGATTTAGGATTTTCTGGTGAATGTGCCGTAATTAGTAGGATCCACACACCTAATTGCATATCTGTTCCCATAGATCGATTAATTGGACCTACTTAAAAAAAACATAATAAAAATAACCGATTCATTTGCCTCCGTAGCCTACGTGCCGCAGCCCGTCCTGTAAAGCGCTTACTCCTACCCCCGATTTGTCGGA
This sequence comes from Ottelia alismoides, assembly GCA_037367405.1. Classification (NCBI taxonomy): domain Eukaryota; kingdom Viridiplantae; phylum Streptophyta; class Magnoliopsida; order Alismatales; family Hydrocharitaceae; genus Ottelia; species Ottelia alismoides. The sequence goes on from JAZKJV010002821.1 coordinate 75,886, forward strand.
CAGAGGAGGGACGGGCCAAGACCGGACTCTTTGGCTTGGAGGTCGGTGACCGGTTAGACGGCTCTTCGCTAGACTTGCTCGCCTAGGACTCGGCTTTACCGCTGCATCATTTAGGTTAGTTTTAATCCTGTCTTTACTTTTATGCGCCGATCATATTGCATGTAGAGAGCTGGAGGCAGGTACGCATTTCTGACTTTGCATGCATCATTGATTTATCGTGCATCGGCTTTTTCGTCTTCTCCCCCCTGTTTTGGACTTAATAACCAGGAGAACCGAAAAATTCGTTAGGCCTTTTGTTTGCTTTGAAAAATATTAAAAATGTGAAACCATAAAATTGGGACTGCTAAAATTATTGATCTAAAAACCGCTCACCCTAAAAACTTTGTCTTGGGGAGAGCAACCCCCTCATTGATTGGTTTGGATGCGCGAGAGAGTGACCCGCACCCTAGGTAGAGCCCCCCGTTGCTAGTCCCGACTGACTACCGACTCTTCCGTGCGGGCCAGTCGGTTGGGTTAGCATCGGATATCCCAACAGGTCACGTAAGCGCTCTGGTATTCTGTTTGTTCACCAAAATAAAATCGACAAGATAATTTGACCGAACTTTCATGGTCTTCAGCTCACGTTGCGTTGGTGAACCGGGGGTTTGTTTTCAGATCATAGTTTTTCCAGATCTCATCGCCCTACTCGCTAGATCAAGATGATGGGTAGACGGTCTCTTAGGCAACCTCTGGTTGCACCGCTTTCGGGCGCGTCTACCTCATCATCTAGGTTGGCTCGCGAGAGCTCAGACCCGCTCTCCGAGCCCAAGTACGACTCCACCAAGTTCCCCCTCGACCCCCTTTCTGATCTTCCTGAGAGACACGAGCCCGATGAGAGATTGATACATTTGACAGCACCTGAGTTGGGCTCGTTTGGTTTTGCAGACGTCGTCATGGCCGGCAGTTCTGAGGATCGTTCCCGCACAGAGCACGTTGTGATGGATCAGGGAGCGATCAACTCCACCTTGATCGCTTCATTAGAGACGGTTCAGCAGCAGCTACGCGATCAGGGAGCATTTATGATTGAGATGAGGAGAGAGTTGGAGTGCCTCTGAGTAGAGCGAGATGAGCAGAGCGAGCCCGAGGAGATACCGGATGCAGAGGCACGAGCCGGAGCAGCAGCAGCAGCAGCCGCGGCCGCCGCCGCAGCGGCAGCAGCCGCGGGAGGAGGAGGACCACCTAGACCGATGCGGGAGTTGCACAACCCCGGATCTACACTGATGCACCATTGGGTGGTGGTTCCTGCTATCGTGGGGGACTTCAAGTTCCCCCCGAACACCCTGCAGATGCTACCCCGCTTCCACGGACTCGCCACTGAGGAGCCCCACCTTCACCTCCAGGAGTTCCTGATGATTTGCAGCACTGTCCACGACCGGCATGTGGACCAGGACACGATCCGGATGATAGCCTTCCCGTTTTCACTGGCAGATAGAGCAGCCACCTGGCTGAAGCATCTTGGGAGGTTCGTCTATACCTGGGAGCAGCTCCGCACCGAGTACTTGAACAAGTACTATCCACTCGGGCGGACGAATGCAGCGAGGGCCCTGATCAGCAACTTCTCCATGTTCCCCAACGAGCAGTTCCACGAGGCATGGGAGTGGTTTCGAGAGCTCCTAGACCGATGCCCGCACCACGACATCTCCAAGCCGAACCTAGTTCAGAGCTTTTTCAGCGGGTTGATACCAGAGCTTCAGGGCCTGGTGAACGCTTCTTGCGGCGGGTCCTACTTCGCCAAGGACCACGACCAGGTCTGGGCCATCTTCGAGGAGATGGCTGAGAACTACATGGTGATGTCCCAGACCAGGTTGTATACTCAGAAGACCCAGCCACATCAGCCAGGACCCGTGCAGTACCAGAGGATAGCACGGGTAGATGCAGGTCCATCCAGTTCGTCCGCAGTAGCAGCAGCACAGGCAGAGTCGTCAGCTGCGGACATGGGCATTATCAGCGAGAAGCTGGACCGCATGGAGCTGATAGAGAAGAAGCAGTGCCAGGGTATCACGCAGATGGAGCAGATGGCACAGGTTTTGAGCGACATGAAGACACAGCTCATGTGTCTCCAGGAGGCAGACGGCTTCTCAGCCCCGTCTTCAGTCGCGAGGCGACGCCGGCAGCAGCAGCAGCTCGTCCCAGCGCTCCAGCACCCACGTGCAGCCTAGACAGGTTCACCTTGTACAGGCGGAGCCGTACCAGCAGCCGCAGCCCACCTACCAGTCCCCACCATCTCCAGAGATGCAGATGGTGGTCTACCAGCCGGACCAGCCTCTGGCAGTACTCCCGCCAACCCCCTACGATGCCGAGCCGTTGATGGATGTCAACGGGATTTGGTATGACCGCCCCAAGCCTGGGATCCGACGAGACCATCCCGGATTCAGGTGGGGGAGTGGTGGTACCCAGCCCCAGCAGCAGCCGTCAGGACAGGGAGGGCAGTACTCCCAGCAGAGAGACCAGCACCAGCCGCAGCAACAGCCCCCAGCATATCAGCAGCACCAGTCATCCTTCGGTCCGCGTCCCTATCAGCAGCAGGGACAGTCGTGGAGACGTGAGAAACAGGCTCACCCGGGATACCAGCAGCAGCACCCTCCATCATACCCCTCTTACCAGCACCAGCCACAGCAGTTCCAGCAGCCTCACCCACAGAGAGGCCACCCGTCGGGCTCCCACGAGAGCCCCGCTTTGGATGACATCGCCCGCCTCCTCACGGACCAGCAGGCCACATTCAGACGGGAGATGGACGAGTTCCGCCAGGAGATGCGGGACCTGGCGAGAGGGAAGGCCGCCATACCAGCCCAGATAGAGCCGAATCTGAACAACCTCAAGAGGAAATCTGAGCAGGTAGTACATACTGAGTTAGCCACTCCTAGTGACCCATTTGATGATACATCTTCGGATCTATTTGATGCTGATTTTGTCACACTTAGGAGCGGTAGGACCCCAGCAGCCGGCGGCGCATCATCTGAGCTTCACCATGAGGACATCCCAGAGGCGCCACATGGGGAGGAGGAGAGCGGTACTGAGGCCGCTCCAGACGATGACGGTGGCACTAAGGCCACCAAGGATGCTGATCCCACCGGCGGTACTGAGGCCGCCGCTTCACCAGATCTAGGAGGTGGTAGTGATGCCACCCGTTCAGCCGAGCCAGCCCGCGGTACTGATGCCGCACGACGTCTACCAGCAGCAGCAGCAGAGCCAGCCCGTGGTGGTACTGAGGCCACCGGTGTTTGTACAGATAGAGCTGATGTTTTTCCTCGTATTCCTGTATCTCAGAACTCTGTTGTGAATAAAGGAAAGGGTTTACTTTCTTCTGGTCCCACTGTGGTGCATGATGTATGTGTGGATCCGGTCCTTGAACCGCTTAGACCTTTTCCTAGTCCTTCATCTGAGAAGGACCCAGTGATCCCCTTCCCTAGAGCCCTTCAGATGGGGAAGGGGAAGAAAAATGATCCAAAAAAGAGAGAGCTTGAGGAGTTCAGCCAGAGTATGATCGATCGATTCCACATCCAGCTGACCCTCCAGGAGGCTTTGCAGCACATCCCCCTTCTCCAGCGATCTTTGAGAGAGAGGACTACAGTCAGGAGGAGGAGGAGGAACCACACTTCCGAGATACATGTGCTAACCAAAGCCACGTGCTTCGCGATCCAGAACCGCCTGCCAGCCAAGAGGCCAGATTCAGGGGCCCCGTATGTCAGATGCCAGATTAGTGAGAAGAGGTTCGACCGTACTCTTCTAGATAGCGGATCGTCGATCAACCTTCTTCCGGCAGCCCTTCTCGACCGCTTCGAGTTGGGCACTCTTCGACAGAGCAGGACAGTCCTTCAGTTCGCTGATCGATCTGTCAAGAGGCTGAAGGGGTTATTACGAGACGTTATCGTCACGATTCAGGGCCTGAAATTCCCCGTGGACTTCGTAGTGTTGGACATGGAGATCCCTGAGTCAGTGACCGATACCCCCATCATCCTTGGTCGTCCGTTCTTGGCCACAGCCAAAGCGGTGACTGATCATGATAGCGGGAAGGTGTACTTTCGCGTCGAGGGAGAGAGTATACAAATAGAGACGGTCGAAGACTACAGATCTAGATTCAGAGCCCGCTCAGATGCGAGTACAGACTCAGAGCAGCTGACAGACGCAGAGCCAGACATCCACCAGGACTGTGATTTTGTGATCACAGATGATGAGGCAGCTTGGGCAGATCTTGAGACACAGACCATCCTCTCACTTTCAGATACAGCTGATGCCGAGATGATAGCAGAGGAGAGTCTGGAGAGCACAGCCTTGGACCTGGATACCATAGAGGCAGCAGAGCCGGTCCTTGATCGCAGCACGATGGTTAGTGATGGTGGTGCTGAGGCCACCTTGTTTTCCGGTGGTACTGATGCCACCGCGGTTGATACAGATCCCTCGGATTCAGAGTCTGATTGGGCCGATTGTTTTGATCAGATGCCAGACCTGATTCCACCTGAGCCTACAGATGAGGAGGAGGTAGAGGCAGAGCAGACCAGAGACAGTGCAGTTGAGCCGCCTTCCCCCGATCCAGTTTGCGAGAGTACGCTTTCACTTTCCCAGGCAGATTTGGCCGACCTTGCAGCTTTCACTCAGTTTCTTCCGCAGCCAGATTTGCCGACACCCAGCATTCCAGAGCTGAAGCCGCTCCCTACTTCGCTGAAGTATCGATTCCTTGCGGGCGATCCAGAGATGTACCCAGTCATCATCTCCGCCGAGTTGACTGGAGAGCAGGAATCCCGTTTGATGGGGGTTCTTGAAAAGAACCGCAAGGCGATCGGATGGAGCGTAGCAGATCTCCATGGGATTAGTCCATCAGTGTGCTCCCACCACATCTATCTCGAGGATGGGGCGAAGCCGTCGCGTGAGTTCCAGCGGCGACTGAACCCCAACCTACGAGAGGTCGTGATGAAGGAAATATCGAAGTGGTGGGGCGCAGGTTTTATTTATCCCATTTCCGACTCCAAGTGGGTCAGCCCCTTGCATGTGGTGCCCAAGAAGATGGGCATCACGACTGTGATCAGTGAGTCGGGAGAGGAGATCGCTACACGAGTACCCACCTCTTGGAGGATTTGTGTTGACTACAGGAGACTCAACCAAGCCACCAAGAAGGACCATTTCCCCCTGCCTTTTATTGACCAGATCATTGAGAGACTGGCAGGGAAGAGCCATTATTGCTTCCTGGATGGGTACTCGGGCTACAACCAAGTGGCCATCGCTCCTGAGGACCAGGAGAAGACCACCTTTACCTGTCCCTTCGGCATATATGCTTTTCGACGCATTCCATTTGGGCTATGCAATGCCCCTGCGACTTTTCAGAGATGCATGCTGTCGATCTTTTCGGACATGGTAGGGGAGTGCTTGGAGGTCTTCATGGATGATTTCTCGATCTACGGCGACGGATTTGATTCTTGTCTTGACTGCCTAGATCGAGTACACCAGCGATGTATTGAGTATCATTTGGTGCTATCTTGGGAGAAGAGTCACTTCATGGTGACTCAAGGGACGGTGCTTGGCCATATCATCTCCAACAGGGGCATGGAGGTTGATCCGGCCAAGGTTGATGTCATTAGGAAACACACACCGCCGTCCAATCTGAGGCAGTTACGGTCATTTCTGGGGCACGTTGGATTTTATAGGAGATTTATTCATGATTTCAGCAGGATTGACCGACCGTTGACTGACCTCTTGACGAAAGACACCGAGTTCCTTGTCGATGACAAGTGTCTTTCGTTGTTTGCTACTCTCCAGCAGTGCGTTATTGAGGCTCCTGTCCTCCAGCCGCCTGATTGGTCTCTCCCATTCGAGATCATGACGGACGCCTCCAATTTTGCCGTAGGGGCAGTGCTGGGACAGAGGAGGGATGGAGTTCCATTTGCCATACACTATGCTAGCCGCACATTGGATTCCGCCCAGCGGAATTACACGGTCACAGAGAAGGAGATGCTAGCAGTAGTGTTCGCCCTGGATAAGTTCAGATCGTATATCATTGGATCTAGAGTGACTTTGTTTACAGATCACACCGCCATCAGGTACCTCATGGCAAAGAAGGATGCCAAGGCCAGACTGACTAGATGGATCCTTCTACTCCAGGAGTTCGACATTGAGATTAAGGATAAGCCTGGAGTCAAGAATGTGGTGGCGGATCATCTCTCCCGTCTAGAGCAGCCTGAGGATTCTGAGCAGATTGACCCGATTAGAGATACCTTCCCAGATGAGGCGATCCTTGCTATCGCCTCACTCCCATGGTACGCCGATATTGTGAACTTTCTCGTTGTTGGGAAAATCCCACAAGATTGGCCCAGACAGAGGCTTGAGACCTTCCTAGCGAAGGCCAAGTTCTACCATTGGGAGGATCCCATCCTTTACCACGAGGGAGGGGATAGCGTCTGGCGTCGGTGTATTCCTCAGGAGGAACACCATAGCGTCCTCACTTACTGCCACAAGCTTGAGGCAGGAGGACATCATTCTGGGAGGAGAACGGCACAGAAAGTGCTCCAATCCGGCTTGTGGTGGCCTACCCTCTTTAAGGACTCAGATGAGTTCGTGAAGAGGTGTACTGACTGTCAGAGGATGGGCACTTGTGGACAGCGTGATATGATGCCGATGCAGCCCATTCACTTCTGTGAGGTTTTTGACGCATGGGGCATCGATTTCATGGGTCCATTCCCTAAGAGTCAGGGATTTGAGTACATTCTGTTGTCCGTGGATTATGTGAGTCGTTGGTTGGAGGCTATCCCCGCCCGAGCCGCTGATGCGAGGACAGTTTGCAGATTTTTGAGGAAGCATATCATCACGCGGTTCGGGGTTCCACGAGTTCTGATTTCTGATGGGGGATCCCACTTCATCAACGACCAGGTGAAGGCACTTGCTAGCGAGTTCGGCATAGACCATCGTGTTGCTACACCTTACCATCCACAGACGAATGGTCTAGCCGAGGTGTCGAATAGGGAGATCAAGACTATCCTGCAGAAAGTCGTCCGCCCTGATCGAAAGGATTGGTCACAGCTTTTGGACTCGGTCTTGTGGGCATATAGGACGTCTTTCAAGACACCTTTGGGCACATCTCCCTTTCGCCTCGTATATGGCAAGCCATGCCATTTACCTGTTGAGCTGAGGCACAAGTCACTTTGGGCAGTTACAGACATTATTATGGATCCAGATGGTATGGGAGACCAGAGGAGGGCAGAGCTAGTTGCCCTGGAGGAGCTTAGAGATGCAGCTTTCTCAAGCAGCCTACATTATAAGGAGAAAGTCAAGGAGTGGCATGATTCTCATATCAGCCACAAGCATTTTGAGATTGGACAGAGAGTATGGCTGTTTGATGCGAGGCTATGCCTATTTCCAGGGAAGCTACAGAGCAAATGGAAAGGACCTTATCTGGTTAGGAAGGTACACGACAACGGTAGCATCGACATATCCGAGTTGTCTTCTGAGAGTACCTTCCGAGTGAATGGCCAGCGGCTCAAGCCATTTCTAGATCATGAGCCGCGGGTCGTTGATATTGCCCCTATTCATTTTGCGTGAGATGTGGTCTTTGACTCACATCTAATGCATCTCATGCCTGAGTTTCACTGATCTTCCGCTGTATATAGATCCAGATGTCCATATCATCACATTCCTTAGTCCCACATCCCCTTCTTCATCTTGTGATTATGCTATACTTAGGGTGCACTTTACCCTAAGTATAGGGGGGATGTGAGACCTTGCGGGTATTTCTTTTGCTTCTGTCTACCCCTGTTTTGCTGCCTATACTTAGGGATATCTCACCCTAAGTATGGGGGGGGGGGTAGACCCTGTACATTCTCCACTCAGTTTTCCCTTAGTATACAGCCTGCTATACTTAGGACTACTTGATCCTAAGTATAGGGGGGAGACCTGAGTCCCTCTTGACTTTTCATTTCCCTTTTGTATAGCCTTTTCTTTTCACTTCCCTATACCTAGCACGAGTTATGTCTTCTTCATCGCTCTTGACTCTGAGGACATCGTTCGAGCTAAGTATAGGGGGGTGTGTATATATTTCATATATACTTTAGCCATAACTCGTACTTTGTGTGAGTGTGTTAATAAATAAAATGGCTAAAAACCACAAAAATTAAAAAAAATTCATGTACATAATCTTCTTTTATTTGCACATACATAGCTAGTGTACAAACTATTTTTGTAAAAATGATTTCAAAAATCTTTTGTGTAAAGCTTGTGTAAATATTTTTGTATCAAAATTATGTATATAGTACAAAATTTTTCCAAAATGTTTTGAAAATCAAAAGTTTGCAAAAATCTGGTGTAAATGTGTGTAAATATCTTTTTGCAAAACTTGCACTTCATGCATCATCATTCATGATTTCAAAACATTTTTCAAAAATTTTGCATGATTGTAAAATATTGTGTAAATAAGCATCTTTTTGTACATTTGTATATAGTTTTTCTGGATGATAGTTGACATTTAAACTAGCCTGGAATCAAATTGAGAAATGGAGCTTGATTAAGATCTTAATCCACCTAATTTCTAAGAGGAACCTTATAGGGCTTAGGTTTAAGGCTTTTCAGGTCCATGGTGACTTAATTCTTTGAGTCCACTAGGCTATGATCACATGTCATCTCAATGAGCCTAAGTAGAGCACTTAACAACAACACATGACTCATATAGATTATGGCTTTACTTGGACACCGGCACTATGCACCGAGCTCTCTACGGATGAGGTGGTGAGGAGGCAGTCTTCCTTGACTTGGGGTAGCATATGAGGGTAGTACTTTTAGGCGGAACCTCTCTTCTTCTTATAGTGAAGGAAGTGCGTCTCAACTTGGTCTGGTTGCCATGAGGTCTAACGACGGGAGTTGTGGGTTGCAATAAAGCTTCAAAAGAGGGATAGTCTACTGGCTCAAGAGGAAAAACTCCTTGTATATACGCTGCACATGTATATGTTGTATAGATGCACTTGAAAAAAAAATGTGTGCAAAAAGAAAAGAACTCCAAAAAAGTGGTGGGTCTGAGAGAAAATGATAATCCCACCGGAGTATGTATATAAGTGCAATAAGCAAAGCTTGGTTTCATGATCCACCTGTTGTAGCTTGCAGCAGGGAGACTTGGCTACACTGGTCAAGCTCCCAAGGGTACTTGGCTACACTGGCCTTGACCCATTCTCTTCTTCCCCCTCTTCTTGAGCCGGTTGTACTTGAACTTAGAAGGGAATACCCCGCTCCTCGAGGAAAGAGTGGCCAGATTGAGGTCATAGAGTTACCTTGTTAAGGAGGGTTGTCAAGTTGCCATTTCTGAGGTGGAGAGCTTAGACTTCACATTCACAGGACAAGAAAAGATTCATGGTCTTCAGGGTTTGTGGTTGATGACTTGTTCTGATCTGGAGCATTGAGGAGTCTTGGTTATAGATTGGTGGAACTTAGAGGCTGTTAGGTTTTAAGCTTAAGTCTGAATAAGGTTCCGACACATTAATAATCCAAAGATCTGATTAAACTCCATACCTCAATTTAATGAAGGCAAGTTTAATAATCAACCTTGATCCATGTACATCCTATTTTTCTTTTTCTTTCTTTCTTTTTCACTTCTTTTTCAAATAAGTGTTTGCTAAGGGACTAGGAAAGTATAGTATAGGGGGGTGATGAATACCCATTCATCACTCTTTATTCTTATATTTTAGCTACAAAAACCTATGCAAATGCATGTAGATACTTGTAAATAGGAATAATTAGCAAAAGCATGCATTTTGTAAATATCTATAATTAGCATGTTTTTGTGCAAAAATAAAAGAATAAAGATGAAAAAGAAAAAGAGGGAAATATTTAGAATAAATATTGAGCAACCTAACCCAAGGGAGGGCTCAGCATGGGCCTGACCGCATAAAAGCCAAGTAGAGGGAGATAGGGGCTCATGTGTATATATTTTTGTAAATAAATAAAATTATATTTTCCTCACCCAAAAATATGTTTGTAAATATTTGTACATATTTATAAAGTATAAAAACAAAACAAAACGCTAAAAACCAAAAAAGAACAAAAATATCCTTTCACCATGTACATAGACCATGCCTCCTTATTTATTTAACCTTATAAATAAAATTATTTTCTAAACTTTTTGTAAATATTCTATGTTATATATTGTAAATAAAATAAATAAAAAGAAACAAAACAAAAATCAAATAAAAATAACAAAATTAAAATTACAAAAAATATTGTACATATGCCATGCACATAATTGTACATAACTATTTATTTTACCTATGTATATAAATAATAAAAATAAAATAAAAATATCTTTTTATTCCTAATTTTATGATATAAATAGATAAAATATAAAATAGGAATAAAAATGTATAAAAATAACTAATTAAAAATCAAAATTAAAAACCCTATATTATACATATACCTATATATAGCCCTATTATGTAAATACCTTATTTTTATTTTGAAAAATTAATTAAAAATCACCAAAAAATAGAAAAAATTAAAATAAAAATATTTTATGTTTTGAGTTTTTAATAATTCGGTCATTTCCTATTTTATTTCGAATTTTCAAATCATTTATGGCGTGGCCTCTCCTGATTGGTCCACGGGGGATGTTGACCCCCCGGTCAACTCCCCCCCTTGGACCACAGAGTTCCGGATCCGAGCCCTTAACCCGATTTCTCGATATTATCCCCACTCGATCCGACATCCAAACCCGTGAATCTCGGGCTCCATTTGCTCCTTAATCATCCCTGATCCACGCCCGACTGTTAGCCTTGGGATCCGCGCTCTGAGCTTTATGCCCGACTCCCATCTAGCCGGACCCCTAGCCGTATATAGTCTGAGCTCCGCCCCCGTTTTCATGCATATTTGGTTCCCCATTCTCTGTCCCGTGACCTCCACAGCAGCCCCTGAGGTGACAGCTCTCGGTTGCCCGTGTCGCAGCGAGGAGAGGGGCTGGTTTCCACTGATCCGGCGACTTAGCGCCGCCGTGCTCCGCCCAGAGCAGGAGCTCGAGCCTCGGGCCGAGACACCCCTTGAGGCCACGACCAGGAGATACCTCAGCTCCAGCATAGTCTCACCATCCGCCCAGGTAACCCCTTAGCTTCTCTATTTAGCTTAATTTCTAGTTTGCCCCAAATCGTACCGCCGCCGTGTTCCGTCGATTCCGGCCATCTCGCACATCCTTTCGATCATCGGAACCCGTCATCACCTCCGCCTTTCCTCCACGCACCTTCTCCGCCCCTCCGTTCAACCCATCTCGCACATTAGCTGGGATTCGAATCCCATCGTCGTCGCTTCGCCGGGATTCATCCGCTCCGACGCACAGACCACCTTCACGCCGCCTAACCGGGTCAAGGCATTTTGCCCTCGACCCGCGAAGCTTCTGAGCTACTTTGCAGGTCCAGAGGAGTCCATCTGAGGCTTCCCTACATCCAGGCCAGGAGCTCTCCTCCGCCGACCTCGCCGGAGCCCCTCCAGGGGCTCGGCTGGGCCATCGGAGACCACCAACAGCTGCGGAGCTTCATCGCGCATCTTCTCCGATCTCCGGAAGCAGCAGACGAGGACCACAGCACTCGCACGAGGCCGGCGAAACTCGCCGGCCACCTGTTCTTCGAGGATCCTCGCCAGCCGTCCGATCAGCCTCGACCTCCAGTTGCCATCTCGTCCGTCCATTCCAGGAGGAGCAGCCACCGTCCGATCCTTGGAGAGGAGATCTGGAGCGCCCACCAGCGTACCCGTCAGATCATCCACGTGGAGCACATCCGACGGCCCGTGTAATAAAGGGTAAATTACCCTTAGGCCCAGCTCTTGTTTTTATTTCGTTTTAGTCCTGTAATTACTTTCGTCAGTTGTTTAGTTTTAGGGTATTTTGCACATTGGACCTCATACTTTAGTTATTTGCACTTATGCCCCTGTTTGTGTGAGCCACGTGCTTCGTCACGTGTATGTTTGGTGTATTTGCAACATTAGCCCTGTAGTTCTGGATGCTCGTAAATGAATGAAATGTTTTCAGTAATTGCATATATGCCCCTGTGAGTGTTTTAATTGCACATGTGCGTCTTTTAGTGGGTTATTTGCAACACAGACCCCTGGACTTTTGGTACGAGTTACCAAAAGGTCCTCGGGACTTGTTTTTCTTACCAAAAGGTCCCTGAGTGCCCCAGGCACGCGCCGCGTGCGTGCGTTGCTGGGTTAATTGCACCTGGACCCCCAGAACTTCGGGCATTTGCACTTCAGTCCCTGTGCACTCTGCCCTCTTTTGATTTTTGAATAAAATATCAAATCACCTCCAAATTCGATGAAAATTTGACACATGGCTCCTGCCATGTTGTAGGATTTTTGAGAATTTTTTAGGACATTTTTGAGTTTATTTGTTATTTTAAAAATTCAAAAACCTTTATTTCAGCCACTGTCTAGTTTTAAAAATCCCAAAAAAATATAAAACCCCCTCAAAAATTCCATAAAAATTAGGTACTGTTTCGTTTGTGCTCTTTTAATTTCTAGCCAATTTTGGCTATTTTTCACTGAGTAAAAACCCTAAAAATTCAAAAACACCTAAAAACTCATAAAAATTATAATAAATAATTTAAAAACCCAAAAACAATAATTTTGGTACTCAAATTTTCCTTGTTTTGTCTAGTATAAGGAAAAATACCTCCAGGCCCTCTTGAGATCCTTACATATTTTATTTAGGGATTTTGGTCCTGGCTGGACAGTACCTTGCTTTTCTATCACTGTTTGATTTTTATAAAATAAAATATACATAAGAAAATCATCAAAAATTAACCAAAAACACTAAAAAACCTAAAAAACATAAAAACATTTTTGTTTGAATTTTTTCTTGGTTTTTGACACATTAAATAATTAGCCAAAGTGTGATTGATTTTGTGTTTCTTTTATTTTCTTCACATTTAAAAATATAAAAAAAATATAAAAATCATTAAAAACCACTAAAAATACTTGTCTTTTATTTTATTTTATTTTTACTACTTCGTAGGCCTTTGGCCAACCCGTGCTCCTTGAGTTCGACCCTGGGTGTTATACCAGGTTAATCTCATAGCTGGACCGCTATTTGAGTGTTTGATTGATTTTATTTCTATTAGTGGTTCGATTTTTCTTGATATACTTAGTCTGAGTGATTGAGGTCGCAACGACCATTTCTGTACCTTTACCTTAGTCACTTAGACGGGTCATCAACCACTTTCGGGCACTTCTACCCAATCATCTAGGTTGTCCCGTGAGAGCCGAGACCAGCTCTCCGAGCCCGAGTACGACTCCACCCTGTTCCCCCTCGACCCCCTTTCTTTCCTACCTGAGAGACATGAGCCCAAGGAGAGACTGATTGATTTGATAGCACCTGAGTTGGGCTCGTTTGATTTTGCAGACGTCGCCATGGCCGACAGTTCAGATGATCACTCCCGTCAGCCCGAGCATTTTGTACTAGACCAGGGAGCGATCAACTCCACCCTGATCGCATCGCTTGAGACAGTCCAGCAGCAGTTACGTGATCAGGGAGCATTTATGATTGAGATGAGGCGAGAGTTGGAGAGGCTCAGAGCAGAGCGAGATCAGCAGAGCGAGCCCGAGGAGATACCTGATGCAGATGCACGAGCCGCAGCAGCAGCCGCGGCCACCGCAGCGGAAGCCGCCGCGGCAGGTGGACCACCACGACCGATGCGGGAGTTGCACAACCCCGGATCCACACTGATGCACCATTGGGTGGTGGTACCTGCTATCGTGGGGGACTTCAAGTTCCCCCCGAACACCCTGCAGATGCTTCCCCGTTTTCACGGGCTTGCCACCGAGGAGCCCCATCTCCACCTCCAGGAGTTCCTGATGATTTGCAGTACTGTCCACGACCGCCATGTGGACCAGGATACGATTCGGATGATTGCCTTCCCCTTCTCACTAGCAGACAGAGCAGCCACTTGGCTGAAGCATCTGGGGAAGTTCATCTACACCTGGGAGCAGCTCCGCACCGAGTACTTGAACAAGTACTATCCACTTGGGCGGACGAATGCAGCGAGGGCCCTGATCAGCAACTTCTCCATCCTCCCCAATGAGCAATTTCACGAGGCATGGGAGAGGTTTAGAGAGCTCACGGACAGATGCCTGCACCACGACATCACGAAGCCGAACCTTGTGCAGAGCTTCTTCAACGGGTTGACACCAGAGCTTCAGAGCCTGGTGAATGCTTCTTGTGGCGGGTCCTATTTCGCCAAGGATCACGACCAGGTCTGGGCCATCTTCAAGGAGATGGCTGAGAATTATATGGTGATGTCCCAGACCCGGCTGTACACACAGAGACCCCAGCCGCAGCAGCCAGGATCCGTGCAGTACCAGCGGATAGCACGGGTCGATGCAGGTCCTTCCAGTTCGTCCGCAGTCGCAGCAGCACAGGCAGAGTCGTTCGCTGCGGACATGGGTATCATCAGCGAGAAGTTGGACCGCATGGAGTTGATTGAGAAGAAGCAGTGCCAGAGCATAGCGCAGATGGATCAGATGGCACAGACTCTGAGCGACATGAAGACCCAGCTCATGTGTCTCCAGGAGGCACAGACGGCTTCACAGCCCCGTCTTCAGTCGCGAGGCGACTCCGGCGGCAGCAGCAGCTCGTCCCAGGGCTCCAGCTCCCTACAGCAGCCTAGACAGGTTCATCTTGTACAGGCGGAGCCGTACCAGCAGCCGCAGCCCACTTACCAGTCCCCACCATCTCCAGACATGCAGATGGTCGTATACCAGCCGGACCAGCCTCTGGCAGTACTCCCGCCAGCCCCCTACGATGCAGAGCCGTTGATGGATGTCAACGGGATTTGGTATGACCGCCCCCAGCCTGGGATCCGACGAGACCATCCCGGATTCAGGTGGGGGAGTGGAGGTACCCAGCCCCAGCAGCAGCCAGCCGGTCAGGGAGGGCAGTACGCCCAGCAGAGAGATCACCAGCCGCAGCAGCAGCCCCCAGCTTACCATACACACCAGCCATCATCCTTCGTTCCTCGTCCCTATCAGCAGCAGGGACAGTCGTGGAGACATGAGCAGCAGGCTCACCCAGCATACCAGCAGCATCCCTCTTCCTACCCCTCTCAGCAGCACCACCAGCAGTTCTAGCAGCCTCAGCACCAGAGAGGCTACCCGTCGGGCTCCCATGAGAGCCCCGCCTTGGATGACGTCGCCCGCCTCCTCACGGATCAGCAGGCCACATTTAGACGGGAGATGGACGAGTTCCGCCAGGAGATGCGGGACTTGGTGAGAGGGAAGGCCGCCATTCCTGCACAGATTGAGCCGAACCCGAACAACCTCAAGAGGAAGTCTGAGCAGGTAGTTTCTACTAAGCATGCCACTCCTAGTGACCCATTTGATGATACAACTTCGGATCTATTTGATGCTGATTTTGTTACACTTAGGAGCAGTAGGACACCAGCAGGCAGCGACGCCTCATCTGAGCTTCCCCACGAGGATACTTCCGAGGCGCCACCTGAGGAGGAGGAGAGCGGTACTGAGGCCGCTCCAGATGACGATGGTGGCACTGAGGCCACCAAGGATGCTGATTCCACCGGCGGTACTGAGACCGCCACTTCACCAGATCGAGGAGGTGGTACTGACGCCACCCGTTTAGCCGAGCCAGCCTGCGGTACTGATGCCGCGAGACGTCCAGCAGTAGCAGCAGCAGAGTCAGCCCGTGGTGGCACTGAGGCCACCAGTGTTTGTTTTGACAGAGGTGTTGTTTTTCCTCGAGTTGATGTATCTCAGAACTCTGTTTTGAATAAAGGAAAAGGTTTAGTTTACTCTGGTCCCACTGTGGTGAGTGATGTATGTGTGGATCCGGCCATCGAGCCGTCTAGGCCTTTTCCTAGTCCTTCATCTGCGAAGGACCCTGTGATCCCCTTCCCTAGAGCCCTTCAGATGGGGAAGGGGAAGTAAAAAGAAAAAGATCCAAAAAAGAGAGAGCTTGAGGAGTTCAGCCAGAGCATGATAGACCGATTCCACATCCAGCTGACCCTTCAGGAGGCTTTGCAGCACATCCCCCTTCTCCAGCGATCTTTGAGAGACAGGACCACAGTCAGGAGGAGGAGGAGGAACCACACTTCAGAGATACATGTGTTGACGAAAGCCACGTGTTTTGCGATACAGAACCGTCTGCCAGCCAAGAGGCCAGATTAAGGGGCCCCGTATGTCAAATGCCAGATCAGTGAGCAGAGGTTCGACCGTACTCTACTAGATAGCGGATCATCGATCAACCTTCTTCCGGCAGCCCTTCTCGACCGCTTCGAGTTGGGCACTCTTCGACAGAGCAGGACAATCCTTCAGTTCACTGATCGATCTGTCAAGAGGCCGAAGGGGTTGTTACGAGACGTTATCGTCACGATTCAGGGCCTGAAATTCCCCATGGACTTCGTAGTGTTGGACATGGAGATCCCTGAGTCAGTGACCGATACCCCCATCATCCTCGGTCGTCCGTTCTTGGCCACAGCCAAGGCGGTGACTGATCATGATAGCGGGAAGGTGTACTTTCGCGTCGAGGGCGAGAGTATACAAATAGAGATGGTCGAGGACTACAGATCTAGAGAGAGCACGCTCAGAGGCTAGTACCAATTCAGAGCAGCTGACAGACGCAGAGCCAGACATCCACCAGGACTGTGATTTTGTGATCACAAACGATGAGGCAGCATGGGCAGATCCTGCAGCACAGGCCATCCTCTCATTTTCAGATACAGCTGATGCCGAGATGATAGCGGAGGAGAGTCTGGAGAGCACAGCCCTGGTTCAGGATACTACAGAGGCAGCAGAGCCGGTCCTTGATCGCGACACGACTATCAGTGATGGTGGTGCTGAGGCCACCTTGTGTGATGGTGGTACTGATGCCACCGTATTTGATGCAGATCCCTCGGATTCAGAGTCTGATTGGGCAGATTGTGATGATCAGATGCCAGACTTGAGTCCACTTGAGCCGACAAATGAGGAGGAGGCAGATGCAGAGCCGATCAGAGATAGCACAGTTGAGCAGCCTTCTCCAGATCCAGTTTGCGAGAGTTCGCTTTCTTTCTCCCAGGCAGATTTGGCAGACTTAGCAGCATTCACTCATTTCCTTCCGCAGCCAGATTTGCCAGCACCCAGCCTTCCAGAGCTGAAGCCGCTCCCTACTTCGCTGAAGTATCGGTTCCTTGCGGGCGAGCCAGAGATGTACCCAGTCATCATCTCCGCCGATCTGACTGGAGAGCAGGAATCCCGTTTGATGGGGGTTCTTGAAAAGAACCGCAAGACGATCGGATGGAGCGTAGCAGATCTCCATGGGATTAGTCCATCAGTGTGCTCCCACCATATCTATCTCGAGGAGGGGGCGAAGCCTTCGCGTGAGTTCCAGCGGCGACTGAACCCCAACCTGAGAGAGGTCGTGATGAAGGAAATATCAAAATGGTGGAGTGCAGATTTTATTTATCCCATTTCCGACTCCAAGTGGGTCAGCCCCTTGCATGTGGTGCCCAAGAAGACGGGCATCACGACTGTGATCAGTGAGTCGGGAGAGGAGATCGCTACACGAGTACCCACCTCTTGGAGGGTCTGTGTTGACTACATGAGACTCAACCAGGCCACCAAGAAGGACCATTTCCCCCTACCTTTTATTGACCAGATCATTGAGAGACTGGCAGGGAAGAGCCATTATTGCTTCCTGGATGGGTACTCGGGCTACAACCAAGTGGCCATCGCTCCTGAGGATCAGGAGAAGACCACCTTTACCTGTCCCTTCGGCACATATGTTTTTCGACGCATGCCATTTGGGCTATGCAATGCCCCTGCGACTTTTCAGAGGTGCATGTTGTCGATCTTTTCGGACATGGTAGGGGAGTGTTTGGAGGTCTTCATGGACGTTTTCTCGGTCTACGGCGACGGATTCGACTCCTGTCTTGAATGCCTAGACCAAGTACTCCAGCGATGTATCGAGTATCATTTGGTTTTATCTTGGGAGAAGAGTCACTTCATGGTGACTCAAGGGACGGTGCTTGGCCATATCATCTCCACCAGGGGCATGGAGGTTGATCCGGCCAAGGTTGATGTCATTAGGAAACTCGCACCGCCGTCCAATCTGAGGCAGCTACGGTCATTCCTGGGGCACGTTGGATTTTATAGGAGATTTATTCAGGATTTCAGCAGGATTTCCCGGCCGTTGACTGACCTCTTGACGAAAGACACCGAGTTCCTTATCGATGACAAGTGTCTTTCGTCCTTTGCGACTCTCCAGTAGTGTGTCATTGAGGCTCCTGTCCTCCAGCCGCCTGATTGGTCTCTCCCATTCGAGATCATGACGGATGCCTCCGATTTTGCCGTAGGGGCAGTGCTGGGACAGAGGAGGGATGGAGTTCCATTTGCCATTCACTACGCTAGCCGCACATTGGATTCCGCCCAGCGGAATTACACTGTCACAGAGAAGGAGATGCTAGCCGTAGTGTTCGCCCTAGATAAGTTCAGATCGTATATCATTGGATCTAGAGTGACTTTGTACACAGATCACAACGCCATCAGGTACCTCATGGCAAAGAAGGATGCCAAGGCCAGACTGACTAGATGGATCCTTCTACTCCAGGAGTTCGACATTGAGATCAAGGATAAGCCTGGAGTCAAGAATGTGGTGGTGGATCATCTCTCCCGTTTAGAGCAGCCTGAGGAGTCTGAGCAGATTGATCCTATTAGAGATACCTTCCCAGATGAGGCGATCCTTGCTATCGCCTCACTCCCGTGGTACGCCGATATTGTGAACTTTCTCGTTGCTGGGAAAGTCCCACAAGATTGGCCCAGGCAGAGACTTGAGACCTTCCTTGCGAAGGCCAAGTCCTACCATTGGGAGGATCCCATCCTTTACCACGAAGGAGGGGATAGCGTCTGGCGTCGGTGTATTCCTCAGGAGGAGCACCATAGCGTCCTCACTTACTGCCACAAGCTTGAGGCAGGAGGACATCATTTTGGGAGGAGAACGGCACAGAAAGTGCTCCAATCCGGCTTGTGGTGGCCTACCCTCTTCAAGGACTCAGATGAGTTCGTGAAGAGGTGTACTGACTGTCAGAGGATGGGCACTTGTGGACAGCGTGATATGATGCCGATGCAGCCCATTCACTTCTGTGAGGTTTTTGACGCATGGGGCATCGATTTCATGGGTCCATTCCCTAAGAGTCAGGGATTTGAGTACATTCTGTTGGCCGTTGATTATGTTAGTCGTTGGGTGGAGGCTATCCCCGCCCGAGCCGCTGATGCGAGGACAGTTTGCAGATTTTTGAGGAAGCACATCATCACGCGGTTCGGGGTTCCACGAGTTCTGATTTCTGATGGGGGATCTCACTTCATCAACGACCAGGTGAAGGCACTTGTTAGAGAGTTCGGTATAGACCATCGTGTTGCTACACCTTATCATCCACAGACAAATGGTCTAGCCGAGGTGTCGAATAGGGAGATCAAGACTATACTGCAGAAAGTCGTCCGCCCTGACCGAAAGGATAGGTCACAGCTTTTGGACTCGGTCTTGTGGGCATATAGGACGTCTTTCACGACACCATTGGGCACATCTCCCTTTCGCCTCGTATATGGCAAGCCATGCCATTTACCTGTTGAGCTGAGGCACAAGTCACTTTGGGCAGTCACAGATATTCTTATGGATCCAGATGGTATGGGAGACCAAAGGAGGGCAGAGTTAGCTGCCCTGGAGGAGCTCAGAGATTCAGCTTTCTCAAACAGCCTACATTATAAGGAGAAAGTGAGGGAGTGGCATGACTCTCATATCAGCCACAAGCATTTTGAGATTGGACAGAGAGTATGGCTGTTTGATGCGAGGATACGATTATTTCCAGGGAAGCTACAGAGCAAATGGAAGGGACCCTACTTGGTTAGAAAGGTACACGACAACGGTAGCATTGACATATCTGAGTTATCCTCTGAGAGTACCTTTCGAGTGAACGACCAGCGGCTCAAGCCATTTCTAGATCATGAGCCGCGGGTCGCTGATCTTGCCCCTATTCATTTTGCATGAGATGTGGTCTTTGACTCACATCTAATGCATCTCATGCCTGAGTATCACTGATCTTCCGCCTTGTATAGATCCAGATGTCCATATCACTACATTCTTTAGTCCTACATCCCTTTCTTCATCTTGTGATTATGCTATACTTTGGGTGCACCTTACCCTAAGTATAGGGGGGATGTGAGATCTTTTGGGTATTTCTTTTGTTTCTGTCTACCCCTGTTTTTGTTGCCTATACTTAGGGATATTTCACCCTAAGTATGGGGGGGTAGACCCTGTACATTCTCCACTCGGTTTTCCATTAGTATACAGCCTGCTATACTTAGGATTATTTGATCCTAAGTATAGGGGGAAGACCCGAGACCCTTTTGACTTTTTCTATTTTCTTCTTGTTCTTTGTATATAGCCTTCCTTTTCACTTTCCTATACCTAGCACGAGTTATGTCTTCTTCATCGCTCTTGACTCTGAGGACATCGTTCGAGCTAAGTATAGGGGGGTGTGTATATATTTCATATACACTTTAGCCATAACTCGTACTTTGTGTGAGTGTGTTAATAAATAAAATGGCTAAAAATCACAAAAATTAAAAATTTTCATGTACATAAACTTCTTTTATTTGCACATAAATAGCTAGTGTACAAATTATTTTTGTAAAAATGATTTCAAAAATCTTTTGTGTAAAGCTTGTGTAAATATTTTTGTATCAAAATTATGTATATAGTACAAAATTTTTCCAAAATGTTTTGAAAATCAAAAGTTTGCAAAAATCTTGTGTAAAAGTATGTAAATATCTTTTTGCAAAACTTGCACTTCATGCATCATCCATTCATGATTTCAAAACATTTTTCAAAAATTTTGCATGATTATAAAATTTGTGTAAATAAGCATCTTTTTGTACATATGTATATAGTTTTTCTGGATGATAGTTGACATTTAAACTAGCCTAGAATCAAATTGAGAAATGGAGCTTGATTAAGATCTTAATCCACCTAATTTCTAAGAGGAACCTTATAGGGCTTAGGTTTAAGGCTTTTCAGGTCCATGGTGACTTAATTCTTTGAGTCCACTAGGCTATGATCACATGTCATCTTAATGAGCCTAAGTAGAGCACTTAACAACAACACATGACTCATATAGATTATGGCTTTACTTGGACACCAGCACTATGCACTGAGCTCTCTACGGATGAGGTGGTGAGGAGGCAGTCTTCCTTGACTTGGGGTAGCATATGAGGGTAGTACTTCTAGGCGGAACCTCTCTTCTTCTTTTAGTGAAGGAAGTGCGTCTCAACTTGGTCTGGTTGCCATGAGGTCTAACGACGGGAGTTGTGGGTTGCAATAAAGCTTCAAAAGAGGGATAGTCTACTGGCTCAAGAGGAAAAACTCCTTGTATATATGCTGCACATGTATATGTTGTATAGATGCACTTGAAAAAAAATGTGCAAAAAGAAAAGAACTCCAAAAAAGTGGTGGGTCTGAGAGAAAATGATAATCCCACCGGAGTATGTATATAGAGTGCAATAAGCAAAGCTTGGTTTCATGTTCCACCTGATGTAGCTTGCAGCAGGGAGACTTGGCTACACTGGTCAAGCTCCCAAGGGTACTTGGCTACACTGGCCTTGACCCGTTCTCTTCTTCCTCCTCTTCTTGAGCCGGTTGAACTTGAACTTAGAAGGGAATACCCCGCTCCTCGAGGAAAGAGTGGCCAGATTGAGGTCATAGAGTTACCTTGTTGGGGAGGGTTGTCAAGTTGCCATTTCTGAGGTGGAGAGCTTAGACTTCACATTCATAGGACAAGAAAAGATTCATGGTCTTCAGGGTTTGTGCTTGATGACTTGTTCTGATCTGGAGCATTGAGGAGTCTTGGTTATAGATTAGTGGAACTTAGAGGCTGTTGAGTTTTAAGCTTAAGTCTAAATAAGGTTCCGACACATTAATAATCCAAAGATCTGATCGAGCTCCATACCCCAATTTAATGAAGGCAAGTTTAATAATCAACCTTGATCCATGTAAATCCTCTTTTTCTTTTTCTTATTTTCTTTTTCACTTCTTTTTTAAATAAGTGTTTGCTAAGGGACTAGCAAAGTTAAGTATAGGGGGGTGATGAATACCCATTCATCACTCTTTATTCTTATATTTTAGCTACAAAAACCTATGCAAATGCATGTAGATATGTGTAAATAGGAATAATTACCAAAAGCATGCATTGTGTAAAAACCTATAATTAGCATGTTTTTGTGCAAAAATAAAAGAATAAAGATTAAAAAGAAAAAGAGGGAAATATTTAGAATAAATATTGAGCAACCTAACCCAAGGGAGGGCTCAGTATGGGCCTGACCGCATAAAAGCCAAAAGTAGAGGGAGATAGGGGCTCAGGTGTAAATACCTATGTAATCAAATAAAGATATTTTACTCACCAAAAATAGCTTGAAATATGCTTGTAAATACTTGTATATATCTATAAGTATAAAATCAAAAGAAAAAGTTAAAAATCAAAAAGATCAAAAATACACTTTTCATCTTGTACATAAACCACATCTATGTATTTAGTTAACCTTGTAAATAAATAAAATTATTTTCCAAACTTTTTGTAAATAGTCTCTATTATATAGTGTAAATAAATAAAATAAAAACAATTAAAACAAAAACAAAATAAAAATAGCAAAAGTTAAAAATACAAAAACACATTGTACAACTACCATGTATATAGATGTACCTATGTATTTATTTTACCTATGTAAATAAATAATAAAAATAAAATAAAAACACCCTTTTATTCCTTATTTTATTCTATAAATAAATAAAATATAAAATAAGGATAAAATTGTATAAAAATAATAATTAGAAATCAAAAAAAATCAAAACCATATATATTGTACATATACCTATAGATAGTACATACTATGTATATAGCTTATTTTTATTTTGAAAAAATTATTAAAAATCACCAAAAAATAGAAAAAAATAAAAGAAAAATATTTCATGTTTTGAGTTTTGGCTGAATCGGGCCCTAGCTACCCTCATTTGTCACTTCAATATTCAGCCACGTGGCCCATTCTCATTGGGTCCTGGGGATGTTGACCGCCTGGTCAACTACCCCCCCCAGGACCACTTCCCACGGGTCTGAGCTCCGGACCCGATTTCTCCAATTTTTGCCCGCTCAACCCGATCACCATTTCATCAAACCCCGGCTCCGTTTTGATCCTCCTACATCCGACATCCTCGCCGGGCATCCACCTTGGGATCCGCGCGCCATCACGACCCTACCCGAGCCATCCTTCTCGGACCCCTCCAGCGTACATAAGCGAGCTCCGCCACCCATTTTCTTTATCTTTGGCCATTTGCTTCGTTCTCCAGTGAGCTCCAGAGAGTGTGTGAGGTGACAGCTCGCATCCCCGACCTGTTGCAGCGAGGAGAGGAGGTGAATCCATCGATCCGACGACGTAGCCGCCGCAGCTCCGCCACTAGCCCGAGCTCCGAGCCTCGGGCAGAGACGACCCTCGAGGCGACGACCAGGAGCATCCCCAGCTCCTCCCCAGTCTCTCCGTTCACCTAGGTAGCCACTTAGCTCCGCCGTTTCCTTTAATTTCCATTTTCGCCCAATTTGCGCCGCCGTCGTATTTCCCTAATTCCGACCACTCCCTAGCCCATCTCGATCATCGGAATCGACCCTCACGTTCGCCTTCGTCCGACGCACCTTCTCCACCCACTCACTCAACCCAGCTCGCACAGGAGATGGGAACCGAGCTCCTCCATCTACCCCCTTCGCCGGAGCTCGCCGTCCCGACGCACCAGCCACCCCCACTTCGCCTAACCGGGTCGAGGCAGTTTGCCCTCGACCCGTGAATCTTCTGGTTCACTTTGCAGGTCGAAACGAGGGCCATCTGAGGCTCTCCGTCATCCAGCCAGGAGACCCAGCTCCGCCGACCCCGTCCGAGCTCCCCGGAGCTTGGCTCGATCATCGGAGCCCACCGGCAGACTGATGAGCGTAAAATCCGAGCGAACGAGGTAAAGGTACTAAATAGGTCGTTGCGACCTCTATCACTCAGAGTCACTCAATCAAGAAAAATATCGAACCGCGAAAGAAATCAGAGATCAAAACACGAAGTGCGGTCCTAGCTATGAGATTCACCTGGTATAGCTCCCAGGGTCGAACACAAGGAGCACGGGTTGGCCTAGGGCCTACGAAGTAGTAAAAGAAAATAAAATCAAAGAAAAGTATTTTTTTTGTGGTTTTTAATAATTTTTATATTTTTTAGGATTTTTAAATATAAAGAAAATAAAAGAAGGCAAATATAAACACACTTTGGCAATTTATTTAACACACCAAAAATCAAGCAAAAATTCAAGAAAAATGGTTTTTATGTTTTTTAGGTTTTTAAGTGTTTTTGGTGAATTTTTGATAATTTTCTAATGTATATTTTATTTTCTAAAAATCAAACAGTGCTAAAAAGCCTAGGTATTGTCCAGCAAGGCCTGAAACCCAAAAATAAAATATTTAACGATCTCAGAGGGCCCTGGAGGTAATTTTCCTGTATTCTAGAGAAAATAAGGAAAATTTGGGCACCAAAATTATTGTTTTTGGATTTTGAGATTATTTATTATAATTTTTATGAGTTTTTAAGGGTTTTTAGATTTTTAGGGTTTTTAAGTGATGAAAAATAGCCAAAATTGGCTAGAAAATCAAACATCAAACAAAGAACAGTAGCTAATTTTTTTAAAATTTTTGGGGGTGTTTTTTATTTTTTTGGGATTTTTAAACCGAGACAGTAGCTAAAAAGAAGGTTTTCGAATTTTTAAAAATACTAAATAAAATAAAAAATGTCCTCAAAAATTCTCAAAAATCCAACAACATGGCAGGAGCCATGTGCCAAATTTTCATCGAATTTGGAGGTGGTTTGATATTTATTCAAAAATCAAAAAGGGGGCACTGTGCACAGGGACTTAAGTGCAAATACCCGAAACTCTGGGGGTCCAGGTGCAATTTTCCCAGCAAGTCACGCGCGTGGCGCGTGCCAGGGGCACTCAGGGACCTTCTGGTAAGAAAAAATAAGTCCTTGGACCTTTTGGTAACTGGTACCAAAAAGTCCAGGGGCTCGATCGCAATTAACCCACTAATACACGCACATGCTCAAATAAAACGCTCACAGGGGTATAAAAGCAAATACCAGAAAGTTTATATTCATTCCAGAACCCAACAGAACTACAGGATAAAGGATGCAAATAGCCCAAAAGTACACGTGACGAAGCACGTGGGCTCACATACACAGGGGCATAAATGCTAATAAAAACAAACACGAGGTCCAGAGTGCAATTTACCCTACGTAAATAAAGTGACTAAAATGTTTATAGGACTAGAATAAAAACATAAACTACAAGGGGGGCCTAAGCAAATTACCCCTTATTAAGTCGACGGCTCGATTCGTGCCACATGGGTGATCGGACGGCTCTGGTATCGGGCGCTTCTCTCTCTGCTCTGACTTGGGCCTATCGACGGTGCTGAGGGCACCACGTGGAAGATCTAACAGGGATGGCCTCAGGTGCCTCTCTCCTCAGCGCTGACGGTCCTGATCAGCCCCCTCGAGATGATCGACGGTAGCTGCTCCTCGATGAATGGACGGCTGTGATCGAGACTGGAGCGGAGGGGCTGATCGGACGGTGAAGGAGGATGCTGGAAGAACACTCCACCGGCGAGCTTCGCCGGCCTCGTGCGCGTGCAGCAGTCCTCCTCAGCTGCCTCTAGGTATCGGAACAGATCCGCGGTGACGTCCCGCAGCTGGTGAAGGCCTCAGATGACCCGGCCGAGCCCTGGAGGGGCTCCGGCGAGGTCGGCGGCGACGAGCTTCTGGTCTGGATGTGAGGGGGCCTCAGATGGCCTCCTCTTGACCTGCAAAACACACCAAAAGCTTCGCGGGTCGAGGGCAAAGTGCCTCGACCCAAAGAAGCGGGGTGAAGGCGAACTGTGGGTCGGGACGAATGAGCTCCGGCGAGCTGGGGATGGTGGAGCTCGAATCCCAGCTCCGGGGCGAGCTGGGTTGAATGATTGGGCGAAGAATGTGCGTGAGGGAGCGGCGAAGGTGAGCGTAGGTTCCGATGATCAAAATGCTACTCGATATGGCCGGAATCAGAGGAACTCGTCGGAGATACAAATTGGGGGTAACCAGAAATTACGCTAAATGGAAAGGCTAAAGGGTTACCTGGGTGGAGCGGAAGACTATGCTGGAGCTTAGCTAGCTCCCGGTCGTCGCCTCGAAGGGCGTCAAGGCCTAAGGCTCGAGCTCCGGTCGGGTGGCGGAGCACGGCGGCGCGAAGCAGCCGGATCGATGGTCGGCCACCTCCTCCTCGCTGCAACAGGTACAATCGCGAGCTGTCACCTCGGTGATTGCTCTGGAGGTCACGGGAGTGAGAATGGGGAGCCAAAGATGGCAAGAGGAGGCGGCTGAGCTCAGGTTATATATGGTGGAGGGTCCGGCAAGAAGGGTGCGGGTAGGGCGAGCTGGTGCGCGGATCCCAAGGAGAAAGCTCCGGCGAGGCTCTCGGATGTGACGTGATCAATGCGGACCCGGAGTTGGGGCAAAAGGGATTCGGGTCATCAAAAGAAAAATCCGAGAACATGGGTCGGGCGAGCGGACCCGGGCTCTGGTGGTCCTGGGGGAGGTGTTGACCGGGGGTCAACAATCCCCCGTGGACCAATCAGAGCCCGCCAAGGCTTAAATTTTTATTTGATTTTTTTGGGCCTTTAAATGGCCGAATTTTCAAAAACTTAAAACATGAAATATTTTTGTTTTAATTTTTTCTATTTTTTTGTGATTTTTAATTAATTTTTGGAAATTAAAATAGGGTATTTACAATATAGGTCTATACATATACAATATATGATTTTTAATTTTTGATTTTTAATTAGTTATTTTTATGCATTTTTATTCCTATTTTATATTTTATTTATTTATAGGATAAAATGAGGAATAAAAGGCTATTTTTATTTTATTTTTATTATTTATATACATGGGTAAAGTAAATAGTTATGTACACTATATACATGGTATATATACAATATATTTTTGTGTTTTTAATTTTGTAATTTTTATTTGATTTTTGTTTTGTTTCTTTTTATTTATTTTATTTACAATATATACCATAGATTATTTACAAAAAGTTTTGGAAAATAATTTTATTTATTTATAAGGTTAAATAAATAGGGAAGGTGGTTTATGTACATGGTGTAAGGGTATTTTTGGTCTTTTTTATTTTTAAATTTTTATTTTGTTTTTAATAGTGTATAAATATATACAAAATATATACAAACATATTTTTGGATGAGGAAAATATTATTTATTTATTTACATAAAATATGTACACATGTGAGCCCCTATCTCCCTCTACTTGGCTTTTATGCGGTCAGGCCCATGCTGAGCCCTCCCTTGGGTTAGGTTGCTCAATATTTATTCTAAATATTTCCCTCTTTTTCTTTTTCATCTTTATTCTTTTATTTTTGCACAAAAACATGCTAATTATCTATATTTACAAACATGCATGCTTTTGCTAATTTTTCCTATTTACACATATCTACATGCATTTGCATAGGTTTTTGTAGCTAAAATACAAGAATAAAGAGTGATGAATGGGTATTCATCACCCCCCTATAGTATACTTTGCTAGTCCCTTAGCAAACACTTATTTGAAAAAGAAGTGAAAAAGAAAGAAAAAGAAAAAGAAAAAGAGAATGTACATGGATCAAGGTTGATTATTAAACTTGCCTTCATTAAATTGAGGTATGGAGCTTAATCAGATCTTTGGATTATTATTGTGTCGGAACCTTATTTGGACTTAAGCTTAAAACCTAACAGCCTCTAAGTTCCACCAACCTATAACCAAGACTCCTCAACGCTCCAGATCAGAACAAGTCATCAATCACAAACCCTGAAGACCATGAATCTTTTCTTGTCCTGTGAAAGTGAGGTCTAAGCTCTCCACCTCAGAAATGGCAACTTGACAACCCTCCCCAACAAGGTAACTCTATGACCTCAATCTGGCCACTCTTTCCTCGAGGAGCGGGGTATTCCCTTCTAAGTTCAAGTACAACCGGCTCAAGAAGAGGGGGAAGAAGAGAATGGGTCAAGGCCAGTGTAGCCAAGTACCCTTGGGAGCTTGACCAGTGTAGCCAAGTCTCCCTGCTGCAAGCTACAACAAATGGATCATGAAAACCAGCTTTGCTTATTGCACTTATATACATACTCCGTTGGGATTATCATTTTCTCTCAGACCCACCACTTTTTTTGGAGTTCTTTTCTTTTTGCATTTTTTTTTTCGAGTGCATCTATACAACATGTACATGTGCAGCATATATACAAGGAGTTTTTCCTCTTGAGCCAGTAGACTATCCCTCTTTTGAAGCTTTATTGCAACCCACAACTCCCGTCGTTAGACCTCATGGCAACCAGACCAAGTTGAGACGCACTTCCTTCACTAAATGAAGAAGAGAGGTTCCGCCTAGAAGTACTACCCTCATATGCTACCCCAAGCCAAGGAAGACTGCCTCCTCACCACCTCATCCGTAGAGAGCTCGGTGCATAGTGCGGATGTCCAAGTAAAGCCATAATCTATATGAGTCATGTGTTGTTGTTAAGTGCTCTACTTAGGCTCATTGAGATGACATGTGATCATAGCCTAGTGGACTCAAAGAATTAAGTCACCATGGACCTGAAAAGCCTTAAACCTAAGCCCTATAAGGTTCCTCTTAGAAATTAGGTGGATTAAGATCTTAATCTAGCTCCATTTCTCAATTTGATTCCAGGCTAGTTTAAATGTCAACTATCATCCAGAAAAACTATATACATATGTACAAAAAGATGCATATTTACACACTATTTACAATCATGCAAAATTTTTGAAAAATGTTTTGAAATCATGAATGATGATGCATGAAGTGCAAGTTTTGCAAAAAGGTATTTACACACATTTACACAAGATTTTTGCAAACTTTTGATTCTCAAAACATTTTGGAAAAATTTTGTACTATATACATAATTTTGATACCAAAATATTTACACAAGCTTTACACACAAAAGATTTTTGAAATCATTTTTACAAAAATAATTTGTACACTAGCTATGTATGTGCAAATAAAAGAAGATTATGTACATGAAAATTTTTAATTTTTGTGGTTTTTAGCCATTTTTATTTATTAACACACTCACACAAAGTACGAGTTATGGCTAAAGTATATATGAAATATATACACACCCCCCTATACTTAGCTCGAACGATGTCCTCAGAGTCAAGAGCGATGACGAAGACATAACTCGTGCTATGTATAGGGAAGTGAAAAGGAAGGCTATACAAAAGGAGAATAAGAAGTCAAGAAGGACTCGGGTCTTCCCCCTATACTTAGGATCAAGTAATCCTAAGTATAGCAGGCTGTACACGAAGGGAAAACCGAGTGGAGAATGTACAGGGTCTACCCCCCCTATACTTAGGGTAAGATATCCCTAAGTATAGGCAACAAAACAGGGGTAGACAGAAACAAAAGAAATACCCGAAATGTCTCACATCCCCCCTATACTTAGGGTAATGTGCACCCTAAGTATAGCATAATCACAAGATGGAGAAAGGGATGTGGGACTAAAAAATGTGCTGATATGGACATCTGGATCTATGTACAGCGGAGGATCAGTAAAGCTCAGGCGTGAGATGTATTAGATGTGAGTCAAAGACCACATCTCACGCAAAATGAGTAGGGGCAATATCAACGACCCGCGGCTCATGATCTAGAAATGGCTTGAGCCGCTGGCCGTTCACTCGGAAGGTACTCTCAGAAGACAACTCAGATATGTCGATGCTACCGTTGTCGTGTACCTTCCGAACCAGATAAGGTCCTTTCCATTTGCTCTGTAGCTTCCCTGGAAATAATCTAAGCCTCGCATCAAACAACCATACTCTCTGTCCAATCTCAAAATGTTTGTGGCTGATATGAGAATCATGCCACTCCTTGACTCTCTCCTTATAATGTAGGCTGCTTGAGAAAGCTGCATCTCTAAGCTCTTCCAGGGCAGCTAGCTCTGCCCTCCTCTGGTCTCCTATACCATCTGGATCCATAAGTATGTCTGTAACTGCCCAGAGTGACTTGTGCCTCAGCTCAACTGGTAGGTGACAGGGCTTGCCGTATACGAGGCGAAAGGGAGATGTGCCCAAAGGTGTCTTGAAAGACGTCCTATATGCCCACAAGACCGAGTCCAATAGCTGTGACCAATCCTTTCGGTCAGGGCGGACGACTTTCTGCAGAATAGTCTTGATCTCCCTATTCGACACTTCGGCTAGACCATTCGTCTGTGGATGGTATGGTGTAGCAACACGATGATCTATGCCGAACTCGCTAGCAAGTGCCTTCACCTGGTCGTTGATGAAGTGAGATCCCCCATCAGAAATAAGAACTCGTGGAACCCCGAACCGCGTGATGATATGCTTTCCTCAAAAATCTGCAAACTGTCCTCGCATCAGCGGCTCGGGCGGGGATAGACTCCACCCAACGACTCACATAATCCACGGCCAACAGAATGTACTCAAATCCCTAACTCTTAGGGAATGGACCCATGAAATCGATGCCCCATGCGTCAAAAACCTCACAGAAGTGAATGGGCTGCATCGGCATCATATCACGCTGTCCACAAGTGCCCATCCTCTGACAGTCAGTACACCTCTTCACGAACTCATCGGAGTCCTTGAAGAGGGTAGGCCACCACAAGCCGGATTGGAGCACTTTCTGTGTCGTTCTCCTCCCAGAATGATGTCCTCCTGCCTCAAGCTTGTGGCAGTAAGTGAGGACGCTATGGTGTTCCTCCTGAGGAATACACCGACGCCAGACGCTATCCCCTCCTTCGTGGTAAAGGATGGGATCCTCCCAATGGTAAGACTTGGCCTTCGCTAGGAAGGTCTCAAGCCTCTGCCTGGGCCAATCTTGTGGGACTTTCCCAGCAACGAGAAAGTTCACAACATCGGCATACCATGGGAGTGAGGCGATAGCAAGGATCGCCTCATCTGGGAAGGTATCTCGAATAGGATCAATCTGCTCAGTCTCCTCAGGCTGCTCTAATCGGGAGAGGTGATCCGCCACCACATTCTTGACTCCAGGCTTATCCTTAATCTCAATGTCGAACTCCTGGAGTAGAAGGATCCATCTAGTCAGTCTGGCCTTGGCATCCTTCTTTGCCATGAGGTACCTGATGGCGGTGTGATCTGTAAACAAAGTCACTCTAGATCCAATGATATATGATCTGAACTTATCCAGGGCAAACACTACGGCTAGCATCTCCTTCTCTGTGACTGTATAATTCCGCTGGGCGGAATCCAATGTGCGGCTAGCATAGTGTATAGCAAATGGTACTCCATCCCTCCTCTGTCCCAGCACTGCCCCTACGGCAAAATCGGAGCGTCCGTCATGATCTCAAATGGGAGAGACCAATCAGGCGGCTGGAGGACAGGAGCCTCAATCACACACTGCTGGAGAGTAGCAAACGACGAAAGACACTTGTCATCGACAAGGAACTCGGTGTCTTTCGTCAAGAGGTCAGTCAACGGCCGGGCAATCCTGCTGAAATCATGAATAAATCTCCTATAAAATCCAACGTGCCCCAGAAATGACCGTAACTGCCTCAGGTTGGACGGCGGTGTGAGTTTCCTAATGACAACAACCTTGGCCGGATCAACCTCCATGCCCCTGTTGGAGATGATGTGGCCAAGCACCGTCCCTTGAGTCACCATGAAGTGACTCTTCTCCCAAGATAGCACCAAGTGATACTCAATACATCGCTGAAGTACTCGATCTAGGCAGTCAAGACAAGAATCAAATCCGTCGCCGTAGATCGAGAAATCATCCATGAAGACCTCAAGGCACTCCCCTACCATGTCCGAGAAGATCGACAGCATGCACCTCTGAAAAGTCGCAGGGGCATTGCATAGCCCAAATGGCATGCGTCGAAAGCGTATGTGCCGAAGGGACAGGTAAAGGTGGTCTTCTCCTGATCCTCAGGAGCGATGGCCACTTGGTTGTAGCCCGAGTACCCATCCAGGAAGCAATAATGGCTCTTCCCTGCCAGTCTCTCAATGATCTGGTCAATAAAAGGCAGGGGGAAATGGTCCTTCTTGGTGGCTTGGTTGAGTCTCCTGTAGTCAACACAAACCCTCCAAGAGGTGGGTACTCGTGTAGCAATCTCCTCTCCTGACTCACTGATCACAGTCGTGATGCCCGTCTTCTTGGGCACCACATGCAAGGGGCTAACCCACTTGGAGTCGGAAATGGGATAAATAAAACCTGCACCCCACCACTTCAATATTTCCTTCATGACAACCTCTCTCAGATTGGGGTTCAGACGCCGCTGGAACTCACGCGACGGCTTCGCCCCATCCTCGAGATAGATGTGGTGGGAGCACACTGATGGACTAATCCCATGGAGATCTGCTACGCTCCATCCGATTGCCTTGCGGTTCTTTTCAAGAACCCCCATCAAACGGGATTCCTGCTCTCCAGTCAACTCGGCGGAGATGATGACTGGGTACATCTCTGGATCGCCCGCAAGGAATCGATACTTCAGCGAAGTAGGGAGCGGCTTCAGCTCTGGAATGCTGGGTGCCGGCAAATCTGGCTGTGGAAGAAACTGAGTGAAAGCTGCAAGGTCTGCCAAGTCTGCCTGGGAAAGTGAAAGCCTACTCTCGCAAACTGGATCTGGAGAAGGCGACTCTACTGCACTGTCTCTGGTCTGCTCTGCCTCTACCTCCTCCTCATCTATAGGCTCAACTAGACTCAAGTCTGGCATCTGATCATAGCAATCGGCCCAATCAGACTCTGAATCCGAGGGAACTGCATCAGAAACGGTGGCATTAGTACCACCGGAAAACGAGGTGGCCTCAGCACCACCACCACTAGTCATCGTGCTGCGATCGAGGACCGGCTCTGCTGCCGTAATGGTATCCTGAACCAGGTCTGTGCTCTCCAGACTCTCCTCTGCTATCATCTCTGCCTCAGCTGTGTCTGGAAGTGAGAGGGTAGTCTGTGCCTCGAGGTCTGCCCAAGCTGCCTCATCATCTGTGATCACAAAATCACAGTCCTGGTGGATGTCTGGCTCTGCGTCTATCAGCTGCTCTGAATCGGTACTCGCATCTGAGCGGGATCTGAATCTGGCTCTATAGTCCTCGACCGTCTCTATTTGTATACTCTCGCCCTGGACGTGAAAGTACACCTTCCCGCTATCATGATCAGTCACCGCCTTGGCTGTGGCCAAGAACGGACGACCAAGGATGATGGGGGTATCGGTCACTGACTCAGGGATCTCCATGTCCAACACTACGAAGTCCACGGGGAATTGCAGGCCCTGAATCGTGACGATAACGTCTCGTAATAACCCCTTCGGCCTCTTGACAGATCGATCAGCGAACTGAAGGACTGTCCTGCTCTGTCGAAGAGTGCCCAACTCGAAACGGTCGAGAAGGGCTGCCGGAAGAAGGTTAATCGACGATCCGCTATCTAAAAGAGTACGGTCGAACCACTGCTCACTAATCTGGCATCTGACATACGGGGCCCCTGCATCTGGCCTCTTGGCTGGCAGTCGGTTCTGGATCGCAAAGCACGTGGCTTTGGTCAGCACATGGATCTCTGAAGTGTGGTTCCTCCTCCTCCTCCTGACTGTAGTCCTCTCTCTCAAAGATCTCTGGAGAAGGGGGATGTGCTGCAAGCCTCCTGGAGGGTCAGCTGAATGTGAAACCGATCTATCATGCTCTGGCTGAACTCCTCAAGCTCTCTCTTTTTTGGATCATTTTTCTTCCCTTTCCCCATCTGAAGGGCTCTAGGGAAGGGGATCACTGGGTCCTTCTCAGATGAAGGACTAGGAAAAGTCTAGACGGTTCAAGGACCGGATCCACACATACATCACGCACCACAGTGGGACCAGAAGAAAGTAAACCTTTTCCTTTATTCATAGCAGAATTCCGAGATACATGAGTGCGAGGAAAAACATCAGATCTCTCTCTACAAACACCGGTGGCCTCAGTACCACCACGGGATGGCTGCTCTGCTGCTGCTGAAGGAAGACGTCGCGCGGCCTCAGTACCGTGGACTGGCTCGGCTGCATGGGTGGCATCAGTACCACCTCCTAGCTCTGGTGAAGTGGCGGCCTCAGTACCGCCGGTGGGATCAGCATCCTTGGTGGCCTCAGTACCACCATCATCATCTGGAGCGGCCTCAGTACCGCTCTCCTCCTCCTCCCGTGGCGCCTCGGGATGGTGCTCAGATGAGGCGCCGCCGCCTGCTGGGGTCCTACCGCTCCTAAGTGTGACAAAATCAGCATCAAATAAATCCGAAGATGTATCATCAAATGGGTCACTAGGAGTGGCTGACTCAGTAGGTACTACCTGCTCAGACTTCCTCTTGAGGCTGTTCGGATTGGGCTCTATCTGGGCTGGTATGGCGGCCTTCCCTCTCACCAGGTCCCGCATCTCCTGGCGGAACTCGTCCATCTCCCGTCGGAATGTAGCCTGCTGGTCCGTGAGGAGGCGGGCAATGTCATCCAAAGCGGGGCTCTCGTGGGAGCCCGACGGGTGGCCTCTTTGTGGATGAGGTTGTGGCTGCTGGTAAGGGTAAGAGGGGTAGGAAGGAGGGTGCTGCTGGTGCTGGTATCCCTGGTGAGCCTGCTGCTCACGTCTCCAAGGCTGTCCCTGCTGCTGATAGGGACGAGGACCGTAGGCTGACTGCTGCTGATACGCTGGGGGCTGCTGCTGCGGCTGGTGATGGTCTCTCTGCTGGGAGTACTGCCCTCCCTGACCTGACGGCTGCTGCTGGGGCTGGGTACCACCACTCCCCCACCTGAATCCGGGATGGTCTCGTCGGATCCCAGGCTGGGGACGGTCGTACCAGATCCCGTTGACATCCATCAACGGCTCGGCATCAAAGGGGGCTGGCGGGAGTACTGCCAGAGGCTGGTCCGGCTGGTAGACCACCATCTGCATCTCTGGAGATGGTGGTGCCTGGTAGGTGGGCTGCGGCTGCTGGTACGGCTCCGCCTGTACAAGGTGAACTTGTCTAGGCTGCACTGGGGTACTGGAGCGCTGGGACGAGCTGCTGCTGCTGCCGGCGTCGCCTCGCGACTGAAGACGGGGCTGAGAAGCCGTCTGTGCCTCCTGGAGACACATGAGCTGTGTCTTCATGTCGCTCAAGACCTGTGCCATCTGATCCATCTGCGCTATGCTCTGGCACTGCTTCTTCTCTATCAGCTCCATGCGGTCCAACTTCTCGCTGATGATGTCCATGTCCGCAGCTGACGACTCTAACTGTGCTGCTGCTGTGGCTGCGGACGAACTGGAAGGACCTGCATCTACCCGTGCTATCCTCTGGTACTGCACGGGTCCTGGCTGATGTGGCTGGGTCTTCTGAGTATAGAGCCGGGTCTGGGACATAACCATGTAGTTCTCTGCCATCTCCTCAAAAATAGCCCAGACCTGGTCGTGGTCCTTGGAGAAGTAGGACCCGCCACAAGAAGCATTCACCAGGCCCTGTAGCTCTGGTGACAGTCCGCTGAAGAAGCTCTGAACTAGGTTCGGCTTCGTGATGTCATGGTGCGGGCATCTGTCCAAAAGCTCTCTGAACCTCTCCCAAGCCTCGTGGAACTGCTCGTTGGGGAACATGTAGAAGTTACTAATCAGGGCCCTCGCTGCATTCGTCCGCCCGAGTGGATAGTACTTATTCAAGTACTCGGTGCGGAGCTGCTCCCAGGTATAGACAAATCTCCCCAAATGCTTCAGCCAGGTGGCTGCTCTATCTGCCAGTGAAAAGGGGAATGCGATCATCCTGATCGTGTCCTGGTCCACATGTCTGTCGTGGACAGTGCTGCATATCATAAGAAACTCCTGGAGGTGGAGGTGGGGCTCCTCTGTAGCAAGTCCATGGAACCGCGGGAGCATCTGCAAGGTGTTCGGGGGAACTTGAAGTCCCCACGATAGCTGGAACCACCACCCAATGGTGCATCAGTGTAGATCCGGGATTGTGTAAATCCCGCATCGGTCTCGGTGGTCCTGCTCCTCCTGCGGCTGCTGCCGCTGCGGCGGCGGCCGCTGCTGCTGCTGCTGCGGCTCGAGCCTGTGCATCTGCATCCGGGATCTCCTCGGGCTCGCTCTGCTGGTCTCTCTCTGCTCTGAGCCTCTCCAACTCACGCCTCATCTCCATCATGAAGCTCCCTGATCGCGGAGCTGCTGCTGAACTGTATCGAGTGATGCGATCAGGGTGGAGTTGATCGCTCCCTGGTCTAGTACAATATGCTCTGGTCTACGGGAGTGATCATCAGAACTGCCTGCTCCGGCCATCTCGACGTCTGCAAAATCAAAGGAGCCCAACTCAGGTGCTGTCAAGTGTATCAATCTCTCCTCGGGCTCGTGTCTCTCAAGAAGGTCAGAAAGAGGATCGAGGGGGAACAGGGTGGAGTCGTACTCGGGCTCGGAGAGCGGGTCTGAGCTCTCGCGAGCCAAACTAGATGATGAGGTAGACGCGCCCGAAAGCGGTGCAGCCAGAGGCTGCCTAAGAGACCGTCTACCCATTATCTTGATCTAGCGAGTAGGGCGGATGAGATCTGGAAAAACCTATGATCTGAAAACAAACCCCCGGTTCACCAACGCAACGCGAGCTGAAGACCGTGAAAGTTCGGTCAAATTATCTTGTCGATTTTATTTTGGTGAACACACAAATATCAGAGCGCTTACGTGACCTGTTGGGATATCCGCTGCTAACCCCAACCGACTGTCCCGCACGGGAAGAGTCGGTAGTCAGTCGAGTTTAGCAACAAGGGGCTCTACCTAGTGTTCGGGTCACTCTCTCGCGCATACAAACCAAGCAATGAGGGGGTTGCTCTCCCCAAGACAGAATTTTTAGGGTGAGCAAGTTTTAAGGTCAATAGTCTTAGCAGTCCCAATTTTATGGTTACACTTTTTAGGTATTTTTCAAAGCAAACAAGAACGCCTAACGAATTTTTCGATTCTCCTGGTTATTAAGTCAAAAACAGGGGGGAGAAGTCGAAAAAGCCGATGCACGAGAAATCAATGATGCATGCAAAGTCAGAAATGCGTACCTGCCTCCAGCTCTCTACATGCAAAATGATCCGCGCATTAAATAAAGACAGAAAGTAAACTAAGCTAAATGATGCAGCGGGAAGCCGAGTCCTAGACGAGCAACATCTAGCGAAGAACCGTCTAACCGGTCACCGACCTCCAAGCCAAAGGGTCCGGTCTTGGCTCGTCCCTCCCTACCCGACAAATCGGGGGTAGGAGTAAGCGCTTTACAGGACGAGCTACGGCACGTAGGCTACGGAGGCTAGCGAGTCGGTTATTTTTATTATTTATTTTAAGTAGGTCCAATTACGGTTCTATAGGAACAGATAGGCAATTAAGGTGTGTGGATCCTACTCAACTACATCACAATCACCAGAAAGTCCTAAATCTAGGGGCTCGAGCAAAAACCGCGAAAATCCGGAAAATGACAGTAAGAAATAAAAAGAAAGCCGCGAAGAAAACCGCGAAAAACCGCAAGTCCTAATGGGTCCCCCGAGCACACCGGTGCTCGGCGAAACAGACCCGCTACGGTCTCAAGTCCAAACAGTCTCAGAAGTGTCTTGTCCCTGGATTATTACAATAATAATGAATAAATGAAATAAAACTACCCTAATACCTCACCCACTCAACTCTCTCTCTCTCGCTCTCTCCTGCGGCTTCGTAGAGAAAGAAGCCGCCTCCGAACTCCGCGGCTGCACCGGCTCCTCGAAAGTAGCCTCCGCGGTCCTCGGGCCCTCGCAAAAAACAGAGAAGAGAGTGGTCAGACCAATAAAATAATCAAATAATAGAGAAAAATAAAAGAAAATACAAATGAGGGTATATATGCAAAAATGGAAAATAAAATAATCACACAAAATAAAACAGAAATAAAAAATAAAAATAAAAGAAAATAAAAAGAGAACAAAATAACACAAAAAGAAACTATAAACAAAAGCCGCGAAAAGCCGCGAGCTCTGAAGAGCCGCGAAAAGCCGCGAAAACAAAAACGAAAATAAAAACAACACTACTAAGCCGTGCTCCCCGGCAACGGTGCCATTCTGATGAGCGTAAAATCCGAGCGAACGAGGTAAAGGTACTAAATAGGTCGTTGCGACCTCTATCACTCAGAGTCACTCAATCAAGAAAAATATCGAACTGCGAAAGAAATCAGAGATCAAAACACGAAGTGCGGTCCTAGCTATGAGATTCACCTGGTATAGCTCCCAGGGTCGAACACAAGGAGCACGGGTTGGCCTAGGGCCTACGAAGTAGTAAAAAGAAAATAAAATCAAAGAAAAGTATTTTTTTGTGGTTTTTAATAATTTTTATATTTTTTAGGATTTTTAAATATAAAGAAAATAAAAGAAGGCAAATATAAACACACTTTGGCAATTTATTTAACACACCAAAAATCAAGCAAAAATTCAAGAAAAATGGTTTTATGTTTTTTAGGTTTTTAAGTGTTTTTGGTGAATTTTTGATAATTTTCTAATGTATATTTTATTTTCTAAAAATCAAACAGTGCTAAAAAGCCTAGGTACTGTCCAGCAAGGCCTGAAACCCAAAAATAAAATATTTAAGGATCTCAGAGGGCCCTGGAGGTAATTTTCCTGTATTCTAGAGAAAATAAGGAAAATTTGGGCACCAAAATTATTGTTTTTGGATTTTTAGATTATTTATTATAATTTGTATGAGTTTTTAAGGGTTTTTAGATTTTTAGGGTTTTTAAGTGATGAAAAATAGCCAAAATTGGCTAGAAAATCAAACAACAAACAAAGAACAGTAGCTAATTTTTTAGAATTTTTTGGGGGTGTTTTTATATTTTTTTGGGATTTTTAAACCGAGACAGTAGCTAAAAAGAAGGTTTTCGAATTTTTAAAAATACTAAATAAAATCAAAAATGTCCTCAAAAATTCTCAAAAATCCAACAACATGGCAGGAGCCATGTGTCAAATTTTCATCGAATTTGGAGGTGGTTTGATATTTATTCAAAAATCAAAAAGGGGGCAATGTGCACAGGGACTTAAGTGCAAATACCCGAAACTCTGGGGGTCCAGGTGCAATTTTCCCCAGCAAGTCACGCGCGTGGCGCGTGCCAGGGGCACTCAGGGACCTTCTGGTAAGAAAAAATAAGTCCTTGGACCTTTTGGTAACTGGTACCAAAAAGTCCAGGGGCTCGATCGCAATTAACCCACTAATACACGCACATGCTCAAATAAAACGCTCACAGGGGTATAAAAGCAAATACCAGAAAGTTTATATTCATTCCAGAACCCAACAGAACTACAGGATAAAGGATGCAAATAGCCCAAAAGTACACGTGACGAAGCACGTGGGCTCACATACACAGGGGCATAAATGCTAATAAAAACAAACACGAGGTCCAGAGTGCAATTTACCCTACGTAAATAAAGTGACTAAAATGTTTACAGGACTAGAATAAAAACATAAACTACGAGGGGGGCCTCAGCAAATTACCCCTTATTAAGTCGACGGCTCGATTCGCGCCACGTGGGTGATCGGACGGCTCTGGTATCGGGCGCTTCTCTCTCTGCTCTGACTTGGGCCTATCGACGATGCTGAGGGCACCACGTGGAAGATCTAACGGGGATGGCCTCAGGTGCCTCTCTCCTCAGCGCTGACGGTCCTGATCAGCCCCCTCGAGATGATCGACGGTAGCTGCTCCTCGATGAATGGACGGCTGTGATCGAGACTGGAGCGGAGGGGCTGATCGGACGGTGAAGGAGGATGCTGGAAGAACACTCCGCCGGCGAGCTTCGCCGGCCTCGTGCGCGTGCAGCAGTCCTCCTCAGCTGCCTCTAGGTATCGGAACAGATCCGGCGGTGACGTCCCGCAGCTGGTGAAGGCCTCAGATGACCCGGCCGAGCCCTGGAGGGGCTCCGGCGAGGTCGGCGGCGACGAGCTTCTGGTCTGGATGTGAGGGGGCCTCAGATGGCCTCCTCTTGACCTGCAAAACACACAAAAGCTTCGCGGGTCGAGGGCAAAGTGCCTCGACCCAAAGAAGCGGGGTGAAGGCGAACTGTGGGTCGGGACGAATGAGCTCCGGCGAGCTGGGGATGCTGGAGCTCGAATCCCAGCTCTGGGGCGAGCTGGGTTGAATGATTGGGCGAAGAATGTGCGTGAGGGAGCGGCGAAGGTGAGCGTAGGTTCCGATGATCAAAATGCTACTCGATATGGCCGGAATCAGAGGAACTCGTCGGAGATACAAATTGGGGGTAACCAGAAATTACGCTAAATGGAAAGGCTAAAGGGTTACCTGGGTGGAGCGGAAGACTATGCTGGAGCTTAGCTAGCTCCCGGTCGTCGCTTCGAAGGGCGTCAAGGCCTGAGGCTCGAGCTCCGGTCGGGTGGCGGAGCACGGCGGCGCGAAGCAGCCGGATCGATGGTCGGCCACCTCCTCCTCGCTGCAACAGGTACAATCGCGAGCTGTCACCTCGGTGATTGCTCTGGAGGTCATGGGAGTGAGAATGGGGAGCCAAAGATGGCAAGAGGAGGCGGCTGAGCTCAGGTTATATATGGTGGAGGGTCCGGCAAGAAGGGTGCGGGTAGGGCGAGCTGGTGCGCGGATCCCAAGGAGAAAGCTCCGGCGAGGCTCTCGGATGTGACGTGATCAATGCGGACCCGGAGTTGGGCAAAAGGGATTCGGGTCATCAAAAGAAAAATCCGAGAACATGGGTCGGGCGAGCGGACCCGGGCTCTGGTGGTCCTGGGGGAGGTGTTGACCGGGGTCAACAATCCCCCGTGGACCAATCAGAGCCCGCCAAGGCTTAAATTTTTATTTGATTTTTTGGGCCTTTAAATGGCCGAATTTTCAAAAACTTAAAACATGAAATATTTTTGTTTTAATTTTTTCTATTTTTTTGTGATTTTTAATTAATTTTGGAAATTAAAATAGGGTATTTACAATATAGGTCTATACATATACAATATATGATTTTTAATTTTTGATTTTTAATTAGTTATTTTTATGCATTTTTATTCCTATTTTATATTTTATTTATTTATAGGATAAAATGAGGAATAAAAGGCTATTTTTATTTTATTTTTATTATTTATATACATGGGTAAAGTAAATAGTTATGTACACTATATACATGGTATATATACAATATATTTTTGTGTTTTTAATTTTGTAAGTTTTATTTGATTTTTGTTTTGTTTCTTTTTATTTATTTTATTTACAATATATACCATAGATTATTTACAAAAAGTTTGGAAAATAATTTTATTTATTTATAAGGTTAAATAAATAGGGAAGGTGGTTTATGTACATGGTGTAAGGGTATTTTTGGTCTTTTTGATTTTTAAATTTTATTTTGTTTTTAATAGTGTATAAATATATACAAAATATATACAAACATATTTTTGGATGAGGAAAATATTATTTATTTATTTACATAAAATATGTACACATGTGAGCCCCTATCTCCCTCTACTTGGCTTTTATGCGGTCAGGCCCATGCTGAGCCCTCCCTTGGGTTAGGTTGCTCAATATTTATTCTAAATATTTCCCTCTTTTTCTTTTTCATCTTTATTCTTTTATTTTTGCACAAAAACATGCTAATTATCTATATTTACAAACATGCATGCTTTTGCTAATTTTTCCTATTTACACATATCTACATGCATTTGCATAGGTTTTTGTAGCTAAAATACAAGAATAAAGAGTGATGAATGGGTATTCATCACAGACGCGGGAGCCTTCCACGATTCTTCTCCGACCTTCAGAAGGCTCCCAGGAGGAGCATCGCGCACGCACGAGCCCGGCGAAGCTCGCCGGGGACCTGTTCTTCGAGGATCCTCCGTCGCCGTCGATCGCCCTCTCTCGCTCCAGTTTTAATCTGGGCCGTCCATCCCTGGAGCCACCAGCAGCCTCAGATCTGAGGAGAGACGATTCGGAGCGCCCACTGCCA
The DNA here is from genome assembly GCA_037367405.1 of Ottelia alismoides. NCBI lineage: Eukaryota > Viridiplantae > Streptophyta > Magnoliopsida > Alismatales > Hydrocharitaceae > Ottelia > Ottelia alismoides. The sequence continues at coordinate 117,889 of JAZKJV010002821.1, forward strand.
GCCGCCGTCCGATCTTCGTGGCGCGCATCCAACGTCCCCGCTTAATAAAGGGTAATTTACCATTAGGCCCCAGTCTTTATTTTATTTCATTTTAGTCCTGTAATTATTTAAGTCAGTTGTTTAGTTTTAGGGTAATTTACATAGTGGACCCTGAGCTTTAGTTTATTTGCATTTATACCCCTGCCAGTTGTGGATACGTGCTTCGACACATGAGTTGTTTGGGTTATTTGCAGTAGATACCCTTGTAGTTCTGGATGTTATTAAATGAATGAAAGTTTTTAGATATTTGCATTTATACCCCCTGTGCGTGGTTTATTTGAGCATGTGCGATATTTTTTAGGTAATTTGCAGATAAGGCCCCTGGACTTTTGGTACCTGTTACCAATAAGCCCTCAGGACTTATTTTTCTTACATTTAGGTCCCTGAGTGCCCCAAGCACGCGCGTGGCGCGTGTTTTGCTGGGTATTTTGCACCAGGACCCCCAGGACTTTGGGTATTTGCACTTTGGTCCCTGTGCACAGTACCCTATCTTTGCTTTTGAATAAAATATCAAACCACCTCCAAATCCAACGAAAATTTGATACATGGCTCTTGTCATGGTGTAGAATTTTTGTAGATTTTTGAGGACATTTTTGATTTTGTTTGGTATTTTTAAAAATTCAAAAACCTCTATTTTTGTCACTGTCTAGTTTGAAAAATCATAAAAAAATATAAAAACTCACTTAAAAATTCTACAAAAATTATCTACTATTTGTTTTACTTAGTTTGATTTTCTAGCCAATTTTGGCTATTTTTCATCACTGACAAACACTAAAAACGTAAAAACACTCAAAAACCCATAAAAATTTTAGTAAATAAATTAAAAATCCAAAAACAATAAAATTGGTATCTAAATTTTCCTTGTTTTATCTACTTTACAGGAAAATTACCTCCAAGTCATTTTAAGCTCTTAGATATTTTATCTAGGGCTTTTTGACTCGGCTGGACAGTACCCTTTTATTTTAGGCATTGTTTGATTTTTAGAAAATAAAATAAACATTAGAAAATTATCAAAAATTCACCAAAAACACTAAAAAACAGAAAATACATAAAAACATTTTTGTTTGAATTTTTAGTTGAATTTTAGTGCTTTAAATAATTTGTGGAAGTGTGCTTTTGTTAGTTTTTCTTAATTTCTTAATCACTTGAAAATCCAAAAAATATAAAATAAATTAAAAACCACTAAAAATATTTTGTTCTTTTATTTTCTTTATTTTTACTACTTCGTAGGCCTCTCGGCCAATCCGTGCTCCTTGAGTTCGACCCTGGGTGCTATACCAGGTTAATCACATAGCAGGACCGCTATCTCGTGATTTTATTGATTTTATCTGTTTCGAGTGGTTCATTTTTCTTGATACACATCGTCTGATCGCTTAGGTCGCGACGACCTATTTTCAGTACCTTATACCCGAGTGATCAGGCCTGTTATCAAGTAGGAGGCTCCCCCTCCTCCCACCCGAGCACACAAGAGGATGCAAGAACAGATGTCAAAAGGATTTCTAAAGTGGAAGGAAGGATCGGAGGGTGTTTTGTACAGCGTGGCCGAAGGGGCGTGAAGAATGAGAGAAACCAGATGATGCAGCGATGCAATCCCCAAGATATACCCTAGGCGTGTATCCTTGATCCATGGGGAGAAAAAGTCATGAAGAGAGTATCTTGAGATAGCGTAAGAAACTGCCTTGAAAAAGTCGCGAAGATGGGACAAAACAAGATCTGACAAAGGAGCAAACCTCGGTCAGATAGTTGATCGAGGTCAACCAACGGGTGGATCTGGTTGGTCCACATGGACCAGCTAGAAAAAATCCTGGCAAAAAGATTTATAAATTAGATTTAAAATAATAAATGATTTTATTAATTTTAGGTTATAAAATAAAAAATGTTTATATTTTTGTGTTATTTTATTACGATTTTTATTTATTTTTTCAATGTTGGGAATTCCAAATTACTTTTTGAGGTCTATATATATGTGTATATATATATATATATTTTAATGTTTCAATTTTATTTTGTATTTTTAATTTTAATAATTTTGTTTATTATTTTTTTATATTTATAACTTAATTTTATACACTTAAATATATTTTTATTTTATTTTTCTGATGTATTTTATATAATTAAATAAATAGATGTATAATCTAGATATGTATACTTACAGACAATTCATCTATGTATTTTCTGTATATATTTTATTTTTGCATTTTTTATGTTTTTATTCCTATTTTAATATACACATATATTATAAGTAACATTTAAAAAATCGTAAAAATATAAAATTACAAAAATAATGACTAATAAATAAAATGAATATTTTAATCAGGTAAAGTATATAAAAGGGGTCCAAAACCTAACTTTCAAACCGTAACTCCAAAAAACATGAAACTACCTCCATTAAATAGCTTATTAAAAGTTATATACAATTAAAGTGATTTTGATACATTTAGAGTTTTATTTGAGAGATACATGTCTGGGAAGTTAGGATTTTGGAATTTTATTCAGATCATATCTTTTTATCTGTACATTATTTTTGGGTTAAATCAATTTTATATTTTTTTGTATTTAATTATCTACAACTTTCATGTACAAAGTTTCTTTATTTGAAGTCTAAAAAGTAAAAATAGGTCTAAAAATGAATAAAAATGAATTAAATAAAAGGGTTTTAATGTATTTTGGCCCTTATCTCCCCCTACATTATTCCTTGTCGACCTAGTCATCGAGATGCCTAGGTCTCGGGGTTTCGGATCATAAAATATATGCAATATTTTATTCTTTTTTTCTTTTCATCATTCTATAATTTTGGCTTTAAAAACCGTATTTTATACACATTTCGTACACAAATGCATGAATGATAAAATGCATGAATTAAGGGTATTTACACTCATTTACTAGGATTTTCAAGGTCAAAATTATAGAATAAAGATGATGAAACGGAGATTCATCACTAATGTAGTAACATCTCCTGTGAAGTTTGGCAAGTTTAGCCAAGTCTCCACCAAGATTTGCAAGCTATCTGAAGCTTGGACCATTGTTTTCAATGATGTACTTTAAAAATTGACTTCTTTTTCATATTAATTGTGTTGCTCTGCATTGATCTTTTTGTGCCCCAACAGATATAGAATCTTTTTTCGGCCCATGTTTTGGGGTCTTAGAAAAAATTGTGCTAGCAGTCCATTCCTCATCAGAAGCTTTATTTCAACCCATTACTCTGATCTTTAGATGTCCATGATACCAGAAAAAGACGCACAATCTTCCAACACTCTGTTTGAGTTGAGCAAATTGTGCAGTGTAGAGTACAAATTAGTTCCCTATCTGAGTCTACTCAGAATAAGGCGACCATATTGGACACCAAGAGTCGTATTCTATACTTTTTCTTGTAGGAACTCGGAGAATTAAGTCCATGACATGAAGTTTCTAAAATCCTACTTCTCAGTAAAGTTATTTTGAAATTAAGCGAACTAAGGTAAAGTCCAGTAGTCCATGCTCTATTTTTACTCACGACTCGATTCGAAACTTGATGATGAAGAGGACTTTAGCCGATTTGCTAATATAACAACCTAGAAGAGTAGTCGTTGTGTCGACCGAACAGAAAATCCAATTCAAACAACAACCAACCCATAGATATAGACCCCATAAGCAACTTACACAAAGCTGGTTCTCCTTGTAATAACATAAATGATAAAAAATAGAGATGGTTTATAGCTGACTTATCATTGGAGTCTCCAAAGGATTGATGCATTAAATTCATATTAGTGCACCGATCTCGAACCATGGGCATGCTTTGATCTCTAATCACATGCCAAAATGGGTCAACGAGAAACTTCTTCTCTTCTGACTCACTTTCTCTCTTGATTTGGATGCCTTAGACAAGGGGCAATGATCCTTTATATGGACATGCATATGAGATATGAAGTTCTAAATCCCATACGATAAGGATTACTACATTTTTATTCCGAAAAGGTATTGATCTATTGATCTCCTTTCAAATCTAGGATTATTGCAATTAAAGGTTGAGTTAACACATGGAGATGAATTTGCCCAACTTTATCTTCCCATCCTCAAGTAGTGATCACCACTTTTATCTTATTCCGTTTTATACCACTTCCACATTAACGGTCACTTATCCTGTCGCAAAACATTGTCCAACACATAAGAAGGATTAAACCGAACTCATCCCTCCCTTATTCATCAAAATCACATTCCATAATTAATTTAATTTTTGATCCTTTGAACTTATCCCTTGTTCCTTAGGGCCTATTTGGTAACTGTATTAGGTTGGGTAACTCATGTGAATAGTAGATGTTTAGATGGTTAGGAGAGTTGGAGGGGGTTGGAATGATAAATATGATGTGATATAACATTGATGATGCGTTATATTAACTTTTTTAATGACTGTGACATGTCTTATGTTAGTTTTTTTTAAAATATGATTAAAACCCATTATACCAAAAAATGTAGGGTATATACAAGTAATCTCAACCTAGGAATGCATGAATGGAGCATGGGTATGGTAGAATACTCGAGGTACCCTAGCAACCAAACAGACCCTTAGGATCTAAGGATATGTTTTGGGATAATTGCCACGTGTTTCTAATTATGATGTAACATATATCATAACTCATTGATTTACTCCAATAATAAGCAAAGGATAATATCTTCGAGATCATGTTTGGATAAGGCCCAGTGTCTTTTTATCTCAAAATAAGAGAACTTTATTCCGGATTAACTAGCCATTAAAAATGATCAAATCATAATTAAACCATAATAATATGTCTTTGACTTCAAAACATTCTTTTCGTATTCCGTAGATCAACCAAATAAGAATGAGAGACAGACCACCCTTTTTTTGCGTTCGTCATTTCTTATCCCTTTGAACAAAGCATGAACAGAACAACCCATCAAAACACAGAGAAATCTACTCGACAAGATATCATATTTGAAAACATACATGTAATATTTTCATTTCTCTAGTAATCCAATCGAAAAACTTCATAGTGTAAAATCCTAAGATTAACAACAATGGCTCCTCTTGCACAACCCAAGGAGGTGAATTATTGAATGGGCATTTATGAGCATGAACTCGCATACATAGTCTCGTATGTATAAGGAGATCCCTTGTTGTTCACACCAATGACATCGTGAAATTCCCATCACTTAATCAAAGATCGAACGGACGATTGTAATTGTAAGTCATACTGGCCACCCTTTCTTTCGTAGCATAATTGCGATAGGAGGTATGTCACCAACATTATCAAGAGGTTACGACAAATGAGAAGCCAACGACCATTTTTTCCAGCGATCTCTAGGGTAGCGATAGGCTCCCTCGAGCTGGCTTCTAAGCTTTTCAACACTTCCCCTACTTGCACTAGTGTATACCTCATGCGATAAGGGCATACATTGAACTCCTTCTTTGTGGGAAGAGTCGCATTTGCAAAGTATACATATATTATGAATATATAAGCCACCTAGACGAATCCTCCCCTCGAAGCATGAACTTTAATGGAAGTTGACCTAAATTTGGACGGTATAGAACAAGTAGGGTGCCCTCTTATATTCCATTGAATGCACACATCTTCCCGTCGACGTGCTTGTGAAATAAGGATATTGTAATTTTAATCCATTTCCAGTGTGCTTTATTTGGTGGCTCCAATAAAATATGACACCAAGGACAAGATGCGAGTAGGTGAGATGGCATCTTGTGGAAATCGAAGAAGGGATCTCCCTAATTAATAGATGCATGGATTTGGCGCATGAAACTAGCTACATGACGAACGTGCATTTATATCTCCTGTACGTAGAAGAACACCTTATCTTGTAGTATAGCGATAGGGCGCTGGATGGCATACAAGTTATGAAAAGAAATTTGCTATATCACATTGAAATCATCAACCACCAAGAGGTAGATAATTCAGGTGGTGGGTTGCTCTCGTCGAAAATAGTATCTCGGAGGGTATTTGTTAGAGTAATTAACACCAAAGTTTCGGAACTATACACATGATTTCAATGTCTTGTCTGAACTTTAAAAGGAAACAATGTGGTATCGAATTTTAAATATTTGCCTCAATGTGATTTTGAGCTGTTGTGATTTGAGATTAGAAAGATAAAACGATCAACTAAAATTCAATAGTCAATGACCAGATTAAGACAAATCTTAAAGATCGTGTACCATATTTTTTAGATAGTCAAGGTCAAACCCTTACTCCCATCCTTCAGTACCTTTTTTTCTGGTAGAAGGAGGGTTGGGGGATTCGAACTTGGTTTTTTATTTGGAGGAGCCACTGCTCTACCACCGGACCAATTGTTTGGTTCATTGAGTACCACATTGTTATCTTTAAAGTCAAATAAGCCATAAATTTAAGTGTATAGTTAAGGGACTTTTGTGTAATTTATCATATTTATTATTTCCCGAACAAAAATAGGTGACGTTAACTGACTTATCTCTTAAATGGTTGGTTAGTGTCCGTTGAAATTGATCTTATATGTCTTTTAAAGTACACATCGAGTCTCACCATTTGGTGGTAGAGTAATGTGTCTTACCATCCAAAGATGAGGTTTTAAATACCTCTCTCTCACTCAATATTAACCTACTCAAATTTAAATTTTTTTATCAAGTCGTTGTGAACCATTTTTGAATTAAAACCTTACCTTTTATTCCTATTTAGTCCCTAAAAACGTAGCATACTTATTTTTGAGTATTTTAGCTAAAACTTTCATGAGAGGCTTATATTAAATAGCCTCATTTTGTGTAATTTTTTGTAGATTTTGAGAACTATCTAGTTAGTTTTATTATTCCTTTTTCATGCTCGCTTAATCTTTATTCCAAAATCCAATGAGTTTGATATATTGAGAAATATGTTTGTAAAAATTAGGATTCATACCTTCGTAAGTGAGGAATAGACCTTCACTATCAATAGAATTTAAAAAAAAATAACTTGAGTTCTATCTATATATCTATATATCTATATATCTATATCTATCTCTATATATATAGATATATATTCCCCATCTAAATTTCATTTAAAATACAAAATCTCAAAAAAGAAGGGAAAATATCTAATATACTACTAAATATCTAGTATCACTGGAAACTTTGATTCTCATATTTGCTACCTCTAGCTATTTTTAGAAAGTGAAAACAAAGTTAGAAAATCACTACAAATTGTATTTGCTTGAAAAGTTCCCAAAATTCCAGTCTTTATTATCCTTAGTTAGGAGTACGAGCCCTCCGAAAAACTTTTTCAAAATTCCTTGTTTTCAACCTAAAAGTCCATAAAATATCAAGACTTCAAGAAATCCTATAAATATCTATTAAACTCAAAAAGCTACGAAAATCCTACCTATCTAAACCTTACTCCACCTCTAAATAAAATCCTCACATACTTATTTATTCTCTTTTGCAATTATCCCTTATTTTCTACCTCTTGTCTATATTTACATAAATTATTTTTAACATTCCTAGAATAAAACAAAAGTTATGAAAAATAAAAACTTTTCAAAATGTCATTTTAAACAATATATACCAAAAATAAATTATCTTTCCTTTACCTACATCTTATAGTCGTAATAAAAATCAAGAACCCTAAAAGCTCATATATTTTTAAAAAAAATAGAAAAAATCGAATAAATTTTAGAATTTAGCTAAAAATAAAATATAAAAAATCAAAAGAAAAATGTTAAGTCAAAAAATATTAAAATTCAAGTATTATTATACCTACAAAAGTACAAAAATCCTTAAAAGAGACCAATTACTTTTTCACACTTTGTTTGAATAACTTTTTTCCTACTCATAAGCACGGTTTTGTACAACTCCGGTAATCGCTTTCATTCACAATATGTGTATATCAAATGGATAAGGGAGTAGCACCTGGACTTAAGAGGAGAGATGTTAAATATGGATTGGTATAAAGAAAAAGCTCAACTATATACACTGCAAGTAACTGGGACTTTAGCAGGTATAGTTTTGTATCTGCGGGTGGTCGGTCATGGACGTAAGACTCTTTGCATCCACAAGGCTGCTACTGGTTGACGCAAATAGCTCGAAGAGAACATTTTAAAATGTATGAGTAGGTCTTGTGTCCATTGGTGGATGCAGATGTCTGCGAGCACGGGTGAGTGCTAGTGGACGCAACCGTAGGCGCAAAACATGCAAAAATTTTAGATAGAACGTCCTCCTCCTCCATCTCTGAAAGAACCCGAAGTGCCAAGCGAAGCGGTCGTGTATCCAGACAAGACGGGATCACAGTCGTTGAGGTGACCAACACTAAGTCTAATGGACAAATTCAACAATCAATCCACATAATAAAATATTCAACAACGAAATCAAAGTATGTAGATCACAATTTATTACAAAACACTGCAAACAAGTATGTATAGTGGACAAGTATGGTAGGATGTCGAACTCAGGGAAAAGGGGGTGTAGCAGGTATATATTTATTTTTAAATAATATAAATATATGTATATATATGCATAATATATACTCAATGTTTTGAGTTTTTAATTATTTAGATATTATATATACACTAATTTTTAACTTTCTGATTTAAATTTATTTTTATAATATTTAATAAATATATATATAAGTATATATATATGTGTATATATACAATATAATGTAATATGTATAATAGGGGATATAATACATATATATATATACACACATCGGAAAATATAAATGAACATGGTCCCTTTTTATTTTTTAAAGGATTTAAAATATATTTAGGGTATTTATAATAATTAATAATAATACAAATTTTATATAATAATAGGGGTTGATGGGGCTGCCCCCTGGGGGCAGCCAACATGGCTGCCCCGGCCCATTTTTGGGCAATTTTTTTTATTTTTTTTGAAAAATATCATCATGTAAATTCACCCCTATATCCCTCCTATATGCCACTCGAATTTCGTCAGAAACAGAGACTCCTACGGCCTCCATCTAGACAGGGTCGATTTAAAAAATCTTGCGACCGTTAAAAAAATGACGTCTGGATGGAGGCCGTAAGAGTCTCTGTTTCTGACGAAATTCGAATGACATATAGGAGGGATATAAGGATGAATATACATGGTGAGTATTTTCCAAAAAAATAAAAAAAATTGCAAAAAATAAGGTGGGGGAAGCCATGTTGGCTGCCCCTAGGGGGCAGCCCCATTTTTCCCATAATAATATATAGGTATATATAAGCAATATGGGGTATTTATTTATAAATGTAGCTATATATAGTCAAAAGTTACCAAATAAAATATTTTGTGTTTTTCAAATATTCTTCTATTTTTATGAATTTTGGGAGAAATTTTACTATTTTTTATATTTTAAAATTAGAAATAGGGAAGAACACGGAATATTTAAATAGGCCATTTTTTTAGATTTTAAAATAGCAAATAATTCTAAAATTTCTCAAAACAAAATTTAATATATATTACATAGGGATAGAAAACTATTTTTTAGACTTTCTGAAAATATTTTGTAATTTTTTTAGGGTTAGCAAGGTTTGCTATTTTTGAGTTTCTTTTGATATGTTTTTGTAAATTTTGGTCTATAGTAATAAAATAGGATAATAAACATTGGTTTTTTTGGAATTTCTAATAAAGATTTTATATTTTTTTTGTATTTTTAAGGCAAACATGTAATAAAATGTGCTTATTTTATTTTTAATAAATAAGAACTGCAATAAAAATGTTATATGGCATGAATAAGCATCCAAGCATGTATTTACTTCTATTTTTACAGATTTTTTGGAGCACATGAGCTATTTTTAGAAATAAAAATCCAAAAATAAGAGTTCAATCAACTAGTAGGGGCATATTTGCAATATAAAATATATACAAGGGTCACATGCAAAATATCTAATGTTTTTGAATCGCAATTTGATTTTTAAATACTAATCCGTAGTGACAAAAGCTAGGGGGTTATACATTAAAAATGTCCATTCATGTAGGGTCCACATGAGGTGACCTACCAGAGGAGGGCTTAGATGTAATTTTTCTACAAAGTTTTGAACGTAATAAAATATTTTCAATACTACTTGATAAATACAAAAAGGTAGATGGGGTATATGCAAATTACCCCATTAAATGACTTTGATAGTGCCACTGAACGCATGCCATGTAGAAGATCCAACGGTTATGGTCTCGGGTCGCTTGACATAAAATGCATGGTGGAGATTAGATCTGTACTCCGTCAAGGATCCAACGGCTGTTGAGGTCCTTGGAAGAACTCCAAGAACTTCGACAAGCACCGGCTTCGATCTCCTTGTTCCCCAGCCTTTGGCGGTGGTTCCTCGATTAGAAGGTGACAATGGACTCCTTGGGCTCCCCCGTAGGTATAAGTTGGCTCTGTTGGACACGCGAGCCCACAGCAAGCCATTATGCAATACATGTTATTGCAAATATCATTCATTGATCTGAAATGAAGAATAACTAATTTGCATAATAAGTTCCTTAGTACAATTAGGGTTATGTACCAGGGCCACCTTAATGATCAAACAACTGTTGATTCAATTGTTGAATCATAGAGGCTGGTGCTTGGATGAATATCTAAAGAGTTAGATTGAGGACTCATCAAGCACAATCAAATGATTATTAAGAGAGGATCTCTAACCTGAGAAGGAAATGACAATCCTTTCTCTAAAGGTTGTAACTGACCTCTTGCTTTAGGTCCTCCGCATAGGAATAGAGATTCAGATGTGTTTGATAAGTTAGGTCAAGGAGTTGACTTAAGGAGATCGAGATAACTAAAGGCCTATTGTCGTATGATGTCACGATATAGGCACGCACCCTCTGATCGGAGAAAGATGTGTTACTATATGTCTGAGTATGTACATTTGGCAGACCAATAGGTTGATGACCTAATCAAAGTCTATACACCGATGCGTTGGCATTCATACAAGGGCATATGAGTAATACATCCTCTCAAAGGGATCAAACAGGTTCATTTACTGAACTGGAAGACATGAGTTCACTCAGAGATATTGGGAAGAATCAAATTCCGTGCACTGTCGTCTCGCTTTGGAAACTTGACTAAATTTGTAGGTTTGATATATGCTTTTGGAAAGTATATAATCAACACTTGGGTATGATATATGCTTTTGGAAAGTATATGATCGATACCAACTCCCAATAGTCAAATGAGAAACTTAATGATAAAACCATGAAGGAGGCAGTCTAAAAGAGATCTAAAACTTCGGTTTATTATACTGGTCTTCCAGTATGCATGATGTACTGGTATTAGGAATACCTGAGGGTGATGTGATCATAAACAATTGTATAACCATGACACTTCCATTCATAGGGAATGATGAAACATGTCTGGATTTTAGTGATTCCCCTCATAGAGAAGTGATCTGATCTTAGTCCAAATGTTGGACATTGATATGAATGTGATTCAGATACAATTAGAAGATTAGATCTACTGCTTTGATTTAATCAAACATATATGGGAGATCTTTGAGATCTGGATTTGGGATGTGATCTCAATATCCAAGTCACTATACGTGGAACAGTACAATCGCCATGTCCTTATCTCCAAGTATCCGCGGAGAAAGTATATTGTTCTTGAAAGGGTTCAAGGTAATTTCACTACTGATATATGTATTCGAGCATTGAGAAATGGATGATTAAATATGATTTAATTATCGAAGATATGAATAATGTGAATGTGATTTATGTGATTTGGGCACATGAGAATAGAGATCCAAGATGATTAAATATGATTTAATTATCAAGGATATGATTAATGTGGATATCACTATCCACAATAATCACGGATATTATAAATATGATTTATAATATGATGGAGAGATTTAATTTTAAATATAATTTTACAAATTATATGTTGTTGTGAATATGATTCACAATAAACAATTAATTGTAAATCTCATTACATATTATGTTGGATATATGAATATGATTCATATTTGTCAATGACATGATTGAAGTTTTCACAAATTTAATTTGGATTTTTTTGTGATGATAAATGCAATAATTATTATTGCATATTAATTAATTTATTTATATAGATAAATGAAGACTTAATCCCTTTATGGTAGCCATCCACCTTGACTTGTTTAAGAGGGGGGACGACTACCCTATTTATAGTAAAGAGACTTGGTCTTCAAATTATCTATGTATATTAATTAATTTTAAAATGAATTAACTATTATCTTAAAAAAGATATAGTTAGTTTATTTTAAACTAATTTTTGTTGTAATTTTGGAACAACAAATCATGGTCATTGATTAATAAACTTTTAATCTACACCTTAGATTAAGAGAGCACATGGATTGAGATCCATATGCATCCATCTAGTATAAAAGGAAGGGTAGCCCTTACCTTTAATAAGACACATAATTCCAAGAGGAATTAAACTCTCTCCCTTTCTCTCTCTCTACATGCCAACTCTCTCTCTCTCTTTCATTGTAGTCGTCCACCATGGAGCCCTAGAGAGAGTCGCATCATTGTAGCATCATCGTTATGTTGCCAGATCATTTGCTCGTGAATCTCTATCTCCATTGGTGTGCCTTACTCGTGAAGAGGACATCAGATATCATGTGACGAGATCAGGAGATTTACAACTTTGATTATCAATATGGATTGCGAGGAGCACACATCTCATCAACGTGCTCGCAAGCGTCTCCTCCGTCGGATCGGACTTGAGACAGGAGGTCTCTTCCTTTAGAGACTTGATCGCAACCAAGATTCAAGAGATAATCTAATACTAGTTTGTAGTTTAGATGAAATGATCCAAGAAGTTCTTGGATGATGTGTTTCATCATTGAAAATTTTAAATTTCGTTACCTCGAGCAACTAGTACGACTAGTCGCTCCCGATTGCATACGATGCGATCCTCACGCTTCCGTAATGCGCTTAAGGATCTTCTCTTATACTTCATGTGGTATCAGAGCCAGGTAGACCTGGCCAATGGGTCGGGGGCCCGCCCGCCCATCCCGTTCATGGGCCGGGCTTGGGCAAGAGATTTCGGGAATGGGCCGGCCTAGCCCGGCCCTCTCTTTGGCCCGCCCGTCAATTGGGCGGGCCGTGGGTATGTGCCGTAAAACCCGGCCCGGCCCGCACATATAAAAATATATGTTTAAAAACTATATTTTTGATACATTTAATATAATATGCTTCAAGTTTTTATTTTATATTATCAATATTACATCTTATTTTTATAGTTTACATGCAAAGTAACATATATTGTTGATCACTTGGATTTAGAAAGATTAGATGATGCTCGTGAGCTTGGTCATGGATCTACACGGTCGTGAGCTTTGACACTCCAGTTGCGTTATTACAAAAGAGGCAAAAAATATATGCTCGGATTTTGTATTTAATTACTACTCTACTCCAGTTGCCCGGATTTTGTATTTAAAGCAAGGAAATGACCCATGGGTATATTGTACGAAGGTATAACATGTTGTATGAAGAAGTTTCCTGGATGCTAAAGAAAAGAGAGGTATTCGATGCAAACATGCATCATGCATATGGTTCGTACATGTTCGCTTCAAAAATATAGGACGAAATCTTTGTTGGAATCATCGTTTTTAGCTGTAGCCTGGAACATAGCATGGGTAGATATAGATAACCTTATAATTATTAGGGACCAGTTAAGAGTTTCCTCCCCATAGATGACCTCCCTTGTTGGTTCACAAACTGTTATTTATTGTTATATATATGGATTGCTCTACTAACTTGGATTCAGAAATATTAGACGATGCTAAAAAAATTTAATTATCTTCATAATTGTGATAAAAAATTAATAAAAAAGTACTTCACATTCGGCCCATGGGCCGGCCCGGCCTAGCCCGACCCAGACCTGGGCCAGGCTTGGGCCTTGAAGTATGGCCCGTGGACTGGGCCAGGCCGGGCCTTGGACAAGGGGTTTTAAAACCTCGGCCCGGTCGGTCCGACCCATGGCCCGACCCAGACTTTGGCCAAGTCTAGAGCCAGGTTAGAGGTTTAGGACATGATCCTTAAACCGAAGATGACTTGGGCGTTTTTGGTTGTGCGAACTTTCATCGTATTTTATTCACCCCAACCTATTTTGTGTGTTTTTTTGCCTTGTTTAAAAGTGTTTAAACACAAAATTATCACTTGGATAATGTTCTCTATTAAATAAGAAAACAATGGGATTTGAGTTTACGTGATTTGGATCTGATTGCTCAAGTTATGATCATTTTAATGAACATGTATCTACTATTTCCAGGATGGCAAATCTTGACATAATTAAAGAGTTAATTACGATTTTGAAATGCCTAAAAATGTATGCCAATTTCTTGATTCTGTTGTAAATCAAATTAACAAACTATAGAAACTTATTTTGCTTTATTTGGATTTAAATTGATTGAGATATTCTAATTTTAATTAGTGAGGATCATTGCTGAAAATTACTTTCCTAATCAAGAATCTTGTAATCGTCATTTAACAATTTGATGAAATTAAATGGTTTAATTTCTTGAAATAATTATGGATAAATATTTGAGAAATATTTGATAATAATTATTTCCTTAAATGACATTTTCCTTAACCAAAAATGATAAGATAATTGATCTTGATCACAATTGGTTACATGAACCTTCCAACAAACATTGATGCTTGAATAGGATTGGGGATTTGTTTAGCGAATATCCGTATAATATTAATAAAAAATGTTTGCATAAATATTATATGGTATAATTTCAATTGAAAGACTGATTATCATCTCAAGTAGAAAGTGATCAATTGGCATTATCCTGACATGAGGCGGATATGGTGTCTAGTTGGGGAGCGTTGGGAGTAGCAGGTTGCTCCGTGAGCGGTTTGCCCCACTCCCGTCGGAATTGGCCATGACAACGGGTAAGGACGGGATAATGTTTGAAGAGATCACGATGTATTTTTTTATTATTAAAATTCGAATAATAAGTATTTGAAATAATACCATATTTCAAGTAACAATAGAGAATGTTTGTTTGATATTGATTAGATTATTAATTTAATATGATTAGATTAATTAGAATCTAATTAAAATTAAAACACTCTATTATGAATAGAGTTGTTATTTTTCGTGAAAGAATTAATTATGTGAATATGATTCATAATAATTAATTAGAATTTGAACATAGGTGACATCCATGGTCTCCCGTCAAGGCGAACGATTCCGTAGCTAGGGATTGTATGTAGGAGACGTCTGTTCGAAGTGACAACTCCTGCATACAAGCGCATATGGATCAAGCACTTTTCTTCTCTAAAGAATAATGCCATATGCGTAGTGACCCCAATATCGTGTCCTCATATTATTGGGGCGATATTGGATTGCGCATAGCGAGTTCTAATCCTATTGACGGTTGGTTCAATTAACTATGGATCAACATCACCTTAGGGGTGGTGGGCTCGTGTGTTAAAGACCGATTTGGGAATGCAAGTTGGACTTGCAAGGCGGAATGTGTTCCCGCTTCTTTTATCCGAGTTGCAGGTTCTCATATTATTGGGATGTAACAAAGATAAGAAAGGAGATCCTGGATCTTGCTTGAGATATAATGGTAAGTATATCTCTTACATTGAAAGTGGTTATGGGAATGAACTTTCAGTGTTTACAAGGCAAGATAACTTTGATATAAAAATTCCTAAATCAAAGTAATATATATATATATGCAAATTTCTTAGTTCAGATAATCCTCATTACTATTGTATGTACTCAATAATAACCAGTAAAATATCATGGATTGGATCCATGATCAAGATATTGTACTTGTAGTTAGATACATATTGTAAGTTCTTGCAATGTGCATGTTTCTTCATAATAATGAGGAATGGCAATTAAATAGACAATTGGACAACAACGTAGGGCATGTGTCTCTTTATAGTCTTGATCTCTCATTGAATGTACTTGGGAAGTGACATGTCGATGATGATCGTAATTGTCAAACAATCCTTATAAAATCTAAGAAGATGTTCTGGCATATACATATGCTCTCAACATTTAATTATGAATGATATGGTTCTCTACATTATGAAGAATGGTGGTTCGATAAGAGATGATGTACTGAAAATGTTTGAGTACCTACCTAAACCGAAGTCTTTAAGATTAAGATGCATGTAGATATGATGAGTGTCATCATTCTACTATCTATACTCAAATCATTCATGAAGCTTCATAATATTTATATTGTATGAATCGAATGAAGCATGTATAAATGTTGAAATACTCTTATATTGGAATCATTTTGAATTCAACACAAGAGATCCTTTGTCTTAAGAAATGGTTGTTTATAGATGAAAGGAGTGCAATGGAAGCATGGTTTGGACCCAAATAAGAAGAAAAGTCAAAGACTTGACTATACTACTGTGACCTCCATATGACACCCAAAGAGTTGGATGCATGTCAATACTGCAACAAGCTGATGTATAGATAGCATGACTATCAAATCTATCTAGAATCCTGAGAGAAGGACTCAGATAATGCATTGGAATAATCTATATCTACATAACATCATTGAAATTGACTGGCTTATTGGATAAGATCAAAGTCTAAAGTTATGTCTCATTAATCTAATAACACCTGCAATTGGTTGCATATATTTTTAGAAGATTAGAAAATTTGATATTAAGGTTTAATAGTCATCTACATGGATATTGATGCAATTGTTGCAACAATCTCTATTGGATAAATAGAGTTCATATTTTCAGTGGGAGAGCCCTTAGTCTTGGAGAATATCTCTATGAACTAGATATTAGAATACACTCATAGTTTATTTCTAAGTGTTGGAAATAAACAAGAATTATGGAATAAACCTATCATAAAGAGTTATGATGGATATATTTTAGATAGTAATATGTCATCTAGGGGACTCTACTAAATTAGAAAATTAATGAATGATTCATTAACATTTCTGATACTGAAATTAAATCTTAACAAGATCAATAGGAGGATGAAGATCATTTGATAATGATCTGGCATCAAATCTTGGACATATGTCTATTAATGATATGAATAGACTAGTAAGACATGAAGCTATAGAATGTCTGAAATTTCAAATCTTACATACTTATGAATATTGTATTCAAAGTAAAAGGTCAAACATGCCCTTTTCCGAGAATGGTATAAGATGTCAAGGTATTCATGATCTCATACATATTGATGTATGTGGATCATCTGTATCGTAATAAACATTGATAATATGTGATATCATTTGATGATTATTTGTGATATGAAATTTCCTCACTTCATCTTAGAAAGCTTTGAAATATTTAAAGATTTCACAGTTTTGGTTTAGAAAATAAGTTTAAGGAAGATGAAATGAATTTCATCGAACTTATGTAGTAAGTACCTATTAGATGAATTCAAGGAATACCTTATGGAGATAGGAATATCATTCCTATCTCACTCCTCTTGATACACCTAAACTCAATAGAGTTGTAGGGAGATACAATTGATCCAGTGTGACATGATTTGATCAAAGATGAAACTTAGCATAATTACCTCTTAGTTTCCAGGTATATATGTAGTAGAGAATACAATATATATCTTTAATTAGGTTCCATGCA
Organism: Ottelia alismoides; assembly: GCA_037367405.1. Classification (NCBI taxonomy): domain Eukaryota; kingdom Viridiplantae; phylum Streptophyta; class Magnoliopsida; order Alismatales; family Hydrocharitaceae; genus Ottelia; species Ottelia alismoides. The sequence goes on from JAZKJV010002821.1 coordinate 135,437, forward strand.
AGTAAGCTGGAGTCTAGCACTAGAGAGTGCTACTTCATTAGGAAAATAAAGGATGGTATTGGACACCTATTTTATAACCTTGAGATGCTTAAACGATTTCATCTCTAAGGATATGATTCTTACATGATGACTTTCTTGACAATCAAGATGAAAATGAAGTAAAAGAACTCATTTAATCTTGAGAAGATAATGAGACTCTTGAAATCAGAAATGAAAAGGACAAATAAAGATGAAACACTCATTCATCTTCAAATGAGTTTGAGGATGGATTCCATGTGCCAGTTAAGTCTGACAATAATCTTACTTTATGTGATGAAGCTTCTAAAGATCATGACATGGAAAGATGGATGTTAGGAATAAAGTCTAAAGTAGACCTCATATACAAGAGTTGTATATGGACCCTCGAGGATCCACTTATATGGGTAAGACCCGTTAAGGTGTAAATAGATGTTCTAGGGAAAGAGGGAACCTGATGAGAAGGTAGGGACCTTCAAAGCAAGGCTCGTATCCTCAAGATACACACAGAACGAAGACATCGCTTGCGATGAGACTTGCTTTCTAGTGACCATGCTTAAACTCATCAGATTATTGCCAATTATAGCTACACAACTTGACTTGACATCTACATGATGGAAGTCAATATTGCATTCCTCTATGAATACCTCTTTGAGGATATTAATATGAAGTAGCCCCAAGGCTTCATAGTTGAGGAAGGCAAGATTTGCAAGCTTAAGAAACTCCATCTATAGACTCATATAAGCTTCTTGTAGTTAGAACATCAGATTTGGTGAAATTATAAATGTTATGATTTCAGATAGAATCTTGATGAACCGTACGAATCTTAGTGGGAGTGCCATTGTGTTCATCATGCTAAATGTAGATGAGATCCTAAACATTTGGAATGATATAAGGATGACAATAAGTGTTTTATAGTATGGCTATTCCATACCTCGATATATGATCTCAAGGATACCTCTTAGATCTTAGTTCTAAAGTTGTTCTGAAGCAAAGAGAATAGGGTATTGGGACCGTCACATTAGTGTTACACCTTGGGCATTTCCATTTTAAGGAAAAATTCCAAGAAATACTTCTTTCCCTTAAGATATGGTATTGAACTATCTAAAGGGATAGCACCTCAAAGAGTTGAGGAAGTGAATGTTAAAACTGCTTGCCCTTGTGCATTAGTTATGAGAAGCTGGATCTATGCTAGATGTGTACAAAAGGCAGATGTCTGCCATGCAATGGGAGTAGTAAACTGTTGCTAATACTACTATGGAGATAAAACACTTAGTTGCATTAATAACAATATCTTCAAAAATGACAAGACTTTCGAGATAGTGATCTCTAAGTCTTTATAGAGCTTAAGACTTTATAGATAGTGATCTAAAAGACATCAATTATAGATGCTTTGGGCAGATAGAGATCTTTAGGAATTAGGATGAAGAGCGACCGACTGATTAGGGTTAAGTATCAAGAAATAAACAAGGTCGTTGCGACCCTAACCAATCGGACTGGCTCTATAAGAAAATATAACCACTCAAAGAAATATCAACCAAGCATAAAATGTGTAAGCGGTTCGCTATTTATTTTACCTTGTATAATAACTAGAGTCGAACACAAGGAGCACGGGAATCCTACGAAGTAGTTAAATCTCAATAATAAAATAAAATAATTTTTAGTGGTTTTTAATTTTGTGATTTTTTTATTTTTCAATAAGAAATAAAATAAACAACAATACAACAAAGCAACTCAACAATCTTTTTGTATTTTTCTTTAAGGCCAAAAATGCTAAAAAAAGATAAACATATTTTTTGATTTTTAAAGTTTTGAAATATTTTTGGTAATTTTCTAGGGTTTTGCAAATTTTTTATGATTTTATAAAAATTAAAAGATGCTAATAAATGCAAATAATGAACAACCAGGACCAAATTGCAACTTCAAAATACTTTAAATGCCTCGAGGTCCTGTACTACAATTTTATGAGAAAATAGGTATGAAATGCTGCAAACAAGAACTAAAAATACAATTTTTGAATTTTTGTTTGATTTTATATGATTTTTATATGTTTTTACTTTTTTGCAATTTTTAGGATTTTTGTAGAGGTTTTTTAAACAAAATTAATACTACAAATAAAATACATAAAAAGACACCCACACGATTTTTTTGGAATTTTTAAATCATTTTTCGAATTTTTATAAATTTTATAAGACAAACAGTGATTTTTAGGGGTTTTTGATTTTTATAAAATATTAAATGCAATTAAATCAATCCAAGAAAATTACAAAAAATACTACATGCCAATAGTAGTTAGCGGTAATTTTTATGCATTTTTTCGGATTAATTAGTTATTTATTAAGTCCAAAATACCTTGAGTAAATAAGCACAATTTATAAGGACCTAAGTGCAAGTAACTTAATTTCATAGACCAAACGATAACACTGTAAAAGCTTAGGGGTCCATACTATAAAAATCCCACAAACACATGCGTCACACATCACCCAGATCCATAGGGGTATAAATGCAAATATTAAATCCTTTCATTCATTCCATAACATAATAAAAGTTCAGGCAATAATATGCAAATGACCCAGAAATCACATGATCATGCATGTGCTACAAATTGAGAGGGACTAAAATGCAAATATGTAAAAATATAGGGTCCAAACTATAAAATGTCTCAACTACAACATTTATTTAATGGACTGAAACGATATCAAAATAAGCAGGTGGCACATGCTCCACACGTGAGGCTCTTGGCGGCTCTGATTTTCCCCTAGAAAAGATCTAATGGTTCTGGAATTTTTTAAAAAAGCATTTATATCTTTTTATGTATTTTCTAGTGTAGACATGGACTTTTTAAGCTATTTTCGATTTTTAATAATTAATAAAAATTCCAAAATTGCAAAATAAAACAAGGAGGTGAAAGAACACTGCAACATGAGTTTACACCTATTTTTTAGGGAATTTTTGGAGTTTAATTACTATTTAAAATAAATACAAGAAACAATGAGAAACTACAATGCTAGTAGGGGCATTTCTGTAAATAGAAATAAGCTCGAGGGCCTTACTACAATTTTATAAAAATATACAACTCTAGTTTAAAATTTTAGGATCAAATATAAATAAGAAAAGTTGTGAGGGTCCAACCAAAAAATAACCAAGCGCACGTGCACGGGCATGTGAGCTTAGCTGGCGAGGGGCTCAATGCAAATAAATAAAGGACGGGGGACTAAATGTAAATATTACAGAAAGTATTTATCTAACTAATTAATTTACAGAGTTATACTACAAATACAAAAAAAGGCGGGGGCAAGAGAAAAGTTTACCCCCCTAAGTGGCACTGGGCAACGACGAGGATTGATCACTTTTGCCACGTGTCCTGCCCTGGTGCGCCGATACCCCTTTGATTCGAATGGTTGTGATTAGATCCCCACGAAAGGATCGATGATAATGGCCTGCGAAGATCCAGTGGCAGCTGGTTGTTCTGGAGACAAGGTGCTATTGGACGACAATGGCTAACCACGGAAGAACATGGAAGAACTCCTATTCTTCCTAGCTTTGATCAACTGCGGCATGTCCCTCCGACCACCTGGAAGCAAACATAAGGCGCAAAAGGTTCCCCTAGCCCCTCTACGTCAGATGAAAGCTTTAGGAAGTGACATGGAGCTCCGACGACGGCAAAAGAGCTTAGGGAAGATCTAGGCTCCTAGTACCTCGCACTTCTCAAAAATCGACCCCAAGCGGGTCGGTTGGACTCCAGGACCTACAATAAAAGCTTCACATAAGAAAATGGAGGCCATGGGGTTCCTGGGGGTGGAGCGGATGCGAAGTGGATCGTGGCAGCGACGACTCCAGTGGTTGGCGGTGGTGGAGCGTCAAAGGCTCAGATTGGAAGCTGATCTGAGTGAGAAAGATGCGTGGGAAAGTGAAGGGAAATGGGTTTAGAGGTGATAGCGGTTCGTAGAATGGGTGTAGGCACTGCGGTGTGATTCGCCGGAGCGAGGCTCCGGCGAACTACGATGGTGGAGATTAAGCTAAATATGAGCGATATAATGCTATTCTAAGGCTAGAAATCAAATGCAGGAATTGAAATGAAATGAAAAGGATGTAAAAATGAGCTCAAGTGGAGCTGTGCCATGCAATAAAACCTTCACACCGACGGTCGACGGAGGTGGTTGGGCGAAGCTCCTCCTCGCTCCTTCCTTGCTGCCTAGAACGACCAAGCACCTCCTGTCACGAGGGCTCAACCTAGGGCTCTCCAAGGGGTCCAATTCAAGGGAAAAACTCAACCAACCTCGCAAAATGGCGTATGTGGAATACAACAAGTGGTGGGGTGATCTTCGAGGCGAGATACCTATCAAATGAGGAAGATATGGGAGGGGATATGGTGCCGGCGTGGATCGGGGATGTACAAAGAGGACATCTTTTGAAGGGTCTAATCTCTCTCGAGCAACGCACGTTGCATGAAAAAATTGAGAAAGAGGGTCCTCGTGATATGTTAGAATGGTGGAGGGGGAAAGTCATACAGTTGACCTGCGGTCAACTAAAGGAGAGTCCTTGTTGATCCACATGGACCAACCAGGAAAATCCAATCTAAAAATATTTATAAATTCAATATTAATATTATATGATTTTATTTAAATAAAGTTATAAAATAAAAAATGTTTATTATTTTTATAGTATTTTATTGTGACTTTTATTTATTTTTAGAGGTTATTTATTACGAGTTATTTGTTAGGGCTTAATTATATGCATTTTCATTTATGCATTTAGGTATTTTATTTTTATTTTATATTTTTGATTTTATTAATTTAATTTATTATTTTGTGAAATTATAAATTATTTTTATAAACTTGAATATATTTTTATTATATTTTTCTAGTATACTGTATACAATTAAATAAATAAGTCTATTTATTATATAGGTATAGATATAGTTTTTTACCTTTGTATTTTCTATGTATATTTTATTTTAGTGTATTCTTTATTGTCTTATTCCATTTATAATATGTACACATATTATAAATAATATTTACAAAATTATAAAAAATATAAAATTATAAAAATAATGAATAACAAATAAAATGATTATTTTAATCGGGTATATTATACAATAGGGGTCCAAAACCTAACTTTCACATCTTAACTCCAAAAAATATGAAACCACCTTCATTAAATAGCTTATAAAAGTTATATACAATTAAAAATGATTTTGATATATTTTTATTTTTTATTTGAGAGATATGGTTCTGGGAATTGGGATTTTGGAAATTTATTTAGACCATAACTTTTAGGGATTTTATCACTTGTGCCCCTCCGAGATATCGCAATATCAGTTATACCCCTATCTTTTTGGTAATATCAGTTGTGCCCCTAACTTCTTGTTCCGTCACCAGTTGTGCCCTTCCGTCAGATTGACCGTCAAAAAATTAAAATAACCATGGTTTATTCAAACCATGGTGTGGTTAAGAAGGGCATTATGGTCCATACCCTTCTTCATCTTCTTCCTCCTCCATTTGCTCTTCTTCCTTCTATTCATAATTTCTCTCTCTTACTAAAACCTTCATGCATCCATCGAATCTCTAAAATTTTTATATTTCCACGGACATATCACTCGTTACGGATCAAACGATGAATTTTATTTAATTTTTGGATGACTTTTTATGAATCAATTAGTAAAAAATTTCTCAAAATTTAACAAAAAAACTCAACTCCAGTTTCAGCCACCTCAGACGGAGGAGGAGGGCGGAAGGCCGGAGGAGACGCGGGGGCCGGAGGAGGGATAGGCGAGGAGGCGGTGCGGGTAGATAGAGGCGAGAACCACCATGCTTTTCCTCGAGCACGACCATCAGACGAGTTCACCCACCTTCGATACTGTTCTTCCCTGTCAGGTACCTCATCTCTTCTTCTTTTTATTTCCATCCTCTGTTGTTTGTTCTTCTACTCTTGTTCTTCATCTTCTTCGCCATTCTTCTCTCTTCTCTGTTTCGTCCATCTCTCAGTCTCCCGCTTCTTGTTGCTATCTCCTGCATTACCTCCACATCCGGCTACACACGGTGGCCGGAGCGAAGCTCCACATCCCTAACAGCACCATAGAGCACCACCCAACACCACACTCCTGTACCTGTTGATCGTAAGCTGAACCAAATAAATTGTTGGCCGAGTCCTCCTAGACACGAGCCCATGTTCATTGCAGGTCTACAGAAGATACACGCAACCGCAAATGTCGGCTCTACGGATCTCGATTATAACAAAAAAAGAAGGCAGTTCATCGTTAGCCATACAGAGAAGAGGATGTTTGCAGCCGCAAGTTTGGTCTTTCTCCACACGCCTTCTCCGGAGAGGACTGGAGTCGGAGCCTTTTCGTCTGTGCGGACTAAAGAAGAAGGGGGAACCCTCCTATGTTCTGCCTTCCACTTGTAGCTGGAATCTTGCCACTGCCTTCAACGTTCTACGGAGCAGCACAGTGGAACACCGCCTGAGGGCAGCCACCTTCAGTTGCAGTTCGACGAAAGGAGGGGGCGAACCCATGGAATGCCCCTTCCTCTTTCCATCATCATAACACTAAGGGATAGGCGGAGAGCTCGAGGCGAAGCTGGCGGCGCGGGGCAGGGGCGGGGGCGGCGGTAGAGAGGGAGGAGGAGGAGGTGGAGGAGGAGGAAGAAGAGGATGGGGAGGAGGAGGAAGAAGAAAAGATGAGGAGGGTGTAAAATGACCTCCTAACCTTTTTTTTAAAGTAATTCCGTCTATGTCCTCAAAGTTAACGGCCGTTTGCACTGTGGATGGACGGTCACTAACCCGAGGGGCACAAGTGATAAATTATCATGTTTTGAGGGGCACAACTGATATTACCAAAAAGATAGGGGTATAACTGATATTGCGATATCTCGGAGGGGCACAAGTGATAAAATCCCTAACTTTTATTCTGTATATTATTTTTGTATGAAATCAATTTTGTATTTTTCTATATTTAATTATCTACAACTTTCATGTTTAACTTTCTTTATTTGAGGTATAAAAGGTGGAAAATAAAATAAATCCTAAAAATGAATAAAAAGTGAATAAATAAATGTGAATTTTATTGTATTTTGGACCCTTATCTTCCCCTACTTTATTCCTTGTTGACATAGTCATCGGCATGCCTAGGTCTCGGGGTTTAGGGTCATAATATATTTGATATTTTATTCTTTTTCTTTTCTTTTCCTTATTCTATATTTTGGCATTAAAAACAATATTTTATACAATATTTACACAATAATGCATGAACGTTAATTTATACAAATTAAGGGTATTTACATGCATTTACTAGGGTTTTTGAGGCCAAAATGATAGAATAATGGTGATGAAATGGAGATTCATCAAAACTCATGAGATTACTTGCTATCTTCTTCGAGGTAGTCTCATGGGAACACAATGAAGGATTAATTCCATGGAGATATGAAATTTACTAGCCTATGGCCTTACGATTTCTTTCTAGAACCTCGAGCAGATGAGATTCGTGTTCCTTGGTTAATTGGTAATTGATGATTACAAGGAGTAAATTCTGCACACCAAGGAAGGCAAACTTCATGTTTGCTAGAAGTGGTTTGAGATCAGGCGAGGTCTGAGTCAACTCCGTGGTAACTTCGGCTACTGTGTAGGTCGGTGGTGTCAGATCTTTCAATTGTACATTGTCCAGCATTGGCATTTCAAGATCTGAGTTCAATGAAGCATAGAAAATTTCAATGATAGAATTCTATTCACAGAGATCTTCAATAATCTCCTCTTCCTCTGGTAAGGACAGGTGGCCATCAATCAGTTCTTTTTGCAATTCAGCAAAAATCTCTTCTTCTAAGACAAAGGGTAATTCGACTGTGCTATTGATGAATATCCATTTCATGACCTTTATTCTTTCATTTTGGCCTTAAATCCCTTTCTTAATGCATGTATATATCATTATTTTGCCAAAATAAGCGCTCTGTAATTTATACAAAATACTATATAAAATACTATATATTTAATGTATTTACTTACAAAATAAAAGAATAAAGGAAGAAATGAAAAATAAATGAGATACCAAAGGTATTGGTATCGAATGACCCTAGACCTTGAGATCCAATTGTCATAATGACTTGGTCGACATAAAATAAAGTAGGGGGAGATGTGACATAGAAATTACATAGAAAGTTACACAAAACCTAATTTTTAGTTCTTCAATTAAGTCAATTTAAGATGTATTTTATTTTATTATGTTTGTAAATCAAATAATAAAACCCTCAACATAAATATTATAGGTAAAAATACAATGAAGAATAAAAAATTGATTTCACTGAAAAATAATGCATAGTGCGCCCCGAGGCACACAAAAAATCCAAAATAAAAACTTTCCAAACCTGTGCATTCTCCATACTGTACCAAAATTGCCCAAACTCGCCTTTAATTTTATATATGTTTAAATAATCTATTTAATGAAGATTGTTTCATTTAATTTCGAGTTAATATACAAAGGTTAGGTTTTGGGCACCTATTGTGTAATATACTTGTATAATTTATTTCAATATCTTTATTTTTATATTTTTTCAAATTATTTTATTTTTATAAATCTGTATATATTATTTGAAACATATGTACATAATTAAAATAAAATAAAACCTTTAAAATAAAATCAAAATAAATCAATTACTGTGATATATAGATAAAGTATACTTATGTATACCTATAATATATAAATACATACATAACTAATTAAGTGTACATATAAATTCAGAAAAATACAATAAAATAATTAAATAGGTATTTAAATAAATTAAAAATATATAAAATACATGTATAAAATAATAAAATGTAAAATACAGATTAAAAAAAGGATACTAAAACACATGTATTTTTACTTATATTTTACATGTAAATATTAACTTATAACAAAAAGTCTTAAAAAAATAAATAAAAATATGCATAAAATACTACATTAAATTACAAATTTTTTCATGTTTTAATAACAATTTAATTAATTTGTTTATTATTTGTTATTGATTTTACAAAGTATTTCAGCCTTGGAATTTTTTTGTTGGTCCACGTGGACCAATCATAATCCTTCCTTTGTTAACTTGGGTCAACTAACCCCTCTCTCTTCCTCGAGCTGTGGATTTGTCAGAACCTGGTTTTTCTTTACATTTTCCCACTCGAGCTCATGATGTTTGCTTGGCGTGTTGCGTGATTTGAGGAGATTGGATCTCCTTGATTCACGCCAAGGCCAGAAGGATCTTCTATCTCCCTCGATCCAATCAGTATATTCGATCAAGACACCTCATTTTTCAGCATATAAGTATATCTCCTCCGCTCGCCTCCAATTTTGATTACTCTTTTGCAGCTCTTAAACCTTCAGTTCCACCACATTTCCTCTCCCATAGGTGACAGCTTCAGATTGGAAGGAGCTGCAATGAGGAGGAGCGTCGGAGAACAAGATCCATCCATCATCGGAGGACGTCTCTGTCTAGTCAGCTTCTTTAGACCTTGGACCAAATCAAGGAACTATCTTTTGTCCATAGGTAATTTCTTAGCTCTAGTTTCATTTCCAGCATTAAATTTCCATTTTAATCGCATTAATATGCTCAATTTTAAAAACCTCCAAATCACCTAGAGCTCCAGTTCTAGGTCTAATCAGTGTGATTCAACCGTTAATCTCACCCTATTTCCGCTCCACTCGAATCCCACTCACGTTTTTCATCAATTCCACTCTATGTTCAACCCGGATCTTCTTAGATTCGGCAAATCGAAGGTTGCTCTGTCGCCTTTCACCAGACTTTCACCATCTCCATCCATTCCCTTGTTATTAGCTTCATCCTTTGGTCGTGGGACTAGCCCTCGAACCCAAGACCTTTTTGGTGCAGGTTACAAGGCTTGGAGTCCTATCTAGAGTGCAGAAGAGCATCTAGAGCACCTCCAGGTCATCTGGAATAGTCAGAGCTCCTTGATTGTTCTCATCCTCTCCAATAACCACCTGCATATGCAGAGGAGTCCCAACAATCTATTGGGCCTATCGAAGCCAAGATCCAATGTCGGAGCAAGGAGAATCATCAAATTAAAGCATGCAAGATCTCAATTCATCTATAGTTCTTCTAAAGCACCAATCCTCCGTCCGATATGAACATGACCGAGATCTAATCTGGGTTGTCCAATTTAATTGATGCAGTGTGTGGTGAGAACCCTTGGATCAAACACCTGGCGTGCACTCGACGGTAGGATCGAAGCATTTTAAGTAGTAAAAAATGCATATATATCGTCTACTCTTTTTGTATTTCAGAGAAAGTCTTGTAAATATTTATTTAAGTTCAAAACTTTGCGGATAAATTGCATACATACCTTTGGAACTATTTTATATTGCATCTTAGTTTAATGCTAGGCCACCTCACGTGAACCCCACGTGAGTCGACATTTTACCCTGACACCCTCCCAACTTTTGTCTTTAATATTTAATCCTTAAAAATAAAGTTGTAGTTCAAAGATTATGGTTATTTTGTATGCGAACCCATGGAGTTTATTTTATTTGCAAATATGCCCCAACCAGCTGCTTGATTTTTATTTTGTGCATTTTATTTTCTAAAAATAGTTCATGTGCCCCAAAAATCTTGAAAAATAGGAGTAAATGCCTACTAGAATGCTTATTCACGCTATGTGGTTTGTTTAATATTTTAGTTTCATTTACTATTTATTAAAAATAAAAAAGAGATATTTTATTCTCTATATGACTTAGAAAATACAACAAATTAAAAATCCTATTCTAAAAATTCCAAAAAATTACCTACTGTTTATCTGCCTATTTATCAATCCAAATCGAAAGTAAAAGAAAAAATCAAAAGAAACTCAAAAAAATAGCAAACCCTTGCTTATCTTAAAAAATTATAAAATATTTTCTAAAAAAATTGTACTCTGGCTTATATTTATTATGGAAAAAATGGGGTCGTCCCCGCCCCATTTTCATGCAAATTTTTTTATTTATTTTTGCAAAATATAACCATGTATATTCATCTATATATCCCTCCATGGGCAGAAATAAAAGAGAAATGATGAGCAGACTATATACCACAAGCTGCTACACTATCCGTTACTCCTCGGCAACGGCACCATGGGTTTTAATTAGTTCTTTTTTATATTATATTTTTTTTATTTTAAATTTCTTATGTCTTATTTTCTTTTTTAATATATAATAATATATAAATATGTATATATATGTAATATAATGTAATATGTATAATATAAGGGTTATATAATATATAAAATAAATATATGCAAATCATAAAATATAAAACAAAAAAGAGCCCTTTTTATTTTTTAAAGGATTTAAAATATATATATATACGTATTTATAATAATAAATAATAATATAAACTATATAATATATATATAAGCTATATAGAGTGTTATAATTATAAATATAGCTAAATATAGTCAAAATTTTTAAAATAAAATATTTTTATGTTTTTCAAATATTTTTCTATTTTTGTAACTATTTTGGGGAATTTTCGCTATTTTGTTAATATAAAAAAGGTCCAAAACAAGAACTTTATTAAACATGCCGAATTGATTTGAGAATTAAAAATAAACAGAGACTCCTATGCCCTCCATCTAAAACATGTAATTTTGAGGATCTAAACATTGCTGTAATTGACATGTTCTAGATGCAGGTTATAAGAATCTCTATTTCTGACAAAATTTGAATGACGTACTTGAGGGATATATAGATGAATATACACGATGACATTTTGCAAAAATTAAAAAATTGCATGAAAATGGGGCGAAACAGCCCCATTGAACCCTTTTCTATATACATATTTCTATATATTAAAATTTGTCTTGAGAAGTTTTGAACACATCTTCTATTTTTAATTCTCAAATCAATTCAGCATGTTTAAAAAGTTCCTGTTTTGGACCTTTTTTGATTTTAAAAATAAAAAAATAACAAAAAATCCCAAAAAAAGTAACAAAAATAGAAGAATATTTAAAAACATAAAAATATTTTATTTTGAAAATTTTGACTATATTTAGCTATATTTATAATTATAACACTTTATATAGCCTATATATATGTCTATCTATTTATTGTTATATATAGTTGATATTATTATTTATTAGTAGAATACCTATGTATATTTTTAAATCTTTTAAAAAAATAAAAAAGGACTCTTTTTGTTTTATATATTATGATTTGCATATATTTATTATATATATTATATAACCTTATATTATACATATTACATTATATTACATATATATATATATATATATACATATTTATATATTAATATATATTAAAAAAAGAAAATGAAAATAAGAAATTTAAAATAAAAAATATAATATAAAAAAGAACTAATTAAAACCCATCGTGTCGTTGTCGGGGAGTAACAGAAAGTGTAGCAGCTTGTGGTATGTAGTCTGCTCATCATTTCTCTCTTATTTCTGCCGTCTATTTTTTATAATTATTTTATCTATTTCTGACCCATTTGTCTTTGCTGACTTTCTTGTAAGGGATCACATGGCGACAACCGCTTCTTAGGAGGTAGACACACCCGAGCTGTGAGAGGATTGGCCCCTTCTCTTTTAGGGCCAATTGGAGAGAGTAGTGAAGAGACAGAGATAGGAAGAGAAGCATTTACTTAGATATTTTTTGTTTTATTTTTTAAGAGAGTGATTTTCATTTTAGTTTTGTATAATTAATTTGTAATAATTTGGACTTTGGATATTTCTACTTCACGAGATCCACTGCCCTGTGATGAAACTCGATTTCATCATCTTAATTTCCAATTATTAACCCCCTTGCTTAAAAGTATGTCAATAAAACCCAGTTAGTATCCTATAATTATCAGAGTCCCTAATAAATTAAAAACCACAAAAAATGGCAAAACTAAATTCTGTGGTATTTTTAGTCTTAAAAATACCCTCAAAAATATTTCGGGCCTTTGTTTGACTTCATCTCTAGTTTTGGCAAACATTAAACTTGTAGATCTCATCAAGATCTACAACTTTCATGTTTTGAGTTTTCTCAAATTCGACCATTATCGCCCTCAAAAATAAGAAATTCCCACCAAATAATCTGATTAGGCCACGTGGCCCGTTCTGGGTGTGCCATGTGGCCCCGCTTCTTTTGTCTCTTCCGCCACCTTTCTAGACCGTTGGATCTCCTTTTGATCCAACGGCCAGATGACGTCCACGCACACCTAAATTCCTAGCCGTCTGATCGTCCCCATCTTCGATCAGAACCGCACGTAAGCACCTAGGGCACAACCTGCCACGTGGCGCTTTGAGATCCGTCCGATCACGCCTTGGTATCTTTGATCTCAGCCGCCCATTCCTCTGACACTCCTCATCCGCTCGATCGGCCTTGGCTTTCCATCATCACTGTCCTTTAGCGCCTCGCCCTCGTCATGACACATGGCTGCTCTGCAGCCATCTGATCACTCCACCCCCGATCTAATCCATACCGCTCCTTCGCACATCGATCCCCACCGTTGGATCTCCAGATCCAACGGTCAGTTGACCGTCGTCAACCTCTGGCTCCCTCCTCTTTCACATGATCCCACTCTGCGTGGAGCTCTTCCCCTTTCCATTTCTCCCACCATCTCCGACTACCTCTTCCCTCTCAAACCAACCCACGACCGAGCCCCATCATCCCTCTACTCCGCACATCACTCCATGACCCACAAAAACTTCCCAGTCGCCCCATAATCCCCTCGAAACCCACTACTATCGCCACCTGCATCTCCGACGCCCATCTTTAATACACCGTCCCCCTCCTCCGATTGCCTTGTCCACCTTTACGCGGGGAGGGGCCCAGCCCTCCTCTGCCTCCCTATGGCAGGGGGAGGCGAGAAGATCGAGCGAAGACGACTCCATCCCCCGGTGAGACCCTCCGACCTTCACGGCGGAGCTGCGGTGCATCGCGACCGCCCGAGCTGCACGGAGCGGCTGGCCGTGTCCAGCGAAGACCCGGGGCTCGATTCGAGCCCCAGCCCAAGCCTCCGACCACCTTCCAAATCAGGTAAGCTCTCTCCTTCATCCTTATTTTTTTTATTCGATTTCATTGATTTAATTAGCCGCCTCCCGTAGCTTTCACCCTCCGATGACCACCCTCTAAGCTCCACCATAGTCCCCCCTTTCACGCGACACCTTCCGCTCACCCTCCTACTCCTCCGTAACCCCAGACCACCGTCGACCCATCTCCTCCGCCACCTACGGCGGAGGAGCCTTGAGCTCTCATCTTCTTCACAACTTCGAGCTCCCATTTCACTCCACTTCGCACGCACAACACCCTGGTTCGCTTCGGCTATGTGTATTAACGCTGCAGGTGTCCTATATGTCAATGGCCGGAGCCTCTCCTGAGCCTACATTATCACAGCCGCCTGCAAATTCCGAGCTCCGACGAGCGACGCCAGAGGGTCCTGGGATTTCCCCGAGCTACCCTCTTCATCGACGACTTGTCCTTTAGCTGGGGGGGAGTCCACCGTAGCCGGGAGCGAGCATCGGAGGAGGAGCTTCTTCGCCGGAGCTCCAAACTCGCCGCCAGCTACAAACGGAGGAGAAGGAACAGCGGCCGTTGGATGATCCTTTCTCGGCGATCATCCAACGGCCTAGAGGAGGCCACGCCATCGATTCCATCAACCGTTGGATCCACACGATCTTACGGTTCTTATGCCGCCACATCGACACTCCAGGATCGCACAACAGCCGCCCGATCGTCACGATCGGATGGACTCCAGCCGGCCACGCGTCAGAGCCAGAGCATCCCCGAGCTTAGCGTCGAGCTTCCAGGCTTGGACACTCCCGAGCCTCCACAAGCCTGCATCGAGCCTCGAACCTCCCGAGCCTAGCCGAAGCTGACTCCGAGCCTCTGCCGAGCCTGACCTGACTTCCGAGCCTAGATCGCACGTGCCTGGCACGTGCGTATCTGGGCAATTTGCAGAGACGCCCCGCCATTTTCTTCAATTTTGCAGATAGGTCCCTGGAGCACGTGCAGTTCACGTGCATTTGGGTAATTTGCAATAATGCCCTCGCGGGTTTTAATAATTGCAAAAATACCCCTGTGCGTGTGGGTATTTTACAGGGAAGGCCTCGTACTTTACATATTTACATTTTAGTCCATCCCAGGGACCTATTTGTAGTTATCTTTTTCATGTTTTATTGCACTTATGCTCCTGGATTCTTTTATGCATATCTTGAGGTACGTTTATCCGATTGAGATGATTTCAGTTTCGTTTTGAAGCTCTCCTTGCTCTCTTTATTATGGCATGGTCTAATTTTAGATTTGACACTATGACCAGTAGTGCATTATTTCATTAGCTAAGTGTCTCGATTTCTATGTTAGTCATGCCTACTTGCTTTATAAATGTAGAGTGCTTCTTTATTTCAACTCGGCTTGACTCGCAATTTTCTTATGGCTCAAGTGACTATCATTTTGGGCATATCATTCGCTTTGCATGTTCATTTATTTGCATGATAAAAATAGATAAAAAAATGCTTGTTTATTTTAATGCATTGTTTTCTCCTTGCATAATTTGACCTATATGTCTGTAAATCAACACTTGGTTAAATAAATAGAAATCCAGATAATTAGAGAAAGGCTCGTGTCCCTGAGTTCGACCTTGGTATCTTACCAAGTAAAAAATTTCATGATAATCTCATTTTGATCTATTATTAACATATAAAATGAGATAATCTTTTGATGAGCCCGAATCGGCCCGACTACGATGATGATTCCAAGTGTTAAAAACACTCTCTTAAAGGGCCGATTTCGCGGCTCATCGCATTCTTATTTGACATATATCAATGAGATGGTCTTTTTGATGACCAAAATCGGCCCGACTGCTACGACATGTTGAAGTGCTAATTTAGCTCTCTTAAAGGGTCGATTTCGCGGTTCATCAAATGGCGCCGTTCCCGGGGACACGGGTCATTTCTTTTATTTTTTTTGGATTTTTTGTTTATTTAAGTGTATCTTTTTTATAGGTCATTTTTGTTCATTTATTTTGCACTATAAAATTTTCTTTTCAATTGATCTCTAATCATTGCTTCTGTGGCAGGGCCCTTGATGGATCAAGGAGGCGAGGAGCTGGTGTCTCCCCCTCAGAGGAACCGCAGGAACCGCTTGGAGTACATCGAGAAGAAAGAAAAAAAATTTCTTGCATTTTAATTTCCATGCAGGAACTTGTAATAAACTTATCTTTTACAGCGGTCTTCGATCGAAGACTCGGGTGTGTAATCGAACGAATGTGGTTGTGTGGGGATCGTCCCCACTTGAGTGTCGACCTAGGATCAGGCACGCGGCTCTTTGAGCATATTCCATTTTTTATCTTTTCCGTGTTTGCTCGTAAGTAGGACACACTTTAAACAAAGACGCATGTAACATCGCCTCACTTAGCCAAATTAAAATGGAAATTATCATCGCTAATAGAAGCATGTTAGGTGCGGCCTTTTAATCGACTTGCATACATGAGTTTTGGTTTTCAACACGGCCCAAGTTTTTCACGGATTTTTTTCGCTAAGTCACTGCATGATTTCTCGCTTGGCTTAGATCATGGTTTTATCGAATATGCGGTTTTTCTCGGTTTCGTTTTCCTAGCTTGATCACCTAGGATTAATGGAAAATGGAATGAACGATAGACGATGATTTCTTGATTTTGTGCTAACCATAATCAGTGATAACCTAAAATAAAATTGGGACTGTTAATTGCAAGTCAACCTAAAATGGAGTAAAACTTCGGTTTTGGGAGAGCAATACCCTCGCTTACGCAATGATTTTCACTTCACATCTTTTCTTTGCGTAAAAATTCTAATGTTTTATCACCAATAAAACAGACAAGATAATAAACCAACCTTAGTTGGTTTCATGTGTGAGTTGGTGAAATTGAGAGTATTGCTTGTTTGATTGAGCCATGTTTGTTGCGACACACTTCCCCGAGCCTTAGTCACTCCATTTCATCTCCGAAGATTCATCCACTCATTTGTAGATCCATTCCTCTTCTTCGTTCACCTTGGGTCCCTCCCAACATCAATTCCCATCTTTATACTTAGGCTAATCTCAGCCTAAGTATAGGGGGGACCCGAGTCCCTGTGATTTTTCTCTACTCATCTTCTTTCCTTGCCTTTATACTTAGGTTATTTCTAACCTAAGTATAGGGGGAGCCCCTCTTAGCTCCCGTATATTCCTATATACCTAAATGGACCTATGTACTTGTAACATCTAGTGCTATGAGGACATAGCAAAGTTTAAGTATAGGGGGGTATACCGTATATACCATATATTTACTTTAGCTATAATCTGAAAAATTTGAAAAAATTAAAACTTTTTGGCTAAGGTAATATTCGTTGGACTAAGAGAACTCAAATGATTTCGTGGCTTTTAGATATTATGTTACGCTATATTTTATAAAAAAATATTTTCGAAAATGATTTTTCCTTGTTTTGAAAAATTCTTTTGAAAATGTTTTGAAGAACTTTTTATTTGTGTGACATGGTTTTGAAAAAATTGCCTTCTCTTTTCAAGGAAAGTTGAGTCTAACTTGTGTTTTAACTCTCAAATTAAAATCCATAAAAATCAGAAAAACCCAAAAACCCTTTAGGAGCCGTTAGTAACTACTAAACCAAATTAAGTAATCCGCATTCAGTGAGGGTTCACCCTTAGCAGATTGGATGGTTTAGAGGACATCGTGTAAGGCCCCGTCCTCAAGCAACGGGCTTCGGCCTGTATTTACATCCATACTGGCTGAATTGCAGATGCTCAATTGAGTTTAGGCAGTTCTAATATCTCTTGAAGTTCAAAAAAAAATCTTGTTTTTGAATGAAGAAGTTGGATTAGTCCTCTACATTTACACTTTCACCCAGGATCTGAAATGATCGAGGAGACTTAGCTTTTTTGAGGTCTTTGAGATTTTTAGGTTAACCAGCCTTAGCCATCAGGGTCATAGACTTAATCGTCCACATTCCCCTAGGTTTATAGATTTGCATGCTATATTCCATGCTTAGTCTCAGAGAAAAGAATATGATCAGCACATCACATGCACGACTGCGGTTTTTGATGAGATGAGTTGATTTTTCACTTGAGGAATTGGGATGAGGAAGTCGAGTTTGGATTTGATCTAATGATGCTTGAGGATGGGATAAAATCTTTGGAGGCTTCAGGAAACCTGAGTGTCAGCATTATTAGCCAGTATGAGAACTTGGTTCTTATACTAATCTCTTGATATTGACCTAAGTGCCAGGGTGTGAATAAATAAAAAAATTGTTGATCAGTGTGCGCCAACTCTTGTAAAAGCAGTGGAGCTAGCCACAAATTATACAAGTCAATGAAATTCAAAGAAAAGCTCTCATTCCACAAAGTCAATTATCAAAAGAGCTTCTACCAAAGGCGAGCGCTCCCAACCATTTCAAAGTGTCCACTTGGACTACCGCTATTAGGACCAGGAGTCAGGATTGCACCAAAAAAGGGCTCTGCATTGTAAATGCTACAAGTCTGGGTGTCGATGGTACGATAGGTACTCAAAAGAGACACACCCCGGTATACTCCCAGGAAAACAAGTGCAGACGGCTCCAACTTCTCTTGACGGACGCACTGATCAACACCAAAAAAATGTTTTGCGTAAAAGGCACTAGAGAGAATCCTTGTTCCAATGAGAGGGAGAGAAGAAATGATACAATCCCATGTCCTCCATTACTGGCCTGTCATCTACATTTTCTAAGTCTGACAACTAAAGAGACGGTGGACTGAATGCAAGATTTGATTTATTCCCTAGTGCTGAGGATTAGGTCCTTAGGAGATTTTTTCGGACCAAGACTTTGGGTGACGAATTGACTCTACTCTCAGAATCGCAGTCAACAGTAAAGAGTCATATCCTTTAGATTATATGTACATCAGAGAGAGTCTGGAGAAGTAGAGGAATTGGATGCCTCTTGATTAAGGCTGGGTTGAACTCGAGAATTTTGGACCTTTAAAATTAAGCCGACTTGATCAGATTGGATCCTGTATTCACATGCACAAGGGGGTTAATCCAACTTAGTTATTCTTTTTGATGCTCGAGGACGAGCATAGTTTAAGTATAGGGGGGTGATGAAACTCGATTTCATCATCTTAATTTCCAATTATTAACCCCCTTCCTTAAAAGTATGTCAATAAAACCCAGTTAGTATCCTATAATTATCAGAGTCCCTAATAAATTAAAAACCACAAAAAAATGGCAAAACTAAATTCTGTGGTATTTTTAGTCTTAAAAATACCCTCAAAAATATTTCGGGCCTTTGTTTGACTTCACCTCTAGTTTTGGCCAACATGAAACTTGTAGATCTCATCAAGATCTACAACTTTCATATTTTGAGTTTTCTCAAATTCGGCCATTATCACCCTAAAAAATAAGAAATTCCCTCCAAATAATCTGATTGGGCCACGTGGCCGGTTCTGGGTGCGCCACGTGGCCCCACTTCTTTTGTCTCTTCCGCCACCTTCCTAGACTGTTGGATCTCCTTCTGATCCAACAGCCAGCTGACGTCCACGCACGCCTAAATTCCTAGCCGTCTGATCGTCCCCATCTTCGATCAGAACCGCACGTCAGCGCCTAGCACACAACCTGCCACGTGGCGCTTTGAGATCCGTCCTATCACGCCTTGGTATCTTTGATCTCAGCCGCCCATTCCTCTGACGCTCCTCATCCGCTCGATCGGCCTTGGCTTTCCATCATCACCGTCCTTTAGCGCCTCGCCCTCGTCATGACACATGGCTGCTCTGCAGCCATCTGATCACTCCGCCCCCGATTTAATCCATACCGCTCCTTCGCACATCGATCCCCACCGTTGGATCTCCAGATCCAACGGTCAGTTGACCGTCGTCAACCTCTGGCTCCCTCCTCTTTCACACGATCCCACTCCGCGTGGACCTCTTCCCCTTTCCATTTCTCCCACCATCTCCGACTACCTCTTCCCTCTCAAACAAACCCACGACCGAGCCCCATCATCCCTCTACTCCGCGCATCACTCCATGACCCACAACAACTTCCCAGTCGCCCCATAATCCCCTCGAAACCCACTACTATCGCCACCTGCATCTCCGATGCCCATCTTTAAATACGCCGTCCCCCTCCTCCGATCGCCTTGTCCACCTTTACGCGGGGAGGGGCCCAGCCCTCCTCCGCCTCCCTGTGACAGGGGGAGGTGAGAAGATCGAGCGAAGACGACTCCATCCCCCGGTGAGACCCTCCGACCTTCACGGCGGAGCTGCGGTGCATCATGACCGCCCGAGCTGCACGGAGCAGCTGGCCGTATCCAGTGAAGACCCGGGGCTCGATTCGAGCCCCAACCCAAGCCTCTGACCACCTTCCAGATCAGGTAAGCTCTCTCCTTCCTCCTTGTTTTTTTATTCGATTTCATTGATTTAATTAGCCGCCTCCCGTACCTTTCACCCTCCGATGACCACCCTCTAAGCTCCACCATAGTCCCCCCTTTCACGCGACACCTTCCGCTCACCCTCCTACTCCTCCGCAACCCCAGACCACCGTCGACCCATCCCCACCGCCACCCATGGCGGAGGAGCCTTGAGCTCTCATCTTCTTCACAACTTCGAGCTCCCATTTCACTCCACTTCGCACGCACAACACCCTAGTTCGCTTCGGCTATATGTATTAACGCTGCAGGTGTCCTATATGTCAATGGCTGGAGCCTCGCTTGAGCCTACTTCGTCACAGCTGCCTGTAAATTCCGAGCTCCGACGAGCGGCGCCAGAGGGTCCTGGGACTTCCCCGAGATACCCGCTTCATCGACGACTTGTCCTTTAGCTCGGGGGGAGTCCACCGTAGCCGGGAGCGAGCGACGGAGGATGAGCTCCTTCGCCGGAGCTCCAAACTCGCCGCTAGCTACGGACGGAGGAGAAGGAATAGCAGCCATTGGATGATCCTTTCTTGGCGATCATCCAACGGCCCAGAGGAGGCCACGCCATCGATTCCATCAACCGTTGGATCCACATGATCTAACGGTTCTTATGCCGCCACGTCGACACTCCAGGATCGCACAGCAGCCGCCCGATCGTCACGATCGGATGGACTCCAGCCGGCCACACGTCAGAGCCAGAGCATCCCCGAGCTTAGCGTCCGAGCCTCCAGGCTTGGACGCTCCCGAGCCTCCACAAGCCTGCATCGAGCCTCGAACCTCCTGAGCCTAGCCGAGCTGACTCCGAGCCTCTGCCGAGCCTGACCTGACTTCCGAGCCTAGATCGCACGTGCCTGGCATGTGCGTATCTGGGCAATTTGTAGAGACGCCCCGCCATTTTCTTCAATTTTGCAGATAGGTCCTTGGAGCACGTGCAGTCCACGTGCATTTGGGTAATTTGCAATTATGCCCTCGCGGGTTTTAATAATTGCAAAAATACCCCTGTGCGTGTGGGTATTTAACAGGGAAGGCCTCTTACTTTTCATATTTACATTTTAGTCCCTCCCAGGGACCTATTTGTAGTTATCTTTTTCATGTTTTATTGCACTTATGCCCCTGGCTTCTTTTATGCATAGCTTGAGCTACGTTTATCCGATTGAGATGATTTCAGTTTCATTTTGAAGCTCTCCTTGCTCTCTTTATTATGGCATGGTCTAATTTTAGATTTGACACTATGACCAGTAGTAATTATTTCATTAGCTAAGTGTCCTGATTTCTATGTTAGTCATGCCTACTTGCTTTATAAATGTAGAGTGCTTCTTTATTTCAACTTGGTTTGACTCGCAATTTTCTTATGGCTCAAGTGACTATCATTTTGGGCATATCATTCGCTTTGCATGTTAATTTATTTGCATGATAAAAATAGATAAAAAATGCTTGTTTATTTTAATGCATTGTTGTCTCCTTACATAATTTGACCTATATGTCTGTAAATCAACACTTGGCTAAATAAATAGAAATCCGGATAATTAGAGAAAGGCTCGTGTCCCTGAGTTTGACCTTGGTATCATACCAAGTAAAAAATTACACGATCATCTCATTTTGATCTATTATTGACATATATTTCAATGAGATAATCTTTTGATGAGCCCGAATCGGCCCGACTACGATGATGATTCCAAGTGTTAAAAACACTCTCTTAAAGGACCGATTTCGCGGCTCATCGCATTCTTATTTGACATATATCAATGAGATGGTCTTTTTGATGACCAAAATCGGCCCGACTGCTACAACATGTTGAAGTGCTAATTTAGCTCTCTTAAAGGGCCGCTTTTGCGGTTCGTCACCCTGGTGTTTGTTCACCTGGGGGCCTCGTCGGGTTTTTCGTATTTTTACTGCTTTTATTTTATTTCGTTTCATGAAGTTTTGAGTTTTTCGTCTTTATTTTTCTTTATTTTATGTGATTAAGCCCCTATATGTAGGATTGCTTGACTGCGGTAAATTAGATCCATAGATTAATTATAATCATGTGCCTATTGTTCATTATGCTTGGAACTAGTCGAATATTAATTTCTAATTACTTGGATTTGGAACCACGAGCTGTGATAGACTCCACACAATGTTTGCAGGCCCCGTTGTCGTAGACACCGAGGAGTCTCCAAGACCGGACACTTAGGATCCATTTTTGAGTAATTAGCATTTGGTTGTTCATGCTAATAGCAGTTCTTGTTTAGGACACTTTCTCACTTTGCATATCATGCATGTAGTGTAGAAATTTACAAATTTGTTTTGCATCCTGCATGGACAGTGCTGGGAAGCAATGTGAGTCTTCTTACTTTGCATGCATCATTTGATACGAGAGTGAGATTTCCACTCTAGCATCCGCTTGCATTGATTTTTCACTATCTCCCTCTATTTTTTGTTCACCTAAGATTCAAAAAGAAATTACAAAAAAATCATTTAGCGCATTCTTATTGAAAAATACTAAAAAAGGTGAAAATCCAAAAATTAAAACAAGGTGGCTGCTAATAAAATTTTGTCCTTAATTAAAATCTTTAATGGACATCCTTGTCTTGGGTTCATAAAGACATCATTGTTTTCCAGTACCAATCAGATTTAGTGAGGCACGACCCCTAAGGAATAGAGGCCAAAACCCGATCTCTGGTAGCCTTGATTATCACCTAGGACAGTGAAGTATTGGTGCTTCTATCGTACATAGGTGAGTAGGGCCATGTCGAGGATGGTGTTCCCTCCTTGTGTGGAGCATCTGACTGAAGGATATCGTTAGATCCTCAAGCGCATCACGGAAGCGTGAGTGTCGTATCGAATACGACAAGGAGCGACTACTCGCACTAGTTGCTCGATGAAGCTAAATTTAAAAAATTTTCATACGACGAAACCACATGATCCAAGAACACTTCTCGGATCATTTCATCTAAACCACAAACAAGTAATAGGATTATCTCTTGAAGCATGGTTGCGATCAAGTCTCTAAATGAAAAGACCTCCTGTCTCAAGTCCGATCTGAAGGAGGAGACACTTGCGAGCGCGGGGATGAACCGCATGCTTCTCGTAATCCATGTTGATGATCCAAGCGGCGGATCTCCAGATCTCGACACACGAGATCCGACATCTTCTTCACGAGCGAGGCGCACCGAAGTATACAGAGATCCACGAGCAGACGATCGGGCAGTATAACGACGACGCTGCGACGATGGAGACTTCTCTCTATGTCATCCATGGTGGATGGCCATGAGAGAGGGAGAGAGTAGACGTGTAGAGAGAAAGAGAGAGAGATGTGCTTCTCAAGCATTATGTGTAAAGAGAGAGCATGGGTATGCCTCTCTATTTATAGGGTTTTGGGATCCATGGATCTCAATTTATGGGACAAATTAAATCAGTGGATGAGATTGATTTATGTCAATCCAATGGTCAAGATTGTTGTTGGTAAAAGCCAACAACTTGTATTTTAATTTAGATTAAAATATATTTGACAAAATCAAATACAAATCAATCCCAAATTAAACCAATAAATAAGGAGAGAATATACATGGAGTTACACTCCATGTACATTCCATGTGGACAGCCACCCATTCCAATTTGGAATTGGGTGCCGCCCACCCTTTCCATATGGAGGGCAATCTCATGGAAATCCATGAGATTGCATGCCTCCTTGATATTCTCCATTATTTACTTCCAACAACTTTTTGTTGGGATTTTATTCATCAAAAAATGATTCACAATTATATTTGAGAATATTGCAATCTTGACATTGGAAAAATATGAATCATATTCACAACCCAAAACAACATATAATTTACATTGTCAATTAATTAGACATTGTGTATCCAATACACATTAATAATTAATCAACATATATAAATTATAATTAGCTCTCTCTAATACATTATAAATCACATTTAAATATATTATGAATAATTGGATATTACTATCCACATTATTCTTATTCATAATAATTAAATCACATTTAATTATATTGGATAACTTATTCTCATGTGCTCAAATAATATGAATCACATTCACATTATTTACATCTTTGATTATTAAATCGCATTTAATTATCTAAGATAACTCTCTTTATAATATGAATCAAATTCATATTATTCATGATAATTAAATCACATTTAATTATCCATTTTCTCAATGCTCGAATATATATATATATATATATATATATATATCAACAATAGAATTATCCATGAACTCTTTCAAGGACAATGCGCTTTCTCCGCCAATACTTGGAGATAAGGACAGGGTGATTGCATTGTTCCACGTATAGTGACATGGATATTGAGATCATATCTCAAATCCAGATCGCGGGCCTCCCATAGATGCTTGATTAAATCAAGACCACAAATCTAATTTTCTCATTGCATCGGAATCACATTCAGATCAATGTCCAACATTTGGACTAAGATCATATTACTTCTCTACTGAGAGGAGTCACTAAAATCCAGACCCGTTTCATCACTCCCTAGGAATGGAAGCGTCATGGTTATACAATCGTTTATGATCACATCACACTCAGGTATTCCTAATACCTGTACATCCTGCATACTGGAAGACTCAGAATAAACCCGAAGTATTAGATCAACTTTACACTGTCTACTTCAGGGTTCTATCAGTAAGTTTCGCATTCGATCATTGGAAGTCTGTATCGATCATATACTTTCCAAAATCATATATCATACCTAGGTCTTGATCATATACTTTCGAAAAGTATATATCAAACCTACAATTTCAGTCAAGCTTCCAACGCGAGTCGACCATGCGTATGGAATTTGATTCTTCCCAATATCTCATTAGTGAGCTCATGTCTTCCGGTTCAGTAAATGAACCTGTATGACCCCTTTGAGAGATCGTATACCTCGTATGCCCTTATATGCACACCAGCGCGTCGGTGTATATACCTTGATTAGGTCATCAACCTATTGGTCTGCCAAATGTACATACTCAAACATATAGTTACACATCTGTCTCCAATCAGAGGATGCGTGCCTGTATCGTGACAACATACGATATAGGACTTTGGTTATCTCGATATCGTTAAGTCAACTCTTTGACCTAACTAATCTGACACCTCTGAATCTCTATTCTTATGCAAAGGACCTGCATCAAGAGGTCGGTCAGATATCAGCCTAACTGAGATAGGATTGCCATCTCCTACTCTGGCTGGAGATCATCTCTTAACAATCATTTGACGGTGCTTGATGAGTCCTCAATCTAACTCTTTAGATATTCATCCAAGCACCAGCCTCTATGATTCAATAATTGAATCAACAACTGTATGATCATCAAGATGGCCATGGTACATAACCCTAATTATACTAAGGGACCTATTATGAAAATTGTGTATTCTTCATTTCAGATTAGGGAATGATATTCGCAATAACATTTATTGCATAGTGGCTCGTCGTGGGCTCGCATGTCCAACAATCTCCCACTAGCCCAGAAAACCATTAATGGGCTAATCATTTAAATCCACACTCATGTGACAATCATAGGTTATAGCTAGGTAAGTTGATCAGTCGCTGTGTTCCTGCGAGACTACGCCAACTCCTTTTACGGCACTTGCATATCCCCAGTAACAGTGCTCGCATCTAATGCGAATGTCGCATCTCATGCAACTAATACTCAATTTTGTTGAAGCTATTATAGGGTCCTTGACACTATAGGATAATAATTTGTTATAACCAGTATTTCCATAATTCTTATCAGAATACCTTTATCCCTGGAGATTACTATCTATAAAGGTATCCAAAGTTAAGACCTTTTAGATCACTATCTATAAAGTCTTAAGTATTTGAAGATAAGACTTTGAGATCACTATCTAAAAAATCTTATCATCTATGAAGATTTTGTTATTACTATCAAGTGTTTTATCTCCACAGTAGGATTAGTAACAGTTTACTACTCCCACTATATGGCAGACATATGGTATTCGTACACATCCAGCATACACTCAGCTTCTCGTAACTGATGCACAAGTGCAAACAGTTCTAGCATTCACTTCCTCAACCTTTTGAGGTGCTATCCCTTTAAATAGGTCAGTACCATATCTTAAGGGATGGACGCCTTTCTTGGAATTTCTAGGAATAGAATATGTCCAAGGTGTACTAGAAATGTGGCAGTCCCAATATCCTCTTCTCTTTGCTTCTGAACATCTTCAGAACTAGGATCTAAGAGGTATCCTTGAGATCATATCTCAAGGTATGGAACAACCAAATTATAAAACACTTACTAGTATCATCCTTAGATCATTCCAAATGATTAGGATATTATCTACATTTAGCACGATGAACACAATGGCACTCCCACTAAGCTTTACATGGTTCATCAAGATTTTATCTGAAATCATAACATTTATAATTTCATCAAATCTTATGTTCCAACTATAGGAAGCTTATTTGAGTCCAAAGATGGAGTTCTTTATCTTACACACCTTGCTTTCCTCAACCATGAAGCCCTGGGGCTACTTCATATGAATATCCTCAGAGAGGTATTCATAGAGGAATGCAATCTTGACTCACACCATGAAGATGTCATAGTCAAGTTGTGTAGCTATAGTTAGCAATATTCTGATTGGTTAAAGCAAGGTCACTAGAGAGCAAGTCTCATCGCAAGCGATGTCTTCTCTTCGGTGGGTAGCTCATGGCTACGAACCGTGCTTTGAAGGTCTCTACCTTCTCATCAGGTTCCCTCTTTCTCTTGAAGATCTATTTACGCCTTAATGGGTCTTACCCATACAGGTGGATCCTCGAGGGTCCATATACAACACTTGTATATGAAGTCTACATTAGAGTTTTATTGCTAACATCCATCTTTCCATGTCATGATCCTCAGGAGCTTCATAACATAAAGTCCGATCATTTTCACATGGAATACATCCTCAAACTCATTTGAAGAGGTATTAGTGTTTCATCTTTAATTGTCCTTTTAGTTTCCAATTCAGGAGCCTCATTATCTTCTCAAGATTAACTGAGTTCCTACACTTCATTTTCATCTTGATTCTCAAAAGCCTCATCCTTTAAGAATCACATTCTCAGAGATGAGATACTTTAAGAATCTCAAGGTCATAAAGTAGGTATCCAATACCATCCTTTATTTTCCTAATGAAGTAGCACTCTCTAGTGCCAGATTCCATCTTAATCACATGGAACCTTATTAAGAATATATATAATGTAGTCTCTACCACATTAATATATATACTAGGAAACTAAGAGATAATTATGCTAAGATTAATCATTGATCAAATCATGTCACACATGATCAATTGTATCTTCATACAACTCCATTGAGTTAAGGTTCATTAGGAGGGGTGAGATAGAAATGATATTCATATCTCTGTAACGTATTCTATGAGTTCATCTAATAGGTACTGATTACCTAGATTAGATCAAATTCATTTAATCTTCCTTCAAACTTTGGTTCTAAACCAAAATTGTGAAATCTTTGTACATTTCAAAGGTTTCTAAGTGAAGAGAAGAAGTCTCATATCATAAATAATCATCAATAGATATCACATATCCATAATGTTTACTATGATATAGATGATTCACATGCATCAATATGTATGAGATCTTGAATACCTTAACATCTTACACCTTTCCCAAAGAAGGGTGTATTGGACATTTATACTTTGAATACAATATTCACAAGTATGTGAGATTTGAATCTTTAGACAATCTAAAGTTTCATGTCTTACTAGTCCATTGATCTCATCAACAGACATATGCCAAAAACATGATGCCAGATCATTATCAAATGATCTTTATCCTCCTATTGATCTTTAAAGGTTTAATTTTCAGTATTAGAAATCTTAATGAACCATTCATTAATTTTCTAATTTAGTAGAGTCCACTAGATTTTAGATTACTATCTGAAATATCTCCATCATAACTCTTTATGATAGATTTATTACAGAATTCATGTGTATATCCAACAATTAGAAATAAACAATGAGTGTATTCTAATATCTAGGTCATAGAGACATTCTCTAAGACTAAAGGCTCCTACTGAAAATATGAAGTCTATTAATCCAATGGAAATTGTTGCAACACTTGCATCACTTTCAGCATGGATGACCAATAAACCTTAAGATCAAATTTCTAATATTCTAATACATATGCAACCAATTGCAAGTGTCATTAGAAGATTGAGATACAATTATTAGACTTTACCTTATCAAATAAGTAAGTCAATTTCAATGATTATATGTAGGTTATTCTGATGTATTATCCGATTCCTTTTCTAAGGATTCTAGATAGATTTGATAGTCATACTATCAACACATCAACATATTGCAATATTGGCATTCATCCAACTCTTTGGATATCATATGGAAGTCACAGAAGTACAGTCAACTCTTTGATTATACTTCTTGCTTGGGTCCAACCCATGCTTCCACTGCGCTCCCTTTATCTATAAACAAACATTGCTTAAGACTAAGGACCTCTTATGTTAAGTTCAAAAGAATTTAATGTAAGAGCATTTCGACATTTATACATGCTTCACCCAAGTCATACAATATGAATATTATGAAGCTTCATGAATGACTAGAGTATAGACAGTAGAATGATGACACTCATCAACTACATCCATCTAAACTCTTAAAACATAGGTTCAGGTAGGTACTCAAATAATTTGAATACATCATCTCTTGTAGAGATACCATTCTACAT
This sequence comes from Ottelia alismoides, assembly GCA_037367405.1. Lineage (NCBI taxonomy): Eukaryota > Viridiplantae > Streptophyta > Magnoliopsida > Alismatales > Hydrocharitaceae > Ottelia > Ottelia alismoides. The sequence goes on from JAZKJV010002821.1 coordinate 164,518, forward strand.
GATGCAGAGAACCATGTCATTCATGATTAAATATCAAGAGCACATATGTATGCCAGAATATCTTTATTGATTTTATAAGGATTATTTGACAATTACGATCATCATCGACATGTCACTTCCAAAGTACATTCGATGAGATCAAGACTTATAGAGACTTACAAACCCTAGGGTTTTAGTCTTATTGTCTATTTAATTATCATTCCTCATTATTATGAGGAAACTTGCACATTGCAACCACATACATTATGTGTCCAATTGCAAGTATAATATCTGGATCAAGGGTCCAATCCATGATATTTTACTGGTTATTATTGAGTATAACTTTGAGTGGGATTAATGAAGGATTATCTGAAATAAGAAATTTGCATAAATATATATATATAAATATATAATTTTACTTTGATTTAGGAATTCTACAATCAAAGTTGTCTTGCCTTGTCAACACTGAAAGTTCATTCCCTTAATCACTTTCAATGTAAGAGATATACTTACCATCATATCTCAGCAAGATCTGGGATCTCCTTCCTTATCTTTCTTACATCCCAATAATATGAGAAACTGCAACTCGGATAAAAAGAAGCGGGAACACATTACACCTTGCAAGTCCAACTTGCATCTCCCAATTCGGTCTTTAACACCCGGGCCCACCACCCCTAAGGTGATGTGACCCATCATTAATTGAACCAACCATCAACAGGAATAGAACTCGCTATGCGCAATCCAATATCACCCCAATAATATGAGGATCCGATATTGGGGTCACTACGCATACGGCCTTACTCTTTCAATAAGCAAAGAGTCCGATCCAGATGCGCTTGTATATAGGAGCTGTCACTTCGTACATGTGTCTCCTATATACAATCCCTGGCGACGGAAACCCTTCGCCTTGACGGGAGACCATGGATGTCACTTATATGATCCTCCATATCTTATTCAAATTTAATTAATTACTATGAATCACATTCATATAATTAATTCTTCCAAGGGAATTATTAACTCTAATCATATTAGAGTATAATTGGACATAATCAATTCAATCATATTAAATAAATTATCAATCCAATTCAATCAATCAAACTTGATTGTTATGCTTGAATATATATGGTATTATTCTCAAAGTACATAATTATTCGTATTTTAATAATTAAAAAAATACAACTTAATCCCTCGGACATTATCCCGACCCTACCTGCTGTCATGGCCAGTACCAACGAGAGTGGGACGGACCACATACATTGCAACCCGCTACCTCAGCGATCCCCGACTAGACACCATATCCGCCTCGGGAAAGGATAATGCCAAAATAATTAATTTGTACTTGAGATGATCACCGGTTCTTCAACCAAAATTATACCATATAGTAATCAAAATAATTTTGATTATAAGGAAATTTGTTAGATAAATTCCCAATCCTATTCAAGAAAGGAGTTTGATGATTGTGTTTACAATTATGATCTAGATCAAATCTAATCAATTAATTGGTTGAGGCCAAGTCAACTAAGGAAATCATCATCTTCCAATATTTCTCAAATATTTTCCATAATTATTTCTCGAAACTAACAATTATTTTCATCAATTGACAATCACATGGTTCTTGATTAGGAATGTAATTTCAGCAGTGACCCCTACTTACTAAAATTAGCATATCTCAATCATATTAAATCCAAATTAGACAAAATCAATTTTCATGGATTGCTAATTTGATTTAGGACAGAACACAAGTGATGTTTCACGCATTTCGAGGCAAGTCTAAACAGTAATTAACATTTTAATCACGTTCAGATCTACAGTTCCCGCAACAGTGCATATATGTTCATTAAAACAACCATATCTCGAGCAAACAGAATCCAAATTACGTAAACTCAGATTCTATGGTTTCCTTATTTAATGGGGAACAAAATTCAAGTATTAAATTCGTGTTTAAACAATTTAAACAGTGCCGAATTTATTTACTAAACAGATATGCGAAAATGAAATGCGATAAAACTTTCGCAACCCTAACGAACCCAAGTCGCCTTCGGTTTATGGATCGTATCCAAAACCTTCAACCTGGCTCTGATACCACTTGAAGTATATCGTTAGATCCTCAAGCGCATCACGGAAGCGTTAGCGTCGTATCGAATATGACGAGGAGCGACTAGTCGCACTAGTTGCTCGATGCAGCGGAATTTAAAAAATTTTCATACGACGAAACCACATGATCCAAGAACACTTCTCGGATCATTTCGTCTAAATCACAAACAAGTAATAGGATTACCTCTTGAAGCGTGGTTGCGATCAAGTCTCTAAAAGAAGAGACTTCCTGTCTCAAGTCCGATCCGACGGAGGAGACGCTTGCGAGCGCGGGGATGAACCGCGTGCTTCTCGCAATCCATGTTTATGATCCAAGCGACGGATCTCCTGATCTCGACTCACGAGATCCGACATCTTCTTCGCGAGTGAGGCACACCGAAGTAGACGGAGATCCACGAGAAGACGATCGGACAGCATAACGACGACGTTGCGGCGATGGAGACTTCTCTCTAGGTCATCCATGGTGGACGGCCATGAGAGAGGGAGAGAGAGTAGACGTGTAGAGAGAAAGAGAGAGAGAGAGATGTGCTTCTCAAGCATTATGTGTAAAGAGAGAGCATGGGTATGCCTCTCTATTTATAGGATTTTTGGATCCATGGATCTCAATCCATGGGATATATAAAATCAATGGATGAGATTGATTTATGTCAATCCAATGGTCAAGATTGTTGTTGGTAAAAGCCAACAACTTGTATTTTTAATTTAGATTAGAATATATTTGACAAAATCAAATACAAATCAATCTCAAATTAAACCAATGAATAAAGAGAGAATATACATGGAGATTACATCTCCATGTACATTCCATGTGGACGGCCACCCATTCCAATTTGGAATTGGGTGCCGCCCACCCTCTCCACATGGAGGGCAATCTCATGGAAATCCATGAGATTGCATGCCTCCTTGATATTCTCCATTATTTATTTCCAACAACTTTTTGTTGGGATTTTATTCATCAAAAAATAATTCACAATTATATTTGAGAATATTGCAATCTTGACATTGGAAAAATGTGAATCATATTCACAACCCAAAACAACATATAATTTACAATGTCAATTAATTAGACAATGTGTATCCAATACACATTAATAATTAATCAACAAATATAAATTATAATTAGCTCTCTCTAATACATTATAAATCACATTTATAATATATTATGAATAATTGGATATTACTATCCACATTATTCTTATATATAATAATTAAATCACATTTAATTATATTGGATAACTTATTCTCATGTGCTCAAATAATATGAATCACATTCATATTATTTACATCTTTGATAATTAAATCACATTTAATTATCTCAGATAACTCTCTTTATAATATGAATCAAATTCATATTATTCATGATAATTAAATCACATTTAATTATCCATTTTCTCAATGCTCGGATACATATATCAACAATAGAATTATCCATGAACTCTTTCAAGGACAATGCACTTTCTCCGCGAATACTTGGAGATAAGGACAGGGAGATTGTATTGTTCCACGTATAGTGACATGGATATTGAGATCATATCTCAAATCCAGATCGCGGGCCTCCCATAGATGCTTGATTAAATCAAGACCGCAAATCTAATCTTCTCATTGCACATGAATCACATTCAGATCAATGTCCAACATTTGGACTAAGATTAGATTACTTCTCTACTAAGAGGAGTCACTAAAATCCAGACCCATTTCATCACTCCATAGGAATGGAAGCATCATGGTTATACAATCGTTTATGATCACATCACCTCAGGTATTCCTAATACCTGTACATCTTGCATATTGGAAGACTCAGAATAAACCCGAAATATTAGATCAACTTTGCACTGTCTACTTCAGGGTTCTATCAGTAAGTTTCTCATTCGATCATTGGAAGTCGATATCGATCATATACTTTCCAAAAGCATATATCATTCCTAGGTCCTGATCATATACTTTCCAAAAGTATATATCAAACCTACAAATTCAGTCAAGCTTCCAAAGCGAGACGACCATGCGCATGGAATTTGATTCTTTCCAATATCTCGTGAGTGAGCTCATGTCTTCCGGTTCAGTAACTGAACCTGTATGATCCCTTTGAGAGATCGTATTTCTCATATGCCCTTATATGCACACCAGCGCGCCGGTGTATAGACCTTGATTAGGTCATCAACCTATTGGTCTGCCAAATGTACATACTCAAACATATAGTAACACATCTGTCTCCGATCAGAGCATGCGTGCCTGTATCGTGATAGCATACGATATAGGACTTTAGTTATCTCGATCTCATTAAGTCAACTCTTTGACCTAACTAGTCTGACACCTCTGAATCTTTATTCCTATGCAGAGGACCTGCATCAAGAGGTCGGTCAGATATCAACCTAACTGAGATAGGATTGCCATCTCCTACTCTGGATGGAGATCATCTCTTAACAATCGTTTGACGGTGCTTGATGAGTCCTCAATCTAACTCTTTAGATATTCATCCAAGCACCAACCTCTATGATTCAATAATTGAATCAACAACTATATGATCATCAAGATGGACATGGTACATAACCCTAATTGTACTAAGGGACCTATTATGCAAATTATTTATTCTTCATTTCAAATTAGGGAATGATATTCGCAATAACATTTATTGCATAATGGCTCGCCGTGGGCTCGCATGTCCAACACCGACTTGATTCGAAGTATTGAGCATAGGCCACGCCCTCACGGGGATGTATGTATCATTGTCCCATGGCCAATTTCCTCGCTTGTGATAAAAGTATTACTTTCATTTATTGGCTTGCTTTCTCAATTTTTTTGGCTGAGTAGCCCTCCAAACATGAGATCAAGGACCTCAAAGTGCGAAGATCACATGTTACAAAGGAGGTGCAAGCAGCACAGGGTACTTTCCTGACAGTACACACACTCCTATAGGGATAGCCCTCCTAAGGACTTGTTACAATATTTTCCTGCAAAACACCCATAAAAATGAAAAGATAAAAATAGACAAACTCTTACAGCTCCTTTTGTGTTGAGTTTGTGAATCCAAAACTTCTTTGGTGTTTATTTTGATTAGATTAAAGTCAAAGATCAGTTCCGCATTTGTGCCATTTTTTTTCATTCTCTTCTTTTATTCTCATTTGACACCCATTCACTTTGAGTCATTCTACTGTTTTGCACTCCTTTTATTTCTTATTCATCTCTGTATCATTCATCCATTCTCGATCTTCCTTTATGACCCTCGAGATGGCAACTCATGGATAGTAAAGGCAGGACTCCGCCGACACCCACATCGATTCCATGCAGCCGCCTTCTCCAAAAATTCAAGGTGATTCCCGAGATAATAGTTCGGACCTTACGAATCGCTCTCCAGACTCCCCACATGCTTTAAGAAATTGGGATCACTCTTTTTCCAAAATCTACCCATTTTGGATGGAAATTTATTTCACTCTATATACATCTCCATCCTCAATGAAGTTCTATGTTGTCCTTAACACAAAACGATTTCCCATATCTGATGCTTCTATTCAGACTGATAAGGGCATCTTTCCATGTACAGATCATGAGCACGATCTGGATCCAGAAATTTTATCAGATTCAGATTCTGAGATGGCTCCAACCAGAAAAGGGAAGGGACTTCAACAGCCACAGCCGCAGCTATGCCAGCAGCTGAATTAGAATGCCATGAATGCTCAGCTTCTTGCCTCCATCCAATCAATACAACAACAACTCACTAACCAGGCATTGGCCCGGGTCACCTTCCAAGATGTGCTCTATGATTGGAAATGAAGGAGAGATCAATTAGGATGAGAAGAAGAGGAAGAACGAGAAGATGGAGGCCGTGGAGGGCTGACAAACGAGAGAAGAGGAGAGAGGCCCAAGCCTACTCGCAAGGAGACTTACAACCCTAGAGTTGGAAAAGCGACCGAATGGATCCAAATCACTGCAGTCCATTCTCATTTTGAGTTTACACATCGATTCTTGGCTCTTCTTCCCACCTTCCATGGGAACACCAATGAAGAACCGTACATCTATCTTCAACAATTTGGGTGCATCTGTGCAACAACTCACTACTTTAACATATTATTAGGTGTAGTTAAGATGATGGCATTTCCGTTCAGCCTTCAGGATAAGGAACTTCACTATATCAATCATTTGGCGAGGTCATCACGACCTGGGAGGAGTTAAAGTCAGCCTTCTTGCACAAGTTCTACCCTCTCGATTGCCTAAATCATATGTGGTTCCACATTGAAATTTTCTCCAAAGCCACACATGAATCTATTCATGAAACTTGGGTGTGTTTTACAGATCTACAAGAGAAATGTCCCCATCATGACATTCCGAGGACCAACTTAGTCCAACACTTCTTTGGGGGACTCACTCTCGAGAGCTAAAGGCTTGTCGATGCTGTTTGTGGCAGATCACATTTTAACAAGGACGAGGATGTCGCATGGTATATTTTTGAAGAAATGGCCGAAGGAGAAACTGCCTTATAATCATCTCATGTCTACCAACACTAGCCACAGATCCATCAGAAGCCAGTTCATATAACGACATCACATGAACCAGACAGGGGCGAAAGCTCCAACCTAAGCATCATTGGGAGCCACCTGTCCAAGTTGGATATCATTAAGAAATGATCAAAGGACCTCAAAAAACACATTGTGATCGAATAGAGGACCCAAAATTTAGACAAGTTGGATCAGATCTCTAAGCATCTGAAGTTGCTGGTGAGCACAATTAGTGCATTCCAGTCTGTTTCTGCATCGGCTTCGACTCCTTCTGAAATGAAGGAGCCATCATCACCTTAGACTCCTCAACAGATGCCAGCACAACTAGCAGTCCAGCACGTGTACTATGTGTAGGCCCCCGAGTCTACCTCGCCTCATTAGCCACAACAAAAGCTAGTGGTTTATCAGCCAGAGTTCTATATCATTCCATATCTATGTTCTCCCCCACCACCTTTCATTCAAGAGGTGAATGGTGTACAGTCAAATGATGCACAGCTAGCCCATCCAGACAGACCTCAGTAGGGCTAGTTTGCCAATTCACGTCCATTCCCTTAATAGCAAGGAGGGAGATTTGTCCATGGTAACCAACCTCTACATCGGCTTTCTTCTCCATATCAAGGCAAATGGAGACAAAATCAATATCAACAATCGCAATACCGTCAAAACCAGCCATAACAGCGTACTCGGTAGTCCCATATCAGCATCCTCCTCCTCAACATCAATAATATCAATCCTCTCTCTAGTACCAGTCTCAACATTCTTACTCGCAACCTCCACACAATTCCTAGTCTAAGCAAGGCCATCATGCTGAACCTTCCAAGGCTGCTCTTGTGAACCCCGCTTTGGACTGCTTGGTTCAGTTGGTTAAGAACCTTGCAGAAATGAGCCATAAGTTGGATGACCTCATAGCTGGCAAGACTACCATTCCGACAATGGTGGAAGCCGACCCCAATAATTTCAGAAAGTGAGAGCAGGTAGTTTGTGATGTCTCGTCGAATCCTACAAAGTCATATCTTAAAGATATGTTTTATCTCATATTGTCACTCTCAGAAGCAGTAGGACTTTGCATCTATCTACCATATGAAGGGGTAGAATAATGTTTTTATTAGCGAATCATCATCTTCTTCTACATCAACCGAACCAACAGTCGGGCTAGGTGAGGAAGAAGAAGACAGAGGAGAAGCACCAGAGATAAAAATCCAAAAAAATGAGAAAAATAAATAACAACACAAATATAGTAGTAACCAAAGCACCAATAAGCCAGCAAGGGAGAGGACCGCATCTACAGCCGATCTGGAACCAACTGATGGAGCTATGCCTTCCATTTTTGGATACCCACCCCAGATGGATGAAGACACTCCTTTTTGCTATCCATTTGTACAACCTGATGTGGGCATTGATTTCGATGCAAATAAGAACAATATTTCTTCTTTTGGATATGTAAATATTCCATTTACATATGCTTTGCAAAAATCCAAAAAAAATAAAAAATGTGAAAATAGCTTTTGTCAGATCCAAATGTGGTTGAAATTATTCAGTATCTTGTTCTTGAGATGCCTTTGCTACAGACCATTAATTACACACTAAACAAGAAGAAGGGACTGAAGGAGTCATTTATCTAAAAACGACAGTCGTGTAGAGCCACATTGAGAAACGTGAAACAAATTCTGACTGTGGCAACAATAAATGCAATCAATATCTCCCTATAAGAAGAAAGACATGGAGCCCCTCTCATCAGATGTTAGATATTTGACCAATAGATGGACAGAACGCTTCTTGATAGCATATCGTCCTACTTCACTACTAAAGAAGTTTGGGTTGAGACCGCTCAAATCAACAAGGATGATTCTTTAGTTCGTGGATACATCAATCAAGTGATCTTGAGGAATTTCGGAAGATGTCATCGTCACGATTGAGGGAATGCAGTTCCCTGTGGACTTCATTGTATTAAATATGGACACTTCATCTCCTCTTCTGCCAACCTCGAATATACTTGGACGGTTGTTCCTTCGATCAACTGAAGCAGTGGTGGATTACAGCAACAAACAGATCACCTTTCGCTCCAACAATGACAAGGTGCTTATTTGGACGATCCATGGACCCAAACTATCAGAATCTGGATCCGATGCGAGTGTGCCTTAAAAAGAGATAGAAGACTATAACTTTCTTGCAGAGATCAAAGACACCAACCTCTTCATGGACGACATCAAGACCTATGAATTTCTCTCCACTGAGGAAGGAGTGGATAACTGATGAATACCCAATTCATCACCTTTATTATATCATTTTAGTCTTAAAACCCTAGCTAATGCATGTAAATAGCCCTAATTTGCACAAATTAACGTTCATTCTTTGTTGTATAAATTGTGTATAAAATACTATTTTTAATGGAAAAATTTTAGAATAAAGAGAAGAAAAATAAAAGAATAAAATGCCAAAGTTATTTTATGACCCTAAACCCCTAGACCTAGGCATCTTTATGACTAGGTCGACACTAAATAAAGTAGGGGGAGATAAGGGCCAATAATACAATAAAAATATCATTTATTAATTCATTATTTATTCATTTTAGGATCCATTTTACTTTCTATCTTTTATACCTCAAATAAAGAAACTTTATACATGAAAGTTGTTGATATAAAAAATTGAGTTTTTACAAAAATAAAACACAGTGTAAAAGTTATACTCGGAATAAAATTCCAAAATCCCAACTCCAAGATGCATATCTCTCAAATAAGATCTCAAAATGTATTGAAATCACCCTTTAATTGTATATAACTTTTAATAAACTATTTAATGAAGGAGGTTTCATATTTTTTAGAGTTAAGGGTGAAAGTTAGGTTTTGGACCCCTTTTTTTACAATATACCCGAATAAAATATTCATTTTATTTATTCTTTATTATTTTTATAATTTTATAATCTTATAATTTTGCAAATATTATTTAAATCATATATGCATATTAAAACTATAATAAAACCATTAATAAGTAATTAAAATAAAATATGTAAATAAAATACATAGATGAAATACCTACTTTGGCCTATATATTATATATACCTATTTGCTTAAGGGTATATATGATGTCAAAAAAATACAATAAAAATATATTTAAGTATATAAAAATAAGTTATAATTATATAAAATAAGAAAATAAAGTTATAAATTCAAAATACAAAATAAAAATAAAATACTTAAAACAAAAGCAAATATACCTATAATTAAACCCTAAAACTAATTTGTAATTAAGAACCTCTAAAAAATAAATAAAAATCATAATAAAATAATATAAAAAATAAGAAACATTTTTTTTATTTTATGACTTTGATTTAATAAATTTTTTATTATATATTAGCTAATTTACATCCATGTCCGATTTTTCTGGTTCGTCCACGTAGACCAACCAAATCATCCCCATGAGTTGACCAAGGTCAACTCCTTTAACCTGTGCCTACACCCTATCAGATGCACTTCTGACTACATCTTCTCCCTTTTTTCCAAGTCGATCTGAGCATCTACTTGGTTTGATTCCTTCTGCACTTTTAAACCTCGATATTTGGTGATTCACATCGACTCGATTCCTCGAGCTTTGGATCATTGTGTCACTCAGATGTCCTCGTTCTTTTCCTTGCTCCATCACCTGTATAAAAGTCCACTTTCGCCCAAAATTCAGACTTGATCCTTCTTGCACCTAGAAACCTTAGGGTAAAGTATTGATTCATGCTCATGGTGAAAACATGAGTTTAATCGCCCCCTTTGGCTGGTGTTCTTGTGTCGAATCGAAGAGGTCCACTTCTCCGCTGCCATACTCTGTAGAGCTCTCTCTTCTGGTCGTGTAACGAAGTTGAGCTTTTATTTCCTTTACGCTTTTCATTTCTTAGCCTAGAAATAGCATATAACCCCCAACTATCGTGCTTGATCAAGTTCGCAAATACAAAAAAAACATCTTTCACCCTCCCCGGAGCTCCAGCTTCACCTCCGTCTTCCGACTACGTCCGAGATGCTCTGCGTCGCCAAACACCTCCACAAGTTTCCCCTCTGCTTCTTGAACACCCCACATGCCTTCACGCACCCAGATCCACTACGGATCTGGAGATCATGTGCTCCACTCGCCATCTCGTCGAAGCACCCTCACCTGAGCCACCTCGTATCCATTCCACCCATAAGAGCCTCAGGGCCCTCGTTTCTCTAGTTCGAGCTTTTATTCTAGGACTTGGAGGCCAAAGGATCCGCTTGGGATCGATTTCGTAGAAATTGGAAGCACATGGAGTCTCTGTCCTTCCTCGACTCCATTTAGCCTCATGGGAGCTCCAGGTGCTCAATAGGAACCATCGACCACGAGCCCAAGCTCCATTTTGCTCTAGATTATAGCCTCTCAGGAGGCCTAACAAAGGAGAGGACATCGATCGACGCTCGGGCAAGGCGTGTTCTTGGCCAGTTTTTCCATCGAACCTCTACATCGTTCGATCATACATCCACAATGGACGCTCCAAACACCATTGGATTTGCTGTATCGCATCCCTCAGATCAAGAGATATGATTTAATCCTAGCCATCCGTTGCGAACCGTCATCATGCTCGCTGGAGTCGACACGTGGATTAGCGACCCTATCACCGACGTCCGCTCCCGCACATTGCTGGGTATTTTGCAACTCCAATCCAACCTTTTTTGTATTTATTGATTAGTATAAAATCTTTCCTCTGTTGTTTATATGTTTTTTGTAAAATTTGCAAAAAGACCCCTTGACTATCTTTATTTTCATTCTAGTGTAGTCTACGTCACCTCATGTGTCGTTCCACGCGAGGTGGCATTTTTGCTGATATACCCTCATGGGTATTTGTATTATGCTTTAGTCCATTACTTTTGAATATTAGTTGTAAATTTTTAGAAAAATTGTAGCCCGTCCCTCACACCTTATTTTATTTACATAAATGCCCCTAATAGCAATTTAATTTCAATGTGTTTGTCCTAATTATTTAAAATAGCTATCGTGCTCCAAAAATTAAAAAAATAGGTGTAGGTTCCTGATTGCATGTAGTTTCAATCAGATTTTTATTTTGAAATTTTGGACCTTTTTATTATTTATTAAAATCATTTAGAGCACAAAAATCCCCTATCTACATTATAAAATCCATAAAAAAATAAAAAACTTTCGAAAAATTTCCAAAAAAATTATTTCATATTTATTTATTTATTTTGCAACTCCAAGACTTGAAAATTATAAAAAAAAAAAAATAAAATGTCTAAAAATAAAAAAGTACAAAAACCTTGATAAAAATATATAAAATCTAAAAAAACTCCAAAAATATATTTTCTTGGCTTTGATTTTTCTTTATACAATATATTAATTATTAAAATTAAAATGGAGAAATTTTGATACTGCATGTCATTTATTAAGTCCTTGGTTTAGGGTATTTTTTTTCAAATTATATAAAAATTAACAAAATTTAAAAAAATCACAAAAATAGTATAAAATTATTTAAAACCCAAAAATATTTAATTCTACCATTTTTTGTTATTTTTAGTTTTATTTACATCTATTTTTGTCCATTTTTATAAATATATAATCTTATATATCCTATAAACATATATTAAAAAAAGAAAAAAAATATAAAATTCTAAAAATAAAAAATTTATAAAATATAAAATTAAAAACAAAATATAGGAATAATATATATATATATATATATATTAAACCCCCACAAAACCATGCTTTGGCTAAGCCTTTGAGAGGTGCATTGTATTTGATTGTCTTCTATTCACATTGCTCTACATCATTGCTTCCTGTGTTCGACCCCTACTTGCTTGTCACTATACATTTTTAGTAGGGTATAAAAAAATATATTCACACCATTTTGTTTGATTGATTTATTGTGTGGGTTAATTGTTGAAATTGCGGGAAGATTTGAGTGTCGCTTCAATGCTAGTGAGTTTGACTTGTCATGCCATTATTAGCGACTCCGATTTTTCCGCTTTTCTAATGGAGCCGTTGCTAGGAAGCATCAGTTTGTAGAGTAGTTTTTTATCTCTTATATTGCTTAGCCATTCCTGCATTTACTGCTTTCTATTTGATTATCAATTTTGAACCATCTGACATTTTTTCTTTTGTCTTCTTGTAAGGGACCGCGGACCGAGGAGGATCGCCTAGGTAATTCTATGCAACCTTGGGATGAGCAGCCGTCAATTCTGACCTAGCCGAAAGGAGAGAGCAGGAGGCTCTAATGAGATAGAGGATAGTTGCTTAACATTTTTTTCTTTTTGTAAGAGAGACTCTTATTTTTTAGCCACTAATTTGTAATAATATAGGTACATTAAACTTGTACACTCGTGCCCAATTTCCAAGTTTTTGTTCACTTGGGGGCTCACTGAGTTTTGTTAGGATTTCATCGCCTTATTTTGCTTTGTTTCCCGAAGTTTTGTTCTTTCAACCTTTTTTCTATTTGTTTTGTGGAATGATCCCTTAGTTTTTAAGCTCGCTTAATCGTGTAATCTACGGCCAAACACCTAATACATTTGCCTATACTCAAAGTCTTCGCGTTTGGACTTTGAATAGTTAATTGTTGAAGACTTTATTTTGAAACCGTGTGCCGAGAAAGGTCGTATACAACACTTGCAGGACCCGTTGTGGCGGGCACCGATCGACATCAAAGACCGAACTTAGGTCTCAGTCTGAGTATCTAGCATTTGGTTCTTCACGTGTAGCAGTTTCCTACTTAGGATAATTTCCTTGTGCATATCGACATATTGTATAGATTTAAAAATTCATGTTTTGCATCCCACATGGAGAGAGTTGGGAAGCACTGTAAGTCTTCTAATTGAGTATTCATCATTTAGGCACTAAGGTGAGATTTCCATCTTAGTGTCGCCTTGCATTTCTTTTCCAACTATCTACCTTTGTTTTTGGATCACATAGGAATCAAAGAAAATACAAAAATGTTAGGCACTTATATTGAATCTACTCAAAGCAAGTGATAATATAAAAAATTAAAAAGCGACTGCTAAAAACACTTGACCCAAATAAAATTGATTAATTGGACTCATTTCCTTTCGGTGAGAAAAGCCCTCATTTATTTTTAGGTTGCATTGGAAGGTCTCCTTCCCTGAGAGAGAGCGTTATCGTAAGGAATAGAGCTCAAAACCCTGTCTGTGGCTGCCTTGTATATCGCCTGGATTTCTGAAGTATTGACACTTCTACTGTACGTAGATGAGTAGGACTTGGTTAACGATGATATTCTTTATTGTGTAGAGCATCAACCATGTCTGAAGTATTAAGCTTAGGACACACCTTCACAGGGGTGTTTGTCTCATTGTCTTGCGTCCGAGTCGGTCCTCACACACTGAAGAGTGATTCCGTTGCGAGCGAGGTCCGAAGTAGTGGTTTCGCCTATCGGCTTCCTCCCTCTATTTCTTTGGCTGAGTAGGGATTCAGGAAGGGTTACAAGGACCTTAAAAAGTGTAGACAACCAGTTACAAAGGAGGAGGACAAGTACGAGATGCTTTTCCAACAATACTCTCCCTCCTATAGGCGTAGCGCTCTAAGGACTCATTCAAAGATAAATTGCTTGAAAATCAAATCTGAAATTGACAAAGATAGTTATCGAACTTTCACGGCTTCACAGGTCGAGTTGATGAACCCATTGCTTTGTGTTTGATTGATTTGCTCTATTAAGGTAAAGACCAAATATATTGCACATTTGTGCCATTTTTCTTTCTTACTCTTTGACCCTTGCTCACCTTGATCCATTCTATGGTCTTACATTCCTTTTGTTTCTCGTCGACCTTTGTATCCTTCATCCATATCAATCTTCCTCTTGCTCTTCGAGATGGTGATGCATGGACGGCTTAGTCGAGTATTCGTCGACTCCAACATCAACTCTATGCGCTCGACTTCTACAATAATGCAGGGTGATTCCCGAGAACCTAGTTAAAACACCGTGAACCGATCTCCACACTCCTCTCCTTCTCTAATAAACTGAGATTACTTTTGTCCCGACCTGTACCCGTTTTGGATGGCCATTGATTTCACTCATTGTACATCGCCATCCTTAACAAAGTTTTGTGTTGACCTGAACACATAACAATTCTCTACATCTGGTGCTGCAATTTAGACTGATCGAGATATTCTTCCATGTATAGACTAAGACCCTGATCTCAAGCCGGAAATACAAGTAGAAATTGAAATGGTCGGAGGAAGAGGAAAGGGACAACAACCCCAACCAGAAGAAGATGCTAATCAGGGGAAGGGCAGTACACCACACAAAATGAAGTCAACAACCAACTACTCATATTGATACAAGCAATCCAACAACAGTTGACCAATCAAGACCTAGCCCAAACCACCTTCCAAGAAATGCTGAATGATTTGAGGAGGATGACATACGACTGAGAAGGAAGAAGGGAGGATGATATAAACAGTAAGAATGAGTTTAACTAAGAAAGTGCAGGAGATGAGTTCCAGTGGGTGGACCATATTACGAGAGAAGGGAGGCATGACCACCACCGCCGGAGCCAACTTTGAAGCAAACATACAATCCTAAAGCGGGCTGTATCACAGAGTGGATGCAAATTTCACAAATTCATGCCCACTTCGAGTTGAAGCCGTAGTTTCTTTCTCTGCTCCCTAATTTCCATGGGAATACTACTGAATAACCGTACATACACCTTAGAAAATTCGGCTGCATCTGTGCCACAACTCATTACCCCAATATCCCATTGGGGGTGATCAAGATGACTGCCTTTTCTTTCAACCTCCAAGAAAAGGCCTTGTATTGGGTCAATCACTTGGGGAAGGTAGTCACGAACTGGAAGGAGTTCAAGTATGCATTTCTCCACAAATTTTACCCTCTCTGTCGCCTGAACCAGATGTGTGCTCGCATCTCCAATTTCTACCAGCAACCCCATGAGACGATACATGAAGCATCAGAAAGATTCAAGGATCTACATGAAAAGTATCCCCACCACGAGATTCCCAAGACTAGTCTTGTCCAACATTTCTTTGGTGAGTTTACACTGGAATGCCCGAAGCTTGTCGATGTCGCTTGTGGTGGCTCGCATTTTAACAAAGATGAGGATGTTGTTTGGAACATTTTTGAGGAGATTGCCGAAGGAGAGGCCGCTCAATCTTCGTCACGTGCATACATCAAGATGCCCGTCACCAACCACAAGCATGTTAACATGGCTACTCATGCCGAAGATAAGGATGAAAGCTCCAACCTCATCATTATTGGGAGCCACTTGTCTATGTTGGTTATCATAGAAAAAAGACCACAAGATCTTGAGAAACTTTATGTCATTAAGAAGAGGACCAAGGCTTGGAAAAGCTAGATTTGATTTCCCAACAGTTGGAGTAGCTCATTTGAGATTTGAATGCCAATGCTTGCAACTCTGTGTCTGCCACTACCGAGATGTCAGTTGAGAAAAAGGAGCCATTGATGAATCCCTGATTCTCACTCTTTATTCTTTTATTTTAGCTATTTATCTTGGCAAAACAACATGTAAATATTGAAGGATATGGGATAATCCTCAAGCACATCACGAAAGCATGTGGATCGCATGGAATGCGATCGGGAACGACTAGTCGTACTAGTTGCTCAATGCAGCGGAATTTAAAAATTTTGATATGATGAAACCACATGATCCAAGAACCTTTCTCAGATCGTTACATCTTAACCACAATTAGGTATAAGGTTTACCTCTCGACCGAGTCTTCAAACCACGAGACCTCCTATCTCAAGTCTGATCCAACGGAGGAGACGCTTGCGAGTGCAGGGATGAATCACATGCTCCTCGCAATCCATGTTGATGATCACGGTGGATCTCCTGATCTCATCACATGAGATCCAACATCTTCTTCACAAGCGAGACAGACCGAAGGAGATGGAGATCCACAAGTAGATGATCTGGTAGCATAATGATGATGGTACGTCGATGACGACTCTCACAATGGCTCCATGGTGGATGTCCATTATAAGAGAGAGAGAGAGAGAGAGAGAGAGAGGCTTGGCGTGTGGAGAAAAAGAGAGAGCATTCATTATCTTGTATCAAAGAGAAAGGGATGCCTCTTCTTATATAGGGTTTTGGGAGTACATGGATCCCAATCAATAGAAAACACACAATCAATGGTTGAGATTGATTTGTGTTTCTTTCAATGGCTAAGATGTTTTTGTAAAAAATACAACAACAATTGATTTAATTTGAATTAATTTATATTGATAAATCAACATAATTAACCCAATTTAAATCACTTTGACTAGAGAAGAGACAATGAGAAGACCAAAACCAATTCCGTAAGAAGAGGGGACGGCTACTCTTCTCCTCATGGAGAGTTGTAGCCGTCCACTTCTCAAGAGTGGACTTGGTCTATCTCTTCTAATTATCATGGGATCTCACTATCTCATGATATATCATTATCTCTTGTCCATAATATTTTCACAAACAATAATTCCAAATTAACTTGTGAAAAATATCAACCGTGCAATTGAAATTATGTGAATCTCATTCACATCCCAAAACAAAATGTAATTATATTTTCAATTAATCATTCAATGTGATTCCAATTCACATTAACAATTAATCAAAAAATATAAATCACGATATACTCTCTTTAATATTATATAAATCACATATACAATATAACTGAATAATACGGATAGTGCTATCCACTTATTCATATCCATGATAATTAAATCACATTTAATCACCTTAGATCTCTTTTTCTCATGTGCCCAAATAACATGAATCACATTCACATTATTCACATTTTTGATAATTAAATCATATTTAATTATCTTAGATAACTCTCCTATTAATATGAATCGAATTCATATTATTCATGATAATTAAATCACATTAGTTATCCACTTTCTCAATGCTCGGATACATATATCAACAATGAAATTATCCATGAACTCTTTCAAGGATAATGCCCTTTATCCGCGGATACTTGGAGATAAGGACATGGCGATTGTATTGTTCCACGTATAGTGACTTGGATATTGAGATCACTTCTCAAATCCAGATCTTGTGAACCTCCCATAGATGCTTGATTAAATCAAGACCGTAAATCAGATATTCTCATTACATCTGAATCACATTCAAATTAATGTCCAACAGTTGGACTAAGTACAGATTACTCTCTATGAGAGCAGTCACTAAAATTCAGACCTGTTTCATTACTCCCTCGGAATGGAAGCGTCATGGTTATACAATCGTTTATGATCACATCACCCTCAGGCATTCCCAATACCTGTACATCCTGCATACTGGAAGATCCAAAATAAACCTGAAGTATAAGATCAATATTACACTGTCTACTTCAGAGTTTTATCATCAAGTTTCTCATTTGACTATTGGGAATTGGTATTGATCACATGCTTTCCAAAAGCATATATCATACCCATGTATTGATCATATACTTTCCAAAAGTATATATCAAACCTACAAATTTAGTCAAGCTTCCAAAGCGAGACGACCGTGCATGAAATTTGATTCTTCCCAATATCTCATGAGTGATCTCATGTCTTCCGATTCAGTAATGAACCTATATGATCCCTTTGAGAGATTGTATTACTCATATGCCCTTGCATGCACACTAGCGCGCCGGTGTATAAACCTTAATTAGGTTATCAACCTATTGGTCTGCCAAATGTACATACTCAGATATATAGTAACATATCTGTCTCCGATCAGAGGATGTGTGCCTATATTGTGACAGCATACGGCATAGGACTTTGGTTATCTCGATCTCTTTAAGTCAACTCTTTTACCTAACTAATCTGACACCTCTGAATCTCTATTCCCATGCAGAGGACCTGCATCAAGAGGTCGGTCAGATATCAGCCAAGAGAGAAAGGATTGCCATCTCCTACCCAGGCTCGAGATCATCTCTTAACAATCATTTGACGGTACTTGATGAGTCCTCAATCTAACTCTTTAGATATTCATCCAAGCACCAACCTCTATGATTCAATAATTGAATCAATAGCTATATGATCATCAAGATGGCCATGGTGTGGTACATAACCCTAATTGTACTAAGGGACCTATTATGAAAATTAGTTATGCTTCATTTCAGATCAGGGAATGATATTCGCAATAACATTTATTCCATAATGGCTCGTCGTGGGCTCGCATGTCCAATAATCTCCCGCTAGCCCAAAGAGCCATTAATGGGCTAATCTTTAAACCCACACTCATGTGACAATCATAGGCTATTTAGAAAAATAGCTAGGTAAGCTGATCAGTCACTCTGTTCCCGAGAGACTATGCCAAGTCCTTTTACGACACTTACATATCCCCCAGTAACAGTGCTCACATCCAATGTGAATGTTGCAACTTATGCAACCAATACTCAATCTTGTAAGTTATAGTATCCTTGACACTACAACTTAATAATTATTATAAACCAATATTTCCATAATCCTTATCAGATACTCTTATTCCTGGAGATCTCTATCTCCAAAGGTATCTACAGTTAAGACCCTTTTAGATCATCATCTATAAAGTCTTAATTTCTTTATGATGAGACTTAGAGACCACTATCTCTAAAGTCTTGTTATCTTTGAAGATATTGTTATTACTGCGACCAAGTATTTTATCTCCATAGTAAGATTAGTAACATTTTACTGCTCCCACTACATGGAAGACATCTGGCTTTTGTACACATCTAGCATACGCTCAGCTTCTCGTAAGTAATGCACAAGTGCAAGCAGTTCTAGCATTCACTTCCTCAACTCTTTGAGGTGCTATCCCTTTAGATATGTCAATACCATATCTTAAGAGAAGGAAGCCTTTCTTGGAATTTTCCAGAAAATGGAACATGTCCAAAGTATACTACTAATGTGACGATCCCAATACCCTCTTCTCTTTGCTTTCTGAACATCTTTAGAACTAAGATCTAAGAGGTATCCTTGAGATCATATTTCAAGGTATGGAATAGCCAGTCTATAAATCACTTATTACTATCCTTATATTATTCTTAATGATTAGGATATTATCTACATTTAGCATGATGAACACAATGGCACTCCCAATAAGATTCACGTGGTTCATCAAGATTTTATCTGAAATCATAACATTTATAATTTCATTAAATCTTATGTTCCAACTACAAGAAGTCTATTTGAGTCCATAGATGGAGTTCTATAGCTTGCACACCTTGCTTTCCTCATTCATGAAGCCATGGGGCTACTTCATATGAATATCCTCGGAGAGGTATTCATAGAGGAATGCAATCTCGACTTCCATTTTGAAGATGACAAAGTCAAGTTGTGTAGCTATAGATAGCAATAATCTGATGAGTTTAAGCATGGTCACTGAAGAGCAAGTCTCATCGCAAGCAATGTCTTCTATTCAGTGTGTAGCTCATGTCTACGAGCTGTGCTTTGAAGGTCTCTGCTTCTCATCAGGTTCCCTCTTTCTCTTGAAGATCCATTTACACCTTAACATGTCTTACTCATATAGGTGGATCCTCGAGGGACCATATACAACACTTGTATATGAAGTCTACTTTATACTTGATTTCTAACATCCATCTTTCCATGTCGTGATCTTTAGAAGCTTCATCACATGAAGTTCGATCAATATCATATTTCTCTGACACATGGAATACATCCTTGAACTTATTTGAAGAAGTATTAGTGTTTCATTTTTAATTATTCTTTTAGTTTCCAACTTCAGGAGCCTATTTATCTTCTCAAGATTAAATGAGTTCCTTCCTTCACTTCATTTTCATCTTGATTCTCAAGAGAGTCATCCTCTATGAATAACATCCTTAGATATGAGATCTTTTAAGAATCTCAAGGTCATAAAGTAGGTATCCAATACCATCCTTTATTTTCCTAATGAAGTAGCACTCTCTGGTGCTAGATTCTAGTCTACCAGGATGGAACCTTATAAGGATATATATTGTAGTCTCTACCTCATATATATACCTGGAAACTAAGAGATAATTATGCTAAGATTAATCATTGATCAAATCATGTCACACATGATCAATTGTATCTCCCTACAACTCTCTTGTGTTTAGGTATATTATGATGATCGAGATAGGAATGATATTCATATCCCCACAAGGTATTCTTTGAATTCATCTAATAGGTAATTGCTACCTAAGTTAGATCAAATTCATTACATTTTCCTTCAAACTTTGGTTCTAAACTAAAACTGTAAAATCTTTGAATATTTCAAAGCTTTCTAACATGAAGGAAAGAAATTTCATATCACAAATAATCATCAAATGATATCACATATCATTAATGTTCATTATGATATAGATGATACATATACATCAACATGTATGAGATCTTGAATACCTCGACATCCAACACCATTCGCAGAGATTTGAATACAATATTCACAAGTATGTAAGATTTGAACCTTTGGACAATTTAACGTTCAATATCTCACTACTCTATCGATCATATCAGTAAACATATGTCCAAGACTCGATGCCAGATCATTGTCAAATGATCTTCATCCTCCTATTGATCTATTAAGGTTTAATTTTCAGTATTAGAAATGTTAATGAACCTTTCATTAATATTCTAAATTAGTAGAGTCCCCTTTATAACTCTTTATGATAGGTCTATTCCAGAATACATGTTCATCTCCAACAATGAATGCATTCTAATATCAAGGTCATAGAGACATTCTCTAAGACCAAGGGCTCTCCCACTGAAAATATGAAGTCTATCTATCCTATGGAGATTGTTGCAACAATTGTATCAATTCCATATAGATGACTATTAATTCTTAAGACCACATTTACTAATCTTCTACAACATATGCAACTATTGCAACTGTCATTAGAAGAATGAGATACAATTATTAGACTTTAATCTTATCTTATAAGAAAGTCAATTTCAATGATTAAACGTAGATTATTTCGATGCACTATCTGAGTCCTTCTCAAAAGATTCTAGATAGATTTGATAGTCATACTATCAACACATCAACTTATTGCAGTATTGGCATTTATCCAACTCTTTGGATGTCATATAGAAGTCACAGAAGTACAGTAAACTCTTTGACTTTCCTTCTCACATGGGTCAGACCCACACTTCCACTGTGCTCCCTTCATCTATAAACAATAATTGCTTAAGACAAAGGATCTCTTACATTGAATTCAAAAGATTTCAATATAAGAGTATTTCAACATTTATACATGCTCCATTCAAATCATACAGTATTAATATTACGAAGCTTCATGAATGAATAGCGTATAGATAGTAGAATGATGACACTCATCGTATCTACACCCATCTAAACTCTTAAAACATTGGTTCAGGTAGGTATTCAAGCATTTTGAATACATCATCTCTTATAGAGCCACCATTATGCATGATGCAATGAACAATGTCATTCATGATTAAATATCAGAAGCACATAAGTATGCCAGAACATCTTTCTTAGAATTTTATAAGGATTATTTGACAATTGCGATCATCATCGACATGTCACTTCCAAAGTACCTTCGATGATATCAAGACTATAGAGACATACAAACCTTAGTTTGTTGTCCTATTGTCTATTTAATTGTCATTCCTCATTATTATGAAGAAACTTGCATATTGTAACCACATACAATATGTATCCAACTACAAGTACAATATCTTGATCATGGATCCAATCCATGATATTTTACTGGTTATTATTGAGTATAGTATTGAGTGGGTTTATGAAGGATTATCTAAAATAAGAGATTTGCATAAATATATATAAATATATATACACATTTTACTTTGATTTAGGAATTTTATATCAAAGTTGTCTGGCCTTGTCAACATTGAAAGTCCATTCCCTTAATCACTTTCAATGAAGAGATATACCTACCATTATATCTCAGTAAAATCTGGGATCTCCTTTCTTATCTTTGTCACATCCCAAAAATATTAGAACCTGTAACTCGGATAAAAAGAAGCGGGAACACATTCCGTCTTGCAATTCCAACTTGCATCTCCCAATTCGATCTTTAACACCCGGGCCCACCACCCTAAGGTGATGTTGACCCGTCATTAATTGAACCGACCGTCAATAGGAATACAACTCGCTATGCACAATCCAATATCGCCCCAATAATATGAGGATCCGACATTGGGGTCACTACGCATACGTCCTTACTCTTTTGAGAAGCGAAGAGCCAGATCCAAATGGATTGTATGCAAGAGCTGTCACTTCGGACATGCATCTCCTAAATACAATATGTGGCGACGGAACCCTTCGCCTTGACGAGAGATTATGGATGTCACTTATGTGATCCTACACCTCTTATTCAAATTCTAATTAATCATTATTAATCATATTCATTATGATCAATTCTTCCAAGGGAAATAACAACTCTATTCATAATAGAGTATTCTAATTGGATATAATTGATTTAATCATATTAAAACAATTATTAGTCCAATTCAATCAACAAACTTGATTGTTACTTGAATATATGGTATTATATCAAAGTACGTATTAATTTGAATTTTAATAAATAGAAAATACACCATGATTTCTCCAGATTTATCGAGTCCCTACCCGTTGTCATGGCCAGTATCGACGGGAGTGGGACAGACCGCACACAGTGCAACCTGCTACCCCAATGCTCCCTTACTAGACACCATATCCACCTCAGGAAAGGATAATGCCAAATCGATCATTGTGTATTTGAGATGTTCATCAGTTCTTCAACCAAAATTATACCATATAGTAATAATCAAAACACTTTTGATTATAAGGAAATTTTCTAGACAAATTCCCAAACCTATTCAAGTAACATGTTTGTTGAATGTGTATCAAGTAACCAATTGGTGATCTAGATCAAATCTAATCATTTATTGGTTGAGGCAATGTCATTTAAGGGAACAATTATCATTCAAATATTTCTCAAATATTATCTATAATTATTCCAGGAATTTAACCATTAATTTCATAAGATTCTTAAATGACAATGACAAGGTTGTTGTTAAAACATGCAATTTCCAGCAGTGACCCTCACTAACTAAAATTAGCATATCTCTTTCATTTTAAATCTTAATTAAGCAAGATCAACTTTTAGAGATTTATAACTTTGATTTAAAACAGTAACCAAGTGATAATCACGTATTTCTAGGAATTTTAAGATAATAACTAACTCTTTAGTTACGTCATTATTCACCATCCTCGAAACAGAGGATATATGGTTATTAAAAACATCATAACTTGAGTTATCAGATTCCAAATCACGCAAACTCAAATCCCACGGTTACCTTATTTAACATAGAACATTATCCAAGTAATAAATTCATGTTTAAACATTTTAAATAGGGCCGAAAAAATATCACAAGACAAGGCTGCGAAAATTGAAATGCTAAAATCTTCATGAACCCAAACGAGCCCAAATCTTCGTAGGTTCATGGATCATATCCAAAACCTCCGTAAACCTGGATCTGATACAACTTGAAGGATATGGGATAATCTTCAATCACATCACGGAAGCGTGTAGATTGCATCGAATGCGATCGGGAGTGACTAGTCGTACTAGTTGTTCGATGCAACGGAATTTAAAAATTTTAATATGATGAAACCACATGATCCAAGAACTTTCTCGGATCGTTTCATCTAAAGAAAAATTAGGTATAAGGTTTACCTCTTGAAGCATGGTTGCGATCAAGTCTCTAAACCAAGAGACCTCCTGTCTTAAGTCCGATCTAACGGAGGAAACGATTGCGAGCGCGGGGATGAATCGCATGCTCCTTGCAATCCATGTTGATGATCCAAGCGGTGGATCTCCTGATCTCGTCACATGAGATCCAACATCTTCTTCACAAGCGAGATACATTGAAGGAGATGGAGATCCACGAGGAGATTATCCGTCAGCATAACGACGATGTTGCGTCGATGACGACTCACACAATGGCTCCATGGTGGACGACCATTATAAGAGAAAGAGGCTTGGCGTGCGGAGAAAAAGAGAGAGAGCATTCATTATCTTGTATCGAAGAGTAAAGGGTGCCTATTATTATATAGGGTTTTGGGAGTCCATGGATCCCAATCCATAGAAAACACACAATCAATGGTTGAGATTGATTTGTGTTTCTTTCAATGGCTAAGATGTTGTTGTAAAAAACACAACAACAACTGAATTAATTTGAATTAATTTATATTGATAAATCAACATAATTAATCCCAATTTAAATCACTTTGACTAGAGAAGGGATAATGAGAAGACCAAAACCAATCCCTTAAGAAGAGGGGACGGCTACTATTCTCCTCATGGAGAGTTGTAGCCGTCCACTTCTCATGAGTGGACTTGGTCAATCTCTTCTAATTATCACATGATCTCACTATCTCATGATATATCATGATCTCTTATCCATAATATTTTTACAAAAAATTATTCCAAATTAACTTGTGGAAAATATCAACCGTGCCATTGAAATTATGTTAATCTCATTCACAACCCAAAACAAAATGTAATTATATTTTGAATTAATCATTCAATGTGATTCCAATTCACATTAACAATTAATCAAAAAATATAAATCACAATATACTCTCTTTAATATATTATAAATCACATATATAATATACCTGAATAATACGGATAGTGCTATCCACATTACTCATATCCATGATAATTAAATCACATTTAATCACCTTGGATCTCTTTTTCTCATGTGCCCAAATAACATGAATCACATTCACATTATTCACATCTTTGATAATTAAATCACATTTAATTATCTTGGATAACTATCCTATTAATATGAATCGAATTCATATTATTCATTATAATTAAATCACATTTAATTATCCCCTTTCTCAATGCTCGGCTACATATATCAACAATGAAATTATCCATGAACTCTTTCAAGGATAATGCGCTTTCTCCACGGATACTTGGAGATAAGGACTAGGGGATTGTATTGTTCCATGTATAGTGACTTGCATATTGAGATCACATCTCAAATCCAGATCTTGCAGACCTCCCGTAGATGCTTGATTAAATCAAGACCGTAAATCTAATCTTCTCATTACATCTGAATCACATTCAGATTAATGTCCAACATTTGGACTAAGATCAGATTACTTATCTATGAGAGGAGTCACTAAAATTCAGACATGTTTCATCACTCCCTCGGAATGGAAGCGTCATGGTTATATAATCATTTATGATCACATCACCCTCAAGCATTCCCAATACCTATACATCCTGCATACTGGAAGACCCAAAATAAACCCGAAGTATAAGATCAATTTTATACTGTCTACTTCAGAGTTTTATCATCAAGTTTCTCATTTGACTATTGGGAGTTGGTATTGATCACATGCTTTCCAAAAGCATATATCATACACAGGTGTTGATCATATACTTTCCAAAAGTATATATCAAACCTACAAATTCAGTCAAGCTTCCAAAGAGAGACGACCTTGCATTGAATTTTATTCTTCCCAATATCTCATGCTTGAGCTCATGTCTTCCATTTCAGTAATGAACCTTTATGATCCCTTTGAGGGATCGTATTACTCATATGCCCTTGCATGCACACTAGCGCGCCGGTGTATAGACCTTGATTAGGTCATCAACCTATTGGTCTGCCAAATGTACATACTCAGATATATAGTAACACATCTGTCTCCGGTCAGAGGATGCGTGCCTATATTGTGATAGCATACGGCATAGGACTTTGGTTATCTCGATCTCGTTAAGTCAACTCTTTGACCTAACTAATCTGACACCTCTGAATCTCTATTCCCATGCAGAGGACCTGC
This sequence comes from Ottelia alismoides, assembly GCA_037367405.1. NCBI lineage: Eukaryota > Viridiplantae > Streptophyta > Magnoliopsida > Alismatales > Hydrocharitaceae > Ottelia > Ottelia alismoides. The sequence continues at coordinate 190,820 of JAZKJV010002821.1, forward strand.
ATCAAGTGGTCGGTCAGATATTAGCCAAGAGAGAAAGGATTGCCATCTCCTACTCAGGCTAGAGATCATCTCTTAACAATCATTTGACAGTACTTGATGAGTCCTCAATCTAACTCTTTAGATATTCATCCAAGCACCAGCCTCTATGATTCAATAATTGAATCAACAGCTATATGATCATCAAGATGGCCATGGTACATAACCCTAATTGTACTAAGGGACCTATTACGTAAATTATTTATTATTCATTTCAGATCGGGGAATGATATTCGCAATAACATTTATTGCATAATGGCTCGTCGTGGGCTTGCATGCCCAACAAATACCTGTAAATACAATAACATAGCATTATGCATGCATATGATAACCTTGCATAATTAGCATGTATTTGTGCAAAATAAAAGAATACAAGAAAAGAAAAAGGAAGGAGGTATTTAGAATAAATACAAAGTGACCCAAATCCCAAGATAAGGACAAGCCTTGACCTGATCGCCAATAAAATAAGTAGAGAAAGATAGGGCCTACTTTGTATTGTACATATGAACTATATATGTAAATAAATATTTTTGACCAAAATAAAATTAAATTATTATTTTACCTCCTTGTACATATTTCTAATAATAGAATTCAAATAAAATGAAAATCAGAAAAAAATTAAAAATAAAAATAAAATAAAAACATAATCCTCCTTCATTGAACAAAACACATGGATATATATATCATCCCCTATTTATGTTATACTTGTAAATAACCTCTAAAAACAAAATAAAAATCATTTTGTATTCCTAAAATTATATTGAAAATAAATAAAATATAAAATTAGGTTATTTATATAAAAATAACAAGATAAAAATAATTGTACATAATACATAGATATATTATACCTGTATATAACACTAAATATTGTATACATACTAATTTATTTTTCATAAAAATAATTAAAAATCATAAAAAAATTCCTTGAAAAATAATAAATATTTTTCATTTTATTCATTTTTTATTATTTTTAATATAATTATCTTTAATTTTCTCTTCCATTTTGTCATGTAGCATATTTTGTCCTATTTCAGGCCCCTCCTGCTTGGGCGATGTCGTTTTGTTGACCGCCAGTCAACATCTCCTTCAAGGTTGACATGACCCGATTCGCTTCGTCGGAGCCTTTTCTCCCATTTTTCCTGATCGGGTCGGGCCTTCTCTCGATCTGATTTTTTGCCCGAACCTTTTCCTAGGATCCACGACCCTCACGGATCCCTAGGAAGGCATGAATCTTCCTAGGTTGCATGCTCTTGCCCGATAATTTTAGCCTCCTGGGAAGCCTATAAACTATCTCCTCCGCTGTCGCAGCTCAGTAGCTTGTGCCTCGCTCCTTCTTTCACACCTATACACCTTTGGTTGAGTGACAGTGCCGGAGAGCATCTTCAGATTGGAGTTTGGTGGCATAATCACACAGCTCAGCTACGTGGCCGGAGTCCTCCGACGCGTCCAGCCTCCATGCCTTTTGCAGCACGGTCAAGGCCACGACCCCGCCTTTGTGCTCAGCCTGATCTTTCTGAGCTCATCAACACCCTCAGGTAACCTATCTCTGTTTAACCCAAAAAATGGTGATCTTAAGTTCCACACAAGGCGGGAACTCAATCACTGAATCGGCCACGCGAAATTCGGATTAAAACAACAATTAACCCACAACAATCAAACAAGACAATCAAAGTGAATGTGCGGAGTTAAAATTTATTATAACTCTACAACAAAGATGTGTATAGGTGCAAGTATGTGTAGAGGTCGAACACAGGGAGCAGAAAGGATAGATCGGGGTAAAATTGCTCGAAAGTGTGTGAATGTGATCAAGTGTCTACTATGCTATTTTTTGTGTGTTTTTAATTTTATATTTTTTTATTTAATTTTTAATTTTATATTTTTGTATTTCGATTTTTAATTTTTCTATTTTATATTTTATTTTTATATTTTATATTTTTCATAATATTTTTTTCCAATAATAGAATATAGACAATATAAGAAATGAGAGGATAAAGGATTTATAAAAATAGGTAAAAATACTCAAAAATTACGAAATAAAATGTTTTTGGCTTTTTTATATTTTTATAATGTTTTTGTGATTTTTCTAGATTTTTCCTAATTTTTTGGTATTTTTTAAAGGTATAAATACTAGAAAACAATGAACTTGGTTGCTGGCTGAAACTAAAATGAGGATGAAAAATGTCAAATGGTGTCCAAAATTCCTCAAATTAGTTTTAATTGATAGATAATGAATCAAAGAACATATAGAAACTGAAATTGCATTTTTAGGATTTTTTTAGAATTTTTAAGATTTTTAGGAAGCTTTTTGGGGTTTTATAATTTTTAGGAGATTTCTTTTTTATTTTTTAGTGATTTTTGGTCTGGAGCTAAACCATACTAAAAGACACGAAATATATTTTTTTGAGAATTTTTTGGGTAGTTTTTATAATTTTTTGGTATTTTATGATGCAAACAATGCTGAAAATGAGTATTTTTTGATTTTTTATAAATATTAAAATGCAATAATTATGAAAAATAAAACTATGTAGAAATACTATAATGCAGCAGGAGCTTAACTCTATTTTTTGAGATTTTTTTGAATTTTCTAGATGCACGAAATAAATAAGGAAAGCATACAAAAGTACAAGGCCTAACATGGGTACGAATGCAAATAGAGCGAAGTTCAAGGGCCAATATGCAAATCATACAAAAGTACACAACTACAAATGAATGCTTGGAGTCCTAAATAAATATTACACAAAATGACGGGGGAAATGGTGCAAAATACCCTCGCCCAGGCAGATCGGACGACCCCTGCTCAATCTGGGACGCCTTTATGATTCGACGACGAAGATGGCTGCTGGACGAACGAGGACGGACTCCACCGCTGCGACGTTCCTTCTGCAAGATCCTCCTTCTCTGGGGGTCCTTCGTGCTCCAAAATGGCGCCCAACGCTCCTGCGGTCTTTCTTTATCTTCTGGATGCGTCAAAAGGGGTGGAGGATCATCGTAGGTCCACCACGAAGTCAGAGATGGTGGCGGCCCTAGGATGCTCCAGCCAACAACAAAATATCCTCCCAGGTGAGCGTGAAGCTCCAAGACCTGCAAGACGAGTTAAGAGAATCGTGGGAAAAATGCCACGACCCTCAAGCGGTGGAAATACGGTGAAAGTGGAAGATGGTTGTTCGCCGGAGCGAGCTCCGACGAGGGATGTTAAGGTTGGTCAAATAGGTGGACACGAAACAGAGGATGGGGATTGAATCCTAAGATTATTGCAAACAAGAAAATACAAGAAAATGAAATGAAATGCAAACCTCGATGGCAGAAGAAGCCAGAGATGTACCTCACGGTCAAGACGACCGAAAATGGGTGGAAGCCGCTCCACGGCCGCCTAACCTTGCCTCTAGAGAGCTGGAGGAACTCCTGTCACAAGCTCCAGTCCTGAGCTCTCCAAACAGAAGGAAAAAATGGTCTAAAGAGGGTTCAAGTTCGAAATGGAAAAGTTGGTGGTTTTTGGAGAAGATGACCGACAGGGCACAAAGAACGGTGCTTCTGGAGCCCACCAGTAATACACTCCCCGAAAACATCCATGGGCGTGTATCCTCAATATATGGTGAACAAAAGTCAAGAAGGATGCAATGCCAAATGGTGAAAGATGCGCTTTCCAAAATTCAGAGAAAATGCCAAAAAACCAATATCTGACACAGTGCAGGGGGCGCGTCAGAGAGTGGTTAGCATGGCTCAAAGAACAAAGAAAGTAAGCTACACCCGTGATCCAATCCTCAAGATGATGGCTGGGCGTGTATGGTGGTTATATGGGGAGAAAAGGTGAAGAAGGGCCCAAGGTCAAAATGTGAACGATGCGGCCTAGAAAAATGGGAGAAAATGACTAAAAACGTAGCTTTGACGGGCTGCAGGAGCAGACCAGGGAGTTGACCAGCGGGTCAACTTCCACCTGGTTGGTCCACGTGGACCAACCAGAAAAATCCCTGGGAAAAACATTTGTAAATTCAATTAAAAATAGCAAATCAATTTATTATTTTTTTGGTTATTGAATAAAAAATGTTCATTATTTTATTAATTATTTTATAGTCATTTTTATTTATTTTTATGGGGTGTGTAATTACAAGTTACCATTTATACCCCTTATAGGTATCTTTATCTATATATTGAAGTATTTTATTTTTATTTTGTATATTTAACTCATTCATTTATGTTTATTATTTTATAAATTTATAAAGTGTTTTTATACACTTAAATACATTTTTATTTTATTTTTCTGAAGTGATTTGTACACTTAATAAAATAAAAGTATAGTTTATATAGGTATATTTACATGTATAATACCTAAGTATTTTATATATAAGTATTTTCTTTTGAGTTTTCTTTGAGTTTTCGTTCTGATTTTAATATACAAATATATTATAAGTAATATTTACAAAATTATAAAAATATAAAAATACAAAAATAATGAATAAATAATAAATTGAATATTTTAATCTGTACAAGTATACAATAGGGGTCCAAATCTCAACTTTTAAACCGTAGCTCCGCCAAATGCAATACCACCGTCATTAAATAGCTTATTTTATTCTATATATAATTAAAGGTGAGTTTGCTGCATTTGGAGTTTTCATTTGTGAGATACGGGTCTGGGAAGTTGGGATTCTGAATTTTTATTCAGACCATAACTTTCTATTTGTACATTATTTTTCAGTGAAATCAATTTTGTATTTTTCTTTATTTAATTATCTACAACTTCCATGTACAAAATTTCTTTATTTGAGGTATAAAAAGTAAAACCAAAAATAGGTCCTAAAATGAATAAAGAATGAATAAAATAAAAGGTGTTTTTATTGTATTTTAGCCCTTATCTCCCCCTACTTTATTCCTTGTCGACCTATTCATCAAGATGCCTATGTCTCGGGGTTTCGGGTCATAAAATATTTACAATATTTTATTCTTTTTCTTTTCTTTTCTTTATTCTATAATTTTGGCATTAAAAACAGTCTTTTATACACTTTTTACACACATATGCATGAATGCTAAAATGCATGAATTAAGCCTGTTTACACGCATTTACTAGAGTTTTTAAGGCCAAAATGATAGAATAAAGATGATGAAACGTAGATTCACCATCCCCCTATACTTGCCTTTGCTAGTCCCTAGCAAACACTTATGCAATAAGTGCAGAAAAGAAAAACAAAGAAAAGAAAAAAAGAAGGTGGATTAAGTGCAATTATCAAACTTGTCTTCACAAAATCAAAGTTTGGAGCTTAAGTCGGACCTTTGGAATTTTAGTACGGGCGGAACCTTAACGAGAACCGAATTTGAAATCCAACAGTCCTTGAGAATCCTAAAACTCTGTCCATGTCTCCTCAATAGCCAGGTTAGAAATATCTCAATTCATACGCAAACCCTTACGACTATGAGTCTGACTCGTACAATGTAAGTTATAGTGTCTCTCTCCAACTGAAATGACAACGAAACTGACTTCTCCAGTACGACAACCAAGTAATTCCCCAATCCAACAACTCCATCCTCGAGGAGCGGGGTATTCCCTTCTAAGTTCAAGTGGCAACCAACTCAAGAGGAGGGGGTGGAGAGAAGAATGGACTGTAGCCAGTGTAGCTACCTATCCTAGGATGCAAGACCAGTGTAGTCAAGTCATCAAGCTGTAGGCTCACATGATTTGACTTTGGAACTCAATCTTGCTTATTGACTTTACAACATATGTACATACTTTGCAGGCTTTTTATTTTTGTACATGCCTGAACTCTTTTTTTTTGAAATACTATATACAACAGTATTTACATAAGGAGTTTTTCCTATTGAGCCAGTAGACTATCCCTCTTTTGAAGCTTTATCGCAACCCACAGTCTCCTGTCTTTAGACTTCCTTATCACTGGACAAGTTGGGGTGCACTTCCCTCCCTAGAGGAGGACAAGTGTTTCCACTTGTGTGCGTCTCATACCGGCAAATCCAATCCCCTCACCACTCCAACTGAGTTGAGCCATGTGAAAGGTGCAGATGTCCAAGTTAGGTCATTATCAACAAGAGTCGTGCGTGTGCTCCGAAATACTCTACTTAGGCAGTCAAGAATCCATTGAACCAAGTCCCGTGATCCTCAAAGAATTAAGTCAACTAGACCTGAAGTACCTCAAACCCAGTTCCTATAAGGTTCCTGTTATTAGGTAGATTTTAAGGTCCAATCAAGCTCCAATCTTCGGATTTTACTTAGACTTGTTCAACTATCAAACTCAATCCGAAAAAAATGCGAATGCTATGCAAATGCGATGCAGGATGCAGAAAATATTTTTGTGATGCAATTTTCAAGATTTTGAACTTTTTATGGGTTTTTGAAAACATGATGATGATGCATATGCATTTTTTTTTGTATTTTTCAAAAGATTTTTCAAATGTTTTTGGATTTTACTTTTTCAAATGTTTTTGGGATTTTTGAAAACAAAAAGATTTTGGCTAAAAGCTAAGTGAAAAATATTTACAAGAGGTGGATTTTAAGAATTTACAAGGGTAAGTGCTCTATTATATATATATATATATAAATAAATAGTGGATTTTGGTGAGATGTATATATTCCTCAAATTTATTTGACATAGGTTTTTCAAACAATTTTTGAAAACTATAGTCCAAAATAATTTTTACAAATTTTTTACAAACATGTACACACATTTGAAAATCATTTTGAAAAGGTTTTCAAATAGTATGGATAGATTTTTCAAAGTATTTTTGCAACCATTTTTCAAACCATTTGCAAATTATTTTTCAAATATTTTATTTCACACGAAGAAAATAAACTTTACAAACCAAAATGTTTTTACAAAGGTTGAATACATGTAACAAAACGTTTTCCAAATAGTTTTCAAAAGATTTTCACAAAGATTTTCAAACTATTTTTCAAACATTTTGCAAAAAACATTTTCACCTGATTTATTAATCAGTAAATACAAAAAAAATTTGAGGAATAATCACATCTTTTTTTTGAGGTTTCTAATGAATTTAAATGAATTTGTTAGCCATATTATTAAGAAAATACGAAAGTACGAGTTATGGCTAAAGTATATACGCAGTATATACGACCCCCCTATACTTAGCTTGAGCTATATCCTCATAGATTAGAGAGAAAAGAGAAGACATAACTCGTACTGAGTATAGAAAAGTCTAAAGAATAAAGAACGAATGAAGGAATGAACGAATGAGAAGTTGACCGTCCCCCCTATACTTAGGATCAAATAATCCTAAGTATAGCAGATTGTACACAAAGCAGGGAGGGTCAAGGGTGGGAATGAACATATCATACTCAGATTGTCTCCCCCTATACTTAGGGTAAGATATCCCTAAGTATAGACAAGAAGAGGAGACAATGGAGAGGATCGAAAAGAATGAAAACTCGGGGTGCACACCCCCCCATACTTAGGACAAAGTACGTCCTAAGTATAGAAGACTGTCTACAAGGTTTGACACCTTTTTGATAGAAAAAGAAGATAAAAGAGGAAAAGAAGAAAAGAAGAAAAGAAGAAAAGAGATGAAGATGGAAGAAGAGATCCGAGGATATACACATCACTCCCCATATATTTTGGGTAAAAGAAGCCCTAAGTATAGGCAACAACAGGAGTGATGAAACAGAACAGTGAACACTCAGCTCATCCACCCCCTATACTTAGGACAAAGTTCGTCCTAAGCAAGGTAAACACGAGAATGGGTGAGCGAGCAATACAGAAGAGAGACGAAGGTACACAAAAGTGAAAAACAACAGATATGGATATACAAATGGTCAAGAAGGTTGAAAGCGAACCTTCTTGCGGGACCGCTGGGGAATAGATCTGGTTGGATGCAGGTCGACATCGGGGTCCACAGTAGACGGAAGCCGATCAGGGTCGACAGAGGGAAGATCCTCAGGGGCCCTAGTGTGTGGAGGCACAGACGAGTGAGTGGAAGAACTGTGGTTGGGTCTGGCCTTGGGAGTCTCGCTGATATCAAAGTGGAATGGTACGAACTCATCATCATCGGAAGTAGTGTACTCGGAGTCGTCCTGCGAGGTGTCGTCCAGGTCAAAATCAAAAGGCACGATCTCATCGGTGGAAGTAGTCGAGCTCTGTTCGTCCTCTATAATCTCAACCAGATCATCTTTTTCATCAAAGGGCCCGAATTCTCGAATAAAAGCAATCAGATCAAATTCGGCCTTCGGCACATCTGAATCTAAATGAACAGGAGCAGACCCATCAGTGGAAGTAGTCAAAACATGTCCGTCCTGTCTGGTCTCTACATCTTCCCTCCGCTCAATGGTATCGATCGTGTAAATCCTGCGGATGTCGTCAACACATCGCCAAGTCCCAGAAGAAGGAACTCCGAGGTCCATGCTTTCCGAGTCTTCCTCAACTGGGAGGAATTCTTGGGTCTCAGTGGAATCCAATAAGCAGCAGAATTCTCTGATAGTATCATCAAGGTCATGGTCCTCGAGGTCAGCCAAGATGGGTGAAGGTGCATCGGGTGCAGATCTCTGCTCAACGATGGGTGCGGTGATCAACACTTCGCTCCCGTCAGCAGGACGGTAGCGAATCTCTCCTGATCCGTAATCAATAACGACCCTCGCAGAGGCGTGGAATGGTCGTCCCAGGATGATTGGATAGTGCTGCCCATTGGAGGTCTCCATGGGCAATATGACAAAATCAACTATGTGGCTCGTGCCCTGAATCGAAATGACGGCGTTTTCAAGGATACCCTTCAGCCTCTTGATGGATCCATAAGCAAACTGAACGATCATCCTAGTTTTCTTGAGAGGCCCTAAGTGAAGAGACTGTACCAGTGAGAAGGGTATAATGCTAATCGAAGCACCGCCGTCTAGGAGAGTGTGATCACATGTGAAGTTAGAGATGGTGCAGCTAATGAAAGGTGTGGTAGTGTTCCTCTTCCGAGGAATGGAACAGTGTGTGATGGCGTGAGCAGTGGCCATGGTCAAGATATGACGCTCAGATCTGCTCCTCTGCTTTCTCTTCTTGGAAAGAGGAGCAGATAAATCGGTCATGGCCTGCTGAAGTGGGGCACGGATAAACTCATGTATGGTGGCCACCACTTCGGGTTCAGTCAGCATTTTTTTGAATTTTTAGACCTTCTCCATACAAGGGAGGAAGTTGGAATCAGCATATACACGAGGCATGTCAAGAGCAGTCTGTACAGCGGCATCCTCAGGGACAAAGGTGGGACAAGATGTGAGAGGCTGTGTGGTCAAAGGATCTGGCAAGTGGTACCTCTCCTCAAAGTCTGGCTCGATCATGTATCTCCCGAACTCTTTTTGTATTTTTAAAATTTTCTCATTTTTTTGTATTTTGGGCGATTGCAAGCTCTCATGATAATCCTCAAATGATTCCTTATCCTCAAAGACTGGAGCAGCATTTTGGTTCTTATTTAAGCTAGTAAGGTCGACAATCCTCAAATTCATATGCTCCATCATCTGATTCAAGGTCTCAAGTGCTGATATCATGAAAGGTGACTCCAAAATCTCAGGATCGGGTGTGTCGAACGTGGGCGGTGGGTGTGGACAAAAATCACATTCCGGATCAGGATACTCAAGGAAGAGCGGGTTGTCGAAATGTGTAGGCGATGGTGGTGGAAATGACTGGTGAAGGTCAAAGTCCGGATCCTGAAATAGTGGGTTGGTCGGATATGTACAAAAATCAGGAGCAAAGTCCTCCTGGAAAAAGTGTGATGGACCGACTGGAGTGAACGAGGGGTCTGCAAAGTCCGGACAAAATATACTCCAATCGGCCATCTCGAAGCAAAAGGAAAAATGATAGTCGGGAGAGCACGAAGGTCAAGTCAAGAGAGGGAAGAAGAAGGGCGCAAATGCGCGGAAGCGATCTAGGACACACACAAAACAACCACACACAAAAATGAAAACAAGTCAAACCCTCAATTCACCTACTCAACTCGGTAGAGACCGCAAAGAGCGGTCTTTTTATCTTGTCTGTTTTAGAGTTAGGTGAGAAGTCAAAAATTGCACACACAATTAGGGGCTGAAATGGGATTTGGGCACTATTCCTTAGCGTGTGCACGAGCAATGTAAAACGAAGACAATGAGGGGATTACTCGCCCCAAGAGAATATTTTTTCTTTTTGATCTTTTTTTAGGGTCAAGTAATATTAGCAGTCCAAATTTTATTGATTATCACTTTTTTGGATTTTTAATAAAAATGCACGAGCCAAACGAGGAGTCAATTCCTTTAAGCACCTAGGTTTGCAAAATCAGAGGGAGAGTCAGAAAAGCAATGCAAGCGGCAAAATGATGATGTATGCTAAAGAGAAATGCTCACCTTGCCTCTAGCACTCTACATGCAAAGATGCTCAGCAGAATTGAAACCTATCTATATGCAAATGCAACCTATGAAATCGCCCTAAGTTCAGAAATTGCTATTATCGTGAAGAACCACAAGCTGACCACCAATCCTCAACCCTAGAGTCTGATCTAGGCTCATTCCTCCTCCTCTCGACAAATCGAGTTCAGGAGCAGCGCTTGGCAGGGTGGGCTTGCGGCGCGACGGATCGAAGACGATGAATCAACTGTTTAAATTTGACTAAGTCCAAATGATACTATAGGTACATGCAAAGATATTAGGTGTTTGGCCTTAGTCTATCGCAAGCAATCCTAAAACTAGGGGCTCAATCACACGAAATAAATAAAACAAAAATCAGAAAACAAAATAAAAAATACGAAGAAAACCGTGAAAACCACGGTGAGCCCCCAGTTGTACAAACACCTGGAAATTAGGCTCAAGAGTCCAAGTCTGGGGGTACCTATTTTATTACAAATATAGTGGTATCTCTCTCATAAAAATTACAAAAATAAACGCTACACAAAAATGCTCAAAAATGTAACTGTCTGCTCAAGTCCTCTCGCCTTCCTTGATGCTAGGCTAAAACCGCCTCACGTGGGTGCGAAGGTGCTCCAAGAGGGGCTCCTCCCTCGATCCACGTACCTCTCAAGAAATCCAAACAAGGAGAGTGGTCAGACAATTCAACAATGTATATTAATAAAAATAAAATAGCAAAAAGAAAAGACGCAGAATAGACAACCAATCACAATCGCAAAGCAAAAACCCGAACTAAGCGTTGTTGCTCCCCGGCAACGGCGCCATTTGTTTAACCCGAAAAACGTTGATATTAAGTTCCACACAAGGCGGGAACTCAGTCGCTGAATCGAACACGCGAAATTCAGATTAAAACAACAATTAACCCACAACAATCAAACAAGACAATCAAAGTGAATGTGCGGAGTTAAAATTTATTATAACTCTACAACAAAGATGTGTATAGGTGCAAGTATGTGTAGAGGTCGAACACAGGGAGCAGAAAGGATAGATCGGGCAAAATTGCTCAAAAGTGTGTGAATGTGATCAAGTGTCTACTATGCTATTTTTTGTGGGTTTTTAATTTTATATTTTTTATTTAATTTTTAATTTTATATTTTTGTATTTTGATTTTTAATTTTTTGATTTTATATTTTCTTTTTATATTTTATATTTTTTATAATATTTTTTCCAATAATAGAATATACACAATATAAGAAATGAGAGGATAAAGGATTTATAAAAATAGGTAAAAATACTCAAAAATTAGGAAATAAAATGTTTTTCGCTTTTTTATATTTTTATAATGTTTTTGTGATTTTTCTAGATTTTTCCTATTTTTTGGTATTTTTTAAAGGTATAAATACTAGAAAACAATGAACTAGGTTGCTGGCTGAAACTATATCAAATGGTGTTCAAAATTCTTCAGATTAGTTTAATTGATATATAATGAATCAGAGAACATACAGAAACTGAAATTGCATTTTTAGGATTTTTGTTGAATTTTTAAGATTTTTAGGAAGCTTTTTGGGATTTTATAATTTTTGAAGTTTTCTTCTGTATTTTTTAGTGATTTTTGGTCTGGAGATAAAAGATACTAAAAGACACAAAATACATTTTTTTGGGAATTTTCTAAGTAGATTTTATATTTTTTTGTATTTTATGATGCAAACAGTGCTGAAAATGAGTATTTTTGATTTTTTATAAATATTACAATGCAATAATTATTAAAAATAAAAATATGTCGAGATACTATAATGCAGCATGAGCTTAACTCTATTTTTGAGATTTTTTCGAATTTTCTAGATGCACGAAATAAATAAGGAAAGCATACAAAAGTACAAGGCCTAACAAGGGTATGAATGCAAATAGAGTGAAGCTCAAGGGCCAATATGCAAATCATACAAAAGTACACAAGTGCAGATGAATGCTTGGAGTCCTAAATAAATATTACACAAAATGGCGGGGGAAATGGTGCAAAATACCCTCGCCCGGGTAGATCGGACGGCTCCTGCTCAATCTGGGATGCCTTGATGATTCGACGGTGAAGATGGCTGCTGGACGAACGGGGATGGACTCCACCGCTGCGACGTTCCTTCGGTAAGATCCTCCTTTTCCGGCGGTCCTTCGTGCTCCAAAATGGCGCCCAATGCTCCTGCGGTCTTTCTTTATCTTCTGAAGGCGTCAAAAGGGGTGGAGGATCACCGTAGGTCCACCACGAAGTCGGAGACGGTGGCGGCCCTAGGATGCTCCGGCCAACAACAAAATATCCTCCCAGGTGCGCGTGAAGCTCCAAGACCTGCAAAACGAGTTAAGAGAATCGTGGGCAAAATGCCACGACCCTCAAACGGTGGAAATACGGTGAAAGTTGAAGATGGTTGTTTGCCGGAGCGAGCTCCGACGAGGGATGGCGAAGGTGGGTCAAATAGGTGGACACGAAACAGAGGATGGGGATTGAATCCTAAGATTACTGCGAACAAGAAAATGCAAGAAAATGAAATGAAATGCAAACCTCGATGGCAGAAGAAGCCAGAGATGTACCTCACGGCCAAGACGATCGGAGATGGGTGGAAGCCGCTCCACGGCCGCCTAACCTTGCCTCTAGAGAGCTGGAAGAACTCCTGTCACAAGCTCCAGTCCTGAGCTCTCCAAAGAGAAGGAAAAAATGGTCTAAAGAGGGTTCAAGTTCGAAATGGAAAAGTTGGTGGTTTTTGAAGAAGATGGCCGATGGGGTAGAAAGAACGGTGCTTCTGGAGCACACCAGTGATAAACTCCCCGAAAACATCCATGGGCGTGTATCCTCAATATATGGTGAACAAAAATGAAGAAGGAAGCAATGCCAAATGGTGAAAGATGCGCTCTCCGAAATTCGGAGAAAACGCAAAAAAACCAATATCTGACACCGTGCAGGGGGCACGTCAGAGAGTGGTCAGCATGGCTCAAAGAACGAAAAATAAGCTACACCCGTGATCCAATCCTCAAGATGATGGCTGGGCGTGTATAGTGGTTATATGGGGAGAAAAAGTGAAGAAGGGCCCAAGGTCAAAATGTGAACGATGCGGCCTAGAAAAATGGGAGAAAATGACTAAAAACGCAGCTTTGACGGGCTGCAGGAGCAGACCAGGGAGTTGACCAGCGGGTCAACTTCCACATGGTTGGTCCACGTGGACCAACCAGAAAAATCCCTGGGAAAAATATTTGTAAATTCAATTAAAAATAGCAAATCAATTTATTATTTTGTGGTTATTGAATAAAAAATGTTCATTATTTTATTAATTATTTTATAGTGATTTTTATTTATTTTTATGGGGTGTGTAGTTACAAGTTACCATTTATACCCCTTATAGGTATCTTTATCTATATATTGAAGTATTTTATTTTTATTTTGTATATTTAACTCATTCATTTATGTTTATTATTTTATAAATTTATAAAGTATTTTTATACACTTAAATACATTTTTATTTTATTTTTATGAAGTGATTTGTATACTTAATAAAATAAAAGTATAGTTTATGTCGGTATATTTACAGGTATAATACCTATGTATTTTATATACAAGTATTTTCTTTTGAGTTTCGTTTGAGTTTTAGTTCTGATTTTAATATACAAATATATTATAAGTAATATTTACAAAATTATAAAAATATAAAAATACAAAAATAATGAATAAATAATAAATTGAATACTTTAATCTGTACAAGTATAGAATAGGCGCCCAAAACTCAACTTTCAAATCGTAGCTCTGCCAAATGCGAAACCCACCGCCATTAAATAGCTTATTTTATTCTATATACAATTAAAGTGAATTTGCTGCGTTTGGAGTTTTCATTTGTGAGATACGGGTCTGGGAAGTTGGGATTCTGAATTTTTATTCAGACCATAACTTTTTATCTGTACATTATTTTTCAGTGAAATCAATTTTGTATTTTTCTTTATTTAATTATCTACAACTTCCATGTACAAAGTTTCTTTATTTGAGGTATAAAAAGTAAAACCAAAAATAGGTCCCAAAATGAATAAAGAATAAATAAAATAAAAGGTGTTTTTATTGTATTTTAGCCCTTATCTCCCCCTACTTTATTCCTTGTCGACCTATTCATCAAGATGCCTAGGTCTCGGGGTTTAGGGTCATAAAATATTTACAATATTTTATTCTTTTTCTTTTCTTTTCTTTTCTTTATTCTATAATTTTGGCATTAAAAACAGTCTTTTATACACTTTTTACACACATATGCATGAATGCTAAAATGCATGAATTAAGCCTGTTTACACGCATTTCCTAGGATTTTTAAGGACAAAATGATAGAATAAAGATGATGAAACGTAGTTCATCAATCTCCCAACACTATTTTCCGTGACCGTCAAATCTTTTATTTAATCTCCGTCGTAGTTCAGCTGTTCCAACCACTCTAGTCGGAGCCCCATCTAATCTTCACGTCTGTATTCGATCAACCTATCTACAAATGCCCCACTTTGCACCGTAGTGTGATCCCCCCTTAGCATCGACCATCAAGTCGGGATTAAGGTCACAACTCCCTTCTTTCACTTCCGTTTGGAGTCAAACTCCATTCCCCCACGCTTCTTGAACCTATCTTTGCAATAAAGTCGACCAGAGCCACGCTTTGAGTCTCCTCTATCTTATACAGGTCCTGGTTCACGCGAAGGAGGCTCTTTGAGCACCTAGATGCTCAGGTGGAGCTCCCCCAGGTGGAACTTCACCGTCATGACCATCTAGCCATTGCCGCCTCCATCGGAACACTCCATCAGATGCGGAGCACGTCCATGACACTACATACCCCTTTGGTTGACTCATCAGACCAATGGATCTCCTCTAGTGGCCGATTGAAAGTTTTCCCAGGGGTTGTTCTTCCAGCATCCTCACCTGCCGTCGGATTGGTCCCCTCCTGCCAGATCATATCACAACCGCTCGATCAAAAGGCTGCTGTGGCCGTTAGATCAGCACAGTACCGTTAGATCCAGTCGTACGTCTGCGACAACCTCTGCACCATCTGATTAACATGGGGGAATGATCAGAGTCGTACACCCATGACGTCTCCAGAATGCGCCACATACCTTAGCATGGGTATATTGCTCTTCACCCTCGCATTTTTATGCGTAGCTGTTTAGTCCAATAAAATAAAGTTGTAGTTCAAATTTTTTTACAGTTTAGACCTTATATTTTTAGTATTTGCATTTTAGTCCTTCTGAATCTGAGACACGTGCGTGTTCACGTGATTTTGTGGTATTTTTGCACATTTTCTCCTAAATTTCATATATATTACATTTGGAATGAATGTTTTCATATATTTGCATTTACATCCCTGTGAGGCGTGATCAAGTGTTGTAC
The DNA here is from genome assembly GCA_037367405.1 of Ottelia alismoides. Classification (NCBI taxonomy): domain Eukaryota; kingdom Viridiplantae; phylum Streptophyta; class Magnoliopsida; order Alismatales; family Hydrocharitaceae; genus Ottelia; species Ottelia alismoides. Next base: position 206,548 of record JAZKJV010002821.1, read on the forward strand.
GCATGTTTCCTTGGCATTTTGCTTTATTTGCCTTAAGCTTTCTCTATATGTTATCACTTGTTCTGGAACTTTCTCTTAATTGCAAGTAGGTCCCTACAATCTCCGTGTGATGTTTTTAATCAAATAATTTCCTAGTTAACTCCAAAAATCCGTAAAAAACTACTGTTAGCTCCTATTAACACGTAATATTTATGGTAATTTTTGTGAATTAATTTAGTATTATTGGATATCTTCTAAAAATAAAAAACACATAAATATTGCTTTATCTATTTTATAAAATACCTAAAAATTACAAAAAAGTGTTTTAAAAATTACAAAAAAATTAGGGTTCACTTGTCTTTGTATGCTTTACCTCCAGTAGCATATTTGTATTAAAAACCCTTATAAAACCCTTAAAAATTACAAAAGACTCAAAAACTCAGAAAAATCATTACAAATTCTAAAAAATTCAAAAAATTAGGATTTCAACTTTTATTGGTAGATATCTTTATTTACTTTTTCATAAAAATCACAACTACGCCATTATAACACTTTTAATATTTTAAATTTTCCTTTAGTCCAGCTGTACACTATTTTCCTTGTTTGCCTTTTTTTGATTTTTATAAAATTATATAAAAATGGTAAAAATCCTATAAAATTACCAAAACATATGAATATTTAAAAGCCATAAAAATATTTTTGTTTCTTATTTTTTAGCATTTTTGATGTTAATAATAATTGTGAAGGCTTGCTTTAGTGCTTTATTGCTTTGTTTCTCTTGCTAGTCTTTTCTTCTTTTTTTTTAAAAAAATGCAAAATTAAAAATTACAAAAATATGCTTTTATTTATCTGATCATGACTAATTCGTAGGTTTTACTCATGCTCCTTGAGTTCGACCCTGGTCGCTATACCTGGTTAAAACAAAATAGCGGAGACCACTGACATTGATTTTGTGTGTTGATTGACTGATTTGAGTGATTTCGATCTTTCTTGATTGAGCTTAGGCCTTGTGATCTGGGTCGCAACGACCCTCTGATTATTTTATTCCCTAACCCGTGTCCCGAGGACGCTCATCAGAATGGCACCGTTGTCGGGGAGCACGGCTTAATAGTCTCTTCAGATTTTTGTATCTTTTTATCTCTATCTTATATAACTGATTTACTGACATACTTTTTGCTTGGCTTTTTATGCAAGGAACCACCCGAGGATGTTGTGGCTTTTGGTTGGAGTAACCGCACCCGAGGAGGGGCAGGAGAAGAGCAGGAATTAGTTACATTAGATAGAGTAGAGTAGGGTAGTAGATCTATTTCAGCTCATATATTATTGTAATATTTCTTGGACCCTTGGACACTTCTTCTTGGACTTGATCTTATCGGGGTCTGTTTCGCCGAGCATCGATGTGCTCGGGGGGACCTCACCTCGGTTCGCCAATTTTGTTTTATCGTATTTTTTCTATTGATCCTGAAGAATTTGACCCCTAGACTTAGGAATTTCCTTGATTGTTACGAAAATAATTTAAGGCCTAATTCCTAATAGATTGCTTGCAAATATAGATTTGTAATTGGACCTTATTAACAATTCACAATAAAATGTTATCTTGATTGATTGAGAGGTCATGTGTCGCTGAATGCGATATACAACGCGTGCATGATCCGTTGTGGTGGACACCGATCGACATCCGAGACCTGACATCGACCTCTCTCTCTGATCAGTTAACTACTGTGCTTCATGATCTAAAGAAATTGCTCGTCTAAGGATGTTTTCTTCTTGCATCATTTAGTTTAGTTTTAATTTTATCTTTAAATTTTAGGTTTTTATCAGTTGTGCCCCTCTGAAATATTGCAATTTCAGTTATACCCCTCTCTTTTTTGAAATATCAGTTGTGCCCCTACCTTCTTGCAAAATTCACAGTTCTGCCCTTCTGTTAAGGTAAAATAGGGGCATGACTGATATTACGAAAGGACAGAACTGTGAATTTTGCAAGAAGGTAGGGGAACAACTGATATTTCACAAAAGGAAGGGGCATAACTGAAATTGCAATATCTCAGAGGGACATAACTAATAAAAACCCTTAAACTTTTGTATGGATCACCCTACAGGTAGAGTGCTGACGACAAGTACACATCTCTTACTTTGCATGCATCATAGTGTTGAATCTCGCATCGATGTTTTTCGACTTCTCTCCCTGTTTTGGACTTAAAATAATCAGGAGATAGAAAAATTCATTAGGCATTGTTTGTTATTGAAAAATACCATAAAAAGTGAAAATCATAAAATTGGGAATGTTAATGCAAACTTGATCTGAAAAGACATCCCACTTAAAAATATGTCTTGGGAGAGTAATCCCCTCCTTGTTTGGTTTGCTTGTGCGAGAGAGTGACCTGTACACTAGGCTAGAGCCAGACCTGAACTCTCATTAGACTACTGGTCTTAGGGTTAGTCATTCTTCAGTGATAATCTCTCCGGTCTCCGGTAAAGCGGGCCGCGATGTCCTTAGTAGAGCGAGTTGATCGGGTAGCCGGTAAACGGTCCGCAACTTGTACTGGCTGGGAAAGATCTAGCTTCGGGATTGGGAAAGTCTCTTGGGAGCATCATGTTCCTAACAAATTTCTTAATCACTCTGCCAGACTGAATTATCACCTAAAATAAAATCGACAAGACTAACGACCAAACTTTCACGGTCATCAGCTCATCACTGAGTATTTGAATTGGTGGTTTGACTGCTGATCTTTTTTGTATCCAGATCTCAACCGTACTATTCCCAGATCACGATGATGGGCTGGAGGTTCCTTAGGCTGTCTTTGACAACACTCTCTCAAGCACTCGGACCCACTCATCTAGGGAGGTTTCGGGGAGCCTAGACCCACTCTCCGAACATGAGTTCGCTTCCGCCCTGTTCCCCCTCGACCATCCTTCTTCTAGTCTTGAGGTGCCCGAGCAGAGACCAACAACACAATATTTGTTCATATGATGGCACTTGAGTTCAGATATTTTGACCTTGCAGAGACCCGCGAGATGGCCAATAGTGATGGATGCACCGATGAGGAGCCCCAAAGTTCTACGTATGTTTCGGATTAGGGCGCCATCAAGAACACACTCCTAGCCTCCCTGGAGACGATGTAGAGACAGATCCGGGATCAGGGAGCATTTATGGCCGAGGTGCATTGGGAACTAGCACAGATGCAAGCCGATAGAGAGGAGCAACCAAGAGCAGCCGGTGGAGAGATTCCCGCAGGAGCACCTGCATGAGGAACAGGAGGACAACCAGAAGATCCGCAGGAGCCATTCAGACCTGCCAGACCGATGAGGGAGTTGCACAACCCTAGTGCAACCCTTACACACCATTGGATCCATCTTCCGACAATTCTGGGCGACTTCAAGCTCTGCCACCAGAACATTCAACTTTTGCCCAAATTCCATGGGCTTGCCACCGAGGAGTCGTATCTTCACTTGTTGGAGTTTGAGATGATTTGCAGCACAGTCCACGATAGATTTGTAGACGAGGATACCATAAAGATGATATCTTTTCCATTCTCCCTCGTTGACAGAGAAGCCTACTGGCTGAAATATTTAGGGAGATATGTGACTACTTAGGAGAAGCTATGGACTAAGTACTTGAACAAGTACTATCCACTCGGCCGGACTAATGCAGCGAGAGCTCTGATCAACAACTTGAGAATGATCCCCAACGAGCAGTTCCATGAGGCGTGGTATCGACTTCATGAGATCATTCACCGGTGTCCACACCATAACATATCTGATCCCAACTTAGTGAAGAGTTTCTTTTGTGGGCTAACACCAGAGCTGCAGGGGATTGTTAACGCTTCTTGTGGGGGCTCCTACTTCTCCAAGGATAAGGACCATGTATGGCCCATCTATGATGAGATGGCTGAGAACTATACAGTGATGTCCCAGACCCGGGTCTATACACATGAGCCCCTTCCACAGACCGTCTCCTATTAGAGGATAGCGCGGGTTGATGCGGGTCCATCTACTTCTTCGTCTGTTGCAGCACAGGCAGAGTCGTCGGCAGCTGACATGGGCATCCTCAATGAGAAGTTGGACCGAATAGAGATCATCGAGAAGAAGCAGTCCCATGGCATGGCACAGACTTTGAGTAACCTGAAGACCCATATCATGTGTCTTCAGGAGGCACAGATGACTTCCCAGACCTATCCCAGGTCACTGGCTGATCCTAGCAGCAGCAGCTCTTTGCAATACCGCCAGGTTCACTACATCCAGGCGGAGACGGTCCAACAGTTGCATCACTAATACTCTCAGCCACTACCATCTCAGGACACTCAGATGGTGGTGTACCAGCCGGATCATCCTAAGATAGTTCTTCCCACGTCCCCGTATGAGCAGGAACTGTTGACGGAAGTCAACGTGATTTGGTATGACCGACAACAGCCCGGGATCCGTTGATATCATCCCGTCGATATCATCCCGTATTCAGGTGGTCTGCCATAGGTACCTCATCCTAGCAACAACCTCCAGCTCAAGGTGGACAGAACAACCGACAGTAGCAGCAACAACCCCATTACTCCCAGCAGCCATTGTACCACTACTAGTCAGGTCCTCGTCCCTACCAGCAGGGACAACAGTGGAGGCATCAACCTCAACAGCAGTATTCTCAACCTCCCCTCACCAGTTCTAGTAGCAGCATCATTTCCAGCGGGGCAACCCATCCGGTTCTAATGGGCCAGCCTATGAGAACCCAACCCTTGATGATCTAGCCCGCCTACTCTCAGACCAGCATGCATCCTTTAGGTAGGAGATGGACGAGTTTTGCCAGAAGATGAGGGAGATATTAAAGGGCAAGGCTGCCATACCCGCTCAGATCGAGCCCAACCAGAACAACCTCAAAAGGAAATCTGAGCAGGTACAGTTCACAGAGACCACCACTCCTAGTGAGTCATTGGGTGATATTTCTTCATACACATTTCATGCTTATTTTGTGTCACTTAGGAGCAGTAGGATGCCACCGGTGGTGCCTCGTTTGAGCGACAACCCCATGATGAGCCAGGAGTGCCAGATGAGAAGGACAATGGTACTGATGATGACGATGGTGCTAAAGCCACCAAGGATGGTGATCCAGCCGACGATAATAACGCCATCGCTTCTCCAGATGTAACCGGTGGTACTGATGCCACCATTCGTCGTGATGCTAAGCCGGAGCGCGGTGTTGATGCCCCGAAGTCTGATTCCATGGGTGGTACTGATTCCACAACTTCTATTCCAATTGTGTTTCTTGCAGTTCTTGTATCTCAAGACCATATGAAAAAGAAAAAAAAATAAAGGAAAGGTTTCTTCATCTTCGAGTCCATATGTGATGCATGATGATCTTTGTATGGATTCCATTCCTTCTCACCAGCAGGAACCTTTTCCTATCCCTCTATTTGAGGAGGGCCTAGCCATCCTCTTCTTTCAGGCTCTCTGCTTGGCAAAGGGGAATAAAAAGAAAATAAAAAAAGAACCAGCAGTTAGAGTTCAGCCAGCAGATGATATATTCCACATTTAGCTGACTCTACAGGAGGCACTTGAGCACATCCCTCTCTTCCAAAATAACTTGAGAGAGAAGACCAGTATTCATAGGAAGAGAAGGAACCATCAGGAAGAGATCCATGTGCTCACTCATGCCACTTTCTTTGCCATACAGAACCATCTACCATCCAAGAGACCAGATGCAGGAGCTCCCTATATCAGATGCCACATTCATGAGCAGATATTTGATCGTACTCTATTAGATAGTGGTTCTTCCATTAACCTTCTTTTGACAGCATTACTCGACTGATTCGAGTTTGTCCCTTTTAGACAGAGCAGGACGATCCTTCAGTTTATTGATCGATCTGTCAAGAGGCTGAAGGGTTTGTTGAAGGATGTGGTAGTCACAATTCATGGCCTGAAATTCCCCGTGGACTTCGTTGTATTAGACATGGAGATCCCTGAGTCTGTGACATATACCCCCATCATTCTAGGATGTCCATTCTTGGCCACCACCCAGGCGGTGTCCGACCATGATAGCGGGAATGTGTACTTTCATGTCAAGGGTGAGAGTAGACAAATACGATTATCGACAAGACCAGAGCATGAGATTTAGCTTGCTCAGAGCAGTTCAGCGATGCAGCGCAGATGACAGAGGCAGAGCGAGACATCCACCGGGAGTGCGACTTTGTGATCACTAATGATGAAGCCGCTTGGTCTGACCCTGTTTCATGAGTCCTTATCTCACCTTTAGACACTAAATATTTGCATCTTCTAGCAAAGGAGAGTTCGGAGAGCACACTCTTGGCCGAGGACATTATTGAGGCTGACGATCGCGTTTAGGATAGAGAAGTAGATTTTGTTTCTTATGCTTCTGATTCAGATGCCTCAGATTTAGACATAGATTGGGACGATTTCGATGATTATTTACCATGTATGATTCCCACAGAGCCAACAACTAGGGTGGAGACTTAGTCAGCATTGAGTATAGACACACCAGCAGGGCCATCTTCACTAGATATTCATGATCAACGAGAGTTCTCACATTCAGATCTGGTTGCATTCACTCAGACATTCCAGAAGCCAGATTTTCCAGCTCCAGTTGCCTAGAGTTGAAGCCTTTGCCACAGTCGTTGAAGTATAGATTCCTTGCGGGCGAGCATGAGATGTACCCAATCATTATCTCAACAAATCTGACTAGAGAACAAGAATCTCATTTGATGGAGGTTCTTGAAAGGAACCGCAAAGCGATAGGATGGAGCGTAGTCGATCACCAGGGGATAAGTCCAACCCTGTGCTCCCACCATATCTATCTCGAAGAGGACGCGAAGACATCGCGTGAGCTGCAGCGATGGCTGAACCCGAATCTTCGTGAGGTGGTTATGAAAGAGATATCCAAATGGTGGAGCATCGATTTTATCTTCCCCATCTCCAACTCCAAGTGGGTTAGTCCATTGCATGTGGTGCCCAAGAAGACGGGCATCACCACAGTTGTGCATGAGTCGGGAGAGGAGATTGCTACCCAGGTACCTACTTCTTGGAGGGTCTGTGTGGACTACATACGATTGAATCTGGCCACAAAGAAGGATCATTTCCCGCTACCTTTTATTGTTAAAATTATAGAGAGGCTAGGTTGGAAGAGTCATTACTGTTTCCTTGACGGGTACTCCGGTTACAATCAGGTGTCCATAGCGCCCAAAGACCAGGACAAGATGGCATTTACCAATCCGTTTGGGACATATGCTTTCAGACGGATGCCCTTTGGTCAATGTAACGCCCCGACGACATTCCAAAGGTGCATATTTTCCATATTCTTGGACATGGTGGGTGACTATTTAGAGGTCTTCATGGATTATTTCTCGGGATACGATGATGGGTATGATGCTTGTCTTGATTTCCTAGACCGAGTGCTTTAGCGCTGCATTAAGGTGCTTCTTGTTTTATCTTGGGAGAAGAGTCACTTCATGGTGACTTAGGGGACAATGCTTAGTCATATCATCTCTAACAGGGCATGGAGGTTGATCCAGACAAGGTGGAGTAGGAAACTTAATCCACCGTCCAATCTGTGGCAGTTGCGGTCTTTTCTGGGGCATGTCAGTTTCTACGGACGTTTTATTCATGACTTCAGCGGGAATCCCTGACCGCTCACTGATCTGCCGACAAAGGACAATGAATTCATTGTAGATGATAAGTTTCTTTCGTCGTTCGAGACTCTCAAGAACCTAGTTTTTGAGGCTCCTGTCCTTAAGCCACCTGATTGGTCTCTCCCATTCGAGATCATGACGGATGCCTCTGATTTTGCTGTAGGGGTCATGCTAGGACAGAGGAGGGATGTATCACCATTTGCCATTCACTACGCTAGTCGTACATTGGATGCCGCCCAACGGAACTACACAATCACGGAGAAAGAGATGTTAGCTGTAGTATTTTCCTTGGATAAGTTCAGATAATATATTCTAGCATCCAAAGTGACTATCGATACTGATCACACCACCATCATGTACCTCATGGCAAAGAAGGATGCCAAAGTTCGATTGACCAGGTGGATCCTTCTACTCCAGGAGTTTGACATAGATATTAAGGATGCGCATGGAGTCAAGAATGTCGTGGCGGATCATCTCTCCGACTTGGAAAATCTTGAGGAATCCGAGCAGATTGAGACAATTATAGAGACATTCCCAGATGAGGCGATCCTTGCTATCGCCTCGCTCCCATGGTACATCGACATTGTGAATAATCTTGTTTCCAAGAAAGTTCTACAAGGTTGGCCCAAACAGCGACTTGAGACCTTTCTCGCAAAGGCCAAGTCGTACCATTGGGAGGATCCCATCATTTGTCATGAAGGAGGGGATAACATCTGGTGTCGGTGCATTCCTCATGAGGATCACCATAGCGTCCTCACATGTTACTACAATCTTGAGGCAGGAGGACATCATTCTAGGAGGAGAATAGCAAAGAAAGTGTGCCAATCCGACCTATGGTGGCCTTCCCTCTTCAAGGATTTTGATGAATTCATGAAGAGGTGTACTGACTGTTAGAGGATGGGCATCTATGGACAATGTGACATGATGCTGATGCAGCCCATTCACTTCTGTGAGGTCTTTAATGCATGGGGCATTGATTTCATGTGTCCATTCCCTTAGAGTCAGGGATTCGATTATATTATGTTGGCTATTGACTATGTGAGTCGTTGGGTTGAGGCCATTCCCGCCCGAACCGTGGATGCTAAGACTGTTTGCAGATTCTTGAGGATGAATATCATTTCATGGTTCGAGGTGCCTAGAGTTTTGATATTTGACGGGGGGTCTCATTTTATCAACGATAAGGTAAAGGCTCTTGCTAACGAGTTCAGCATAGAGAATCGAGTTTCCACTCTATATCATCCTTAGACCAAGGGTCTTGCTGAAGTATATAATATGGAGATCAAGATGATACTGCAGAAGGTAGTTTACCCAGACCGAAAGGATTGGTCACAGCTTTTGGACTCGGTCTTCTGGACATATCAGACTTCCTTCAAGACTCCTTTGGGTACGTCTCCCTTTTGTCTCGTTTATGGCAAGCCATGCCATCTACCTGTTGAGATTAAGCATAAGTCACTATGGGATGTCTCTGAGATATTATTGGATCCAGAGAGTATAGGTGATCAAAGGAAGGCAGAATTGGCAGCCCTGGAGGAGCATAGAGATACAACCTTTTCAAGCAGCTTACAATATAAGGAGAGAGTAAAGATACGACATGATTCTCATATAAGCCATAAACAGTTTGAGCTAGATCAGAGCGTACGGTTATTCGATGCCAAGCTTAGATTATTTATAGGGAAATTGTAGAGTAAGTGGAAGGGACCATAGTTGGTCTGAAAGGTGCATGACAATGGTTGTATCGATATATCTGAGATGTCATATGTGTCCACCTTCCGGGTTAATGGTTAGCGGCTCAAGCCATATCTAGATCATGATCCGCTGATCATTGATGTTGCCCCGACTCATTTTGCATGAGATGTGGTCTTTGACTCACATCATTTGCATCTTATGTCTGATTATCACCTTCTTCCGCCCTTATATAGATTTAGATGTCCTTATCACACATTCTTTTGTCTAACACCCCATTGGCATCTTATGATTAGGCTATACTTAGGTTGTACTTTACCCTAAGTATAGGGGTGCCAGATTTTTGATAATTCTTTTGATTGTTTTTACCTTTTGGTTACTGCCTATACTCAGGGATATTTTACCCTAAGTATAGGGGAGGTAGACCTTGCACATTCCAACCCTTGGTTTCCCCTTGAGTACAGACTCTGTACTTAGGATTACTTGATCCTAGGTATAGGGGGATCAACGAATTCTATTCTTTTATCATCATTGTAGGAGAGCCTTTCTTTTCACTTCCCAATACTAAGCACGAGTTATGTCTTCTTCATCGCTCTTTGATCACCTGAGGACATCGTTCGAGCTAAGTATAGGGGGTGTCGTATATATTACATATATACTTTAGCCATAACTTGTACTTTGTGTGAGTGCGTGATGACGTGGCCCTAGGCAACTTAAGTTAAGTAATATCTATGGTCGTTGCGACCCGAATCGCAAGGCACGATCAATCAAGAAAAATAAGACCACCTGTAAAAACTATCAAGCACGGAAATCAAAAGAAGTGGTCTCGTTATTTATTTAACCCGGTATAGCCACCAGGGTCGAACACAAGGAGCACGGGCTAAGCCTACGAAGTAGTCGAGAAATCAGGAAAGAAAATGCATATTTTTTGTGGTTTTTAATTTTCATATTTTTTTATATTTTCTAATAAGAAAATAAATAAGAAAATAAAAGAAATCATACTACAACAATTTTTATTAAGGCTAAAAAGGCTCAGAAATTCAAGATAAAAATATTTTTTATATTTTTTAAAATATGCAAGTGTTTTTGGGTATTTTATGAATTTTTTCAGATTTTTATATTTTTTCTAAAAATGAAAGAAAGCACAAAAATCGAAACAGTGTACAGCCTGGATGAAAAGGCAACTTTAAAATATCTAAAGTGCCTGAAATATCCTGATTGTATTTTTATGTCAAAATAGATAAAAATAACTAACTACAGAAATTGAAAACACATTTTTTTGATTTTTACAGAATTTTTAACAATGTTTATAAGGTTTTTTCTCTTTTACGATTTTTAAGGGTTTATAAAAGATATTTAAACAAAAATGTTGCTGAAATTAAAACAAAGCAAAACAAGTACACATGAATTTTTGTAGAATTTTTAGGGTATTTTTATTTTTTTGTGGATTTTTTATTTTAGACAGACACTATTTTTTGGGTTTTTGGTTTTTAGAAAATAGCAAATAAAATCAAACTACGTCACAAATATTACCAAAAATATTACATAGTAGCAAGATCTACTAATAATGTTAGGGGAATTTTTGGAGTAGATTTAATATTTATTTAATTAAAAACCAAGCACATAGGTTGTCAGGACCTAAATGCAAATAGTTTAAGTTTCATGCCTAAATCATAACACTCACAAAAAGTCTAGGGGTATCTCTGTAAAATATCCACAACATTTAAGTACATGCGCAATACAACGTTCACAGGGGCATAATTACAAAATCAGAAAATGTTTCCTTCAAGCACTAACATAAAAATGTCTAGGGCCAATCATGCAAAAACACCACAGTACGTGAGATCAAGCACGTGTCTCCAGACAGGAAGGACTAAAATGCAAATACTAGAAACCTTAGGGACTAAAGTGCAAATAGTTCAAACTACAACTTTATTTCACAAACTATAAAATAAAGCATAGAAAGTGCGAGGGGAAAAGTGCAATATACCCTTGCAGCACATGAGAGGCGCGTGGGGTCCACGTGGAGGCCGTTGGTGGGGGCGTGAATGTACAGCTCTGATCCGTTGTAGGTGTCAGATCTGATGCCTCAGAACTGGTCGTGATGTGGGTCGCAGATGCGCTAGAGTTGACATCCAACGGTCTGAAAAGTCTGCTGTGTCGGCGGTCCTAATGCAATCTGGAGGAGTTGGGATGATTAAACGGTGCTAGAGATGCTTGGACGAACAACGTCGGACGAACTTCACCGGAGCCTAGGAGATGATGCTCAGCTTCGATGTTCGATTGGGAAGCACATGAGTGGTTGTGGGAAGCTTTCACATCGAGTGAGCGGGCCCGATGGAGAAGCCACCAGTCGGATGAGTATGGCAAAGACAAAGGCCTGGAGCTGCTCCGACGAACCTCGGATGGGTGAAATAGGGGGTCCTGGTGCATGCAAATACCTGTAAGGGAAAGCTAGGACTCAGGGCAGTGTTTCGGTCTGGGTTATTGGAGCTAGAAATCAAACAAGCGGAGGGGGGCGATGATCGATCTCCGGCGAAGGTGGTAGGGGAGATCTAGGCCCTAATCTTGACCTGATGGTCGAGGCTAAAGGTGACCAGATTGTGGAGCTAGATAGGGGGAGAGTGTGCAGGTCTATCGAAGCGGCTGGATGTGGAAAACGAGGCTCCGACCGGCTGGTCGGAGGAGGTGAACACTCGACAACGATGAACGGAAGGATTGAATCGAAACTGAAAAGGCGAAAGAGATAAAGGGTACCTAAAGGTCAGGGATTGCTCCTGAGCTCCAGGCGAAGGTGACCGTCGGGGTGATGGCCTCAACTTCGATGCAGAAGGCGGGGGAGGCTACTTGCGATGGAGGTCTGGCCACGAAGGTTGAGCATCAGCTCTGCTGCACCAAACCGAGCGCCGAGCAGTACTCCGAGCAGCTCTCACTCATCTGGAGGTGGCTAGGGTTCGAGATGGGAGCGAGGCACAAGCTGCCTCTCCTGGGAGGTAGATGAGAGATTTTATAAGGTTCCTAGGAGGCTGGAGAAATCGGCAAGGGCACGCAAACCGAGGGAGATCCGTGCCTTCTAAGGGATCCGCGAGGATCCTCGATCCTAGGAGAGTCCACGGGAGAAACATCGGGGTGAGGGGTTGCGTGATCCGCCCGAGAAAAATCAAAGAAAATGGTCCGGTGAAGCGATTGGGTCGAGTCAATCCTGGGAAGAGGGGGTTGACCCGGGTCAACAACATGACGTGGACCAATCATAAAAATGGAATATACAAAATACTTACAAATTAAATAAAAAATAGTAAATGACTTTAAATCAAAAAGTGCATAAAATGAAAAATGTTTGTTATTTTTCAAACTATTTTTCTGTGATTATTTATTTATTTATTTGAAAAATAAATTAGTCTATATATTGTATAGTATATTATATACACGTATAATATACCTATGTATTTTATACAAATATTTTTATTTTGTTGTTTTTACATAAATACCCAAATTTTATATTTTATTTATTTTCAACATAATTTTTTGAGTATAAAATAGTTTATTTTATTTTATTTTTTATTTACAGGTATATAATAAATAAAGAATAAAACATAAATACATGTATTATGTACAAGGGAGAGAGAATTTTATTTTATTTTTTCTAATTTTTGTTTTATTTTTAGGAATATATACAATGAGGTAAAAAGAATATTTTTATTTTTATTTTAGCAAAAATAATTATTTATTTACACACATGCTATGTACAATCTAGAGTAGGCCCTATCTCTCTCTACTTGTTTTATTTGGCGATCAGGTCAATGCTTGACCCTCTCCCAGGGTTCGGGTCACTCTGTTTTTATTCTAAATATCTCCTTCCTTTTTATTTTTTTTATTCTTTTATTTTTGCACAAATATATGCTAATTATGTAATATTAACACATGCATGCGTAATGATAACTTATCGTATTTACATCTATTTACATGATGCTTTGCCAAGATAAATAGCTAATATAAAAGAATAAAGAGTGATGATCAGTGATTCATCAGTGTGTTAAAAAATAAAATGGCTAAGATCAAAAGTTTAAAAATCACAAAAAGTTTAAAATTTTCCTGTATATAAAATTTTTTCTTGCACATACATAGTTATTTATAAAATCTATTTTTGTACAAATATTTGCAAAAATGATTTGTTTGTAAGATTTGTGTAAATATTTTTGTATCAAAATTATGTATATAGTACAAAATTTTTGAAAAATGTTAGAAAAATAAAAGTTTGCAAAAAACCCTTGTGTAAATGTTTGTAAATAGTTTGCAAAACTTCTGCATTCATGCATGCATTCAATATTTCCAAAAAAATCACATTTTCAAAGATTTTTCATAAAAAGATTTTTGTGTATATTTGTATATTCTTCTGAATCATAGTTGACATTTAAACTAGTCATGAATTAAATTGGAAAATGGAGCTTGGTTAAGACTTTAATCCACCTAATTCTCAGAGGAACCTTATAGGATTTGGGGTTAAGAATTTTTAGGTCCATTAGTGACTTAATTCTTTGAGTCCACTGGGCTATGTTCACATGTCATCTTGATGAGCGTTAGTAGAACACTTAACAACGCATGCATGACTCTCACAAACAATGGCTTTACTTGGTCCGGCACTTTACACTCAGCTCCACACGGATGAGGTGGTGAGGAGGTAGTTTCCTTTGGCATGGGGTAGCATACGGGGGTAGTAATTCTAGGCGGAACCTCTCATCTTCCTTTAGGGAGGGAAGTGCACCTCAACTTGGTCTGGCGGTGTTGAGGTCTAAAGTCAGGAGTTGTGGTTTGCAACAGTGCTTCAAAAGAAGGATAGTTTGCATGCCTCATAGAAAATAAAATGCTTGTCAGAGTATATATAGTCAAATAAAGCAAAGCTTATGTTACAACTTCTCCTCTCATGAAGCTTGCAGCGGGAGACTTAGATACATTAGTTGGGCTCCTAGGGATACGTGGTTACACTGGCCACGGTCCATTCTATCCTTTCCCCCCTCTTCTTGAGTCGGTTGAACTTGAACTTAAAAGGGAATACCCCGCTCCTCAAGGAAAGAGCTGCTAGACTAGGGAATTAGAGTTACCTTGTTGAGGGAGGTTGTTGCCTTGTCATTTCTAAGGTGGGGAGCGACATATCACTAACACCGTACAAGGAAAGATACATGGTCATTAGAGTTTACATATGTAGACTTGTTCTGATCTGGGTTTTTGAGGAGTCTTGACCTTAGAATAGTGGAACTTAGAGGTTGTTGAGTCTTAAACGTAGATCCCAATAAAGTTTCGACAAACTAATAATCCAAAGGTCTGATTGAGCACCATACTTCAATTTAATGAAGACAAGTTTAATAATCAACCTTGGTTCTCCTTCTTTTTCTTTTCTTTCCTTTTTCACTCCTTTTTTCAAATAAGTGTTTGCTAAGGGACTAACAAAGGTAAAGTACAGGGGGTGACGAATCCTTGATTCTCACTCTTTATTCTTTTATTTTAGCTATTTATCTTGGCAAAACAACAAGTAAATACCTGTAAATACAATAACATAGCATTATGCATGCATATGTTAACCTTGCATAATTGGTATGTATTTGTGCAAAATAAAAGAATAAAGGAAAATAAAAAGGAAGGAGGTATTTAGAATAAATACAGAGTGACTCGAATCCCAAGAGAAGGTCAAGCCTTGACCTGATCAGCAAATAAAATAAGTAGAGAGAGAGATAGGGCCTACTTTGTATTGTACATATGAACTATATTTGTAAATAAATATTTTTGACCAAAATAAAATTAAATTATTTTTTACCTCCTTGTGCATATTTCTAATAATAATATAAAAATAAAATAAAAATCAGAAAAATTAAATAAAATTAAAATTAAAAAAAAACAAAATCTTCTTTCATTGTACAAAACACATGTATATATATCACATCCCCTACTTTATTTTATACTTGCAAATAACCTCTAAAAATAAAATAAAAATCATTTTGTACTCCTAAACATATATTGAAAATAAATAAAATATAAAATTAGGGAATTTGTGTAAAATAACAAAATAAAAATAATTGTACATAATGCATAGGTATATTATACCTGTATATAACACTATATATTGTATACACACTAATTTATTTTTCATAAAAATAAGTAAAAATCGTAGAAAAATTCCTTCAAAAATAATAAACATTTTTCGTTTTATTCATTTAAATTCATTTATTATTTTTAATATAATTATCTTTATTTTTCTCTTCTGTTTTGTCCTTTAACGTATTTTGTCCTATTCCAGGCCTCTCCTGATTGGGCCACATCATTTTGTTGATTGCCAGTCAATGTCTCCTTCTAGGTACCCGATTCGCTTTGCTGGAGCCTTTTCTCCCATTTTTCCTGATCGGGTCAGGCCTGCTCTCTATCCGATTTTTCGCTAGAGCCTTATCCTAGGATCCATGTCCCTCGCAGATCCTTAGGTAGGTGCGGATCTTCCTAGGTTTGCGTGCTCTCGCCTGATCATTCTAGCCTCCAGGGAAGCCTATAAAGTATCTCCTCTGCCACCGCAGCTCAATAAATCGTGCCTCATTCCTTCTTTCACCCCTAGACACCTTCAATTGAGTAACAACTGCCGATGAGCATCTTCGGATTAGAGTTTGGCGGCGTAATCACGCATCTAAGCTATTTGGCCGGAGTCCTCCGCCGCGTCCAATCTCCCTACCTTTTTCAGCACAGTCGAGGCCACGACCCCGCGTCTCCACTCCGCCTGACCTTGTTGAGCTCATTAGCACCCTCAAGTAACCTATCTTCCAAACCTATTTTCCCTGACCATTGAATCTTCCATTTAACATCCAGCGTAGTTCAGTTGCTCCAACCACCCTGGTCAGAGCCCCATTTCATCTTTGAGTCCGTATCGATCAACCTATATATGAATGCAACACCTTGCACCGCAGTCTGATCCCCTTTAGCATCGACCCTCAGGTCGAGATTACGGTGGCGACTCCCTCCCTTCACCTCCGCTTGTAGTCAAACTCCATTCCCCCACGCTTTACGCACCTATCTTTGCAATAAAGTTGATCGGAGACACGCCTCAAGTCTCCTCTATCCTTTGCAGGTCCTGGTTCGCACGAAGGAGGCTCTTTGATCCCCTAGCTGCTAAGGCGGAGCTCCCCCAGGTGGCACTTCATCATCACGACCATCTAGCCATTACTGCCTCCAATGGAACACTCCATCAGACGCGGAGCACCACCACGATGCTACAGACTCCTTCAGTGGACTCATCAGATCGGTGGATCGCCTCCAATGGCTGATCGAAGTTTGCCCTGGGGTTGTTCTTCCAGCATCCTCGTCTGCCATTGGATTAGTCCCCTCCTACCAGAGCATATCACAACTGCCCAACAAAAATGCTGTTGCGATCGTTAGATCAGCACAGTACCATCAGATCCAGCCGTACGTCCGCGACAGCCTCTGCACCATCTCGTGAACCTGGGGAGTGATCAGAGTCATACGCCCATGACGGCTCCAGAGTGTTCCACATGCCTCGTACTTTTATGCGTAGCTATTTAGTCCAATAAAATAAAGGTGTAGTTCAAATATTTTTTAGTTTGGACCTCATATTTTTAGTATTTGCATTTTAGTCCTTCTGAACCTGAGACATGTGTGTGCTCACGTGATTTTATGGTGTTTTTGCATATTTTCTCCTAAACTTCATGTATGTTACGTTTGGAATGAATGTTTTCTGATATTTGCATTTACACCCCTGTGAGGCGTGATTACATGTTGCACATGTGTTTCCTAGGCTTTTTGCATTATTCTCCCCGAGCTTTCTATGTATGTTATCACTTGGCCTAGAACTTTCTCTTAATTGCAAGTAGGTCACTGCAATCTGTATGTGTTGTTTTTAATCAAATAATTACCTAATTAACTCCAAAATTTCCGTAAAAATTATTGTTAGCTCCTGCTAACACGTAATATTTATGGTAATTTTTGTGAATTAATTTAGTATCATTTGATATTTTCTAAAAAAAGACACATAAAAATTGCTCTATCTGTTTTATAAAATACCTAAAAATTATAAAAAGGTGTTCTAAATTACAAAAAAAATCAGGGTCTACTTGTCTTTGTATGCTTTACCTCAAAACCCTTAAAAAAACCTTAAAATTACAAAAGACTCAAAAACTCATAAAAATCATTACAAAATCTAAAAAAAATCAAAAAATTTAGGATTTCAGTTTCTGTCGGTAGATATTTTTATTTACTTTTTCATAAAAATCACAACCAAGACATTAGAGTGCTTTTAATATTTTAAATTTGCCTTTTAGTCCAGGATGTACACTGTTTTCCCTGTTTGCCTTTGTTTGATTTTTATAAAATCTTGTAAAAATTGAAAAAATCCTATAAAATTACCAAAAACATTTTAATATTTAAAAATCATAAAGATATTTTTTTCTGATTTTGAATTTTTTGACCTTAATGAAAATTGGGAAGGCTTGCTTTAGTGCTTTATTGCTTTATTTATCTTGCTTGACTTTTCTTCTTTTTTTAAATAAAAATTACATAATTAAAAAATACAAAAATATGCTTTTATTTGTCTGATCACGATTACTTTATAGGTTTTACTCATGCTCCTTGAGTTCGACCCTGATCGCTAAACCAAGTTAAAAATATAGCGGAGACCACTGACATTGATTTTGTGCCTTGATTGACTGATTTGAGTGGTTTCGATCATTCTTGATTGAACTTTGACCTTTTGATCGGGGTCGCAATGACCCTCTGATTATTTTATTCCCTAACCCGAGTCCTGAGGATGCTCATCAACCATCACTGATCCCGATGCCTCAACCGAGTCCGCCTCAGTGCCAACCTGTCCAACACGTGTACTACATGAAGGCTTCGGAGCAACCCCATAATCCTAGACACAGATGGTTGTGTATCAACCAGAGTCCCAACCTGTCTATTTTGAGCAGTTCTTCCCACCTCCATTGCTGCTTCACGAAGTCAATGGTGTGTGGAATAACGTGGAGCAACTGACCTATCCTCATGGACATTTTTCAAGTCAGAACATGGCAACATGCCCTATCACCAGCAGCAGGAGGGTGGAAGACCCTACCGGTCCTCTCATCAACAACAACCTCCTTATGAAGGCAACACCTGGAGGTAGAATTATTAGCAGGGTCCTCAGTAGCCCGGATACCGCAACCATGGATATCATCAACAATAGCCATGTGCTCAATATCATCCTCAATACTCACAGTTTTCATCTCATCCTCATCCCCACCATTCTTCTCAGGGATACTAGCTGTAGTCTCACCAGCCTTACAAGAGTCAGAAACCCTAGAAAGGGAATCTTTTGAGATTATGGCGGTAAACCCAACCCTTTCCTGCCTAGAACAATTGATGAAAAATATGGTTTAGATGAACCAGAAGATCGACGATCTGACAACCACGAAAATGAGCATTCCAGCTCAGGGTGAGGCAAACTAGAACAAATTCCGATGGAAGGAGCAAGTAGCCGGTAGTGTCCAACCTGATTCAAGTGAGTTCAATTGCTTTTTATCTAATGTTGTTACTATTAGGAGCGGTAGGACACTCCATCCATCAGGGACGACGAAGGGAAATCATCCTACATTTGATGGGGAATCGTTAGTCCAGCCAACACAATGGCCGAGCAACATTTTTGGAGCAGCACCACCAGTAGAAAAATCACAAAAAATGAAGAAAATACCAAAACACAAAAGGACAATAGTAGACTCGATGGAGACCATCTTGGATTGGAGACGCTTACACATACCATAGAACTGACATTAATCTTGAAGAATCTTGCACCTGCAGCGGATCCAAAGCCAACACACGAAGTCGAGCTTGTATTTTTTGGTCCACATCTTGCAGATGATTACACACATGTTTGTCATCTACCTGTAACAATGATATGGACAAAACTTTGAATGATACAGTTTCAGATTCTGTAAATATGCCTTTTCCAGAAGCAATGAAAAACACAAAAAAAATAAAAAAAAATTGAAAAATGCTTTGTCTGATCCTGCCATTGTAGAAATTACTCAAAATTTGATCTTGAATATGCCTCTGATGAAAACTCTTGAGTACATGACGATTGTAGAGAAAGTATTGAAAGACGCATGTACAACTAGGTGCAAGTCTCATCCTCACAATACACAGAGTCAAAGTGGCAAGTTCGAAAAGCATATCCTTACAATGGCCACAATCAATGCCATCAGCAATCTCCCGGACAAAATGCCAGATAAGGGAGCACCACTCGTTCATTGTCAGATGTTTAACCAAGAGTTTGAACACACTTTGCTCAACAACGGGTCTTCTATCAACTTATACCGGCTTCACTGCTCACAGAGTTAGGGTTGCTCAAACCTACAAAGATGATTATGTAATTCGTAGAAAAACTTGTCAAGCGGCCTAGGGGCATGTTGGAGGACGTAATTGTCACGGTTCAGATGATGCAATTCCTTGTCGATTTTGTTGTGCTAGACATGGATGTCTCCATGCCTCTACTCCTTACCCCCATCATCCTTGGGCGGTTGTTTCTGCGAACAACCAATTCAATAGTGAATTACGACACTGGATAGATAACGTTCAGCTCCAGCGATAGCAAAGTTAAGATAGAGACCGTATCTGATGCAAAGCCTGTAAAGGGAGTAGTGCAACCGACATGTAGGTGATAGACCATTCTGAAGACTACGACTTTCTTTCTGAAATTCAAGATACCAACCTATTTATGGATGATCATGAGATCCATTAATTCCTCTGCCCTGAGGAAGGAATGGAGAATGCAGTTGAATTTTTCCTTGTCGATAATGATGAGATTCTTGTTGAATCACTTGATGAGGTTTTTGTAGAGCTTATGTGCGCTCAAGATCAAGAGTAGATCATTGAGGATGTCTATAATGAAGAGGATATTATTGAAAACTTCTGTGAATTTTTTAATGAAGAGGTTGAACAAAGCATTTTGGACACCACACAAATCAAAGAACCACCATTGGTTATGATAGCCGAAGTCACCGTCGAAGCAGCTCCCACTCCGCCTGAGCTGAAACAACTACCCTATAATATGAAGTATTCCTTTCTTGTTGGTGAACCTAACATGTACTTGATCATCATCAATGCCCATATATCCGAAGACCAAGAATCTCGTCTGATGGAGGTTCTTGAATGAAACTGCAAGGATACTGGTTGGAAAACTTTGGATCTCTATGGGATCAACCCTTCCCTTTTCTCGCATCGCATTTCCTTGAGGAAGACAACAAACCCTCCCATGAATTTCAGAGAAGGCTGAACCCAAACCTTCAGGAGGTTGTCATGAAAGAAATTCAAAAATGGTGCGATGTGGGATCTATAAATCCCATCTCCGACGGTAATTGGGTGAGCCCTCTGACGTTGTACCGAAGGAATCAGGGTTCACCATTGTGAAGAATTATAGAGGAGAGGAGAACACGACTATAGTACCCACTTCTTGGCGAGTATGCATAGATTACAGAAGATTCAATCTAGCTACCAAGAAAGACCAATTTCCATTGCCTTTCATTGACCAGATTCTCGAGAGACTGACCATGAAGGAGTACTTATGCTTCTTAGATGGATACTCTGGATATAATCAAGTTGCTATGTCTCCTAAAGATCAAGAGAAGACTACATTCACCTGTCCATTCGGTACATACACCTTTAGACGGATGCCGTTTAGGTTATGCAATACCCCAGCCACATTTCAGAGGTGTATGATTGTAGTTTTTGTCGACATGGTGGGAATTTTCTTGAAGTCTTCATGGACAACTTTTCGATCTACGAGGACTCCTTTGATCAATGCCTTGATTACTTAGAACGAGTCTTGCGGAGGTGCTGCAAAGTAAATCAAGTACTCTCGTGGGAGAAGAGTAATTCATTGTGACTAAAGGAATTGTACTAGGTCACATTATATTTAAACATGACATGGAAGTTGACCCAGCAAAGGTGGAGGTGATTTCCAGCCTAGAGCCACCGACAACCCTTAAGCAGGTCGGGTCATTCTTAGGCCATGTCAGTTTCTATTATCAATGATTTCAGTAAGTTGGCCAAACCCTTGATAGAGCTTCTAGGTAAGGAGAATTCATTGTCGATGATCATGTGCTCCTTGCCTTTAATCAGTTGAAAGAACTCATCACTTAGGCCCCTATATTATAGCCATCGATTTGGATACAACCTTATGAGATAATGACTGATGCGTTAGATTATGCCATCAGCGTCATTCTTGGATAGAGGAAGGATAACATCCCATTTGCTATTCACCATGCTAGTCAAACGCTCGATGAAGCTCAAAGGAATTACACAGTCACTGAGAAGGAGCTGCTAGTGGTAGTTTTTGCCTTGGAAAAGTTCAGATCCCACCTCCTTGAGTCCAAGGTTATCATATATACAGATCACTCGACCATCTTGTACTTACAGCAGAAGAAGGACGCCAAACCATGTGTAATCCGGTGGATCCTTCACCTCCAGGAATTTGATCTAGAAATTCGAGATAAACCTGGGGTCAAGAATATAGTGGCCGACCACTTGTCCAAACTTCCGGAGCCTGAATCCTCTGAGCCGAACCTGCAACCAATCACAAAGACCTTTCCAGATGAGGCAATTTTTTCTATCATCTTGCTTCCTCGGTATGCTGATATTGTGAACTATCTTGCATCCAAGATAACTCCACAAGATTGGTCGAAGCTGAAAGTAGACATTTTTGTCTAGAATCCATTTTTACTAGTGGGAAAATCCATATCTATTCCGTGAGGGGGTAGATTGCATCTAGAGGAGGTGTATTCCTCAGGAGGAAATTCCAAGTGCCCTTGCCCTTTGTCATGATAAAGAATCAGGAGGATACCATTCAGGAAGACGTACGACATCAAAATTTCTTCAGAGTGGCCTTTGGTGGCCTAAATTATTCAAGGATGCAGAAGACTACACCAAGCATTGCACTGACTGCCAAAATATGGGCTACACCATAGGAATGGGAGATACGATGCCTCTGAAGATCATTCAGATATTAGACATCTTCTATGCTTGGGGAATCAACTTTATGGGCCTATTTCCAAACAACCAGGGCTATGAATATATTCTGCTTGCTGTCGACTATGCGAGTCACTGGGTGAAGACTATTCGCGCTTGAACCATCGATAGTTAGACTGTCTATCGATTCTTAAGAGATTACATCATTGCACGGTTCGGGATCCCTAAGGTTCTAATATCAGATGGGGGTAGCAATTTCATAAATAGAGAGGTGAAGAAGCTAACTCAAAAAATCCTACATAGAACATCGTGTTGCTTCACTGTACCACTCACGGTCCAATGGCCTAGTTGAATGTTCAAACAAGGAGATAAAGACCATTCTGCAAAATCTTGTGCGTCCGGATCACAAGAACTGGTTTCATCTACTTGATTCAGTTATTTGGGCTTACAGAACTACGTACAAGTCCCCATTAGGAATGTCTCCCTATCGCCTTGTCTACCATCTTCTCGTTGAGCCGATTCATAAATATTTATGGGTCATTAACATCTGCAACTTGGACTCTGAGAAAGCCAGAAAGAATCGAAAAGTAGATCTGAAAAGATTATCAGAATTTAGAGATTATGCATATGAAAACATCCTGATGTACAAGGAGAAGGTCAAAAAGTGGCACAACAAGCATATCCGTTGCAAGTCCTTCGAGCCAGGTCAGAAGGTGTGGTTGTTCGATGAGAAAATGAATATCTTTCTAGGTAAGATGAAGAGCAAATGGACTGGGCCATTAACAGTGAGGCGTGTGCTTGCAATGGAAGCGTGATGATAACTGGTTTGTTAGCTGATGCACAACCATTTGTGGTCAACGGACAGCTTTTGAAACCATATCTTGAACATGGCATATTTTTGTTTGTCGTTGACTCAATCCAAGTGATTTATGATGATGAGCTGAATATTTCCATAGCTGCAGTCGAAGACAACGCCAATTAAAACATTTTTGAATGACTTTTCTTCTTTTCAGTCTTTAGTTTCTTTTTCTCTGGAAAAGGTGTTACCCCCTTCATCATGGTTGTACTTAGGACGTACTTTGTCCTAAGTATAGGTGGGTGTTCACCCCGAGTTGTTCAAATATCTTATTCTTCTTTTCTTCTTTTCTACTTTTCATTTTCATTTTTCTTCCAAAAAGGTGTCGCCCGTTTTTATCACTCTTCTATACTGAGGACATACTTTGTCCTAAGTATAGAGGGGTGTGCACCCTGATTTCTTTCATTCTTTGATCCTCTCCACTGTCTCCTCTTCTTGTCTATATTTAGGGATATCTTACACTAAATATATGGGGACACTGTCAGAGTACAATCTATTCATTCCCACCCTTGACCCTCCCTGCCTTGTGTACAGTCTGCGATATTTAGGATTATTTGATCCTAAGTATAGAGAAGATGATCGACTTCTCATTTTTTTATTTCTTCATTCATTTATTCTTTAGGCTTTTCTATACTCAAAACGAGTTACGTCTTCTCTTTTCCTCTCTGATCTATGAGGACATAGCTCAAGCTAAGCATAGGGGGTCGTATATACTGCTTATATACTTTAGCCATAACTTGTACTTTCATATTTTAATAATAATTATGGCTACAAAATATTGTATAATATACTATGAAATTCATTAAAATCACTTAATAAAAAAGATGCGTATTATTCCTCAAATTCTTTTTGTACTTTTTGATTAATAAATTAGTCAAAATATTTTTTGAAAAATGTTTAAAAAATACTTTGAAAATCTTTTTGAAAATCTTTTGAAAACTATTTGGAAAATGTTTTGTTAAATATTTTTAACCTTTGTAAAATTGTTTTGTTTGTACGAATTTATTTTCTTTGTATGAAATAAAAATATTTGAAAAACTACTTGCTAATGGTCTGAAAAAGGATTGTAAAAATACTTTGAAAAATCTATATATATCATTTGAAAAACTACTTGCAAATGGTTTGAAAAAGGGTTGCAAATGATTTTCAAATATTTGTAATGTATGTAAAAATTATTTGGACTATAGTTTTCAAAAATTATTTGAAAAATCACTTTCAAATAAGTTTGAGGAATAGATAAATCACATTAAAAGACTTTATGTACATATCTATAAAAAAGGATCACTTATCCCTTGTAAATTCTTAGAAAAAAAACCAACCATGTAAATATAAGATGCGTCCCCATGTAAATATTTGTACCTATTTCTATCCAAAATCTTTGTTTTAAAAAATCACAAAAACATTTGTAAAACCAAAAAAATCCAAAACATTTTCAAAAACTAAAAATCCAAAAATATTTGTATAATATTTTTCAAAAATCCATAAAAAGTTCAAAACTTTGAAAATTGCATCACAAAAATATTGTGGACATAGCATTTGCAAGGCATTCTCATTTTTCGGATTGAGTTTGATAATTGAATAAGTATAAATAAAATCCGAAGATTGGAGGTTGGTTGGACCTTAATCTACCTAATCTCAGGAACCTTATAGGAGCTGGAATTTAGGTATTTCAGGTCTAGTTGACTTAATTCTTTGAGAATCGTGAGACTTGGTTCAATGTATTCTTGATTTCCTAAGTAGACTATTTCCGAACACACGCACAACTCTTACTTTAAATGACGTAACTTAGACACCTGCACCTTTCACTTGGCCCAACTCAGATAGAGGTGGTGAGGAGATTAGATTTGCTAGTATGAGACACAGACACGTGGAAACATTTGTTAGTATGAGACGCGCACACGTGGAAACATTGTGGTGAGGAGATTGGATTTGCCAGTATGAGACTCACACACGTGGGAACATTTATTCTCGTCTAGGGAGGGAAGTGCACCCCAACCCATCCAGTAGCAGAGACATCTAAAGACATGAGAGTGTGGGTTGAAATAATGCATCAAAAGAGGGATATTCTACTAGATCAAAGTGAAAAACTCCTTATGTAAATGCTGCTGTATATAGTATTAAAAAAATCAGAAAAAGCAAAAACTCCAAAAAAGTGGACAGCCTGATTGAAAATAAAATGCTTCCCGAAGTGTACATATTTATATAGTCAATAAGAAATCTTGAGCTTCAAAGTCATACCTTGTGAGCCTACAGTTGGATGACTTGACTACACAAGTCATGCATCCTAGGATAGGTAGCTACATTGTCTACCATTTATTCTTCTCTTCATCCCCTCCTCGTGAGCTGGTTGTCACTTGAACATAGAAGGGAATACCCCGCTCCTCGAGGAAGGAGTTCATGGATTGGGAAATAACTGGGTTGTCATGCTGGAGAAGTCACTCTCTTTGTCATTACAGTTGGGGAGAGCCACCATTACATACATTGTACAAGTCAGATTTAGAGTCATAAGGGTTTGTGTATGAGTTGAAATATTCTAACCTGACTATTGAGGAGACTTGAGCAGAGTTTTGAGATTCTCGAATAAAGTTGTACTTCAAATTCGATTCCCAATAAGGTTTCACCCCCACTAAAACTTCAAAGGTCCGACTTAAGCTCCAAACTTTGATTTTGTGAAGACAATTTTGAGTATTAAACTTAATTTACTTTTCTTGCGTTTTCTTTTCCTTTTTTATTTTCTGCACTTATTGCATTAGTCTTTGCTAGGGACTAGCAAAGGCTAGTATGGGGGGATGAATACCTATTTCATCACCTTTATTCTATCATTTTGGCCTTAAAACCCTAGCTAATGCATGAAAATAGCCCTAATTTGAACAAATTAACATTCTTTGCTGTATAAAATGTGTATAACATATTATTTTTAATGCCAATATTATAAAATAATGAAAAGAAAAGAAAAAGAATAAAATACCAAAGGTATTTTATGACACTAAACCTCAAGACCGAGGCATCTCGATGACTAGGTCGTCAAGAAATAAAGTAGGGAGAGACAAGTTCAAATAATACAATAAAAATCTCATTTATTAATTCATTTTTAGGACCCATTTTACTTTTTATCTTTATACATAAAATAAAGAAACTTTGAACGTGAAAGTCGCAGATTATATATATATATATATATACATAAAATTGACTTTATACAAAAAATAAAACAAGTGTAAAAGTTATAGTCTGAATAAAATTCCAAAATCCCAACTTCCTAGACTCATATATCTCAAATAAAAACTCAAAATGTATCAAAATCACTTTTAACTGTATATAACATTTAATAAGCTACTTAATGAAGGTAGTTTCATATTTTTAAAGTGTGTAAAAGTTAAGTTTTGGACCCCTATTATACAATATACCCGAATAAAATGTTCATTTTATCTATTCCTTATTATTTTTATAATTTAATAATCTTATAATTTTGTAAATATTATTTATATCATATGTGCGTATTAAAACTAGAATAAAACCAACAATAAAACATTAAAATAAAATATGAAAATAAAAAACAAAGATGAAATACCTATACTTATACCTATATATTATATATACATATTTATTTAAGTGTATATATTATATTAGAAAAATAAATAAAAATATATATAAGTATATAAAAATAAGTTATAACTATATAAAATAAGAAAATTAAATAATCAAATCAAAATCACAAAATAAAATAAAATACTTATAACATAGGTAAATTTACCTATATTTAAACCCTAAAAACTAACTTATAATTAAGGACCTCTAAAAAATAAACAAATATCATAATAAAATAATATAGAATATAAGAAATATTTTTTATTTTATTACTTTAATTTAATAAAAACTTCTATTAGAATTTATAGTCTATTTTCAGATCGGATTTTTCAGGTTCGTCCATGTGGACCAATAAGATCATCTCGTGAGTTGACCAATGTCAACTCCTCTGACCTAAGCCTGCGCCTTGTCAGATGTAGTTTTGACCGCATATTCTCCCTTTTATCCAAGTCGATCTGAGCATCGACTTCGTTTGATCCCTTCCGCACTTTTAAACCTCGATATTTGGTGGTTCACGCTGACTCGATTCCTAGAGCTTTGGATCACTGTGTCGCTTAGATACCCTCATTCTTTGTCCTTGCTCCATCACCTGTACCAAAGTCCACTTCCGCCAAAAATTCAAACTTTATCCTTCTTCCACCTAGAAACCTTAGGGTAAAGTTTTGATTCGTGCTCCTGGTGGCAGCATGAGTTCAATCGACCCTTTTGGTTGTCGTTCTGGTGTTGAATCAAAGAGGTCCACCACTCTGTCTCCTTCTTGGCCAGTCTCTTGCTTCTGGTCATGTAACGCAGGTGAGCTTCTATTTCGTTCACAGTTTTCATTTCTTAGACTGGAATTAGCATAGAACCCCCGTCTATCGCACTTGATCCCGTTCGCAAATACAAAAAAATCATCTTTCACCAACTACGTTCGAGACGCTCCACCTCGCCTAACGCCTCCACAAGCTTCCCCTTCACTTCATGCACACCCCACATGCCTTCACGCACCCATATCCACTGCAGATCTGGAGATCAGGTGCTCCAATCCACCACCTTGTTGGAGCACCCTCACCTGAGCTACCTTGTCTCCATTCCACCCATAAGCACCCCAGGGCCCCCGTTTCTCTTGTTCGAGCTTTCATTTTAGGACTTAGAGGCCAAACGACCGTCTTGATGTAGATTTTGCAGAAGTTGGAAGCACCTGGAGGCTCCATCCTTCCTCGAGTTCATTTGACATCATGAAAGCTCCAGGTGCTCATCAGGAACCATGGACCGACGCGGAGGAGCCCAAGTTCATTGGCACCAAATTTGAGCCTCCCAGGAGGATGGACAAAGGAGAGAACGTCGATCGAAGCTTGGGCGATGCGTGTTCTTGGAATGTTCTTCCATCGAACCTCTCTGTCATTCGTTCAGACATCCACGCATGATGCTCTAGACACCATTGTCCTCACTAGATCTCTCAGATCAAGAGCTAGGATTTAATCCTAGCCATCCGCTATGAACCATCATCACACTCGCAGGAGTCGACACGTGGATTAGTGAGCCAATCATAGCCATCCGCTCCAACACGTTGTTGGGTATTTTGCAACTCGATCCCATCCTTTTTTGTATTTATTAATTAGTATAAACTCTTTCCTCTATGTGTATATGTTTTTGGAAAATTTGCAAAAAGTCCCCTAGACTATATTTATTTGCATTTTAGTCTAGTCCCCGTCACCTCACGTGTCATCCCACGTGATGTGACATTTTTGCAGATATACCCTCACAAGTATTCATAATCTATTTAGTCCATTAATTTTGAATATCATTTGTAACCTTTTGGAAAAATTTTAGTCCGGCCCTTGCACTTTATTTTATTTACATATATGTCCCTGCTGGCAATTTAATTTTTTGTCCTAATTATTTAAAATAGCTGTTGTGCTCCAAAAATCACAAAAAATATTTGTAGGTTTCTGATTGCTTGCAGTTTCATGCCAGATTTTTATTCTGTAATTTTGAACCTTTTATTATTTATTAAAATCATTTAGAGCACAAAAAGCCCCTATCCACACTATAAAATACCTAAAAAATATAAAAAGTTTTTAGAAAAATTCAAAAATATGTATTTTGTGTTTGTTTATTTTTTTACAACTCCAGTACTTGAAAAATCTAAAAATAGAAAAAATACCTAAAACTCAAGAAGGCCCAAAAACCTCGATAAAAATATATAAAATCTATAAAAACTCCAAAAATATGTTTTCCTATCTGTGAATTTTCTTTATATCATATATTAATTATTAAAATTAATTTAGAGAAATTTTGATACTGTTTGGTATTTTCATCTCCATTTTAATTCGGGCCATTTATTAAGTCCCTGATTTAGTGTATTTTTAACTTTAAAAATATATAAAAAATAAAAAAAATCGCAAAAATCATAAAAATAGTAAAAAAATATTTAGAACCCAAAAATATTTAATTCTTCCATTTTTGGTTTTTCAGTTATATTTACATTTCTTTTATCTATTATTATACATATAATCTTATATATCCTATATTATATATTAAAAAAAGAAAAAGAAAATATAAAAATATAAAAATATATAAAATACAAAATTAAAAAACAAAATATAAAATTATGAAACTAAAAAATAAAAAAATATTTTTTAAACCCACAAAACCATGCTTTAGCTAAGCCTTTGAGAGGCACATTGTGTTTGATTGTCTTCTATTCACATTGATCTACACCATTGCAACTTGTGTTCGACACCTATTTGCTTATCACTATACATTTTTAGTAGGGTATAATAAATTTTGATTCACACTGTTTTGCTTAATCAATTTATTGTGTGGGTTAATTATTGAAACTGCGGGAAGATTCGAGTGGTTGCTTCAGCGATAGTGAGTCTTACTTGTCAGGTCATTTTTAGCGACTCCGATTTTTCCGCTTTTCAATAACACAATGGAATTCCCCTCTGTCTTAGAAGAAGATATTTTTGTTGAGTTACTAGAAGAACTGATTGGTGGCCACCTATCCTTAGTTGAGGAAGAGGAGATTATTAAAGATTTCTTAGAACAAGATTCTATCATTGAGAAATTTTGTGATACATTGAACTTAGATATTGAAATGCCAATGGTGGACAACTTACAGTTGAAAGATTCAACACATGTGCCCTGCACAATTGCAGAAGTTACCAGTGATGTGATTCATACCCCACCAAAGCTAAAGCCACTTCTAGTGAACATGAAGTATGCCTTATGTTTTCAGTAAACATCAATTCACAACTGACTGAGGAACATGAATCTCATTTGCTCGAGGTTCTAGAAAGAAACCACAAGGCCATAGGCTGCAAAATTTCAGATGTCCTTGGGATCAATCCTTCATTGTGTTCCCATCACATCTACCTTGAGGAAGATAGAAAGTCATCCTGCAAGTTATGTTGCAGATTGAATCCAAATATCTAGGATGTTATTATGAATAAAATTACAAAATGGTGTGATGCAGGCTTCATATATCCTTTCTCTGATTCAAAGTGGGTGAGTCCATGCATGTTGTGCTCACAAAATCAGGAATCACCATCATGAAGAAC
This sequence comes from Ottelia alismoides, assembly GCA_037367405.1. Classification (NCBI taxonomy): domain Eukaryota; kingdom Viridiplantae; phylum Streptophyta; class Magnoliopsida; order Alismatales; family Hydrocharitaceae; genus Ottelia; species Ottelia alismoides. The sequence goes on from JAZKJV010002821.1 coordinate 236,808, forward strand.
AATAATGGAGAGGAGATCACAAGTAGAGTTCCAACTTCATGCCGTGTCTGTGTGGATTACAGACACCTGAATCTAGCAGCCAAGAAGGATCATTTCCCGCTCACCTTCATCGACCAAATAGTCAAAAAACAGGCTTCAAAAGAGTACTTCTGCTTCTTGGATGGATATTCTAGTTATAATCAAGTAGCAATAGCCCCAGAAGACCAAGAAAAGACTACCTTTACCTGTCCATTTAGGACATATGCCTTCTGTAGGATGCCTTTCAAACTGTGCAATACTCCTACGGCCTTTCCGAGGAGCATGTTGGAAGTTTTTGTAGACATGGTTGGTAGTTTTCTCGAGGTTTTTATGGACGATTTCTTTATTTATGGAGATGTCTTCGATCGGTGCCTATCTTATCTAGATCGAGTATTAAGAAGATGTCGCGAAGTGAACTTGGTGCTCTTGTGGGAAAAGAGTCACTTCATGGTGACTGCAGGGATTATGCTAGGCCATGCCATCACAAAGCGTGGCATGGAGGTCGACCCTACAAAGGTGGAAGTCATTTCAAAACTTGAGCCACCTACAAATTTGAAGCAAGTTCGGTCATTCCTAGGGCATGTAGGATTTTATCGTTGAGTCATCAAAGATTTCAACAAAATTACTCGATCGTTGACTGATCTTCTAGGCAATGAGGTTGATTTTATTGTAGATGCTAGAGTCCTTCAAGCCTTCAATCAGCTGAAAGATCTGATCACTCATGCCTCTGTTATGCAACCGTCAGATCGGTTTCTACCATTTCAGATCATGACTGATGCCTCTGATTATGCCATTGGAGAGGTTTTGGGACAACGAAGAGATGAATTACCATTTGCATTTCACTATTCTAGCAGAACTCTTGATGAAGCTCAAAATATTTACACAGTTACTGAAAAAGTATTGCTAGTAGTTGTCTTCGCCCCAAAGAAGTTTAGAACTCACTTGCTTGGATCCAAAGTAATAGTCTACACGTACCATTTTACCATCAAGTACTTGCAAGACAAGAAAGATGCCAAACCAATAATCATCAGATGGATCCTTCTACTCTAGGATTTTGATCTTGGAATCCATGATAAACCTGGAATTAAAAATATGGTGGCATATCATCTTTCAAGATATTACTAGAGCCTGACACTCCTGAGTGAGCCTATTGCAGATCACTGAAACCTTTCCAGATGAAGCAATTTTGTCTATCACCTTGCTCCCCCAGTTTGATGATATTGTGAACTATCTTGTGTCCATGAGAACTTCACAAGATTGGTCGAAGTTGAAAGTTGACAAATTTTTATCAGATATTCATTTCTACCAGCGGGAGGATCCATATTTCTTTCGTGAGGGGCAGATTGCATCTAGAGAAGGTGCATTCCTAAAGAGGAAGTTCACAGTGTCCTCGAACTTTGTCATGCTCGACAATCAGGAGGACACCACTCTAGAAAGCGTATGATAACAAAAGTGCTACAATGCGGCCTCTGGTCGCCGACTCTCATCACAGATGCAAAAGATTTCATGAAAAGATGCACTGAGTGTTAGAAAGTCAGCGTCACAATTGGAGAGATACAATGCCCCTGAAGTATATTCAGATTTAAAATGTATTTGATGCATGGGGCATTGACTTCATGGGCCCATTTCTCAAAAATCTGGGATATGCATATATTCTGCTCATTGTCGATTATGTAACTCGTTGGGTGGGGGCTATCCCAATCCGAGCCGTCGATAGTCGCACCGTCTGCTGATTTTTGAAGGAACATATCATTGTAAGGTTCAAGATCCCCAAAATTCTGATATCCACTGGGGATATCCATTTCATAAATAGAGAAGTGAAGAAGCTGACTGAAGAGTACCATAACATTGCTTGGCAATAAGTCTGAATAGGGAGATTAAAACAATTCTCCCGACTTGTACATCCAGACAGAAAGAACTGGTCTTAACTTCTCAACTCAGTTCTCTAGGCCTATCGGACTGCGTACAAGTCACCTTTGGGAATGTCTCCCTACCACCTTGTCTATGGCAAGCCATACCAATTACTTGTGGAATTGATTCATAAATTCTTATGGGAAATAAATATCTGCAATTTAGATCTAAAGAAAGCAGGAAAGATCATAAAACTCAATTTGAACTGATTACTTGAGTTTAGAGACTATGTACACGACAACAACCTGATGTACACGGAGAAGGTAAAGAAGTGGCACAACAAGCATATCCACGGCAAGACTTTCAAACCGGGTTAGAAGGTTTGGTTGTTCGATTCAAAGTTGAAACTATTCCTAGGGAAGTTGAAGAGCGAGTGGACAAGGCCGTTCGTAATAAAGCATGTGCATGAAAATGGAAGCATTGTGATATCTAGATTGTTAGTTGACGCACAACCCTTCGTCATCAACAGACAACTTCTGAAGCCTTATCTCATGCATGATACATTTTTGTCTGTGGTCGACTTAATACAGGTGGTCCATGATGAAGAGCTACAAATTGCAACATCTACAAATTCAGGCTGGGCAACCAAAAACATTTTTGATCCGTAATCTTCTTCTTCTTTTCTTATTTTCGAATTCAATTCTTTCATTCTTTCGATAAGTTCACTCATCCCATTCCTCATTACTATACTTAGGATATTCTTCATCCTACGTATAGGGGGGGATGAGTGTATATGGGTTCTCATTCTTTGATCCCTCGCTTGTCTCTCAACTCTTGATAATCTCTATATACTTAGTGATATTTTACCCTAAGTATAGGGGGAGACATACCTAGTTGATGATTTCTTTATTCCCACCCTCGACCCTCGCTACTTTGTATACAGACTGCTATACTAAGGATTAGTTGATCCTAAGTATAGGGGGACGGTCGACTTCCTATTCTTTATTCACTCATTGTAGTATAGACTTTCCTATACTTAGTATGATTTTTGTATTCCTTTTCTCTCTGATCTATGAGAAAAAGCTCAAGCTCACTATAGGGGGGTCATATATACATTATAAATACTTTAGCCATAACTTGTACTTGTGTATTTAAAAAACATAAATATTTAATTAAAATTAAAACATATATCAAAATTCTTTGTAATTACATTTAATAAACTGGTTAAAAATGTTTTTCAAAATGTTTGAAAAATGCTTGGAAAATGCTTTGAAAAATCCTTTGTAAAACCGTTTGAAAAATATTTTGTAAAATGTTTGCAAACCTTTGCAAAAATATTTGGTTGTAAAAATTTCTTTTCTTATTTGTATAAAAATATTTTAAAAAATCTATGTGCAATTATTTTGGAAATGATTATGAAAATACTTTAAAGAATCTATACATATTGTTTCAAAAATCTTTACAAAATGATTTTCAATTTTTGTAAACATTTGCAAAAAAATATTTATCAAATTATTTTCAAAATAAAGTTTTCAAAAAGATTGTCAAAATACTTTGAAATGATTTTGAGAATCTTGTACATAATTCAAGAAAATAAAAATTCTTTATAAATTATGTATATAAAACCTATAAATAATCACTAACCTAACTTATTACAAGCCAAGCGTAAATTCTTTCCCTTATTTCTTGTAAATAACAAGATGCACTCCCATTTAAATATCTGCACATATTTCTTTTACTAACTCTTTTGTTTTTCCAAAAATTACTAAAAATTTACAAAACAAATAATCCATACAAATTTGCAAAATGTTTTTGAAAAATTGCATAAAAATTTGCAAAACTTTTTTTCAAAAATCCATAAAAAGTTCAAAATCAAAAAATTGCTTCAAAAAAGATTTTTAATCTGCATTGCATAGCATTGGTATTTTTCGGATTGATAATAACAATTGAACAAGTCTAGATAAAATATGAAGATTGGAGCTTGGTTGGACCATAATTCACTTAATCACGTGAACCTTAAAGGAACAGGAATTGAGACACTTCAGGTTTGCTAGACTTAATTCTTTGAGACCACAAAATTTTGTTTAGTGTCATCTTGACTGCCTAAGTAGACTATTTCAGAACACATGCATGACTCTTGTCGATAGTGACCTAACTTGCACACCTGCACCCTGCACATTGCTCAACTCAGTTAAAGTGGTAGAGGGTCGGATTTGCCGTCATGAGACACAACAGATGGAAACATATAAAGTCATGATTCCATGGCCGTTATGCCCCAACCCGATCCAGTAGCCTTGAGGTTTAATGATAGAATGCTGTGGGTTGTAATAATTCTTCAAAAGAGGGATAGTCTACTGGTTCAAGAGCGAAAAATCCATATGTAAATGATGTTGTAAATAGTATTTAAAAAAATGCAAAAAGCAAACACTCCAAATAATAGACAGGTAAGAATCTAAGAGAAATCAATTCACGTTAGAGTTTGTACGAAATCAATAAGCATGCTTGAGATTCAAAGTCAAAGACATATGTGAGCCTACAATCAGATAACTTGGCTACACTAGTCAAACATCCTAGGATAGGTAGCTACACTGGCTACCATCCATTCTCTTCGCCACCTCCTCTTCTAACGCCAGTTGCACTTGAACTTAGAAGGGAATACCCCGCTTCTCGGGGAAAGAGTTATTGGATTGGGGAATTAGGGTCACCATGTTGGAGAAGCCTAATCTTTACCGCTTTAGCCAAGAGGAGCTACATATCACTGAGAATATACAAGACAGACTCACAATCATAAGGGACTGCGTATGACTTCGACTTGTGTCTGACCAGGCCTTTATGGAAACTTGAGCAGAGTTTTGTCGATCTTAAGGGTTGTTGTGTTTCAAGTACAACTTCCTAGTAAGGTTGTGGCCAAACTTAAAATTCAAAAGTCTAAATGAGCTCCAAACATTGATTTTATGAGGACTAGTTTAAAAGTTAAAATCAATCCAAGTTCTTTATTTTTCTTTTCTTTATTTTTTATGCACTTATTGGATAATAATTGCCAGGATCTAGCAAAGTAAAGTATTGGGAGTGATGAATCTCCATTTCATCACCTTTGTTTTTTCATTTTGGCCTTAAATCCCTAGATAAATGCTTGTATATATCATTAATTTCCCAAAACAAACACTATATAATTTGTACAAAATATTGTATATAATACAATAAATTTAATGTATTTAATTCCAAAATAGAAAAATGGAAGAAAAGAAAAAGAAAAGAGATACCAAAGGTATTGAATGACACTAGACCTCGAGACCCATTTGTCAAGATGACTTGTCGACAAGGAATAAAATAGGGGGAGATAGGGCAAAGAAATTGCACAAAAAAATACACAAAATCCTAATTTTTAATTCTTTAACAAAATCAATTTTGGACCTATTTTATTTTATTATTTTACACTCAAATAATAAAATCCCCAACAAAAATATTGTAGATAAAAATACAAAGAAAAATACAAAATTGATTTCACTGAAAAATAGTGCACGTTATGCCCGGGATACACAAAATAAAAAGCCAAAATAAAAACTTTGCAGACCTGTACCTTCTCCATACTGTATCAAAATTGACCAAACTCACCTTTAATTGTATATAAAATTAAATAAGCTATCTAATGAAAATGTTTTATTCAATTTGGAGTTAAGATACAAAAGTTAGATTTTTGGGATCCTATTATGCAATATACATGTGTATTTTATTCAATATATTTATTCTTTACATTTTTCAAATTTTTTTATTTTTACAAATCTGTATATATTATTTGAAACATATGTACATAATTAAAATATAATAAAACCATTAAAATAAAATCAAAATAAATCAATTACTTTGATATATATATATATATGTAAAGTATACATATATATACCTATAATATATAAATGTATACATAATTAATTAAGTATACATATAAATTCAGAAAAATACAATAAAAATACCTAAATGTGTATTTAAAAAAACTAAAAAATATAAAATGCATGTATAAAATAATAAAATGTAAAATGCATAATAAAAATAAAAATACTAAAACACATGTATTTTTACATATATTTTACCTGTAAATATTAATTTATAAAAATCCTCGAAAAAATAAATACAAATATACATAAAATACTACAATAAATTACAAACATTGTTCACTTTTTAATAAAAAAATAATTAATTCTTTTATTATTTGTTACTAATTTTACAATGTATTTCAACCTTGGAATTTTCTGGTTGGTCCCTGTGGAGCAACCAGAATTCTTCCTTTGTTGACTCGGGTCAACTGAACCCTCTCTCTTCCTTGAGTCGTGGATCTATCAGAACCCAGCTTTTCTTCCCATTTTCCTGCCTAGTCTCATGATGTTGTGCTTGACATGCTGCCTAATGTGAAGAGATTGGATCTCCTTGATTCATGCTAAGGCAAGAAGGATCTACTATCTCCCTAGATTCGATCAACATCCTCGATCGAAGACACCTCCTTTTTTAGCCTATAAGTATACCTCCTCCGATATGCCTCCAATTCTGATAACTCTTTTACAGCTCTTAGCCCGCTCAGTTCCACCTCATTTCCTCTCCCTAGGTGACAACTTCGGATAGGAAGGAGCTACAACAAGGAGGAGCATCAGAGGAGAAGATCTACCCATCACCGTAGGAGATCTTTGGTTGGTTCAACTTCTTTGGTCCTTGGACTAAATCGAGGCCCTATCTTTCATCCCTAGGTAATTTCTTAGCTCTAGTTTCATTTCTAACATTCAATTTCCATTTTAATCACATTAGTAAGTTCAATTTTGAAAACCCCCTAAATTTCATTAAGCTCAAGCTCCAGGTCTAATCAACATGATTCAACCATTAATCCGCCCCTATTTCCACTCCATTCGAATCCCCCTAATGTTCTTCATCCATTCCACTATATGTTCAACTCGATCTTCTAATATTCGGCGAATCTAAGGTCGCTCTGTTGCCTCTCATTGGACTTTCACCATCTCCGTTAATTCCCCTCCTATCAGTTTCATCCTTCGGTCGAGGGAGTTGCCTTCGAGCCCAGGAACTTTTTGGAGTAGGTCGTGAGTCTTAGAGTCCCATCTGGAGCAAAGAAGAGCACCTGGAGCACCTCTAGGTCATTGATGAGCTTCCTCTCGACTAGGGTTAAGTATCAAGAAATATCAAGGTCGTTACGACCCCAATCAACAAGCCATGCTCAATCAAGAAAAATAAACCACTCAAGATAAGATCAAACAATCACAAAATGTAAGCAGTTTTGCTATATATTTTACCTGGTATAGCAACCGGGATCGAATACATGGAGCACGAGAAAACACATGAAGTTGTCAAATCTCAGGTATAAAATAACATATTTTTAGTGGTTTTTAATTTTGCAATTTTTTTAATTCCTTCTTTTTTTATGAGGAAACAAAATCAACATATAAGAAAACAAGGCAACACCACAATCTTTTTGTATTTTTATTAAGGCTAAAAATATTCAGAAAATTAAGATAAAAATATTTTTGGGTTTTTGAGGTTTTAAAGTGTTTTTAGTATTTTCTAGGATATTTTCTGATGTTTTCATAATTTTATAAAAATCAAACAGTGACTAAAAATGCAAACAATATGTAACCAGGATTGAATTGCAAGCTAAAAATTATTAAAATACTTTGAATCCTAGATAGGAATTTTATGATAAACTACAAACAAAAACCTACAAATAGGAACTGGAATGGGAATTTTTGGATTTTTCTTGGATTTCATATGATTTTTATAAAAATTTAGGTCTTTTATAATTTTTATGATTTTTATAGAGAATCTTCAAACAAAATTAATGCTGTAGCTAAAGCATAAAATAAGACACTAACATGAATTTTTTGGAAAATTTTAAACAATTTTCGAATTTTTACGATTTTTCAAAGATAGAAAGGGCATTTTTATAGGTTTTTGAATTTAAAAAAAATAATAAATACAAAAAAATTAATCCAAAAAAATCACACTAAATATTACACACCAACATGAGTTAAAGGTAATTTTTAGGTGATTTTTCGAATTTAAAAACTATTTACTAAGTCCAAAATACAAGATGTAATTAGGTACTGTTTAAAGGGACCTAAGTGCAATTAAAATAAAACTCTGGGCCAAACAATAACACATATAAAAAGTATAGGTCCGAAGTTGCAAAAAGTCCAAGCAAGCACACACACTACATGTGATCTAGACTCACAGGGGTATAAGTGCAAATATTAACAAAATGCCAATAAATTCATAACATATAAAGAATAGATGGCATAGAGTGCAAATAACCCAAAAGCTCACGTGGGATGGCACGTGCTAAACACTGAGAGGGACTAAAATGCAAATATCCAAAAACTCAAGGTCCAAACTGTAAAGCATCTCAACTAGAACATTTATTTAATGGACTAATGCTAAATGCATAAATAAGCAGGGGCTAAATGGATATATACCCCTTGGGCACGTACGTGGCATGTGGAGGGTCTGGTAGCTCTGATCGTCCCCTGGAAAAGATCTGACCACTCTAGCATGGTCAGGGATATGCGTCTGAGATTCACTGCTATAGTACGAATCTGACGGCTGATGAAGGTGGCACAAGTGGGCGGCGCAGATCCTTCCTGGGATCTGATCAGACCGTTACGAATGAGGCATGCATGTACGGTTGTGATAAGATCTGGGGGTTTTCTCCTGATAGAACGTCCAATGGGGTAATTAGAAGAACCTCCTCCGGGTGAGCTTCAGTTAAGCATGGACAACGATCCACGAACCTGATGAAGCTACCAGAGGGCTCATCACGGTCGTGGAAGTACTCCTCATCCAATGAAGGTCTCCCGATGAGGTCGATGACAGTCAGATGGGCGTGGAGCAATCGAGGGGCCCGATGGATGCCTCCTCGTGAACCAACACCTGCAAAGGGAACGCCACTCGGAGGCCTAACTCCGACGATGGTTTATTGCATAAGGGACTGAAGGAAGCAATGGGGAATGAGCGTTGGGTCTCCGACGAATGTGAGGGAGGGAGACTATATTTCTTTGATGTGCAAGGTTTAGGGTGACCAGGTTGCGTAGGGACGTGGATCGTGAATCGAAGAGTCGATCTGTGAGGATGGGCATGGATGTCGAAGCTCCAAACGGCTGGCCGGAGCTACGGTGCGTGTGATGGAGCAAAATGACAAGATGGAATCGAACATGGGAACACGAAGGATAAGATGGGTACCTGAAGCTACCAACGAGCTCAGCAACTCCAGATAACGGTGTATGGCGGGGTAATATCCTCAACCACGTTGTGGAGGATGGGGAGGCTGATCGCGGTGGAGTTCCCGCCATGAAGCTCGAGCTGTGTCGCTACTATACCCAACCGAGATCGAAAGGGTGCTCCAGACGGCTATCACTCAGCTGGAGATAACTAAGGGTCGAAATGGGGGCGAGGAACGAGCTCTGGCACTTGGAGGAGGAAGAGAAGATTATATAGGATGCTCTAGGGTCTGGAAAGATGGAGAGCGAGCGCACAACCCTAGGAAGACCCGCACCTTCATAGGGATCCGCGAGGATCACGGATCCTAGGAGGAGGCTTGGGCGAATAATCGGGGCACGAGACGGACTGAGTTGGGCGGGGAAATAGGGATAAGAATGTTCGATGAGCGCGAATCGAGTCTGACCCGACTGGAAGGGAGGGTTGGTAGAGGTCAACAAAACCTCCTGGATCAATTAGAAAATTGAAATATACAAAATAAATAGAAAATCAATAAAAAATAGCAAATGAATTTAAAAAAAATGTACAAAATAAAAAATATTTATTTTTTAAAAGTATTTTTCTATGATTTTTATGAATTTAAATTAATGTATATACAATATATAACATTATATACAGGTATAATATACCTATGTCTTATGTTCTAGTATTTTGATTTTATTATTTTTACATAAATACCCTTATTTTATATTATATTTATTTATAACATAAATGTAGGAGTATAAATTAAATTTTATTTTTGCAAGTTAAATAAGAGTATATAATAAATAGAGGATGCAATATGTACATGTGTGTTTTGTACAAGGAATACATGATTTTCTTTTTCTTTTTATTTTATTTTCCTGATTTTTGTTTTATTTTTAAATTGTTTCTTGGATTATATACAAGGATGTAAAAATAATGATTTAATTTTATTTTTGTCAAAAATCATTATATAAATAATTTGTACAAGTATAGTGGTAATATACACAACACAAAGTGAACAATATCCCTCTTTACTTATTTTATCTTGCGATCAAGTCAAGACTTGACCTTCTCTTGGTATTTGGGTCACTCTGTGTTCTCATAGACAGGTCCATGAGAACTAGATGGGTTGCCTCGTTGGAAATGAGGTTGAGTCTGCTGATAGTGAGGGGAAGGATGGAGGCTGTTGCTACTGCTTCCTCCACTGTTGTCCCTGATATGAGGGACGAGGACCCTACTAGTGTTGCTGCTGGTAATGGGAGTGATTGGGTTGTTGTTGTTGCTGGTTGCTCTGTGTGCCCTGATCTAGAGGCAGCTGCTGGGACGAGGTGCCTTTAGTGGACCAACTGAATCTGGGATGATCATGATGGATCTCGAGCGGCTGCTGGTACTGGTCGTACCAAATCCTGTTGACTTCCATCAGCAGCTCCTACTCGAATGTAGAGGGGGAAGAACTGCCAGGGGTTGATCCGCCTGATAGATTACCATCTGAGTGTCCTGAGACGGTGGTGGTAGAGAGTAGTGTTGAGGCTACTGGACCAGCTCTGCCTGGATGTGGTGAACCTGATGATATGTGGTAGAGGGCTGGGTGGAACTACTGCTGCTGGGATAAACCCATGACCTGAGACGGAGCTGTGGAGCCGTTTGTGCCTCCTGGAGACACATGATCTGAGTCTTCAGATCACTCAATGTTGGTTCCAACTGGTCAATCTACGTGAGGCCCTGACACTGCTTCTTCTTGATGATCTTGATTCGGTACATCTTCTCGCTGATGATTTTCATGTCAGCAGTTGATGACTATACATGTATTGCTGTTGCTAACGAAGTAGATGGACCCGCATCGACCTGTGTTATCTTTTAATAGTACACGACCTGTGGGAGGGGCTTCCCCTAAGTGTAGACCCTAGTTTGGGACACCACCTTGTAGTTTTCATCCATGTCCTCATAGATGGCCCAGACTTGGTTCTCATCCTTGGTGAAATAGGTCCCTCCACCCAAGGCATTAACAAGCTAGTATAGCTCCGGTGTTAGCCCACAAAAGAAGCTCTGGACTAAGTTTGGCTTGTATATCTCATGATGTAGACACTAGTCGACGAGCTCTCTGAATCGATCCCAAGCCTCGTGAAACTGCTCATTCAGGATCATGGTGAAGTTGTTGATCATAGCTCTCGCTGTGTTGGTCCGACCGAATGGATAGCACTTGTTCAAGTACTCGGTTCGGAGATGCTCCCAGGTGGTGACATACCTCCGCAAATGCTTCAGCCAATAGGTTGCTCTGTCAACTAATGAGAATGGGAACGCCATCCTCTTGACCATGTCCTCATCCACAAATCTATCATGGACAATACTGCAAATCATCTCAAACTCCTAGAGATGAAGGTGTGACTCCTCGTTGGCTAGTCCATGGAACTTGGGCAGAAGCTGAATAGTCTGGGTGCGAAGTTCAAATTGCCCATGAACTTTGGGAGTTTAATCCAATGGTGGGCGAGAGTTACACCAAGGTTGTGCAACTACCTCATCGTGCGTGGTGGCCTCGACTCTAACTAATCATTTGGACGTCTGTCACCTCCTCCAGCTGTAAGTATCTCTCCACCGGCTGGTCTTTGCGGCTCTTCTCTACCAGCTCTCATCTCCGTCAGCTCTTGACACACATCTGCCATGAATGCTCCATGGTCTCTAATCTGGCATTGCATCGTCTCTAGGGAGGCTAAGAGTGTGTTTTTGATGGTGGCATGGTCAAGTATGTGCGTGGATCCCTACGGCTTCTCATCGGTGTGTCCCTCACTGCTGGCCATCTCTCGGGTCTCTACAATGGCAAACGACCCCAACATAGGTGCCATCAAATGAACGTATAACTATGTTGCCCTTTGCTCTGGCTCCTCAGGACTGGAAGAATGGTGGTATAGGGGGAACAAGATGGTAGCGAACTCAGGTTCAGAGATCTGGTCGGGGCTCTCTTAAACTGCCCTAGTTGAATGGAAAGGAGTGCTCGAAAGCGATGCTATCAAAGGTACCCTAAGGGACCTCCTTTCCATCATCGTGATGTGGGGATTTATGACGATAAGATCTACAATGCAAACAAGATCAAAAATCAAACCCCCAATTCACCTACTCAACACTCGAGCTGTTGACCATGAGAGATCAGTCATTAATCTTGTCAATTTTATTTAGGTGATCAATCAATCTATCAGAGCGATTAAGCGAGTTGTTGGGAACCTGATGCTCCTAGGAGACTGCCCAATCCCACAGTTAGTTTTTCCCAGCCAATATGGGTGCGGACCGTTTATAGACCCGATCTGCCCAATCTGCTAAGGAAGTCCCGGACCGATTACCGGCTACCCGGTGAAATCCTCACTGGAGAACAACCAACCACAAGATCAGTTGTCTGAAAGGATTTCTGGTATGGCTCTACCTAGTGTGGGGGTCACTCTCTCGCTGCAGATAAATCAACCAATGAGGGGGTGACTCTCCCCATAACAAAGATTTTTAGATGTGTATTTTAGGGTCCAGTATGCATTAGCAGTCCCAATTTTATTTGTTTTCACTTTTTTATATATTTTTCTAATAAAAACAATGCCTAACGACTTTTTCGATTTTGAAGATTATTTTGAGTACAATAAAATAAGGGGAGGAAGTCGAAAAAACAGATGCACGATGAAATATTATGATGCATGCAGAGGTAGAAATGCGTACCTGACTCCATCACTCTACATGCAGAGTGATCCGCATATAAAAGTAATGACGGGAATAAAACTATCTAAATGATGCAATGAAGAAATTGGCCTTCGATGAGCAACCTCTATTGATCGTGAAGAACTGATAGCTAACTAATCAAAAAGAGAGGCCTGAGTCCGGTCTCAGATGTCGATTGGTGTCCGCTATAACGGATCCTGCAAGCACTATATACGACCTCTAGCGGCGCGTGGCCTCTCAATTGATTAGGTTTTCTTTTTTTCTTATTGATTTTTAACTAGGTCCAATTACGTTCTATAGGAATAGAATGAGCAATTAGGCATGGGGCCTTAGCTAATTACATCACAATCAACAAAAGTTCCAAGTCTAGGGGCTAAATCTTTGAGAATCAAAAGAAAATAAAAGGCTATAAAAAGAAAACACGAAAAATGTGGTGAGGTCCCCTGAGTAAACCGGTACTCAGCGAAACAGACCTCGATGAGTCTAAGTCCAAAGAGAGTCCAGGTCCACAAATATTATAATAATCAAAGTTCTATAGAAAAATAAATAAAATCTGTAAGCTATAACTACCCTCTCCTCGCTCCTATTCCTCCTCTGGTGCGGTCTCCTCCAACGAAAAGCCAAAGGGTCCTTAGGCGGTTCCTCACAAAAAAATGAAACAGAAATGTGTCAGAAAGCAGTTATATCAAATAGAGGCAAGGAAATAATAAAAGCAAAATAAAAGAAAAATGACTACTAAGCCATACTCCCCGGTAACAGAGCCATTCTGATGAGCATCCTCTCGACTCAGGTTAAGTATCGAGAAATATCAAGGTCGTTGCAGCCCCAATCAATAAGTCGTGCTCAATCAAGAAAAATAAACCACTCAAGATAATTCAAACAATCACAAAATGTAAGCGGTTTCGTTATTTATTTTACATGGTATAGCAACCTAGGTCGAACTCGAGGAGCTCGAGAACCTACGAAGTAGTCAAATCTCAAGAATAAAATAACGTATTTTTAGTGGTTTTTAAATTTGCGTTTTTTTAAATTTCTTCCTTTTTTATGAGGAAACAAAATCAACAAATAAGAAAACAAGGCCATACCAGAATCTTTTTGTATTTTTAATTAAGGATAAAAATGCTCAGAAAATGAAGATAAAAATATTTTTGGATTTTTAAGGTTTTAAAGTGTTTTTGGTAATTTTTGGAGATTTTATGATGTTTTTGTAATTTTATAAAATCAAACAGTGACTAAAAATACAAACAGTGCGCGACCAGTATTGAATTGCATGTTAAAAATAATTAAAATGCCATGGAATCCTAGATAGCAATTTTATGATAAACTACAAACAAAACCCACAAAGAAGAACTGGAATGGGAATTTTTTCTCGGATTTTATATGTTTTTTATAAGATTTTAGGTCTTTTTGTAGTTTTTATGATTTTTATAGGGAATCTTCAAACAAAATTAATATTGTAGCTAAAGTACACAAGAAGATACCAATAAGATTTTTTGGAATTTTTAAACAATTTTGGAATTTTTGCGGATATTCAAAGATAAACAGAGCACTTTTTATAGGTTTTTGATTTTTCAAAAATAATAAATGCAAACAAATTAATCTAAGAAAATCACACTAAATATTACACACCAACATTAGTTAGAGGTAATTTTTAGGTGATTCTTCGAATTAAACTGATATTCATTAAGTCCAAAATACAAGATGAAATTAGGTATAGTTTACAGGTACCTAAGTGCAATTAAAATAAAACTCTGGACCAAACAATGACATAGATAAAAAATATAGGGCCGAAGTTGCAAAAAGTCCAAGTAAGCACACAAGTTACATGTGATCTAGACTCATAGGGGTATAAGTGCAAATATCAACAACATGCCAATCAATTCATAACATATAAAGAATGCAAGGCATATAGTGCAAAATAACCCAAAAGCTCACATGGGAGGACACATGCTAAACACTGAGAGGGAGTAAAGCACAAATATCCAAAAACTCAAGGTCCCAAACTGTAAAGCATGTAAACTACAACATTTATTTAATGGACTAACGTTAAATGTAGAAATAAATATGGGATAAAAGGAAATATACCCCTTGGGAACGTCCGTGGCACGTCAAAGGTCTGGCAACTCTGATCATCCCCTTGAAAAGATCCGACGACTCTAACGTGGTCGGGGATGTGCGCCTGAGATTCACTGCTATAGAACGAATATGATGGCTGTTAAAGGTGACACGAGTGGGCAGCACAAATCCTTCCCAGGACATGTTCATACCGTTACGAATGAGGTGTGCATGTACGATCGTAATAAGATCTAGGGGTTGTCTCCTGATCGGATGACCACCGAGGTAACTAGAAGAACCTCCTCCCAGCGAGCTTCAGCAAAGTGTAGACGACAATCCACAACCCCGATGAAGCTACCAACGACCTCAACATGAACGTGGAAGTACTTTTCATCCAATGAAGGGCTCCGATGAGGTCGATGACGATCAGATGGGCGTGGAGGGTGGCGTGACCTGGAAGCAGTTCCACCGGAGCAGTCGAGGGGCTAGATCGATGCCTCCGTGTGAACCAGTAACTGCGAAGGGAACACCGCTCGGAGGCATAGCTCTGGCGATGGTTTATTGTATAAGGGACTGAAGGAAGCGATGGGGAATGTGCATTGGGTCTCCTGCGAACACGAGGGAGGGAGACTAGGCCTAATCTTACATCGATGAGCAAGGTTTAGGGTGACTAGGTTGTGTAGGGAGGTGGAGCGTGAATCGAAGAGTCGATCTGCACGGATGGGTACGGATGTCGGAGCTCCAGATAGCTGGACAAAGCTAAGGTGTGTGCGGCGAAGCATAATGACAAGATGGAATTGAACAGGTGCACATGAAGGATAAGAAGGGTACCTGAAGCTACCAATGAACTCAACAACTCCAAGCGAAGGTGGACATTGAGGTAATAGCCTCAGCCACTTTGCATCAGACGAGGAGGCTGATCGCGACGGAGTTCCAACCAGGAAGCTCGAGCTGCGTCACTGCTACACCCAATCGAGCTCCAAAGGGCGCTATAGAAGGCTGTCACTCAGTTGGAGGTAAGTAAGGGTCTAAATGGGAGAGAGGAATGAGCTCGGGTTCTTGGAGGAGGAAGAGAAGATTATTTAGATTGCTCCAGGGTCTGGAAAGATGGAGAGCGAGCGTGCAACCCTAGGAAGATCCGTGCCTTCCTAGGGATCCACAAGGATCACAGATCCTAGGATGAGGCTCGAGCGAAAAATCAGGGCACAAGACGGCCTGAGTCGGGTGGGGAAATGGAGAGAAGAAGGTCCGGCGAGTGCAAATCAGGTCTGACCCGGCTGGAAGGGAGGGTTGACGGAGGTCAACGAAACCTCCTGGACCAATCAAAAAATTAGAATATACAAAATAAATTAAAAATAAATTAAAAAACAACAAATGAATTTAAAATAAAAAGTGTATAAAATTAAAAAAATGTTTATTTTTTTCAAAGTATTTTTCTGTGATTTTTAATTATTTTTATGAAAATAAATTAATGTATATACAATATATAACATTATATACATTTATAATATACCTACGTGTTATGTAGAAGTATTTTTATTTTATTATTTTTATATAAATACCCTTTTTTATATTTTATTTATTTATAACATAATTATAGGAGTATAAATTATTTTTTATTTTATTTTTGGAAGTTAAATAGGGGTATATAATAAATAGAGGATGCAATATACACATGTGTGTTTTGTACAAGTAAAGGATTTTCTCTATATTTTTATTTTATTTTTCTGATTTTTCTTTTTTTATAATATTTCTAGGATTATATATAAGGATGTAAAAATAATGATTTGATTTTATTTTTGTCAAAAATAATTATAGAAATAATTTAAACAAGTATAGTGGTAATATACACAACACAAAGTGAACCCTATCTCTCTCTACTTATGTTTTTTTTTGTGATCAGGTCAAGACTTGACCTTCTCTTGGGATTTGGGTCACTCTGTACTTATTCTAAATACATCATTCCTTTTTATTTTCCTTTATTCTTTTATTTAGCCCAAAACAAGCCTAGTTATGCAATATTAACAAAGGCATGCAAGTTGCTAAGTTATTGTATTTACAGACACTTACAAGGTGTTTTTCCAAGAAAAGAGCTAAAATAAAAGAATAAAGAGTGAGATTTAGGGATTCATCAGTCACCTAGAGCCATCAGAGCTCCCCCTTCGTCGTCGTCCTCATCGGTGACCGCGAAGGAGTCCCAACAAGTTGTTGGGACTGTTGAAGCCAAGATCTATCGCTGGAGCAAGGAAAATCATTAGACCAAACCATGTTCGAGCTCAGTTCATCTATAGATTTTCCAGAGCACCTCTCCTCCATCCGATCAAGGACACTGTCCAGATCTAATCTTGGCCATCCAATTTAATCGAAGTGGTGTGCGGTGCCCTTGGATGAGATACATAGCATGCGTTCGACGGTTGGATTGAAGCATTTTAAGTCATAAAAATTGCATATATACACCATATGCCTTTTTTTTATTTTAGAAAAGGTCTTGTAAATATTTATTTCATTTCAAAGTGTTGCAGACAAATTACATGTATGTCCATTGAACTATTTTATATTGCACTTTAGTCCATAGCCATTTCACCTCACGTGGACCCCCATGTGAGTGGATATTTTGCTCTAACACCTTCCTAGCATTTGTATTTAACATTTAGTAATTAAAATCAAATTTCAGTTCAATGTTTGTGGTTATTTTGCATGTGAACCCTTGAAGTTTATTTTATTTGTAAATATGCATCTACTAGCTGCCTGATTTTTATTTTGTGCATTTTGTTTTCTAAAAAAAGTTCATGTGCCTAAAAATTCTTGAAAAATAGGAGTAAATGCCTACTAGTATGCTTATACATGCTATGTGATTTATTTACTATTTTTATTGCATTTTCTACTAAAAATAAAAAGTCTTATTTTTCTCCTTTTTTAACTTAGAAAATACAAAAAAATTATAAAACTTATTCTAAATATTCCAAAAAAACTTACTTTTATTACCCTATTTCATCACTCCAAACAAAAAATTACAAAAAATATCAAAAGAAACTCAAAAATTTAGCAAACCCTTGATAACCCTAAAAAATTATAAAATATTTTATAAAATCCCCTAAAAATTATTTTCTATCCAATATATATATACATATTTCTATATATTAAAATTTGTTTTGAGAAATTTTGAACCCATATGTTATTTTTAATTCTCAAATCAATTAAGCCTATTTAAAAAGTTCTTGTTTTGACTTTTTCTAATTTTAAAAATACAAAAATTAGATAAAATACACTAAGTTACAAAAATAAAAGAATATTTGAAAAACATAAAATTATTTTATTTTGAAAATTTTGACTATATTTAGTTACATTTATAATTATGACACCCTATATAACATATATATTATTGTATATAGTTTATATTATTATTAATTTTAAATACCTATATATATTTTTAAATCCTTTAAAAAAATAAAAGGGACTATTTTTGTTGATATTTTTTTATTTTTAAATAATTATTATATATCAAATATATACGCATATTTATATACTATTATTTATTCAAAAATAAAATAAAATCCGAAAATTAAAATAAAAAATCTAATATAAAAAAGAATTATTTAAAACCCACAAAAACATTGAGTACATATTGTGCATATATATACAAACAAACATGTAAACTTATATTATTTATTTATTTATAAATAATATACATGCTACACCCCTTGTTCCCTGTGTTCGACACCCTACCATACTTGTCCACTATACACATTGTTTGTAGTGTTTATAATAAATTTTGATCGACTTGTCTACACTGCTAGATTATTTGTGTGGGTTGATTTTTGAATTTAAATGAGGTCCTTGTGAGCTATCACTTTAGCGACTGTTGGTCCCGCCTTGTGTGGACTGCATGACCACTCCTTAGATCCTTACCTATTTCAGCTATCCACTCCTTCCTCGGCGAAGAGGAATTCATGGGTCTCAATTTCATCCATAAAAAGGTTTGTGTCTCTGATCTCGGCTAAAAAGTCACAGTCTCGTGTTATCTATTCTGAAGTCTCATTCGCATATGATGTAGACTTTGTCAGTTTGGGCACTTTGATCGTATGAATGGGCACCTTATCGCTGATGGAATGAATTGTATTTTGTCTGTTGCTGTAGTCCACTATTGCTTCAGTTGTTCAAAGGAATGACCATCCATGTATAATCGGGGTGTGGAGAAGAGGGGATGAGGTGTCCACATCCAACACAATGAAGTCCACAGGGACTTGCATCCCTTGATGGTGACGATGACATCCTCCAAATTTCCTCTTGGCCGCTTGATTGAAGTGTCTCCAAACTACAACATCATTCTGGTGGATTTGAGCGGTCCCAAACCAAATTCTTTCATATGTGAAGTAGGCATCTGATTGATGGACAATCCGTTGTCAAGAAGTGTTCTGTTAAACTCTTGGTTGAACATCTGGCATCTAATGAGAGGGCTCCCATGTCTTTCTTCTAGCTAGGGAGATTGCTGATTGCATTCACTATCATTGTAGTTAAAATGTGCTTGACATTTCTTTGTCTTGGTTGACAAGGCTATCGCTTTGAAGTACATGCCTCCTTCAGTCCTTTCTTAATGTTTGGAATGTACTTAATTGTATTTAAAAGAGGCATTTCAAAACAAGATTCTGAATTATTTCTATAACATCTGGATCAAACAAGGCTGTTTTCATATTTTATACTTATTTTATATTTTTGCATATCTTCAGGAATGGAACATTTACAGAATCAAAAGCATTGTTCTTATTTACAACAAAATCAAACTCCACATCTTGATGTACAAATGGATGGAAAAAAGTAGTGTCTTTATCCATTCGAGATGGGCATCCCAAAATGCAGGTGAGGCTCCATTGGCTGGCTCTAGATCGGCTGCAGGTGCAGTTCTCTCCATAGTTGGCTTGTTGTCGCTTTAGTTTCTACTTTCTTTTTGGCATTTTTATTTTTCTCATTTTTTGGAGTTTTACTTCTGGTGCTTCTCCTCTATCTTCTTCTTCCCCACCCAACCTGGCTGTTATATCGCCTGATGCAGAAGATGGTGATGATTTGCCGAAAGAAGCTTCATTCTTCCCCTTCATGGTGGAAGGCGGCTACAATGTCCTACCGATCTTGAGAGTGACAACACTAGATAAAGACATCATTAACATCTGAATCTGTGAGATTGGAGGGAACGCCACAATTTACCTTCTCTCTCTTTCTGAAATTTTTGGGATGTTCTAATACCTATGCCGGAATAGTAGTCTTGGTAATAATGAGGTTATCCAGCTTCTGGATCCTTTGTGTGAGGCTCTTCACCAACTGAGTCAAGTAGTCTAAGGCGAGGTTCATGGGAGCAACCTCAGATGGTTCAGCGTACTGACTACGCTGAGATTGGGAATGGTGTGGATGTTGCTGGTAAGAATACTGGGAATTGTATTGAGGAGAAGACTAATATGGGTGGCGCCAAGAAGGCTATTACTGATAAGGGGTAACCGAGTACTACTGATAGGGATCGTGCTGATTGTACTACATCTACTAATACTGACCATGTCTCCAGTTCTGCTCTGGTGGTGAAGTTATTTATTATTCGGTACGAATCTCCCTCTTTGTAGTTGAGGGAATGGATGGGAAGTGGAAAATTGGCCCTGCTGATGTCCACTTGGATGGGAAGTGGGAAACTGGCCCTGCTGTTGTTGCGGCGATGTAGGCTACAGTGCTTGCACGTAATACACGTGCTAAACTGTTGGCCGTCCTGGACTTTGCTGAGAAAGGTGAGGTGATGATGGCTCCTTCATCTCAACAGGAGTCATAGAAGATGCATAAACCAACTAGCAAAAGCTAATGGTGCTTACCATCAGCTCCAGTTGCTTGGTGATCTGTTCCAATTTATCCAGATTCCGAGTCCTCTGTTTGATCACATCAAGTTTCTCAAGGTCCTGTGACTGTTTTTCGATGATATCCACCTTGGACAGGTGGCTCCCTATGATGCTCATGTTGGAGCTCCCGTCCATGTCCGGATCATGAAATGCCACCATATGCACTTGCTTTTGATGGATTTGTGGTTGATGCTGATACACACTTGACAACGATAAGGTGACCTCTCCTTCAGCCATTTCCTCAAAAATCTGCCAGATGACGTCCCCGTCCGTGTTGAAATACGATCCACTACAAACAATATCTACGAGCTTCTATCTCTCAAGAGTGAGTCCCCAAAGAAGCGTTGGACCATGTTAGTATGAGGAATATCATGGTGGTGACACTTCTCTTTCAAATCTGTGAAATGCTCCCAAGCCTCATGGATGGACTCATGGGTGGCTTGGGATAAATTGGCAATGTGGGCTTGCATCTGATTAAGCCGACTGAGAGGGTAGAATTTATGAAAGAATGCTAATTTGAGCTCCTCCAAAGTCATGGAAACCTTTCCCATATGATTATTCCAATGGAGTGCCTTATCCTGAAGGCTAAATGGAAATGTTGTCCTCTTGACTATGCCTAATGGTATGGTAGGGTAATGAGTTGTTTCGTAGATGCGACCAAATTGTTGAAGATGAATATATGGTTCTTCATTCGCATTCCCGTGTAAGGTGGGAAGAAGCGCAAGGAGTTGAGGCTTCAGCTTGAAATGTGCATGGAGTGGTAATATTTGAATCCACTCAATCATCTGGCCTTCGCCAGGGTTGTAAGTCTCCTTGAGAGTCGGCTCGGGCCGCTCTCCCTTGGATCATCTGTCAGACCTCCACCGGCTCCATCTTCTCTTTCTTCCTCTCCTCCTCCTCTAGGATTGTCTCTCCTTCTCCTTAGATCATTTAGCATATCCTGTAAGGCGACCTGGGCCAACATCTGGTCGGTGAGCTACTGTTGTATTTCCTAGATGGTGGCAAGAAGTTTGGCACTCACTGCATTTTGGTCTGACGGCTAGCCTTGTTGTAGTTGTGGGTGTTGCGGTCCCTTCCCTTTTCCAGTAGGAGCCATCTTTGAATCTGAATCCAAATTTGAAAGAATGTTTGGCTCCAGATCGGGCTCTAATGGATCTCCATTTCATCACCTTTAATCTTTTAGTTGGGCTTAAAAACAAGTTAAATGCATGTATATATAATTAATCTGCCAAAAGAAGCACTCTTTAATTTGTACAAAATATTGTACAAAATATTGCATAAATATTGTATTTATTGTCAAAAAAATAATAACGAAAATAAAATTAAAAGAATGAGGAGTAAAGGACACTGAATGACCCTAACCCCCGAGACTCAGTCATCATGATGACTTGGTCGACAAGGATGAAAGTAGGGGAGATATGGCGGAAGAATTGCGCATAAATCACATTAGAAACCTAAATTTTAGTTCATCTTTAACTGTATTTTGAGACCTATTTTATTCTTTATTATTTATGCATCAAATCAATAAACATTGTATGCAAATTATAGACAAAAATATATAGAAAAATGCAAAATTTATTTCACATAAAAATTATGTATATTATGCTTTCTACACTCAAAGAAAAATCCCAAAATCCCAACTTCCCATACATGTATCTTCTCCATATGGACTCAAATAGCACTAAAATCACTTGAATAGTATATAACTTTAACTAACTATTTGAACAAGGTGGTTTCATTTAATTTGGAGTTAAGAAGCAAAAGTTAGGTTTTGGACCCCTATTATACATTGTACCCGAATAAAATATTTATTTTATTTCTTCTTTATATTTTTCCCACTTTTATTTTTTTTATAAAATAAACTCAGCAAAAAGACATTAAAATAAATGAGGCTATTTCTATACATAGATAAATACACTATACATATACCTATACAGTTAATACCTATAATTATTCAAGTGTACATATAACTTCAGTGAAATAAAATAAAAATATATTGATGTGTATATAAATAATGTATAAATATATAAATTGTGTATATAAAATAATAACATCTAATATATAAAATAAAAATAAAATATAGATTATATAGGTAAATACACCTATAACTATACATATAATTATTAGCACCAAACAAATTAACTTGTAAAAATAAAAAAATCAAAATAAAATACTATGAAAAATAATAAACATACTTTATATTTTAACCTAAAAATAATTAAGTCATTTACTATTTTAAATTCAATTAATAACGAACTTTATGCCCATCATTTTCTGGCTGGTCCACATGTACCAACCAGAGGGCTCGCTTTGTTGACCTCCGGTCAACTCCTCTTCCCAGACCACCTTCCATCTAACTAAGGCGACCTGTTTTCTTCTCCCTCATTTCTAGGGTGATTAATCATTCGCTTCAACATGATTTTTCATTAAACCTCTTCACGGATCCTCCTTAATACACACTTAATCTTTGAAACCCCTGTGCATAGCCCTGATTGATCTGCAGTTGCCGGTCAATAATGATCCTCCTCCATGTTTATAAATAAACATCTCCCACTTCCTGACTCGATTTGATCCCTCTTCTTCAAGCTTTAGCCCCTACTATCTGGCCAAGGAGCTCCAATTTGGTGATAGCAAGTAATCGTTGTCGATCTGCAGTGAGGAGAGCGTGAGGAGGAGATGATCTGATCATTGTCAGAGCACCTCCATGTGGTTCTGCCTCCTAAGCACCTAACTAAGTTGAGGCCCTCATCTCCTATTCCTAGGTAATCTATGTAGTCTAGATTTCAATTCCTTTTTTCATTTAGATCAATACATTAGGTTTTAATCCAATGTATGCCTGGAGATTGATCTCCATGTCAAAATCCACCGTAAACTCCCGTTGTTTCTCCTCTATGATCATCTCACTTCGATCCTCTCCCATTTATCTCCAAAAACCCCATCATACCCCCTTTGATTTGACCTAAATCGAAGCGATTCGAGGTTGTGTCCACCGCCCTCTCCTAAGCCTTTCTGTCTTCCCTTTACATGCATCTCTAGATGGTTTTTTTGGGGAGAGACGACAGCTCTCGAGCCATCAGCAAGGCATTTGGTAAACAGAGGGCCGAGATTTCAAGGATCGAAGCTTGCTTGGCAAGATGTTTTTTGTGTTCTAGGAAGGCCTCCAGATGCCGTCGAATCAGGAGAAGAACACCCAATATAATCCTAGCCTTTGGTGACGAATTGAAAGGTCGCGCTCCAGAACTTTAAGATCAATTTAAGTGTCGTCGACATGGCACCACCATAGCCGTCCGTTCCTGCATGATTGACAGTTAACTTCATAGGGACCTCCTCTGTAATTTTGTGTTATTTTTTAGCCCAAACATTCATAGGGCATTTGTAAAATATTCTGTAATATTTGTGTTTGGACCCCCATATTTTTGGAACTTTGCATTTCAGTCCAGTCCACATAGGCTCGCGTGCCCATACACATGGGTTTATGTGAACTTAGTGCTGACACCCCTGCGGTTATTTTATTTCTTTTTACTTCTATATTTCTATGTTGAAGCGTAATATTTGTGGAATATTTGCAGGAAGGAGACTGACATTTATTGTATTTGCACTTTAGTCCCTACCAGGCACGTGTTCAAGCACGTGTTTTGTTGTACAAATTGCATTGGACCCCCTATATTATTGGAAATGTTATGGCATGCATTTTTAGTTATTTTTAATTGCATATAGGTCCTTATGTAGCTTGGAATATTTGTTTTCTTGTTTCATTTATTAAAAATAGCTCATGTGTGTTTTTAATTATGGGAAAATTAGTTAGAATGCTTTAAAATATGCTTAGTCACGCTATGTGCTTGGATCTTATTATTCATTAGTCTTTCCAATTATTAAATTTCATTTAGGAGCATTTTTATTCCTTGTCTAATTTCAACAAAACTAAAAAAATATTAAAAAGCCTCGAAAAATTTAAAAAAAAACCTAGTGTTTATTACTTTATTTTATAACTCCAAACCAAAAAATCCCTAAAAATAGAAAAAGAAAATAAATAAAAATTTAAAAGCTCCAAAATCCCTATAAAAAATATAAAAACTCTATAAAAAATCTCAAAAATATTCATTCTTATTTTATATTTATATTTATACATGTAAGTATATATCAAAAATAGTTTTTAGAATTTATGAACTTATTTAGTATTTTCAAATCTCAAATCAATTCAGACTATTTAGAAAATATATTTTTGACTTTTTAAGATGTTTTAAAATATGAAAATAGCTAAAATATTTGGAACAATCATAAAAACATAATCATAATTGAAAAAAATAAAAATATTTTCTTTTTTTTGTTTTTATGATATATATTACCCTATATAACATATATACATATATTTCTATTTCTATTAGAGTTATTATTATTTACTATAAATACCTGAATATATTTTTAATACCCTTGAAAATTAAAAAAAGACCGTTCTCTTTGATTATTTTCTGATTCTTGCATATTTATTATATGTTTTATACTCTATAGTAGTTATATTATACACATAGTCCTTATTTTCCTTATATATACTTATATATACCAATCATATTATTAAATAAAAATAAAATAAAATCAGAAAATTAAAATTTAACAAATATATATTTTAATAAAAGTAAACATACATATTGAGTGATTTAGTGCATACTTATATAAACTTGCTTTATTTATTCATTTAAATAATACATGTTGCATCCCATGCTTCTCATGTTCGACCCCTACCTGCTTGCCATTATCCACATTTGTTGTAGGGTATAATTGATGAATCACCATGTCGTCACCTTTATTTTTTCATTTTGGCCTTTAAACCCTAGCTTAATGGATGAATATATCATGAATTTGTCAAAATAAACTTTCATTAATTTGTACAAAATACTGTATAAAATATTATACATTTACTATATTTATTGCCAAAATAAAAGAATAAAGGAAAGAAAAGAAAAAAGAGCGAAGTGTCATGGACACTGAAGTGACCCTAACCCCTAAGACTCAGTCATTATGATGACTTAGTCAACGAGGAATAAAGTAGGGGGAGATAGGGTGACTAATTGTACAGAAACCATAATCGGATCACTCTACAAAATAGGTCAATAATTACTTTTTGGAACCTATTTTATTCTTTATTATTTACACCTCAAATAAAGAAACTTTATACATGAAAGTTGTAAATAAAAATGTGTATAAAAATACAAAAATTTAGTTCATATAAAAACAATATATAGTGTACATTTTATGCACAAAATACAATCTGAAAACCCAAACTTCACAGACCCATATCTCCCAAATAAAATCTTAAAATGTATCAAAATCACCTTTAATTGTATATAACTTTTAATAAGCTATTTAATGAAGTGCTTTCATAGTTTTTGGAGTTAAGGTGTGAAAGTTAGGTATTGGACCCTTATTGGACCATACAACTAAATAAAATATTCATTTTATTTACTATTTATTATTTTTATAATATTATATTTTTATAATTTTGTAAATATTATATATAATATATGTACGTATTAAAACAAAATAAAACCATAAACACATCACTAAAATAAAATATGTATACATAGTACATAGATGGATATACAATACACAAACCTATGTAATATATATACCTATTTATTTTAGTGTAAATATTATACCGGAAAAACATAATAAAAATATATTTATGTACATAAAAATAAGTTATAAATATGTAAATTATCAAAATAAAACAATAAAATCAAAATTACAAAATAAACATAAAATATACAAAATATAGATAAAAATACCTATATGTATACTTGTAAAAAGTAACCTCTAATAAAACACCATGAGAAAATAAATAAAATTAGGCATAAAATACTACAAAAAATTAGAAATAGTTTTTATTTTATAACCTAAAAGTTATAAATTCAATTATTTTTTATTCTCCATTTTCCAAGGCATTTTGCCTTAGAATTTCCTGGTTGGTCCATGTGGACCAACCAGGCGCCTCCATTTGTTGACCTAGGTCAACCGTACCTCAATCCCTCTTCTGTCAGAACTTCACAAGGGTGCCATTTCTCCTAATTATCTATGCCTCCATTCTCACCCATTGCCCTCGAGTCTTTTAGCATTGTGTAGTCTACTCGTCCCTTCCTCGCGCCCATACGAGCATATTCAGTAACCACCACTCTCGATCATGCCATCACTCCTTGAAACTCACTCAAAATCTATTTATAAATAATCCCCCCTCATCCATTTTTGTTTTTCGATCCTTTTTTAATAAATTTCATGTATACCCTCGTGGGGTATTTTAATTATTGTTCAATATATTAAGTTAAGATATCAATTGAAAACTTAGGGTTTAATTCCATTGCGCCCGTGATCTTTATTTTAATTCAAAAATAACCATGTCAGTTTAATCATTTTCATGTGCGATTTTCTATAGATTAAAAATATTATCCATGCCCCAAAAATCATTAAAAAATAGGATTAGGTACTTGGATGCATGCTTGTTCACGCTATATAATTATCATTGCATTTTATGCATTTTTCCTATTTTATAAAAATTGAATATTGCATGGATAATCCTTGTTTATCTTAAAAAACTCAAAAAAAAATTTATCTAAAAATTTCAAAAAAAAATAGGGCATCCTTATTATAGTGTCTAATATCTTCAGACTGAAAATCCGAAAAAATGGCAAAAGAAAACATATAAAAATTAAAGAGCTCCAAAATCCTATAAAAATTATAAAAACTCTTGTAAAAAACAAAAATATTGTTCCTACCCTATATTTTTACTTATATTTATATATTATTATATATTAAAAATAGTTTTGAGAATTGCCAGACATATTAAGTATTTTTAAATCTCAAAACAATTCAACCCAACTAAAAAGCTCCTAATTTTGTGTATTTTCAACTTTCAAAATCTCTAAAATTAAAAAAAACTACTGAAAAATAAAAAAATCATAAAAATCAAAAAAACTAAAAAAACTTTATTTCCTGCATTTTTATTATTTTTACCTATATCTATATATGTCTTACCTTATATAGTGCACATATACCTATATTCATATTATCCATGTTATTAATATTATAAATACTTTAAAATATTTTTAAACCCTTTAGAAAAATAGAAAAAATGATTGTACTCATAGGTATTCTCTAATTATTATATATTTACTCTATATTTATTACATATTACGTATAATACATATCTATATTATCTTATATACCTACTTACACATTTATACATATAACCATATCATTTTATACAATATTAAATTAAAAAAAATAAAATCAGAAAATTATAATAAAAATAATAAATTAATTGTAAATTTAAAAAATATTCATTAATTATCTTATTAAAAAGCCACACACTTCGGTTAATAATGTGCATTTCTACATACATACGTACTTTGTATTATTTATCCATTATTTATTGATAAATAAGATAGAAGTGCTACATCGTGTGTTCCCTTGTTCGACACCCAACTCTTCTTATCACTATACACACATTTATTTGTAGGTTTTATAATAAATTTTTATTCACACTTGCTTCTTCATTGATTGATATATTGTGTGGGTTGATTGTTGAATCGAGCCTGAGGATCTCATCGATCTCTTTGACGACTGTGCTCCCGCCTTGTGTGGAGTACATGATCGATAGGATCCCGGATCTCCTTTTCAAATGGTGTTGTTGGTAGGGAGCAATGGATTGTAGAACATTCTTGTTGTATATATAGTTGTTCATTATTTGCCTCTATTTTTCTCACTATTTATTGATAATTAGTTGACTATTCTAATCCCATTTCCTTGTTTATTTCTCTTGCGAGGCACTGCTTGGAGACATCCATCTCTTAGGAGGCGGGCACATGAGCACATGTTGGCTTTCCCTTTTGTGCCCACCGGGAGAGAGCAGGAGATATAACCAAAGAAAAGGAGAAGAGCTGACCAGACATAGATTTTATTCTGATTTTTGTAAAAGAGTGTGTCATTTTGTTTTCAAATTAATTTCTAATTATTTGGATATTGCCACACTTAGCGAGGTCTAGTGCCCGGGTGTCTGTTCACCTGGGGGGCTCATCACAGTTTTTCGTGTTTTATCACCTTTCTTTTATTTTGATTCACGCAATTTGATCTTTCTGCCTTTGTTTATATTTGTTTTCTATGAGTGAGCCCTTAGATAGTAGGTTGTTTTACTTGGTAGCTAGGTCTAAAGCCCTAACAACATTGCATGCACCTATAGCATACTTCGCATGGACTTAGACAAAATTAATTGTTGGCTATTTGGACTTGTGATCGAGCCCCAGAGAAATGATATACATCGCTTGCGGGATCCGTTGTGGCGGACATCGATGCACTTCAGAGATCAGAATTTTAGATATCACTTCTGAGTAATTAGCATTTGGTTCTTCCCGATAATAGAGGCTATTGTTTAGTACATTTTATCGCTTTTGCATATCGACATATAGTGTAATTATTTTAATTCTTCCTTGCATCCCGCATGGAGAGAACTGGGAAGCACTGTAAGTAATTCTATCTTTACATGCATCGTTAGTCACTAAGGCAAGATTTCCATCTTAGTGATGACTTGCACAGTTTTTTGTCCTCTCCCCCCTGTGCTTATATCACTTAGGACATAAAGGAAAAATAAAAAAATGTTAGGGGGCTTGCTCTGAAAAATACTCAAAAATTAATACCCAAAATTGTAAAAAGGGACATATAAATAAACTTGACCTTAATTAAAATTCGTAACGAACCATTCATTGTTTGGGGTTCACAAAGCCCACATCTTTTTTAGGTACATTCCAGATAGAGTGAGGCATGACCAGCTAAGGATAAGAGCCCAAATCCTGATATGTGTCACCTTAATTATCACCTCGATTGGCGTATTGGCACTTCTATTGTACGCGACTGAGTAGGACCTCGACGAGAACGGTGTTCCTGCCTTGTGTGGAGCATCTGACTTGGTATGAAGTACTAAGATAAGACCACACCCTCGCAAGTGTGTCTGTCTCAGCGGTTTGCGTTCGAGTAGGTCCTTGCACGCTCACGGATGATTCCATTGTGAGCAAGGTTTGAAGTATGGGTTTCACCTCTCAGCTTCCCCTCTCTATTCTTTGGGTGAGTAGCCGTCCAAGCATGCGATCAAGGACCTTTCATCACGCAGATCACAGGTTACAAAGTCGTGGAAGAAGTACGGGGCGCTTGCCTGGCAGTACACACACTCCTATAGGGTTAGCATACTTAAGGATTTGTTATAAGATTGCATGAAAATAACAATAAAATTGAAAAAATAAAAATAGACGAACTCTTATGGCTTCCCATGTGTTGAGTGGGTGAACCTACCCATGTTTTGTGTTTATTTGAATTAGAGTAAGGTTCAAAGATGAGTTCTATGTGTGCCTTTTTTACTTTCTTCTATTTGAATCCTCCTTGGACCTCCTACTCATTTGGAGACTTCTACTGTTTTACACTCCTTTTATTCCTTGTTTTACCTCTGTATCATTTTTCCATTCTCAATCTCCTCTCGACCTTCAAGATGGTGACGCATGGATGGTTTAGTCAGGATCCTGTCGATGCCAACCAATTCCATACTCTCATCACCTCCAATAATTTGGGGTAATTCCTGAGAACTCGATTCAAGACTCAGTGAACCGATCTCCAGACTCCCCGTCTTCTCAAATAAATCGAGATCACTCTTGTCCCGAAATCTGCCCATTTTGTATAGCAATTGATTTCACTCCTTACACTTCACCATCAAAGTTCTATGTTGATCTTAACACAGATCGATTCATTACAACTAGTGCTTCAATTTAGACTGATCAGGGCATCATTCTATGTGCAAATCATGAGCCTGATCTGAAGCCAGAAATTCTCTTAGATTCACCATCAGATACATATATAGAGATGGTTCCCGAAGAAAAGGGAGGGGACCACAACACCAACCACAACCACAACTAGAACATGGACAACCATACCAAAACGCCCTGAATGTCCAGCTCCTCACCTCCATCCAGGCGATACAGCAGCAGCTCCTCGACCAGGCATTGGCCCAGATCACCTTCCAGGACATGCTTAATGACTTGAGGAGAGGAAGAGAAATTCCTCGAGGAGGAGGGAGAGGAGAAGGTGAAGGAGCAGATGGATGCCGTGGAGGCCCAACAGAGGAGACCAGAGGAGAGCGACTCAAGCCGAGTCTCAAAGAGATGTACAACCCTGGAGCCGGTTAAGTAACAGAGTGGATCTGAATTCCTGCGATCCATGCACATTTCGAGTTGAAGCCTCAGCTCTTGGCACTTCTACTCAACTTCTATGGAAATGTAAATAAAGAGCCGTATACCCACCTACAATAGTTCAGGCACATTTGTGGCACAATGCACTACTCGAACATATCGTTAGGAGTAGTCAAGACGATGTCATTCCCATTCAGTCTCCAGGACAAAGCCCTTCATTGGATCAACCACTTGGGGAAGGTCGTCACTACATGGGAAGAGATCAAGTCCGCCTTTTTGCACAAATACTATCCTCTTAGGTGACTTAATCAGATGCGTGCCTGCATAGCAAATTTCACCCAATCCACACACAAATCCATCCATGAGGCTTTGGAGAGATTTACTGAATTACAAGAGAAATGTCCCCATCATGACATTCCTAGGACCAGCCTGGTCCATCATTTCTTTAGGGGATTGATAGTGGAGAGCTAGAAGCTCATGGATGTTTTGTGTGGCTTCTCACATTTCAATAAAGATGAGGGACATCGTATGGTATATCTTTGAGGAAATGGCTGAAGGAGAGCCGCCTTATCAGCATCCCGTGCCTATCAGCACTAGCCCCACGCTTCAAAAGCTAGTTCACATGGCATCATCTCACATGTCAGACATGGATGAAATCTCCAATCTAAGCATCATAGGGAGCCCCCTATCCACGGTGGATATCATTGAGAAACAATCAAAGAACTTGGAGAAACATTCTGTTATCGAACAGAGGACTCAGCACCTAGACAATTATATCATATCACCAAGTAGATGGAGCTGCTAGTTAGTATAATAAGCTCCTGCAATTCAATGTCTGCATCAGCCCCAACTCCTGCTAGACGAAGGGGCAAGCATCGCCGCAGCCTCCTTAGTAAAAACAGGCCCAACCAGCGATACAACATGTATAATACGTGCAAGCCCCAGAACCATCATCTCTATAGTAGTCACAATAGCATATGGTTGTCTACCATCCTGAGCCCCAGCCCATTCAGGATCCATGTTTCCTTCCACCACCTCTCATTAAAGAGGTGAATGGTGTGTGGGCCAACGATACACAGCCGGCCTGTCCAACTAGACCCCAGCAGGGCCAGCAATCGGACAATCACCAGTTCCCTCAGCAACAAAGAGGGAGATTTGTCCAGAATCAGTCGTAGTACCTCCAACAGTCTCAGCCATACAATGGCAATTGGAGACAAAATCAGTATCAACAACCACAATACATGTCATACCAGCAGAACCAACAGTACTTGGTTGTTCCATATCAGAACCAACCTTCTCAACAACACCATCAGTACAATCCATCTCCTCAGTATCATCCATAATAGTCTCACCAGCAACCTCCACACCAGTTCCAACATCAGTGTGACCAGTACGCTGACTCATCTGAGGCTTTCCCTCTGACAAACCCCTCCTTGGATTTTATGGCTCAGCTAGTGAAAAGCCTAGCAGAGATGATCTCGAAACTTGATGACCTTACCTTTGTGAAGAACTCCATTCCATCATAGGTGGAGGATAACCCCAATAATTTTAAGAAGAAAGAGCAGGTAGCTTGTGATGTTCCAACCGATCTAACAGAGTTAGATATGCTTGATTTGTTTTTATCTAACGTTGCCACATTCAAGAGCAGTAGGACCTTGCAGCCATCAGCCACATGCAAGGGGAAGAATAAAGCTTTGCTAGGCAAATCATCATCTTCTGCATCAGCCGATCCAACATCTGGGCTGGGTGAGGAAAAAGAGCAAGGTGAAGCACCACCAACAAAAAGCCAAAAAAATCAAGAAAATAAAAATTGCCAAAAAGACATCAGGAGCACCAACCAGCAAGCCTTGTAGGAGAGCGTACATGCAGTTCATCCAGTGCTCCTTGCTCATTTTAGTCATCCAGTTGTACATCCTAATGCGGTTACATAATTGATGTAATTAAGAACTCTTTTCCTGGTGTTGCTTTTGATTTTGTAAATATTCCTTTTCCTTATGCATTAAGAAAATCAAAAAAAATTGAAATCAACCTTGTCTGATCCTGACGTTCTTGAGATTGTTCAGAATCCTATGCTTGAAATGCCCTTGCTCAAAGCCATCAAGTACATGCCTAATATCAAGAAAGGCCTTAAAGAAGCATGTACTTTGAAGAGACAACCATGTAAAGCTCATGAAATAAATATGAAGCATATCCTCACCACAGCTATAGTGAATGCAATCAGCAATCTCCCGACAAAGAAGAAGGATATGGGAGCTCCTTTAGTCAGATGCCAGATGTTTGATCAAGAGTTCAACCGAACTTTACTTGATAGTGGATACTCAATCAACCTGATGCATACTTCACTGCGCAAATAATTTGGGTTGGGATCTCTCAAGTCTACTAGAATGATTCGACAGTACGTAGACACATCCATCAAGCGACCGTAAGGAATTTTAGAAGATGTCGTCATCACCATTCAAGGAAAGGCAATTCCCTGCGGACTTCATCATTCTGGATATGAACACTTCAGTTCCTCTCCTGCATACCCCAATAATCCTTGGACGGTCGTTCTATCGAACAGTCAAAGCAATAGTGAACTATGGCACTGGGCAAATCACATTACGCTTGAACAATGACAAGGTACCGATTGAGACGATTCAGGTACTCAAATAATCAGAACCTGCATCAGACGAGAGTGAGCCAACAGAGCAGCAAAAAGAAGACTGTGACTTTTTAGCTGAAATCTGTGATACAAATCTGTTTATTGACTCTACTGAGACCAAGTCATTCCTCTCCACATAGGAAGTCTTGGGCATCACAATCTAGTTTCTAGATGTCCATGATGATGAGATTTTGTTGAATTGCCTGATTAATGCATTTATGGCCACCTGTCCTTGGTAGAGCAAGAGGACATCATCGAAATTTTTTGTGAACAAGATTTGATTATCGAAGAATTATGTGCAACACTGCACTCAGAGCCTACAGTGCCAATGGTGGACATACTACATATGAAAGATCTAACACCATCACTCTACATAGTAGCTGAAGTCACCATCGAGTTGAACAAAGCCCCACCTGAGCTCAAGCCACTTCCTGCAAATATGAAGTATGCCTTCCTTACAGGTGCACTGAACATGTTCCCCATAATCATCAATCCACAACTGACTAAGGAACAAGAATCTCATCTGCTCGAGGTTTTAGAGAGAAACCGTAAGGCCATAGGATGGAAAATTTCAGATCTCCATGGGATAAACCCCTCACTGTGCCCGCATTACATATACCTTGAAGAAGACAACATGCCTTCCTGCGAATTCTAGCGCAGATTGAATTCAAACTTTTAGGAGGTTATGAAGAAAGAGATCACAAAATGGTGTGATGCGGGATTCATATATTCCATCTCTGACTCAAAGGGTGAGTCCCCTACATGTTGTGCCAAAGAAGTCAGGGATCACTGTGATCGAGAATGACAAAGGAGAAGATATCGCAGCAAGAGTTCCAACATCCTGGCGTGTCTGTGTGGATTAAAAACGACTGATTTTAGCGACCAAGAAGGACTATTTTATGGTGACCGAAGGTATTGTGCATGGACATGTCATCTCAAAGCGTGTCAGGTTGATCCTGCAAAGGTGGAAGTGATATCGAAGCTAGAGCCACCTGCAAATTTGAAGCAGGCCAGATCATTCTTAGGGTACGTAAGTTTCTATCAACAATTCATCAAGGATTTCAGCAAAATTGCCTGTCCCCTGATCGGGCTTCTAGGCAAGGAGGTAGACTTTATTTTATATGACAGATTCCTCTAGGCTTTTTCTTAGTTGAAATAAATAATCACTCATGCCCTTGTCCTTCAACTGTCAGACTCGTCTCTACCATTTGAGATCATGACAGACGCTTCTGATTATGCTATTGGGGCAGTTTTAGGACAGATGAGATATCATATTCCATTTGCCATTCACTATGCCAACTAACACTCGATGAAGCTCAAAACTATACTTTCACTGAAAAGGAGCTGCTGGCAGTGGTATTTGCCCTAGAGAAATTCAGATCCCATTTGCTTGGATTCAATGTTATCGTAGTTAAAGATCATTCAGCCATCAAGTATCTACAAGACAAGAATGACACCAAACAAAGACTCATCAGATTGATCCTTCTACTCCAGGAATTTGACCTTTAAATTCGTGATAAACCTGGAGTTAAAAATGTGGTGGCTGGTCACTTTTCAAGATTACCAGAGATAGACACTCCTGAGCATAGCCTAGTGCCTATAATTGAAATTTTTCCATGAAAGTCGACAACTTCATGTCGGATATTCATTTCTATTAGTGGGAGGATCCTTATCTCTTTCGTGAGGGGGCAGATTACATCTTGAAGAAGCATTCCTCAGGAGGTAGTCCGGATTATCCTCGAGCACTTTCATGCCTGAGAATCAAGAGGACACCACTCTGGAAGAAGAATGGCATCAAAAGTTCTTCAATGCAGCATGTGGTGGCTGACTCTATTCAAAGATGCAAAAGACTTTGTCAAACATTGCACTGATTCTCAGAGATTGGGCGGTACTATTGGAATGAGAGATGCAATGCCTTTGAAGTACAATTCAGATCTCTATCGTGTTTGATGCATGGGGCATTGATTTCATGGGCTCATTCCCTAACAGTCAGGGTTTTGAGTATATTCTACTTGATGTCGATTATGTGAGTCGTTGGATGGAGGCTATCCAACTCGAGCCACCGACAGTCACAACATATGTCGGTTAATGAGTGAAAACATCATTGCACGGTTCGGGATCCCCAAAATTCTTATATCAAATGGCGGTAGCCATTTCATCAATAGAGAGGTGAAGAAGCTGACACAGGAATTTTGCATTGAACATTGTGTTGCCTCTCCGTACCAACCACAGTCCAATGGCCTGGCCGAATGTTCAAATAGGGAGATAAAGATAATATTATAGAAGCTTGTACGCCATGACAGGAAGAACTGGTCGTATTTGCTAGATTTAATACTATGTTCTATTAAACTGCATACAAATCACATTTAGGAATGTCTCTCCACCGCCTACTGTACGGCAAGCCATGCCATTTTCCTATAGAACTCATTCACAAATCTTTATGGGCAATTAATATATGTAATTTGGATTCCAAGAAAGCTGAAAAGAATAGAAAATAGGATCTGAATCGACTTCTCGAATTCCATGATTATGAATACAACAACAACCTAATGTACAAGGAGAAGGTCAAAAAGTGGCACGACAAGCACATTTGTCGAAAAACCTTCGAACCACGGTACAAAGTTTGGTTTTTTGATGCAAAGCTCAAACTATTGCCTAGGAAGTTGAAAAGCAAGTGGACCGGGCCTTTCATAGTGAAACATGTGCATGACTATGGAAGCATCGTCATATCCAGTTTGTTAGCTGATGCATAGCCATTCGTGATCAACAGACAGCTTCTAAAGCCTTATCTTGAGCATGACATATTTTTTTCCGTGGTTGACTCAATTCATGTGGTATACGATGAAGAACTCACAGTTGTAGCATCAGCTCAATCAGATGAGGCCAGCAAAAACATTTTTGAATAGTTAATCATTTTCTTCTTTTCTTCTTTTCATTCTTTATTCTTTCATTCTTCCGTAAAGTCACATTCATCCCATACGTCATTGCTATACTTAGGATATGCTTCATCCTAAGTATATGGGGTATGAGTGCATTCAGGTGCTCATTCTTTGATCCCTCACATGTCTCCTCAACTTTTGACATTCTTTCTATACTTAGGGATATTTTGCCCTAAGTATAGGGGGAGACAGGTTAAGCCTCTAATTTATTCATTTATTCGTTAACACCCTCAACCTTCCCTACATTTATACAGAGAATGCTATACTTAGGACTAGTTGATCCTAAGTCATGGGTGGACGGTCGACTTCCTATTATTTAGTTGTTGTTGTAGTATAGACTTTCCTATACGTAGTACAAGTATAGGGGGGTCAATATATACTTTGTATGATTTATCCATAACTCATTCTTTTGTATTCTCAATAAAGTGTGGCTAAAAGGCATATATATAATTCATTAAATTATTTAATTAAAAAATGTTTATATTTCCTCAAATTATTCTTGTATATACTGATTTATAAATCAGGTAAAAATGCCTTGCAAAATGTTTGGAAAATAGTTTAAAAATCTATTTGAAAAATCTTTTGAAAATTATTTTAAAAAAATGGTAAAATGTTTTCACCCTTTGTAAAAATGTTTGTTTTGTAAAAATTTCTTTTCTTTGTGTGAAATAAAATGTTTTGAAAACCTATTTGCAAGTGGTTTTGAAAATGGTTGCAAAAATATTTGAAAACCTATATATATTGTTTGTAAAATCTTTGCAAAATAGCTTTCAAATACTTGTAAATGTTTGTAAAAATTATTTGTAAAAACTATTTTGGACCATAATTTTTAAAATTATTTGAAACACTAATTTTGAGGAGTATATGCATCATCCAAGTAAACACGCATATTCTTTTCCGTCAATTGTTGATATATCGATAAAAAATCCCTAAAAATCTGAACATCTAA
Source organism: Ottelia alismoides (assembly GCA_037367405.1). Classification (NCBI taxonomy): domain Eukaryota; kingdom Viridiplantae; phylum Streptophyta; class Magnoliopsida; order Alismatales; family Hydrocharitaceae; genus Ottelia; species Ottelia alismoides. The sequence continues at coordinate 274,274 of JAZKJV010002821.1, forward strand.
AAATTCCAAAAACATTTGCAAAATCAAAAATTCCATAAAAAATTGCAAGACCTTTTTCAAAAATTCATAGTATGTGCATTCTTCGGAGTAATCTAGACGATTGAACAAGTTTATATAAAGACTGAAGATTGGAGCTTGAAATAGGCCTTAATATACTTAATTTCATAGGAACCCATTGAGGACTGGAATTGGATATACTTCAGGTCATCATGACTTAATTATTTAGTTTCCATGATACTATTTTCATGAGCCAATTCAATGTGTCTAAATAGAGCCATTCGTATAATTTGTAAGATTCTTAAGACAATGAGTTGATTGGAAACCTCACATCTAACACTTAACTCGGCTCAAACGGATTGTTGAAAAATGTTGGAGTCTAAGTCCGGACAATGCAAGATCGCTTAGCCAAGGGTGGCTCAGGAACCATTCTTAGAGATTGCTAACATCGATACTTTAACTCACTTCTTTTGGTAGCCTGATGAATACTCATTCATCACTCTTTATTCTTATATTTTAGCTAATTATCTTGGCAAAACATCATGTAGATAGCTGTAAATATAATAAGTTACCAAATAGGCATGCTTTTGTAAATAGCATGTATTTGTGCAAACATAACAGAATAAAGAATAAAGGAAAAGAAGGAAATAATTAGAATAAATATTGAGTGACCTAAACCCAAGAGAGGGCCCAATATGGGCCTGATTGCCAAATAGCACAAGTAGAGAGAGATAGGGTCAATCAACCTTCTATATATTCCTTCTATGTGTACATATTTTATTTTCACAAAAATAAAAATATGTATTGTTTCTATTATCTTGTATATATTCCTAAAAATAAACAAAAATGAGAAAAATAAAATAAAATAAAACAAAATTATTTATCTCTCTCCACCTTTGTACATACCATGTATATATGTATCACACTTCTATTTATTTCACCCTTGTAAAAAACAATAAAAATTATTTTATACTCTAAATTTTATATTGTAAATAAATAAAATATAAAATTATAGTATTTTTACAAAAATAAGAAAATAAAAATAAAAATATAAAATACATTGGTATTTTATACCTGTATATAATATAATATATATACCTTAATTTATTTTTCAAAAAAATAAATAAATAACACTAAAAAGTAGTTTAAAAATAAAAAAATATTTTTATTTTGTAAATATTTTAAAATAAAATTGTTTTCTATTTTTTATTTTTTTTACAAATCTTTTCTTTTTCCATTTTTCTGTTTGGTCCAGAGGGTTGTTGACCCCCGGTCAACTCCCACCCCCCTGAACCCTCTCTTCGTCCAAACCTGATTTTGGCCTCATTTCTCATAATTTTCCCTATCGGGTCTTGGCTTCTCCTGCTCCGATTCCACCGCCCGCCTCTTCCTCATGGATCAGACATCCTCACGGATCCCTAGGGAGTGGAAGATCTACCTTGGTTTGTGTGCGCGTGCCCGTTCTTCCTCGTCACCAAGGATTGCATATAAAGTCTTCATTTCATTGACCAGATCCTCGCTCGCTGCGCACACCTCCCTTCTGCCCTAGAAACCTTTCCCTCGGTGACAGCGTTCGGAAGCGCACTTTGGTGGTCAGAGAGAGTGCCTGTAGCTGAAGCTCAAAGCACGTGGCCGGAGCACCGCCACGTTTGATCCTCCCCGCCTGTCGCAGCGTGGTCGAGGCAAAGACTTCCATCGACCTCACATCTTGGAGCTAAGGATCGATATTGGAACTTCAGTTAATCATCATCTCAGTCCTAGTTCCCTTTATTTCCGAATCTTTCATCGGTCCTCCGCCGGCTCCGACCCAGTGGTCGGAGCTCCATCAACCACCTCCCCCATTCCGATCGACTCCCCGATCCACTATCATTCTTCCCACGCACCCTGATCATCCCGATCTTGACTATCCGATCCAAGATTAGGCTAGGTTCCATCCTCCTCCATCGCCGGAACCTCCCCTCGTCGTTCCCCGTCGCTTCCCTTAGTTTTTCATCTAATAACCTTGGCCGGAGCCTACCTCCGAGCAGGAGATTTCACCCCGCAGGTCGCGTTGCGCGTGGAGAACCCCAGAGCACATCATCTAGCTTCGTCGGAGCCAACCTAGGTCACCACCCCTTTCCCAGAGATCTGACCGGTGGATGCTCCACCTGCCACCGCCATCCGACACGGAGAAGCATCGTGATTCGAACTCCTCTTCTTGATTGGTTATCAGACGCCCAGAGTTCCCTCAGTTCTTTGGCAAACTTCGTCAGGGGGTGTTCATCTAGGACCCTCCTCCACCGTGAGATCGACGCCACCCGCTAGATTTCATCTGTACCGTCCAGCGCCTGCTCTTGTCAGGTTGTTAGATATAACATCTAACGGCCCCATACCCCCACGTGCGCTCGTTCAGCAGAGCCGTTGGATTCGCCAGGTGCCTTCGTCAGGACCGCTCGCTTCCAGCCAATCAACGCCAACCACCTGTCACCCCACATGAGTTGAACACCCAGCCTAGGTAATTTGCTCCCTTTATCCTGTATTTATTTTATTTGTCGTTTAGTATGTAAAATAAATATAGCACTGGACCATTTTACATAGATGCCCCTGCAGTGTTTGATATTTGCTTTTTAGTACTTCTTGTATGGGGATACATGCATCATCACGTGTCTTTATGTGATATTTGCATATCTTATTGTGAGATTAATGGATGTTATGTTTTGATATTTTACTTTTCATATTTACATCCATACCCATGTGCTATTTTGGGGCATGTGCGTTAATTTGTGCGAAAATTGCAAAAGGCCCCCTATACTTTTCGAGCTTGTTATTCTTTAGTCCAGGGAACATACTTTCGTTGCATTTGAGTCCCTGTGTGCTGTATGGTTTTGATTGGTTGAAATAAATAGCAAATTTTATCCAAACTTCATGAAATTTGGAAACATGGCTCCTGCCACTATGTAAAAATTTCCATGAATATTTAAACCCATTTTGTTTTCACTTGATATTTTTAAAAATTCAAAACCCTCTAAATTTGCTTCTATTCAGTTTTAAAAATCAACTAAAATATTAAAAACCCTCTAAAAACTCCAAAATATTTTTGTGTGTTTATTTTTGTGAGTTTTTGCTTCTGTCCAAATTTCATTACATTTGGATTTATAAAAACAATAAAAATCGAAAAATCCTAAAAACTTAGAAAAATCAGTAAAATTTCCTAAAAAATCAAAAAAATATGATTCCTTTTTCTCTAGTTAGGTTTTTATTTTTACTTTTTCCATAAATTATTGCTTGAATTTTATAGCTATTTAGATATTTTTAAATAGCCTTTATCTTCTGGCTGCACATTTTCTTTGATTTTTAGCTTTATTTCATTTTTATAAAATCAACTAAAAATCAGAAAAATACAAGAAAAATATCAAAAACACTTGAATATTTGCAAAACCCAAAAATAGTTTTATTTTAATTTTCTGGCATGTTTTGAGGTGTTAAATAATTGTTAGTTTGTGCCTTTTTGGTTTCCTGTACTCATTTTGCTTAATATAAAAATTACAAAAAAAATGAAAAACTAAAAATCCACCAAAAATATTTTATTTCTTTTTATTTTTGATTCCTGACTACTTCGTAGCCATCGCATTCTGTGCTCCTTGTGTTCGACCCTGGTAGCTATACCAGGTAAAATAAAATAGTGAGATCATTATTTGCCTGATTGTTTGATTTTTATTATTGGTGGACTTTCTTTTTCTTGTTGACTTAGCCTCACGGTTCGGGTCGCAATGACCCTGATTTACACCTTAACCCGATTGCAGGATTTTCGAGTTCATTAGTCTGGCACCGTTGTCGGGGAGCATGACTTAGTAGTCGGTTTTCGTTTCGCAACTTTCCTTTCTTTTTCAGCTTTTTCGGCTTTTCTTGTTCTTTGATTTTCTTTTATTTCTTTTCTTTTTATTTTTGTTTTTATTTTTGTTTATTTTTATTTCTTTTTAGTTTTATTTGTTTTTATTTTTACTTTTTGCATATATTTGTCATTTTATTTTACTTCATTATTATAATAATTGTTGGTCTGATGCATTTCTATTTACTTTTCTTGCGAGGTCCCGGTGATCGAGGCGGATTTCTTCGGGAAGCTGATGCAACCGCGAGACTTGGAGGTGGCTCCTTTCTGCATAGAGCCGCAGGAGAGCGCGAGAGAAGAAGCAAGAGTGTTTGGGAGCTGTAGATTAGGCTTAGTTTAGTTTCTTTTTCAACATTATTATATTATTGTAATAATACAGGACAGCTCAGAGACTCTCAGAGACTTGGTGATTTTTAGGGTCTGTTTCGTCGAGCACCGGTGTGCTCGGGGGACGTCACCGTGTTTTGGTTTTTATCGCTTTATTTTCTTTTATTTCACGTGGATTTTTTTGTTTGAGCCCCTAGATTTTGGTTTCTATTTGATTGAGCCAGGTAGCATTAGGTCCAAAGCCCTAATAGAATATTTATTCCTATAGAACACGCTTGTACTTAGACAAATAAATCTGTACTTCACGAAAATAGAAGTTTCTGTTTAGGACGGTTCTCGCACTGCATCCATATAGATTAGTTTAAATTTATGCGCAAATCATATTACATGTAGACTGTTGGAGAAAGGTACACCTTTTATCTCGTGCATGCATTCATAGATTTTATCGCGCATCGGCTTTTCCATCTTCCTCCCTCTATTTTCTGGACTTAGGAATAAAAAGGTAATCGGAAAATTCGTTAGACATTGTTTGATTTTTGAAAAAGTCCTAAAAACAAAAATCATAAAATTGGGACTGTTAATCAAACTTGATCCTAAAGGACATTGACCTAATAATTTGTCTTGGGAGAGCAATCCCCTCATTGTATTGTTTGGATGGGCGAGAGAGTGACACACACCCTAGGATAGAGCCATATCCGACCCTTCTTCATGAAGGATATGGGAAAATCCTCAAGCACATCACGGAAGCGTGATCGTCATATCGAATACGACGAAGAATGACTAGTCGTAATAGTTGTTCGGTGCAGCGGAATTTAAAATTTTTCATGTGATGAAACCACGTGATCCAAGAATGATTCTCGGATTGTTTCATCTATAACCACAACAAGTATAATGCAATACCTCTCGAAGCGTGGTAGATCGAGTCTCTACGAAAAGAGACCTCCTGTCTCAAGTCCGATCATCGTAGAAGAAGCTTGCGAGCGTGGGGATGAGTCGCGTTGTCCTCGCAATCCAACTAGTTGATCCAAGCATAGTGAACTCTTGATCTCATCATACGAGATAGAACATCTCCTTCGTGAGCGTAGCACTCCAAGAAGATGGAGAACCGAAGAACGTCGAAGCGGCGGTGCGGTGGCATAGGTGACGACAGCTATCTCCCTTAGGGTTTGGTGGACGACAACCAAGGAGAGGGAGAGAGGGTTGGCGTGTGAGGAGAAAAAGAGAGAGAGATGTGCTACCAAAAACATGTACAAGAGAGCATGGTATGCCTCTCTATTTATAGGGTTTTAGGATCCATGGATCTCGATCCATGGGGCATATAAAATCAATGGATGAGATTGATTTATGTCAATCCAATGGTCAAGATTGTTGTTGGAAAAACCAACAACTTATGATTTAATTTAGATCAAATATATTTGATAAATCAAATATACATCAATCCTAAAATTAAACCTATCAAATAAGGAGATAATTACCATGGAAATCTCCACTCCTCATGTAATAGAGTGGACGGCCACCAATTCCATATAGAACTTGGTAGCCGTCCACTTTTTTACCAAGTGGGGCAATCTCATGAAATCTCATGAGATTGCATGTATCCATGAAATTCTCCGTTATTTAATCCAACAACTTTTGTTGTGATTTATTCTCCAAAATTAATTCATAATTAGTTTTGAGAATATTGCAATCTTGCCATTGAAAAATTGTGAATCACATTCACAACCCAAAACAAAATATAATTTACATTTTCAATTAATTAAACAATGTGTATACAATACACATTAATAATTAATCAATAAATATAAATTATAATTGGCTCTCTCTAATACATTATAAATCACATTTATAATATATTATGAATAATTGAATATTGCTATTCACATTATTCTTATCCATAATAATTAAATCACGTTTAATTATATTGGATAATTTCCACACACATCAAGATAATAAAATCACATTTAATTATCAATTTCTTAATGCTTAGATCTTATGGAATTATTCTTGAACCCTTCAAGAATAATGGTATTTCTCCTCAGATACTTGGAGATAAGGACAGGGCGATTGTATTGTTCCACGTATAGTGACTTGGATATTGAGATCACATCTCAAATCCAGATCACATGGACCTCTCGTAGATGCTTGATTAAATCAAGTCCCTAAACCTATTCTTCTCATTGCATCTGAATCTCATTCAGATCAATGTCTAACACATGGACTAAAATTAGGTTACTTCTCTACTGAGAGGAGTCACTAAAATCCAGACATCTTTCGTCACTCCCTCGGAATGGAAGCGTCATGGTTATACAATCGTTTATGATCAAATCAACCTCAGGTATTCCCAATACCTGTATATCCTGCATACTAGAAGACTTATGATCATCCTGAAGATATAGATCAATTTTACACTATCATCTTCATGATTTGATCACTAAGTTTCTCATTCTTGGTCCTTGGGATTTGTTACAGATCATATGCTTTCACAAAGCATATATCTTACCTTCAAATTCATGTCATGCTTCTAAAGCATGACGACCATGCCTGGAATTTGATCAGTCCCAATACCTCATGAGTGAGCTCATGTCTCCCGGTTCACAAGTGAACCTGTATGATCCCTTTGAGAGATCGTATTACTCATATGTGCTTACATGCACACCAGCTCGTCGGTGTATAGACCTTGGTTAGGTCATCAACCTATTGGTCTACCAAATGTACACACTCAGACATATAGCAACACATTTATCTCTGGTCAGAGAATGTTTGACTATGATGTGACAGTAGTCATCGTAGGTCTTTGGTTATCTCGATCTCGTTAAGTCAACCCATTGACCCAACTAATCTGATACCTCCGAATCACTATTCCCATGCAGGGGACTGCATCAAGAGATCGATCAGATATCAGCCTAATGAGAAAGGATTGCCATCTCCTACTCAAGCTGGAGATCATCACTGGTCAATCATTTGATGATGCTTGACTAGTCCTCTATATAACTCCCTAGATATTCATCCAAGCATCAGCCTCTATGATTCAATCAATGAATCAACAGCTGTATGATTATCAAGTTGGCCATGGTACATAACCCTTATTGTACAGAGGGACGTTATAGTGCATTCATTCAATCAATTTTAGAAAGGGAGTGAAACATAATCAATAACTTTTATTGATAAATTATTTATTACAATAACATTTATTGTGGGAATGGTTCGCCTCGGGTTCACATTGCTAACAATCTCCCACTAGCCCTCAGAACCATTCAGGAACAATCCCTAAACCCATACTCATTACATGCTGGTCGAAAACCTTTTGTGTCAGTGGTTTGGTAAGAGGATCAGCAACGTTGTCGGCAGAGGCCACCTTGGTAATGATGATGTCACCATGCTTTTGAATCTCCCGAATCATGTGGTATTTCCTTTCTACGTGCTTGCTCTTCTGATGCCATCTGGGTTCCTTCGCCTGGGCAGTGGCTCCCGTGTTATCACAGAGTAGCGGGATGGGAGTATCAGATGAAACTACTCCAAGCTCCAGGACGAACTTGTGCAACCACATCGCCTCCTTTGCAGCATCCGATGCGGCAATGTATTCGGCTTCTGTTGTTGAATCAGCTGTAGTGTCCTGCTTCTTTCTTCTCCAGCTCACATCACCACCATTCAACAGGAATACAAACCATGATGTCGACTTTTGATAATCAATATCCGATTGGAAGTCAGAATCTGTATATCCTAAGACTTGGAGATCACCATCTCCATAGACCAAGATGTAATCTTGTGTCCGTCTTACATATTTGAATATGTTCTTTACTGCATTCTAGTGTTGCTCTCCATAGCAGGATTGGTAACGACTTACCACTCCCACTGCATGGCAGATATCTGGCCTAGTACACATCATGGCATACATTAAGCTTCCTACAACTGATGCATAAGGGCATCCAGCCATGGCTTTCTTTTCCTCAACAGTTTGAGGAGCCATTCCTTTAGACAGGTGGATACCATATCTTAAGGGTAGAAATCCTTTCTTGGAACTATCCATACGGAATCGTTCAAGAATCTTCTTAATGTATCCATGTTGTGACAATCCCAATATCCTCTTTTCTCGGTGTTTGAACAACTTCAGACCCAAGATGTAAGAGGCTTCTCCAAGATCTTTCATCTCAAAGGTATGGGACAACCAAATCTTCACATTGGTCATCATTCCTATATCATTACCAATGATAAGGATGTCATCTACATAAAGCACGATGAATACAATGGCACTCCCACTAAGCTTCTTGTACATACAAGGTTCATCAGGATTCTGCACAAAATCATACATCTTTATGGTTTCATCAAATCTGATGTTCCAGCTACGAGAAGCTTGCTTGAGCCCATAGATGGATTTCATTAGCTTGCATACTTTGCCATCCTCAGTTATGAATCCCTGGGGCTGCTCCATGTAGATATCCTCCTCGAGGTATCCATTGAGGAAAGTCGTCTTGACGTCCATCTGCCAGATGTCGTAGTCAAGATATGCAGCTATAGCTAGCAGTGTCTTTATGGATTTAAGCATAGCCACAGGAGAGAATGTCTCATCGTAGTCAATGCCTTCTCTCTGTGTGTAGCCCTTTGCTACGAGCCGTGCCTTAAAAGTTTCTACTTTCCCATCAGGTCCCCTTTTTCTCTTGAAGATCCATTTACACCCAATGGGTTTTACCCCTTTAGGTGGATCCTCTAGGGTCCATACATCATTCTTATGCATGGAGTCAATTTCTGACTTCATTGCTAGCATCCATCTATCGATGTCATGATCTGCGAGTGCTTCATCAAATGAAGTAGGATCATTGTCAGTTTCACTTGACAAATGGAATCCATACCTTTCAGGTGGTGCTACCACCCTCAATCTCCTTCGAAGAGGTATGGGTGTTTCATCTTTATTTACTTCTTCAATTTCTGGTCTAGGAAGCTTAGAATCCTCAGGGGATTCTATGAGTTCCTCTACTTCACTTTTGTCTTGACCTTTATGGAAATCATCCTCTAGAAATTTCACATCTCTAGAGACAAAAACCTTTTGAGTCTCAGGGTCATAGAGTTGGTATCCAATACCTTCTCTAACATACCCAATGAAGTAACACTCACGAGTGTGAGATTCCAGCTTACTTGCTTCCACGTTCTTCGCATGAACCAAGCAACCCCAAACCCTCAAGTGATTAACACTAGGTTTGGTTCCATACCATAGCTCATGAGGAGTCTTAGGTACAGATTTGCTAGGAATCTTATTCAGGATATATATTGCAGTCTCTACTGCATATCCCAAGAAACTAAGTGGTAAATGTGCTTTACTTATCATTGAATGGACCATATCCATGATGGTCCTGTTGCATCTTTTAGCAATACCATTAAGTTGGGGAGTTCCAGGAGTAGTGAGATTGGAAACAATACCATTCTCTTTAAGATATTCCTTGAATTGATCTGAGAGATACTCGCCACCTCGATCAGATCGAATTCGTTTAATCTTCCTTTTGGTTTAGTTCTCACTCAAAGCCTTGAATTCTTTGAACTTTTCAAAGGTTTCAGATTTATGACGTAATAGGAAGACAAACCCGTATCGCGAATGGTCATCAATAAACATCAAATAATATCGATATTCATTTTGAGTTGTGGTACTGAAGGGACCACATACATAGGTATGTATTAGGTTAATAATACCTTCGCATCTTGTAACCTTGTTACGAAAAGGCATCCTAGTCATTTTACCTCGAATACAATGTTCAAAGGTAGGTGAAGACTGAACCTGTAGAAAATCCAAAGGTCCATCCTTTATCAATCTATTGATCATATCAACAGATAAATGACCAAGCCTTTGATGCCAAATCATAATTGAATTACTTTTATTATCCCTGGATCTTTTAGGATTTTTATTAGTGGTTGTAACATTCATGACATGCTCATTAATGCACAATTCATAGAGTCCACCAGAAGTCAAAATACCATCTGCAATATATTTATCATAATGATTTAGGACTAATTTATTACAAAAAAAGAATGAATATCCACTTCTAACTAGCTTAGATACACATATCAAATTGCTCCTGACTTCAGGTACATAAAGACACTCTTTAAGTATTAGGACTCTACAACTAGATAATGATAGCTGACAAGTCCCGACGGCGACTGCTGCAACACTTGCATCAGATCCCATATGGATGACTATCTCTCCTTCTTCAAGTTTTCTAATTTCCTGAAACAAATGCAACAAATTGCATACATTAATAGAAGCACCAGAATCAACAACCCAACTTCCTTCTCGTCCAACGAGAAAACTGGTTTCAATGATAAAAGTAGATTTCATACCTACTGGGGCTTTACCTTTGTCGACCGACTTCAGGTAATCCGGGCAATTACGCCTCCAGTGCCCTGGCTTCTTGTAGTGGTGACAGACGTCAGTTTTCTTCAACGCCATTAGAGTGGATGCATTGGAAGATGAGCCAATACCTTGTCCCTTTTTCTTTCTCTTCTGGGTCAGACCCTTCCAAGAACCTTGCTTCCGACCGCGCTTCCCTCTGACCTGTGCAACCATTGCACTGCCAGTGGGACCATCTTTCTTCATTACGTCGGTTTTCTTCGATGTCATTAAAGTGGATGCATTGGAAGATGAGCCAACTCCTTGTCCCTTCTTCTTTCTCTTCTGGGCTGGGCCCTTCCGAGAACCTTGCTTCCGACCGCGCTTCCCTCTGACCTGTGCAACCATTGCACTGCCAGCGGGACCATCTTCATTTAGACGTCGGTTTTCTTCGATGCCATTAGAGTGGATGCATTGGAAGATGAGCCAATACCTTGTCCCTTCTTCTTTCTCTTCTGGGTCGGGCCCTTCCGAGAACCTTGCTTCCGACCGCGCTTCCCTCTGACCTGTGCAACCATTGTACTGCCAGCGGGACCATCTTTCTTCATTACGTCTTCTGCAGACTTTAATGGAGCAACAAGCCCAACGTTTGTCAATTCCAGCTTGTTCATGTGGAATGAAACCACAATGTTATAGAAAGACTTAGGCAACGACAGCAGAATGAAATCAGATTGCATGTCTGCATCCATGGTTGCCCCAAGAGTCTCTAGCTCCGACAAGTACCCAAACATTTTGAGTACATGTTCACGGACCGAAGTTCCTTCATGTATCTTGCAGCGAATGAGTTCTTTCATAACATTGTACCGCTGGGTGTGGTTAATGTCACCAAACATATCTTTCAGATTATGCATTATCTCCTGGCAAGTACTCATCTCCACATGTTGTTTCTGATGAACATTGGAGAGAAAACCCAAGATGTAGCATCTAGCCAAGACATGATCTCCATCATACTTGTCATTGTATGCTTTCTCTTCCTTTGATTTAGGATTTTCATGCTTGTCTTCTGAGAGCACATAACTTATGTGCTCAGCTGAGAGAACAAGCTCCAAATTACGGATCCAATCCGAGTAATTTGGTTCGGTCAACTGGTTGACCTCCAGAAGCCTGCTTAGTGGGTTCATGGACTTCATTTTCTGAAATTAAGAATGCACTATATTAGAACATATAATCATATATTCAATTTAATTTTATTTGAACAAGGAATTTTTAAGTCAAATTACTCTTGCTATGTCAACTATGAAAGTTTATTCCCTTAATTACTTTCAAAGTAAGAGATATACTTACCGCTATATCTCAAGCAAGAACTGGGATCTCCTCTTTATCTTTGTCATATCCCAATAATATGAGAACCTATGACTCCAATAAAGAGAAGCGGGAACACATTCTGCCTTGCAAGTCCAACTTGCATTTCCCAATTCGGTCTTTAATACCCAGGCCCACCACCCGTAAGGTGATGCTGACCTGTCATTAATTGAACCAACCGTCAACAGGAATACAACTCGCTATGCGCAATCCAATATCGCCCCAATAATATGAGGACCCGATATTGGAGTCACTACACATACATCCTTACTCTTTTGATAAGTGATGAGCCTGATCCAAATGGATCATATGCAGGAGCTATCGCTTCGGACAGGCGTCTCCTACATATAATATCTGACGACAAAACCCTTCGCCTTGATGAGAGACCATGGATGTCACTTGTGTGGTCCTCCATTTCATATTCAAATTTTAATTAATTATTATGAATCAAATTCATGTAATTAATTCTTCCAAGGGAATTAACAACTCTATTCATAATAGAGTATTTTAATTGGACATAATTAATTCAATCATATTAAATTAATTATAAATCTAATTCAATCAACAAACATGATTGTTTTACTTTAATATATATGGTATTAATATCAAAGTACGTATTAATTCGAATTTTAATAATTAGAAAATACAACTTGATTTCTTCGGCATTATCAAGTCCCTATCTGCTGTCATGGCCAGTACCGACGAAAGTGGGATGGACCACATACGTTGCAACCCGCTACCCCAGCGATCTCCGACTAGACACCATATCCGCCTCGAGAAAGGATAATGCCAAATAGATCAATTTGTACTTGAGATGATCATCTGTTCTTCAACTGAAATTATACCATATAGTAATAACAAAATATTTTTGATTATAAGGAAATTTGCTAGACAAATTCCCAATCCTATTCAAGCAAGGAGTTTGATAATTGTGTTTCCAATTTTGATCAAGATCAAATCTAATCAATTTATTGGTTGAGGCCAAGTCAATTAAGGAAATAATCATCTTCCAATATTTCTCAAATATTTTCCATAATTATTTCTTGAAATTAACAATTAATTTCATTAATTGACAATCACATGGTTCTTGATTAGGACTTTAATTTCAACAGTGACCTCTACTTACTAAAATTAACATATCTCAATCAATTTAAATCCAAATTAGACAAAATCAATTTTCAAAGATTACTAATTTGATTTAGGACAGATCTTAATGATATTTCACGCATTTAAAGGCATATGATATCAGTAAATAACTCATTAATCATGTTAAGATTTTCAGTTCCCGCAACAGTGCGTACATGTTCATTAAAACAACCATATCTCGAGCAAACGGAATCCAAATTACGTAACCTCAGATCCTATGGTTTCCTTATTTAATGGGGAACAAAAAACCAATTGTTTAATTCAAATTTAAATAATTTAAACAGGGCCGAATTTATTCATTAAACAGATGTGCGAAAATCAAATGCGACAAAAAACTTTCGCAACCTCTACGGACCCAAGTCGTCCTAGGTTTGCGGATCGTATCCAAAAACTTCAACCTAAGGCTCTGATACCACATGAAGGATATGGGAAAATTCTCAAGCGCATCATGGAAGCGTGATCGTCGTATCTAATACGACGAAGAACTACTAGTCGTACTAGTTGTTCGGTGCAGCAAAATTTAAAATTTTCATGCGATGAAACCACATGATCCAAGAACGATTATCGGATCATTTCATCTATAACCACAACAAGTATAATGCAATACCTTTCGAAGCGTGGCTGACCGAGTCTCTACGAAAAGAGACCTCCTGTCTCAAGTCCGATCGCCGGAGAAGAAGCTTGCGAGCACGGGGATGAGTCGCGTTGTCCTCGCAATCCAACGAGTTGATCTAAGCACGGTGAACTCCTGATCTCTTCGTACAAGATCGAACATCTCCTTCGTGAGCGTAGCACTCCAAGAAGATGGAGAACTGAAGAACGTCGAAGTGGCGGCGCGGTGGCGTAGGCGACGACGGCTATCTCCCTTAGGGTTTGGTGGACAGCCACCAAGGAGAGGGAGAGAGGGTTGGCGTGTGAGGAGAAAAAGAGAGAGAGAGAGAGAGAGAGAGATGTGCTACCAAAAACATGTACAAGAGAGCATGTTATGCCTCTCTATTTATAGGGTTTTAGGATCCATGGATCTCAATCCATGGGACATATAAAATCAATCGATGAGATTTATTTATGTCAATCCAATGGTCAAGATTGTTGTTTGAAAAACCAACAACTTATGATTTAATTTAGATCAAATATATATATGATAAATCAAATATACATCAATCCTAAAATTAAACCAATCAAATAAGGAGATAATTACCATGGAAATCTCCACTCCTCATGTAATAGAGTGGACGACCACCAATTCCATTAAGGACTTGGTAGCCGTCCACTTTTTTTTACCAAGTGGGGCAATCTCATGAAATCTCATGAGATTGCACGTATCCATGAAATTCTCCATTATTTAATCCAACAACTTTTGTTGTGATTTATTCTCCAAAAATAATTCATAATTAGTTTTGAAAATATTGCAATCTTGTCATTGAAAAATTGTGAATCACATTCACAACCCAAAATAAAATATAATTTACATTTTCGATTAATTAAACAATATGTATTCAATACACATTATTAATTAATCAACAAATATAAAAGTATAATTGGCTCTCTCTAATACATTATAAATCACATTTATAATATAGTATGAATAATTGAATATTGCTATTCACATTATTCTTAGCCATAATAATTAAATCACATTTAATTATATTGAATAATTTCCACACACATCAAGATAATTAAATCATATTTAATTATCAATTTCTTAATGCTTAGATCTTATGGAATTATTCTTGAACCCTTCAAGAATAATGCTATTTCTCCTCAAATACTTGGAGATATGGACAGGGCGATTTTATTGTTCCACGTATAGTAACTTGGATATTGAGATCACATCTCAAATCCAGATCCCATGGACCTCTCATAGATGCTTGATTAAATCAAATCTGTAAACCTATTCTTCTCATTGCATCTAAATCTCATTCAGATCAATGTCCAACACATGGACTAAGATTAGGTTACTTCTCTACTGAGAGGAGTCACTAAAATCCAAACTTGTTTTATCACTCCCTCAGAATAGAAGCATCATGGTTATACAATCGTTTATGATCAAATCACCCTCAGCTATTGCTAATACCTGTACATCCTGCATACTGGAAGACTTATGATCATCCTAAAGATATAGATCAATTTTACACTATCATCTTCATGATTTGATCACTAAGTTTCTCATTCTTGGTCCTTGGGATTTGGTACAGATCATATGCTTTCACAAAGCATATATCTTACATTCAAATTCATGCCATGCTTCTAAAGCATGACGACCATGCATGGAATTTGATCAGTCCCAATACCTCATGAGTGAGCTCATGTCTCCTGGTTCACAAGTGAACTTGTATGATCCCTTTGAGAGATCGTATTACTCATATGTCCTTACATACACACCAGCTCGCCGATGTATAGACCTTGGTTAGGTCATCAACCTATTGGTCTGCCAAATGTACACACTCAGACATATAGCAACACATCTTTCTCTGGTCAGAGGGTGTTTGCCTATAATGTGACAGTATTAATCGTAGGTCTTTGGTTATCTCAATCTCGTTAAGTCAACACATTGACTCAACTAATCTGATACCTCCGAATCAATATTCCCATGTAGAGGACCTGCATCAAGTGTTCGATCAGATATCAGCCTAATGAGAAAGGATTGCCATCTCCTACTCAGGCTGGAGAACATCACTTGTCAATCATTTGATGATGCTTGATGAGTCCTCTATCTAACTCCTTAGATATTCATCCAAGCATCAGACTCTATGATTCAATCAATGAATCAACAGCTATATGATTATCAAGTTGGCCATGGTACATAACCCTTATTGTACAGAGGGACCTTATAGTGCATTCATTCAATCAATTTCAGAAAGGGAGTGAAACATAATCAATAACTTTTATTAATAAATTATTTATCACAATAACATTTATTGTAGGAATGGTTCGCCTCGGGCTCACATTGCTAACATTTCAGACTACTGGTTTTGAGCTAGTCGTTCTCCAGTGAGGATCGCTCCAGTTTCTGGTAAAGCAGGCCGTGATATCCTTAATAGAGCGAGTCGATCGGGTAGTCGGTAAACAGTATGCAGCTTGTACTGGCTGGGAAAGATCGAGCTTGGGATCAGGATAGTCTCCTGGGGGTGTTGGATTCCCAAAAGCTCGCTTAATCACTCTGATAGACTGTCTTATCACCTAAAAAAATGACAAAATAAAAGATCGAACCTTCACGGTCATCAGCCTTGCGTGCGTAGGTGAATTGGGGGTTTTGCTTGTCTGATCTTGTTTGCTTTTCTAGATTCCATCTGCCTTATTCTCTTCCATCTATCCTCTTCCCGGTCATTTATCTTTCTCCCTCCCACCCTCCCTTCATTCTTCTTCTTCTCCATGTCTACCCCTTGATGATGGGTCTCCCTCCTTTCTTACCGACTCTTGCGGCTTCCCCATCTCATTCCGATCACTCCAGTCCACTCCTGAGGGAGGTAGGAACTCTGACCGACCTTCCATTCTCTCTTTCTCTTACCCATCATTCTTTTGGGCATGCTTTGCTGGATGCCCACAGAGATCAGACGGACCAGATACGAGACACAAACAATTCCTTTGCTGGGATGAGAGTGCACTCCATGAGCGAGCACTAGGAGCATATGCGAGTTTCAGATACCTCCTACGTCGGGATGATGGATGAGCAGATAGGCCAGGAAGCTCAGTCAGCTTCTACATTCAGTCCCTTCATTCTTGACTTGGAGTTTATTCAGAGACTTCCAAAATTCTCAGGGGAGGTGCATGAGGAAACATATCTTTATCTGTCCGAGTTTGAGTTCTGTAAGACCCAGACATATTCATATATCACTTCTGAGGAGCTAATGTTGAAGACCTTCCTATTTTCGCTTCAGGGTAGAGCCATGAAATGGCACAGACGATTGGGAAGGAGATTTGCTACATGGGGAACGTTACGCTTAGAGTTTCTACAGAGATTTTATCCCCAGCATAAAGCAGATATGATGCGATCGGTGATCACAGATTTTTCAGTAGACCCCCAAGTCATGGCTGAGGTTTCTTGACCTCTTGAGAAGATTTCCAGATCATGGACTTTCACCGATCGACCTTATTGAGATCTCCATGAGGGGGATGACCGCTGAGCAGATTGCACTGGTGGTTACCTCGTGTGGTGGTTCGCACCACAGTACCAACATTGATTTACTTTATTCCATCTCGAGAGCACTTTCACATATTTCATCTTTGCGAGATATAGTAGTCGGGCCATCACACGAGGATGATGCGATACCAGTTGGGTGTGCCACACTTAAGGAGGACATAACTACTACACACCAGATCAAGGACGTGGAGGCTGCTACATTATAGACGATAGAGGAGATGACTACCATAGTTGATGCTCTGACCCAGAGACTGATCAAGTTCTCGTTGGTCTTCCAGCTAGAGTTCGAGTAAGTCCCCTACTTTTCAGTTGACGAGTCTTGGATATCAGATCTTCTGATAGTCTAGGAAATGGAGGAGCCCACGCTACTAAAACCATCAGTCCAGACATTTCACTGTCCATTTCCGGACGATTCAGCTTCTATTCTGCAAAGGTACTTCTCTGATTCAGACATATATCAGGACTCAGTCCAGCAACCAGAGCTCGATGAGTGATACCACTTTGAGTTGCCAGATATAGATAGTCCCGTATTTGAGACTTTTGTCCTCCATTTCTTTGAGACAGATACATTCCATGAGGACCAGATGATAGCCATCCCGAAGTTGTGAAGTTATTGGAGTTCATAAATTGGGTTCACGGGAGTGATGAAGTTGATCCCAAAACAATCATGGGAAACATCCTTGCTCAAATTAAAGACAACATGTTGGAGGGTAAAAGGTTTTTGATTGTGTTAGATGATTTAAGGAGTGGAAAATTATGCTGCTGGATCGAATTATGGGATTTGTTAAATAAGGGAGGTGAAGGAAGCAAGGTCATCATCACATCTCCGGATAAGGAGATTCACCAAGAACTTGGTGACATCTCCTTGAAATCATATGAGTTGGGTATTCTTTCTGATGAGGAGTGCCTTAAAATCTTCGAGTCCTATTCCTTTCCTGATGGAATGCCTTCTAGTTCATGTGGATCTAGCAGGACAAGCAGATTGAAAGAGATCCGAGAACATATTATACACTAGAAGATCAAAGGAGTTCCTTCAGTAGAAAGGGTGCTTGGTTCCTTGTTGAGGAATGAAACCCAGGAGGATGTACAGAATAATGTGCTTGCACTAAATGATGGTATCATGTCGGTTCTTATATGGTACCTATGTCTTCCCTCACATTTGAAGCAATGCATGGTTATTTGTATGTTGCTACCCATGGCTCATATTCTACGTAAGGAACATGTGGTTTGGATGTTTATTGCATGTGGTTACGTCCAACCCAAGGGCAACGAGAAGTTAGAGTGTATAGGAGAAAACTATTTTAATGATTTAGTTAAGCCCCCCCCCCCCCCCCCGTTCAATATGTTCTTGATTACGAGGGAAAGGGGCAGTACGCTATACAGGATCTAGTCCATGAACTTGCCATAAATGTTGATGAAGCAGGCTGCTTTATTCCGAATGGCATAGTTGTGAAGTTCTTCGAGTTCATAAATTGGGTTCAGTACATCTCCCGTCAGCCCGAAGATGTGAAGTTCTTCGAGTTCATAAATTGGGTTCACATGAGTGATGAAGTTGATCCCAAAGCAGTCATGGGAAACATCCTTGCTCAAATTATAGACAACATGTTGGAGGGTAAAAGGTTTTTGATTGTGTTAGATGATTTAAGGAGTGGAAAATTAAGCTGCTGGAATGAATTGTGGGATTTGTTAAATAAGGGAGGTGAAGGAAGCAAGGTCGTCATCACATCTCCAGATAAGGAGATTCACCAAGAACTTGGTGACATCTCCTTGAAATCATATGAGTTGGGTATTCTTTCTGACGAGGAGTGCCTTAAAATCTTCAAGTCATATGCCTTTCATGATAGAATGCCTTCTAGTTCATGTGGATCTAGCAGGACAAGCAAATTGAAAGAGATCGGAGGACATATTGTACGCCAGAAGATCAAAGGAGTTCCTTCAGCAGCAAGGGTGCTTGGTTCCTTGTTGAGGAATGAAATCCAGGAGGATGCATGGAATAATGTGCTTGCACTAAATGATGGTATCATGTCGGTTCTTATACGGTACCTATGTCCTACCTCACATTTGAAGCAATGCATGGCATTTTGTATGTTGCTACCCAAGGCTCATATTCTTCGTAAGGAACATGTGGTTTGGATGTGGATTGCATGCGGTTACGTCCAACCCAAGGGCAACGAGAAGTTAGAGTGTATAGGAGAAAACTATTTTAATGATTTAGTTAAGGCCTCCCTCGTTCAATATGTTCTTGATTACGAGGGAAAGGGGCAGTACGCTATACAGGATCTAGTCCATGAACTTTCCACAAATGTTGTGCTTTATTCCAAATGGCATAGTTGTGAAGTTCTTCGAGTTCATTAATTGGGTTAAGTACATCTCCCGTCAGCCCGAAGTTGTGAAGTTCTTTGAGTTCATAAATTGGGTTCGTGTGAGTGATGAAGTTGATCCCAAAACAGTCATGGGAAACATCCTTGCTCAAATTATAGACAACATGTTGGAGGGTAAAAGGTTTTTGATTGTGTTAGATGATTTAAGGAGTGGAAAATTAAGCTGCCGGAATGAAATGTGGGATTTGTTAAATAAGGGAGGTGAAGGAAGCAAGGTCGTCATCACATCTCCATATAAGGAGATTCACCAAGAACTTGGTGACATCTCCTTGAAATCATATGAGTTGGGTATTCTTTCTGATGAGGAGTGCCTTAAAATCTTCGAGTCCTATGCCTTTCCCGATGGAATGCCTTCTAGTTCATGTGGATCTAGCAGGACAAGCAGATTGAAAGTGATCGGAGGACATATTGTATGCCAGAAGATCAAAGGAGTTCCTTCAGCAGCAAGGGTGCTTGGTTCCTTGTTGAGGAATGAAACCCTGGAGGATGTATGGAATAATGTGCTTGCACTAAATGATGGTATCATGTTGGTTCTTATACGGTAACTATGTCTTCCCTCACATTTGAAGCAATGCATGGCATTTTGTTTGTTGCTACCCAAGGTTCATATTCTTCATAAGGAACATGTGGTTTGGATGTGGATTGCATGTGGTTACGTCCAACCCAAGGGCAACAAGAGTGTATAGGAGAAAACTATTTTAATGATTTAGTTAAGGCCTCCCTCGTTTAATATGTTCTTGATTACGAGGGAAAGGGGTAGTACGCTATACATGATCAAGTCCATGAACTTGCCATAAATGTTGATGAAGCAGGATGCTTTATTCCAAATGGCATAGTTGCAATGGGGCATCAGAGGTTTCTTAAGGACCATCCATATATCAAGAAGCCACGAGTGTTGGTACAATGCGACTCAATATCTACAAATATTTCAGAGTATCAACTTCAATATGCCATGGTCCTTGCATTTAATAGTGTTCAATCGATAGCTGAGATAAATTTTGCTAGCATGATACACCTCCGCTATTTAGATCTATCTGAAGTTCAAAATTATACTCCACCTGAATCTATATGTAGCATTTACAATTTACAAACACTAATATTAAATGACACGGTAGAGAATTTTCCCTTCGATATGTGGAAGCTTCCCAACTTACGTCATCTGGTTGGAGGCCCATACATAAGAATGGTTGGAATCGGCAACTCCACATCACTTCAAACTATCAACAACTTTAACTTGTTCATGGGAAAAGATATAGAAGAGCTTGCGCATTTAAATGAACTTCAGGGAAAGCTTACGATAAACCATCTCTATCGTGTCCACACGGTAGAGATGGTTTATCGTAAGCTTTCCCTGAAGTTCATTCAAATGCAATCCACATCCAAACCACATGTTCCTTACAAAGAATATGTGCCTTGGGTAGAAACATACAAAATGCCATGCATTGCTTCAAATGTGAGGGAAGACATAGGTACCGTATAAGAACCGACATGATACCATCATTTAGTGCAAGCACATTATTCCATACATCCTCCTGGGTTTCATTCCTCAACAAGGATCTAAGCACCCTTGCCGCTGAAGGAACTCCTTTGATCTTCTGGCGTACAATATGTCCTCCGATCTCTTTCAATATGCTTGTCCTGCTAGATCCACATGAACTAGAAGGCATTCCATAAGGAAAGGCATAGGACTCGAAGATTTTAAGGCACTCCTCATCAGAAAGAATACCCAACTCATATGATTTCAAGGAGATGTCACCAAGTTCTTAGTGAATCTCCTTATCTGGAGAAGTGATGACGACCTTGCTTCCTTCAGCTCCCTTATTTAACAAATCCCACATTTCATTCCGGCAGCTTAATTTTCCACTCCTTAAATCATCTAACACAATCAAAAACCTTTTACCCTCCAACATGTTGTCTATAATTTGAGCAAGGATGTTTCCCATGACTGTATTGGGATCAACTTCATCACTCACGCGAACCCAATTTATGAACTCCAAGAACTTCACAACTTCAGACACTTCGACAGCTTCCGCATTGGTGACCAGTTCCATTTCCTGTTTCCAGATTGTTCAGAGGCAGACTTCGGCTGATGAGGCATTTTGGTGCGAGGAATGGGTGCTTACCAGTAGCGCAGATTTCCTTATAAATTCTTATTCTCCCTTTCTCGATGATCTTTCTTTACTCCTCGAGGGTTATCTGCGGGAGGATGTGTCTTGCTCTGTGTACTCGGTTTCACTTTTTGAGATTGTATCCGATATGTCGGATCACGAAATCGAGTCTTCTGATCTTTCTGATTCAGAGTTGTCTCACCTCGACGATCTTCGTTAGGATGAGCCGCTCATGGAGATATTCGATGATGTTTTTGATATTCCTTCATTCTATGCATCAGATATTGATTCTTTCGGTGAGTCTCTTGATATTTATCTTCTATTTCTTTCCGAAACGGTGATTAACGTGGAGGACTCCATGACTGATCCTTCTTTCTCCACGTTCGATTTCTTCGGCTCTACACTTCCACTACATTCTGATCTCAAGCTGATGATGTCATTTGTGCTACCGAATCCCAATTACATCTTCCTATATCATTGCCCGGTAGCAGACACCTGCCTGATTGCCTACTTGGGTGTCTCCGTTTGCATCATTGATTTCATTGTAGTTCATCTACCGTGACTACGATGACAATACGCCATTTGCCTTACAGATGCCCTCCTGAACCTTGATACTTCATTGTCCTAAGCTTTGGACCCAGCTAGGGGCGTAAAACCTAGCGCTTGTTGAGAGGCACCTCAACATTGTCCACTTTATATATGCGTGTTTCATCTTAATTTGTTTCTTGTTTCTTCCATTTTTCTTTTACACCACAGGTCTCGCTTAGGATTATCTTTGCTATACTTAGGATGTACCTTGTCCTAAGTATAGGGGGATGTAATCAACGAGTTGTTCCCTTTTGTTATGTTTCGTTACTCCTGTCGTTGCCTATACTTAAGGATCCTTCACCTTAAGTATAGGGGGAGTAATGTCATCCCTTCCTTCTTATATATATTTGTCTTCATTTCTGCCTCTGTTTTGCTGCCTATACTTAGGGATATTTTACCCTAAGTATAGGGGAGGTAGACCATGTATATCCTTCTACTCGGATTTCCCTTTGCGTACAGCCTGCTATACCTAGGATTAATTGATCCTAAGTATAGGGAGAAACCCTGAGATCTTTTCATTTATTTTCTTTCACTCGTCTTTGTAGTATAGTTTTCCTTTTCATTTCCCTATACTAAGCATGAGTTATGTCTTCTTCATCGCTCTTGATTCACTCTGAGGACATCGTTCGAGCTAAGTATAGGGGGTGTCGTATATATTTCATATATACTTTAGGCATAACCCGTACTTTGTGTGAGTGTGTTAATAAATAAAATAGCTAAAATCCATAAAAATCCATAAAAATAAAATTTTTTCTTGTACATAAAATTCTTTATTGCACATACATATCTATTTATAAAATTTATTTTTTGTAAAAATGTTTGTAAAAATCTTTTGTGTAAAGAGTTTGTAAATATTTTCATGTCAAAAGTATGTATATAGTATAAAATTTTTGTAAAATATTTGAAAAACAAAAAGTTTGCAAAAACCCTTGTGTAAATTTTTGTAAATATTTTGCAAAACTTCTGCATTCATGCATACATCCATGCTTTCAAATATTTTTCAAAAATTTTGTACATTTTCAAAATTTTTGTAAAAATTGTATCTTTGTAAATATTTGTATAGTTTTCCTGAATCATAGTTGACATTTAAGTTAGCATGGAATTAAATTGAAAAAATGGAGCTTGGTTAAGATCTTAATCCACCTAATTCTAAGAAGAACCTTATAGGGCTTAGGATTGAGACTTTTCAGGTCTAGGGTGACTTAATTCTTTGAGTCCACTAGGCTATGATCATATGTCATCTTGATGAGCCTAAGTAGAACACTTAACAACACACACATGACTCTCACAGACAATGGCTTTACTTGGACCAACACTTTACACCTAGCTCTCTAAGGAGGAGGCGGTGAGGAGACAGTTTTCTTTGACTTGGGGTAGCATATGAGGGTAGTACTTCTAGGCAGAACCTCTCTTCTTCTTATAGTAAAGGAAGTGCGTCTCAACTTGGTCTGGTAGAAATGAGGTCTAAGGACAGGAGTTGTGGGTCGCGATAAAGCTTCAAAAGAGGGATAGTCTACTGGCTCAAAAAGAAAAACTCCTTATGTATATATGTTGCACCATGTAGATATGTTGTACATATGCACATCAATAAAAGTGCAAAAAGAAAATAACTCCAAAAAAGTGGTGGGTCTGATAGAAAATGAAATACCCACCAGAGTGTATATAGTCAAATAAAGCAAAGCTTATGTTACCTATGCCCATCTCACGAAGCTTGCAGTAGGGAGACTTAGCTACACTGGTTAGGCTCCCAAGGATACATGGCTATACTGGCCATGGTCCATTCTCTTCTTCCTCCTCTTCTTGAGCTGGTTGAGCTTGAACTTAGAAGGGAATACCTCGCTCCTCGAGGAAAGAGTTGCCAGACTAGGGTATTAGAGTTACCTTGTTGAGGGGGGTTGTCACTTTGCCATTTCTAAGGTGGGGAGCTATATCACTTACACAATACAAGAAAAGATTCATGGTCATCAGAGTTTATGTATGTAGAGTTGTTCTGATCTGGATTGTTGAGGAGTCTTGACTATAGATTAGTGGAACTTAAAGGCTGTTGAGTTTTAATATTAAGTCCAAATAAGGTTCCGACAAATTAATAATCCAGAGATCTGATTGAGCTCCATACTTCAATTTAATGAAGACAAGTTTAATAAGATAAAGAGTTGTTGGCTATGGTATTTGCCCTGGAAAAGTTCAGATCTTATTTGCTTGGATCAAAAGTTACCATCTTCATAGACCATTCCGCTATCCGATATTTACAGCATAAGAAGGATGCCAAGCCCAGACTGATCAGATGGATCCTTCACCTCCAGGAATTTGATTTGGAAATCATGGAAAAGCCTGGAGTTCAGAATGTGGTAGCAGATCATCTCTCCAGAATTGAGCAGCAAGAGCCTCCACTGAACAATGCACCCATCATAGAAACCTTTCTTGACGAATCAATTTTGGTTGTGGATTCACACACTTGGTATGCTGATATTGTGAACTACTTCGTTTCGGAGGTAGTACCGCTGGATTGACGAAAAACCAGAAGGACAAATTCCTGTCGACGATCCATTTCTACCAGTAGGAAGATCCTCTCTTATTCAGGGAAGGGGTAGATTATATTTGGCGTAGGTGCATCCCTCAAGAGGAGCATCATAGTGTCCTCGAGCATTGTCACTCGCTCGAATCTGGTGGACACCACTCTGGAGACAGGACGACTACAAAAGTACTTAAGTGTGGGTTCTGGTGGCTCACACTATTCAAGGATGCAACATCCTTCATTAAACAATGCACTAATCGTCAGAGATTAAAGGGCACACTCACAGCGAAAGACTGGATGCCCCTAAGATCATTCAGATAGCAGACGTTTTCGATGCTTGGGGCATCGATTTCATGGGGCCTTTCCCTAACAGTCACGGATATGAGCACATCCTCCTTGACGTCGATTATGTGAGTCGTTGGTTGAAGTTATCCCTGCTCGAGCTGCAGACAACTGGACAGTGCGATCGGGATTCTGAAGATTCTTATATCAGATGGGGGTAGCCACTTCATGAATAAAGAGGTCAACAAACTAACGAAGGAATACATCATCGACCATCGAGTCACTTCTCCTTATCATCCCCAGACCAATAGCATGGCAGAATTATCGAACAGAGAAATCAAGATGATCCTTCAGAAATTTGTGAGGCCGGACAGAAAGAATTGGTCCCAACTCTTGGACTCCGTCCTATGGGCATACAGAACCGCTTACAAGTCTTCTCTGTGCATATCGCCCTATGGTCTTGTATATGGAAAACCATGCCATCTGCCCGTAGAATTAATTTATAAATCCTTATGGGCAATCAACATGTGCAATTTGTACTCACAAAGTAGTGGTCAGAAAAGGAAAGATGATATGAACAGACTCCTGGAATTCCCATACTATACATATGATAAGACATTGATGTACAAGGGGAAGGTGAAACACTGGCATGACCGGCACATCAAACGAAAGACCTTCGAAGCTGCGCAAAAAGTGTGGTTATTTGATGCAAAGTTGAAGATATTCTTGGACAAATTAAGAAGCAAATGGACAGGGCCATTTCAAGTCCGTGAAGTGCGTGACAATGGAAGTTTTACCATATCAAAACTGTCTCCTAATGCACAACCATTCGTCATCAACGGTCAACTCCGAAGCCATACCTTGAGCATGATACTTTCTTGGTTGTTGTCGACTCAATCCAGGTTCTGCGCTTTGAAGATACATCCACAACACTGGCAGCATCAAAAGATTCAGACAATGCACCTTAAAAACTTTTTCTCTGATTTCTTCTTTTCTTCTTTTCCTTTTCTATTTTATTTTTCTACCAAAAAGGTGTCGCCCCTTTTTGTCAGTCTTCTATACTTAGGACGTACTTTGTCCTAACTATAGGGGGTGTGCACCCCGAGTCCCTTCCTTTTCTTGATCTTCTCTGTTGTCTCCTCTTCTTGACTATACTTAGGGGTACCTTACCCTAAGTATAGGGGGAGACAACCTGAGTATGATCTGTCCATTCTCACCCTTGACCATCCCTGCCTTGTGTACAGTCTTCTATACTTAGGATTATCTGATCCTACGTATGGGGGAGGGGGACGATCAACTTCTTGTTCATTTATTTATCTCATCATTCCTTCATTCTTTAGACTTTTCTATACTTAGTCCGAGTTATGTCTTCTCTTTCTCTTTGATCTATGAGGACATACCTTGAGCTAAGTATAGGGGGTCGTATATACTATGTATATACTTTAAAGTCATAACTTTATATTTTAGATAATACCTATGGCTAAAAATAATGTTAATCACAATATTGATGAATCTGTAATTCATCACTCTTAAAGTTGAAAATAGAGCTTTGTTCCCGAGTAATTAGGAGCATATTTCCCCCAATATTGCATAATTAGCATTCATGCACGCATTGGTACCATCCACATTTTAGCATCCACATCTGCATGAAATAAGAAGCCAAATTCATCTGTAAAAATCACCTATATTTATATATATATATATTTTACATTAACCCTAAATCCCATAAATTCACTCTATATTGTATATATTACTAACAATAATACAAGAAAAATACAAGAAAAATACTAACTTGTAAAATCAACAAATAAAACCCCAAACCAAGTTGGAGACCTTGGACCTTAGAATGCATATATCTCTCAAGAGGAAAGACAAGGTGCCCTATGCCATTCATGTAGATAACTGTAAATACAATAAGTTACCAAATAGGCATGCTTTTGTAAATTTTAATAATTATCATGTAGATAGCTGTAAATACAATAAGTTATAAATATTAATAATTAGCATGTATTTGTGCAAAATTAAAAGAATAAAGAAAAAGAAGGAAATATTTAGAATAAATATTGAGTGACCTAAACCCAAGAGAGGGGCTAATATGGGCCTGATCGCCAAATAACACAAGTAGAGAGAGATAGGGTCAATCAATCTTCTATATATTCCTTCTATGTGTATATATTTTATTTTCACAAAAATAAAAATATGTATGTGTTTCTATTATCTTGTATATATTTCTAAAAATAAAACAAAAATGAGAAAAGTAAAATAAAAATAAAAACAAAATAATTTCTTTGTCCACCTTGTACATACCATGTATATATGTATCAGACTTCTATTTATTTCACCCTTGTAAATAAACAATAAAAATCAAATAAAAATTATTTTATATTCTAAATTTTATGTTGTAAATAAATAAATTATAAAATTAGAGTATTTGTACAAAAATAAGAAAATAAAAATAAAAATATAAAATACATTGGTATTTTACCTGTATATAATATAATATAATGTATATAACTTAATTTATTTTCCAAAAAAATAAGTAAAAATCACGAAAAATAGTTTAAAAATAAATAAACATTTTTCATTTTGTAAATATTTTAAAATAAGATTGTTTTTTATTTTTTATTTAATTTACAAATCTTTTCTTTTTCCTTTTTTCTTATTAATCTAGAGGGGTTGTTGACCCTCGGTCAACTACCCTTCCCGGACCCTCTCTTCGCCCGAACCCGATTTTGGCCTCATTTGTCATAATTTTCCCTATCGGGTCTTAGCTTCTCCTGCTCCGATTCCACCACCTGCCTCTTCCTCATGGTTCAGCCATCTTCACGGATTCCTAAGGAGTGGTGGATCTACTTTGGTTCGTGTGCCTGTGCTCATTCTTCCTCGTCACCTAGGATTGTATATAAAGTCTTCATTTCATTGCCCAGCTCCTCAGCTCACGCCGCACACCTCCCTTCTACCCTAGAAACCTTCCCCTCGGTGACAACATTTGGAAGCACCCTTTGGTGGTCGGAAAGAGTGCCTGTAGCCGAAGCTCAAAGCACGTGGCCGGAGCACCGCCGCATTTGAGACTCCCTGCCTGTCGCACCGTGGTCGAGGCGAAGACCTCCATTGACCTCACCTCCTGGAGCTAAGGATCGATATTGGACCTTCAGGTAATCATCATCTCAGTCCTAGTTCCCTTTATTTCTGAATCTTTCATCGGTCCTATGCCGGCTCCGACATAGTGGTCGGAGCTCCATCAGCCACCTCCCCCATTCCGATCGACTCCCCGGTCCATTATCATTCTTCCCACGCACCCTTATCATCCTGATCTTGTCTATCCGAGCCAAGATTAGGCTAGGTTCCATCCTCCGCCATCGCCGGAACCTCCCCTCGTCTTTCCCCGTCACTTCCCTTAGGTTTTCATCCAATAACCTTGGCCGGAGACAACCTGCGAGTAGGAGCTTTCACCCCGCAGGTCGCGTTCCATGTGGAGACCCCCCCCCTAGAGCACATCATCCAGCTTCGCCGGAGCCATCCCAAGTCACCACCACCTTCCCGAAGATCTGACCGGTGGATGCTCAATCTGCCACCGCCACACGACGCGGAGGAGCATCGCGTGTCAAACTCCTCTCACTGAACGGTCATCAGACGCCCGGAGTTCCCTTAGTTCTCCGGTGAATTTTGCAAGGGGGGTTTTCATCCAGGACCCTCCTCCACCGTCGGATCGATGCCACTCGCCAGATTGCATCTGGACTGTCCAGCGCCTACTTTTGTCAGGCCGTTAGATCTGACATCTAACGGCGCCATACCCCCCACGTGCGCCCGTTCAGCAGAGCCGTTGGATTCGCCAGGTGCCTTCGTCAGGACCGCTCGCTTCCAGCCAATCAGCACCAGCCACCTGTCACCCCACGCTGGCCACACGCCCAACCTAGGTAATTTGCTCCCTTTATCCTATCTTTATTTTATTTGTCGTTTAGTCTGTAAAAAAAAGATAGCATTGTGGACCATTTTGCATAGATGCCCCTGCAGTTTTTGATATTTGCTTTTTAGTTTTTCTTGTATGGCGACACGTGCATCGTCACGTGTCTTTGTGTGACATTTGCATATCTTACCCTGAGATTAATGGATGTTATGTTTTGATATTTTGCTTTTCATATTTACATCCATACCCCTATGCGTGCTATTTTGGGACATGTGCATTAATTTGTGCGAAAATTGCAAAAGGCCCTCTATACTTTTCGAGCTTGTTATTCTTTAGTCTAGCGAACATACTTTCGTTGCATTTGAGTCCCTGTATGATATATGGTTTTGATTGGTTGAAATAAATAGCAAATTTATCCAAACTTCATGAAATTTGGACACGTGGCTCCTGCCACTGTGTAAAATTTTCGTGAATTTTTGGACCCTTTTTGTTTTCATATGATATTTTTAAAAATTCAAAAACCTCTAAATTTGCTTCTGTTCAGTTTTAAAAATCAACTAAAAATATTAAAAAGCTTCTAAAAATTCCAACAAAATTGTTGTCTGTTTATTTTTGTGTGTTTTTGCTTCTTTTCAAATTTCATTACATTTGGATTTATAAAAACCATAAAAATTGAAAAAACCCTAAAAAAATTAGAAAAATCATTAAAAATTCCAAAAATTCAAAAAAATGCAATTTCTTTTCCTGTAGTTAGTTTTTTATTTTTACTTTTTCATAAAATTATTGTTTGAATTTTATAGGCTATTTGGATATTTTTAAATAGCCTTTAGGTTCTACTGCACATTTTCTTTGATTTTTAGCCTTATTTCATTTTTATAAAATCAACTAAAAATCAAAAAAATACAAGAAAAATATCGAAAACACTTGAATATTTGCAAAACCCAAAAATATTTTTATTTTAATTTTTTGGTCTGTTTTCAGGTGTTAAATAATTGTTCATCTGTGCCTTTTTGGTTTCATTTACTCATTTTACTTAGTATAAAAATTACAAAAAAATTTGAAAAACTATAAATCAACCAAAAATATTTTATTTCCTTTTATTTTTGATTTCTGACTACTTCGTAGCCCTCACATTCAGTGCTCCTTGTATTCAACCCTGGTATCTATACCAGGTAAAATAAAATAGCGCGACCGCTATTTGCGTGATTGTTTGATTTTTATTATTGGCGGTCTTTCTTTTTCTTGTTGACTTAGCCTCGCAGCTCGGGTCGCAACGACCCTGATTTACACCTTAACCCGATCACGGGATTTTCGAGTTCATCATAGCCATGATATCTAAAGACTGGAGATGGACTGAAATAATGCTTCGGATGAGGAATGGTCTACCGGCGCAACTTTTTCCATGACCCCAAAACAGGCAGACAAAAGATTCTATAGTTGCCGGGGCACAAAACAAGAATGCAGAAGCTATCCAAAAACAAAGAAAATATCCAAAGAATCCAACATCAAAAATTCCACAAAAATTCAAGCTTCAGAAAAGGCCTTCTTCTTAGTGAAGACCTGGTTACACTGACCAACTTTACAAGGGAATGAAGACTACACTGGTTCATTCCCACTTCTCTTCTCAATTCTTCATACTCCGTTCCACCATTCGGTTGTAATGACCGGAGCACCTGACCTTAGAAGGGAATATCTATCTCTTCGACGATGAGTTATCAGAAGAGCAGAATCCTTAGTTGTTCAACAGTTTTGTTTGGGGAGAGCTAAACAATTAACACACGTGGTTCTATCGCTTCATGGTAACAAGAGTATGCAACTGAGAGGATGGTTTTGACGTGACAATGACGGACTGAATGGTAGGATTATGGAACCTAGGAGCTGTTGTGTCACAAATTCTAACCTCAAGGGGTTCTAAAACACACCATTAATCCAAAGGTCTTCTCTGAGCTCCAAACTTTGACATTATGAAGACAAGTTAAAAAGTCAAAAATTATTCCAAGTTATTTCTTTTTCTTTTCATTGTTTTCTTCTTAGCACTTATAGTCATAAGTGTTTGCTAGGGACTAGCAAAGGCAAGTATAGGGGGTGATGAATCTCCATGTCATCACCTTTATTCTTTCATTTTGGCCTTTAAACCCTAGTTGAATGCATGAATACATAATTAAATTGTCAAAATAAACATCATTAATTTGTACAAAATACTTTATAAAATATTATGCATTTATTTTATTTATTGCTAAAATAAAAGAATATAGGAAATAAAAGAAAAAAAGAGAAGTATCAAGGACACTGAAGTGACCCTAACCCCCGAGACACGGTCATCATAATGACTTAGTTGACAAGGAATAAAGTAGGGGGAGATAGGGAAGCTAATTGTATAGAAACCACAATCGGACCACTCTACAAAATAGGCCAATAAATATTTTTTGGGAACTATTTTATTCTTTATTATTTACACCTCAAATAAAGAAACTTTGTGCATGAAATTTGTAAATAAAAAATGTGTAGGAAAATACAAAATTTAGTTGATATAAAAAATATACAGTGTACATTTTATACACAGAATAAAATCTTAAAACCTAAATTTGCACAGACCCATATCTCCTAAATAAAAACTCAAAATGTACCAAAATCACTTTTAGTGATATATAACTTTTAATAAGATATTTAATGAAGGTGGTTTCATACATTTGGAGTTAAGGTGTGAATGTTAGGTTTTGGACTCTTATTGTACAATATACGCAAATAAAATATTCATTTTATTCATTCTTTATTATTTTTATAATCTTGTATTTTTATAATTTTGTAAATATTATTTATAATATGCATACATATTAAAATTAAAATAAAACAACAAAGAAATCATTAAAATAAAATAAATATACTATGTACATAGATGAATATACAATACGCATACCTATGTAAAAAATATACCTATTTATTTAAGTGTAAATATTATACCAGAAAAATATAATAAAAAATTTATGTATATAAAATAAGTTATAAATATGTAAATTATACAAATAAAATAAAAAATTCAAAATTACAAAAACAAAAACAAAATATAGATGAAAATACATATATGTATACTTGTAAAAAGTAACCTCTAATAAAACACCTAAAAATAAATAAAAATAGGCATAAATACTATAGAAAATTATAAATCATTTTTATTTTATAACTTAAAAATTATAAATTCAATTATTATTTATTCTCCATTTTCCAGGGCATTTTGCCTTGGAATTTCCTGGTTGGTCCACGTAGACCAACCAAACGGCTCCATTTGTTGACCTAGGTCAACTGTACCTCACCCCCTTATAATTCTGTCAGAACTTCACGAGGGCGCTACTTCTCACAATTCTCAACACCTCCATTCTCACCCATTGCCCTCGAGACTTTCACCATTGTGCAGTCTACTCGTCCCTTCCCCATGCCCGTACGAGCATCTTCATAACCACCATGCTCGGTCACGCCATCACCCCTCGAAACTCGCTCAAAATCCATCTATAAATAATCCCCCCCTTCCCATTTTGATTTTTGATCCCTTTTCCCTGGTCCTTAACCCCTTAATTCGCTCATGAAAGCTCCGCTGAGATGACAGCAAGGCGTCGCTAGCGTTTGCAGCGAGGAAGGGCCAAAGCAGAGGCGTATCCACCCACTGCCAGAGCTGCTTCAACAAGTTCTACTACTGAGCTCCCAGCTCAATTGAGCCTCTTTCTCTTCGTAGTTTAGGTAATTTCTACATCGTAGGTTTCATTAATGCATTTAGCTTTGTAATTAATCTTTAGGTTTAGGTTTAAATTAGAGGAATCAACCTGACCTGGAGCTTGAGCTCCAGGTTAATTTAATTGTGTACCCGATTGTTAATCGGCCCATTTTCATCCCCTCATTGATCTTTGTCACATTCTCCATCATGTCGATCCATTTGCCCCTTCAATTCAACTCAAATCGAAGCAATCAGAGACTTCTGTCCTTCGCATCGTCGGAGCCTCTTCACCTCGACCATCCATGCAGCCCCAACTTCCCTTTTTTTGGTCGAGAGAACCACTCTCGAGTCGTGTGATTGTTTCGTGCGAGAGAAAAGACATGAGGTGCCTTTGGGCCCACTTTGGAGCACCTGAAGCACCTCCAGGTGGATGGGAGTCACTGGGACTGTCTTAGCAATTTTGAGGACAACTGAAGCTACTTGCCAACAGTGAGGAGCACCAGGAATGTTTCACCCTCTACAACAAGAAGATTGGTACCCGGAGTTGCTCTGAATCGACGATCGAAGTTCACCCTTTCGGGTGTTCTTCGTGTTCTTGAAGGATCTCCAGGTGCCATCCGATTGAAGCCCACCTCCAGATCTAATCGGGACCATATATTCGAGGTGAAACAATGCGAGTGCTCGGCCACACGATAAGACATGTGGCGGCACCAGAGCGGTTGGATCCTGGAGTGTTAGTGGGTAATTTACTCAAGTCCTCTTCCACCCTTCTGTAATTGTCAAATAGCCCTATAAATATTTTACGTAGTTTAAAAAGTGATGGATAATTTGCATATGCCCCTAAACGTTTTTTATATTGCATATTGGTCCCTGCAAAGCTCACGTGCACTAGCACGTGTAGTGTTATAAAAATTGCATGTATGACCTCGAGAGTTATTTTAATTATTGTTTAATATATTATGTTAAGATATCAATTGAAAACTTAAGGTTTAATTGCAATGTGCCCCTGATCTTTATTTTAATTGCAAAAATAACCCTGTTACTTTAATCATTTTTGTGTGTGGTTTACTATTTATTAAAAATATCAACCATGTCCCAAAAATAATGAAAAAATAGGATTAGGTACCTGGATGCATTTTCATATTTTCTAAAAATTATCTTTGTGTTCTATGCTTTTTCATATTTTCTAAAAATTGAATATTACACAGATAATTAGTGTATGTCTTTAAAAACCTGAAAAATAAAAAATTATGTCTAAAAAATTCCAAAAAAAACATGTGCTTATTATATTGTTTAATACCTTCAGACTGAAAATCCCAAAAAAATAGCAAAGTAAAAAATATAAAATTTAAAAAGCTCCAAAATTCTTTATAAATTATAAAAACTCTTCTAAAAATCAAAAAAATACTTGTTCCCACCATATATTTTTACTTATAAATATTATTATATATTAAAATAGTTTTGAGAATTTTTGAATTTATTGTGTCTTTTTAAATCTCAAAACAATTAGGCCCAGTTAAAAAGCTCGTGATTTTGTCTATTTTGAACTTTAAAAATCCCTAAAAATTAGTAAAAACTACTGATAATCTCAAAAACGCTGAAAAATATAAAAACAAATCTGAAAATACTGTATTTCTTGCATTTTTGTTATTTTTACCTATATCTATATATGTCTTACCTTGTATAGTGTACATATACCTATATTCATATTATCCCTATTATTAATATTATAAATACCTTAAAATATTTTTAAAACCTTTAAAAAAATAAAAAGGATTATACTCATAGGCATTCTGATTATTATATATTTAATCTATATTTATTACACATTACTTATAATACATATCTATATTATCTTATATACTTACTTATACATTTATACATATAACCATACCATATTATACAATATTAAATTAAAAAATCAGAAAAATATAATAAAAATTATATAAATTAATTGTACATTAAAAAAATATTTATTAATTATTTTAATAAAAACCCACAAACTTTGGTCAATATTGTGCATATCTATATACATACGTACTTTGTATTATTTATCCATTATTTATTGATAAATAATATAGGTGTGCTACATCATGTGTTTCATGTGTTCAACACACTACGTTGCTTGTCATAAACACATTTATTTGTAGAGTTTATAATAAATTTTGATTCACACCTGCTTCTTCATTGATTGATATATTGTGTAGGTTGATTGTTGAATCGAGCCCGAGGTTCTCATCGGTCACTTTGACGATTGTGCTCCCGCCTTGTGTCGAGTACAGTACAGATAGGATCTTGGATCTCCTTTTCAAATGAAGACTACACTGGTCCATTTCCACTTCTCTTCTCACTTCAGAAGAATCACACATCCAATTCGCTTGTATGATTTATTCCTATTGTGTAGGTTGATTGTTGATATTACTAGGTGATCTTTGAGAGCTGTCATCGCAGCGACATAGTGGTCCCACCTTATGTGAACCGCAAGACAATGCTTGAATTATTCTCGGTCTTTTAAAATGGCATCGTTGTCGAGATGCAATGAATAGCGTAGCTTTGTGTATATTATTGTGCATATTATTTCTCTTTTATTTTTGCTCTCTATTTTTTATAACTATTTGATCTGTTCTAATACATGTTTCCTTACTGATCATTCTTGCGAGGGACCATGTGGCGAAGGCCATCTTTTAGGAGGGGGACACTCCCGAGCTGCGAGGAGGCATGCTCTTCTACTTGTGAGATAGCCAGGAGAGAGCAAGGAAGGAAGGATAGGAGCAACAAAGTCACATAGATTTGTGTTTTATTTTGTGAGGTGAGTGCCATTTATTTATTTTTGTGTAATTATTTGTAATACTTTTGGACTTGGACACTTCACATCCAATGAGGTGCAATGCCCGGGTGTCTACCAACCTGAGGGCCTTGTCGCGATTTTTCATGTTTTCTTGCCTTTATTTTATTTTGGTTCTCGTATTTTGAGCTTTCCACCTTTATTTTAATTTATTTTATGTGATTGGAGCCCCTAGATTTAGGCTTGCTTGACTCGGTAGCTAGGCCTAAACACCTAATAGAAGCATGTTCCTATAGTGATATGCATTTGAACTTAGTCAAAAACTAATTGCAAATTACTTATACTCGGAGCCATGCACCGTGAGGGACTCCATACAACACTTGTCGGACCTATTATGGCAGGCACCGAGGAGTCCCAAAGTCCAGACACTTAGGATCCTTTTTTGAGTAGTTTGCTTCTTGTTCTTCCTGATGATATCAAGTATTGTTTAGTATGGTTTCATCGCTTGCATATCGCCATATAGTGTAAATATTTCAGTTCTACCATGCATCCCACATGGAGAGCGCTAGGAAGCATTGTGAACCTTCTTACTTTGCATGCATTATTTGATGTGAGAGTGAAATTTCCACTTTCATGTCCATTTGCATTACTTTTCTGTTGTCTCCCCCATTTTATATCACATTTAGAATCTAATTAAAATACAATAAATCGTTAGGCGGATTGCTTTGAAAAATACCCAAAAAAGTGAAAACCCAAAAATTCTAAAACTAGGAAACTGCTAAATAAACTTTAATCTTAATTGAAATAGATAATGGACATCCTTGTTTTAGGTTCATAAAGACCTCATTACTTTTAGGTACACTCCAGACTGAGTGAGGCATGATACCTAAGGGTTAGAGTACAAAGCCTGATCTGTGGCAGCCCTGGTAATCACTTGGGGTGGTTAAATATTAGCGCTTCTATCGTACATGGGAGAGTAGGGCCTTGTGGATGATGGTGTTCCCGCCTTGTGTGGAACATTCTACTTATTCTGAAGTATTAAGCATAGGACACGCTTTCACGGGGGTATCTATCTCATTATCCTGTGGCTGAGTACCTCACTTGCAAGGGGAGTTTGGCGTATTGGCTTACTCTCTCTATTTCTTTGGCTGGGTAGCCCCCCAAGCACGAGATCAATGACCTCAAGTTACAAAGGAGTTGGAAAAAGTACAAGGTACTTTGCAGGCATGACACACACTCCTATAGGGTTAGTGTACTTAAGGAATTGTTAAGAGATTTGGCTGCAATACAACCATAAAATTGAAAAGATATAAATAGCCGAACTCTCACAACTTCACTTGGGTTGTGTTGTTGAATTCAAAACATGTTTGGTGTTTGTTTGATTAGAATTAAGGTCCAAGATTAAAGTCCCGTACACTTGTTGATGAATCTCCATTTCATCATCTTTATTCTATCATTTTTGCCTTAAAAATCCTAGTAAATGCGTGTAAATATACTTAATTTAGGCATTTTATCATTCATGTATTGTGTTGTAAATATTGTATAAACTACGGGTTTTAAAGCCAAAATTATAGAATAAAGAAAAGAAAAGAAAAATAATAAATTATTTCAAATATTTTATGACCCGAAACCCCGGGACCTAGGCATCTCGATGATTAGTTCGACAAGGAATAAAGTAGGGGGAGATAAGGGCCAAAAATCAATTAAAATACCCATTTATTTATTCATTTTCCTTCATTTTTTGGGACCTATTTTTAGTTCCACTTTTTATACTTCAAATAAAGATACTTTAATATACAGATAAAAAGCTATGATCTGAATAAGTATCCAAAATCCCAACTTCCCAGACATGTATCTCTCAAATAAAAACTCTAAATGTATCAAAATCACCTTTTGTGATTTCGATTCTGAAATCCAACTATATTGATTAAATCTTAGATTAATTCTCTACATATCCTCCAAATTTCATAAAATGGGATGTTATATGCTATTTTATCTTAATGATCAAATGTTTGCCAATGTTGCATTGTCTTAAGGATTCAATGGTCCTTGATTTTAGACTTCTAACTTGGACTCTAATCTTGCTAGAATCATGTCATCTTGGTTATTTGGTCGTCCTTGCATAGTTCTTGGATTGTTTAGCTAGTCTTCTTGGGTTATCGGGATGTAATTTGGATGGCACGTGACAATAGACTTTATTCTACATCATCTACCTCCACTCTTTTAGTCACAAATGTCGCTTACTTATCCTCGAAATATCATCCTCCAAAAAATTTTCATGATCAATCTAATGAGCAGTCTGTATGGGTTCCTAAGTATTCTCTCCTTTTTTCAACTTGAGATCTAATCATTTCATCGTCCATTTTCCTGTATGCGCTGGGAGAAGATTCTCTTGGAAGGATAACGTACATGGATAGACATAAAACAAAACGCAAGAACAAACCCTGAGTTCACACTCAACACGATGAAGGACCTAAAGCTGGGTATGATTAATCTGGTTGATTTTAATTGTGATTTTCAATCAAATAGCAGGGAATGTGTGGCCTAAAGGGAAGTCGGCTCAAAGCCGGATGTGTCTCCCCTGTTTAACATGTCGCCTAAGATACTGACGCTCTTCCTCTCTTCGCTCCTATCACCAGCCGACGAAGTTCAAGGACCTGCCCCTATCTATCTACCGAAGAAGGCGGAGGCAGCTCCTTCGAGCTTCTAGAGCAGTCCAGCCGCTCCTGAGACCTCCGACAGATCTCCGACGCCTCCACGATTCTTCCCACCTTTTTGGGAGTCATCGGTGATCTTCTCCGACGACCAGAGGAGGAGGCGGAGCCAGAACTCCTTCACCAGAGCTCAGCCACCTCCGCCGCAGGAGGCGACGGACCGGTTGAGGACGAAGAGCAGTAGCCGTCTCTTGGAGGTACTTATTCCCTTCATGCCACTAGATATATTCTTCCTGCAACGCAACATTGGTAGAACCCCATGTTCATTGATGGAAAAAAAACACATCACAACTTGCTCAGGGTGTTCATCAATGACAAAAACCCCCTTTTCCTTCTTCTCGAATTTGAACCACTTCTTGGCCAAGTTTAGATCACCGGGAGTGCTCTGGATTGACTCCGATGACAGGGGAGCCTTCTGCACTCCCGTGTGACGTACGACGAGGCCAGGAGGGCCGGCTTCCACCCCCATCTCCGGTGCGCTGCCGTGAGGTACCCATCTCGTCATTTTTTGGCTTGAGGTTCGCTTGTTACTTATTTTTCTTGCACTTTCTTATTCGCCCTAGTTGTTGGATTCGCCCCCACCTTTGCTTTCGAACCAAACCCCCTCGTTTGCCTTCGCCATCACCTCACCGGAGCTGTCTCCAGCGAGCTCTGTTCTTGTCATTCTCCGCCACAATCCGCAGCTAGGTGGGGCGATGAAACGGCTGTGGATGGAGGTATTGCGGCTGCTGGTATGGATGATTCTGCCTCCATTGATTTGTATATTGGGGAGGCTGATGATACTGTTGCGGTGGTTGAGAAGACTGTCCAA
This sequence comes from Ottelia alismoides, assembly GCA_037367405.1. Taxonomy (NCBI): domain Eukaryota; kingdom Viridiplantae; phylum Streptophyta; class Magnoliopsida; order Alismatales; family Hydrocharitaceae; genus Ottelia; species Ottelia alismoides. The sequence continues at coordinate 313,225 of JAZKJV010002821.1, forward strand.
AACGACCACCCTGAGGTTGGTGGTATTGCCGATTAGCAAGTGGCTGACCCTGAGGTTGTCCCATAGGACGGGTCGGTTGTGCTTCGTTGGTCCATACCCCGTTCACTTCCTGAATCAGGGGTGGTGGTGGGAAGACTGGATCAGATTCTGAAAGAAACTCTGGTTGGTACACAACCATCTGCTGCTGCGTGATGAATGCTCATTCATCACTCTTTATTCTTATATTTTAGCTACAAAAACCATTGCAAATACATGTATATGTTTGTAAATACAAATAATTACCAAAAAGCATGCATTGTATAAAGTTTGATAATTAGCATGTTTTTGTGCAAAAATAAAAGAATAAAGAAACAAAAGAAAAAGAGGAAATATTTAGAATAAATATTGAGCAACCTAATCCCAAGGGAGGGCTCAACATGAGCCTGACCGCATAAAAGCCAAAGTAGAGAGAGATAGGGAGCTCATGTGTGTAAATATACCTGTAAATATAATAAAAATATTTTACTCTTAAAATAGAATAAAGTGGGCTTGTATATATTTGTAAATATTTGTAAATACAAAATCAAAATAAAAATAGAAAAATTAAAAAGAAACTAAAAATACTCTTCCTTGTACATATTTACCATGTATATAAACCCACTCTTATATTTATTTAGCCTTGTAAATAAATAAATTAAAATCCCTAAAATTTTGTATATATTCTATCTTTTATGTTGTAAATAAATAAAATAAAAACCATAAAAACAAAAATCAAATAAAAAGAACAAAATTAAAAACTAAAAAGAACATTGTATATATACCATGTATATAAATGTATATATCTATTTATTTTACCCTTGTAAATAAATAATAATAATAAAAACATCAAAATATTCCTAATTTTATGCTATAAATAAATAAAATATAAGATGGGAATAAAAATGTACAAAAATAATTAATTAAAAATCAAAAATTAAAAATCTATATTGTATATATACCTATATATAGCACTATAGTGTAAATACCTTATTTTTATTTCAAAAAAATAATTAAAAATCACAAAAAAATAGAAAAAATGAAAACAAACATTTTTTATGTTTCAAGTTTTTCCTAAATCGGCCATCTATTATTTTATTTTGAATTTCCAAATATTTCTGAGGTGGCCTGTTCTGATTGGTCCACGGGGGACGTTGACCCCCCGGTCAACGCCCCCCCTTGGACCACTTCCCACGGGTCCATGACGCCCGACCCGATTTCGCCAATTTATCGAGTCATGACCCGATCACCAAATCCGAAATTCACGGGCGCTACTCCTTCCTCGTGCATCCGAGATCCTCGCCCAGTTGATTGCATTGGGATCCGCGCCTCACCGTGCCCTACCCGACCTGTTCTTGCCGGACCCCTTGCCGTATAAAGTCCGAGCTCCGCCTCCATTTTATCGCATCTTTGGCTCATCTCTCTTCACCCTAGGACCTCCACAGCCACCGCAAGAGTGACAGCTTGCTCCCGGCCATGTCGCAGCGAGGAGGGAGGGACCAGACCGCTGATCCGGTGTCTTTGCGCCGCCGTGCGTCGCCTGGAGGTGGTGCTCGAGCCTCGGGCACCGACAGCCATCGAGGCTAGGACCTGGAGCATCCCCAGCTCTTCCACAGTCGACAGCATCCAGTAGGTATCCTTCTTACCTTCTCCATTTCCCTAATTTTGCGTTCGCCCAAATCGACCCGTCACCGACCATCGTTGATTCCGACCACCCTTGCCCTCGTTTCGATCATCGGAGTCATCCATCATTTCCGTCTTTCCCCCGCGCACCTTCTCCACCCCTTCGTTCAACCCAGTTCGCCACAGAACTGGGATTGGGGTTCCTCCACCGTCGCTTCGTCGGAGCCCCTTCCTCCCGACGCACAGATCACCTTCACCACCCCTAACCAGGTCGATGCACTTTGCCCTCGACCCAGGAGCTAGTTTCTTTGCTTTGCATGTCCAAGCGAGTCCATCTGAGGACTCGACATTCTGGAACAGCAGCTCCGCCTCCGCCGACGTCGCCCGAGCTCTACGGAGCTCCATTGCGTCATCGGAGGCTCCCATTAGACGCGGGAGGCCAAGGCGTAGCTTCTCCGATCTTCAGCAGCCTCCGAGGAGCTTCCCTGTACGCGCACGAGCCCGACGAACTTCGCCGGCGTTGAGTTCATCGAGCATCCTCAGCAGCCGTCCGATCATCCTCCAGCTCCAGTTCAGATCGTAGCCGTTCACGCTAGGAGCAGCCCCGACCGTCCGATCAGTGGAGGATAGACGAGGACCGTCCGATCGCCGAGGGTTAGCCGCACCTCTACCCTGACCGTCAGATCTCAACGTGGCGCGCATCTGGCCCTCGACTTAATAAAGGGTAATTTACCCATAGGCCCATCCAGTAGGTATCCTTTTTAGTTGTTAATATTTAGCCATGTAAATATCGCATTTAGTTGTTTTTATTTTGGTACATTTGCACTTAGAACCTGGTAGTTTAGTTTATTTGCTTTTATACCCTTGTACGTAGTGGTGCACGTGCTTTGTCACATGTTTTTGTGGGTTAATTGCATGTATAGGCTGGATGTTTCAGGGTGTTAATGAATGAAAATAAGTTTTTAGTAATTGCAGAAATGCCCATGTGAATGTTTTATTTGCGCATGTGCTATATATCGTGGGTAATTTACACTTGAGCCCCTGAACTTTTAATACGTGTTACTATTTACTCCAGGGACTTAAGTTTTCTTGCAATTTGGTCCCTGAGTGCCCAGGTCACGTGCCTCGCGCGTGAGTTCTTGGAGAATTTGCACCGAACCCCCTGGAACTTATCTTAATTACGTATAGGTCCCTATGCACTGTACCTTTGTTTTTGATTTTAATAAAATAGCAAACCAACTCCAAATTCGATGAAAATTGGACAAATGGCTCCTACCATGGTGTAAAATTTTCTCTAAATTTTGGAGACATTTTTCATTATTTTTGATATTTTTAAAATTCAAAAACACACATTTTCTTTACTGTCTAGCTTTAAAAATCACAAAAAAATATTAAAACACCTTCAAAAATTAAAAAAAATTATATAGTGTTTGTTTTGTGCTTTTTGATTTTCTGACCAATTTTGGTCATTTTTAGATTTATAAAACCTATAAAATTACAAAACCCCATAAAAACCATAAAAATTCTAATAAATAATTAAAAAAAATTATAATTCAAGTGCCCAATTTTTCCTTGTATTTTCTTCTTTACAGGAAAATTAACTTCAGACCTTGATAGGGCCATTTTGCATTTTAATTTGGCCCTCCAAGTATGACTGGACAGTGCCTTTATTTTTGAGTCTTGTTTTATTTTTATAAAATTCCATTGAAATCAGAAAATCACCCAAAATTAACCAAAAACATAAAAAATTATAAAAAACATAAAAACATTTTTGTTTGAATTTTTGGATGATTTTTTAGTAGTTAAATAATTATTTGTAGTTGCTTGATTTATTGCTTTTCTTATTTCTTAATTAAATTAAAAATCCAAAAAAAATTAAAAACAATAAAAATCCACCAAAAAGTATTTTATTTTATTCTTCTTTTAGACTACTTCGTAGGCCGCAAAGCTATTACGTGCTCCCTGAGTCCGACCCTGGTCGCTATACCAGGCTAATCCAATAGCTAGGGCCACTAGTTTTGAGTTTATTTGATTTTTATCCAATTTTGGTGGTCTGATCCCTATTTTTCTTGATTAACCGATTGACCCTTGAGCGATTGAGGTCGCAACGACCTTTGTTATATTTCTTCGCCTTAGTTGCTCGGATTTTTCGATCATCATAATGGCACCGTTGCCGGGGAGCATGGCTTAGTAGTCTTTTATTTTTCATTTTCTTTTTGTTTTCTTTTTCGCGGCTTTTCACGGCTCTTCCTGAGTTCGTGACTTTTTGCGGTTTTTTATTTTTCTTTTATTTTTGTTTATTTTATTTTATTTTCTTTTCTTTTATTTTTGTTTTTATTTGATTTTGCTTGTTTATTTTTATTTGCCATTTTTGCACATATATCCCTGTTTGCTTTTCTTATCTATATTTTATTATTTTATCTTGTTGATAACACTCTGCTATTATCTTGCGAGGGCCCGAGGACCGAGGCGGCGACTCTCGCGTAGCCGGTGCAACCGCGAGATTCAGAGGCACCTCCCTTCTGCACGGAGCCGCAGGAGAGCGTGAGGAGCAGCTGAATGGGAGAGGCTTAGATTAGGTTTTATTTTAGTAACATTTGAACTATTGTAATAATACAGGGACAGCTCAGTAGGACTTGAACTCTCTCGGGTTTGTTTCGCCGAGCACCGGTGTGCTCGGGGGACCCTTAGGTTTTTCGCGGCTTTTTACGCGGCTTTTAGTTTTTCGCTGCCTTTTCTGGTTTCACGCGGTTTTTATCGAGCCCCTAGCCTTAGGAATTTCTGTTGATTATGCCGTAATTAGTAGGATCCAAATACCTAATTATTTGCTTGTGCCTATAGTTCGCTAATTGGACCTACTAGTAAGAAGTTAATAAAAATAGCTGACTCGCTTCCTTCGAGCCTACGTGTCGCAGCCTGTCTGGCCAAGCGTTGCTCCTGAACCCGATTTGTCGGGAGGAGGAGGGGTAGATCGAGACCGGACTCTTTGGATCGGAGGCTAGAGACCAGCTAGACGGTTCTTTCGAGTAGAAGTTGCTATTTAAGGACTCGGTTTTTTGCCTGCACCATTTAGGTAGTTTTATATATGTCTTTCAATTCTGCGCGGATCATATTGCATGTAGACTGCTGGAGTCAGGTACGCATCCCTTCCTCTGCATGCATCATTGATTTCATCGCGCATCGGCTTTTTCATCTTCTCCCCCTGTTTTTGACTTAATAACCAGGAGAACTGAAAAATTCGTTAGGCGTTTTTATTTTTGTTGAAAAAAATACTTAAAAAGAAAAACAATAAAATTGGGATTGCTAACACTATTGATCCTAAAAGTCACTTGACTTAAAAACTTGTCTTGGGGAGAGCAACTCTCTCATTGTTTGGTTTGATTGTGTGAGAGAGTGACCCCGAACACTAGGTAGAGCCCTCTGATACTCTTCTCGACTGATTACCGACTACTTCTGTGCGGGACAATCGGTTGGGAAAGTATCGGGTAACCCAACAGGTCACGTAATCGCTCTGATATCTTGATTGTGCACCAAAATAAAAATTGACAAGATAAATTGACCGAGCCTTTACGGTCTTCAGCTCGCGTTGCGTTGGTGAACTGGGGGTTTGCTTGCGATCATAGTTTTTCCAGATCTCATCTGCCTTACTCACCACATTAAGATGATGGGCAGACGATCTCTTAGGCAGCCTCTGGCTGCACCGCTTTCGGGCACGTCTACCCGTTCATCTAGGTTGGTTCGCAAGAGCAGAGACCCGCTCTCCGAACTCGAGTACGACTCCACCTTGTTCCCCCTCGACCCCCTTTCTTTCGGTTCCGAGAGACCAGTGCCAGAGGAGAGACTATCAGATTTATCGGCACCTGAGTTTGGATCGTTTGATTTTGCAGAGACTATGGCCGGCAGTAGCGATGATCGCAGTAGAGGTCCGTAGCCTAAGCATTTTGTTTTGGACCAGGGTACGATCAACTCTACCCTGATCGCCTCACTCGAGACAGTGCAGCATCAGTTGAGGGATCAGGGAGCATTCATGCTAGATATGAGGCGCGAGATGGAGGAGATGAGAGCAGAGCGATAGCAGCGTAGAGACGGGCCGAGGATCCCAGATGAGGCAGCAGCAGCCGCAGCGGCAGCCGCCGGCAGGAGCAGAGTAGCCGAGACCGATGCGGGAGTTGCACAACCCCAGATCGACACTGATGCATCACTGGTTTGTGCTACCAACCATTGTGGGGGACTTCAAGTTCCCCCCGAACACCTTGCAGCTCCTCCCCCATTTCCATGGGCTCGCCACAGAGGAGCCCCATCTCCACCTCCAGGAGTTTCTGATGATCTGCAGCACCGTCCATGATCGTCAGGTGGACCAGGACACCATCAGGATGATTACCTTCCCCTTCTCCTTAGCTGACAAAGCAGCCACCTGGCTGAAACATCTGGGGAAGTTTGTCTACACTTGGGAGCAGCTCCGCACCGAGTACTTGCATAACTACTACCCACTCGGGTAGACCAATGCCGCTAGAGCCCTGATGAGCAACTTCTCCATGCTCCCCAATGAGTAGTTCCACGAGGCATGGGAGAGGTTCAGAGAGCTGACAGACAGATGCCCGCACCACGACATTTCCAAGCCGAACCTTGTTCAGAGCTTTTTCAGCGGGCTGACACTAGAGCTTCAGGGCTTGGTGAACGCTTCTTGTGGTGGGTCTTACTTCGCCAAGGATCACGATCAGGTCTGGGCCATCTACGAGGAGATGGCTGAGAACTACATGGTGATGTCCCAGACCCGGTTATACACTCAGGGCAGACCCCAACAGCCACAGACCGTGCAGTACCAGAGGATAGCACGGGTCGACGCCGGTCCTTCCAGTTCGTCCGCAGTAGCAGCAGCCCAGGCCGAGTCTTCAGCCACGGACATGGGGATCATCAGCGAGAAGCTGGACCGGATGGAGATTATATAGAAGAAGCAGTGCCAGAGCATCACGCAGATGGAGCAGATGGCACAGACTCTGAGTGACCTGAAGACACAACTCATGTGTCTCCAAGAGGCACAGACGGCTCCCCAGCCCCGTCTTCAGTCACGAGGCGATCACGGCAGCAGCAGCAGCTCGTCCCAGCGCTCCAGCTCACACCAGCAGCCTAGACATGTTCATCTTGTACGGGCGGACCGTACCAGCAGCCGCAGCCCACCTACCAGTCACCAACATCTCCAGACTTGCAGATGGTGGTATACCGGCCGGATCAGCCTTTGGCAGTGCTCCCGCCACCTCAGTACGATGCAGAGTCATTGATGGATGTCAACGGGATTTGGTATGACTGCCCCCAGCCCGGTATCCGACGAGACCATCCCGGATTCCGTTGGGGGACCGGAGGTACCCAGCCCCAGCAGCAGCTATCAGGACAGGTTGGCCAGTACAACCATCAGAGAGATCACCAGCAGCAACGGCCCCTACTGTACCCACAGCCACAGCAACAGCAGTCACAGTATGGTCCTCGTCCCTATCAGCAGGGACAATCGTGGAGGCGTGATCAGCCTCACCAGCCGTAGCATCAGCCACATTCCTACCCCTCTCAGCCATAGCAGCAGTTCCAGCAGCCTCACTACCAGAGAGGCTACCCGTCGGGCTCTCATGAGAGACCTGCCTTGGATGATATAGCCCGCCTTCTCACCGATCAGCAGGCTACATTTCGATGGGAGATGGATGAGTTCCGCCAGGAGATGCGGGACATCGTGAGAGGGAAGGCCGCCATCCCTGCCCAGATTGAGCCGAATCCCAACAATCTGAAGAGAAAATCTGAGCAGGTAGCTTGTACTAAGTATGCCACTCCTAGTGATGCATTTGGTGATATGTCTGCATATCTTTTTGATACTGATTTTGTCACACTTAGGAGTGGTAGGATGCCAGCAGGCGGCGCCTCGTCTGAGCGACACCATGAGGATACACCTAGAGCGCCCGACGAGGAGGAGGAGAGCGGTACTGAGGCCGCTAGAGATGATGCCGGTGGTACTAATGCCACCATGGATGTTGATTCCACCGGCAGTGCTGAGGCCGCCGTTTCACCAGTTGGAGAGGCCACCCAGGATGCCGAGCCAGAGCGTTGTACTGAGGTCGCCCGTCTCCCAGCCGATGGTGGTGCTGATGCCACCAAGTCTTCTGAGATTCCTGTTGTTTTTCCTGTTGTTACTTATGTGTCTCGGAACACTTCTGTGAATAAAGGAAAGGGTTTATTTTCTTCTGGTCCCACTGTGGTGCATGATGTATGTGTGGATCCGGTCGTCAAACCGTCTAGACCCTTTCCTAGTCCTTCATCTAAGAAGGATCCTGTGATCCCCTTCCCTAGAACCCTTCAGATGGGGAAGGGGAAGAAAAAAGAAAATCCAAAAAAGAGAGAGCAGGAAGAGTTCAGCCAGCATATGATAGATTTGTTTCACACACATCAGACTCTTCAGGAGGCTTTGCAGCACATCCCTCTTCTTCAGCGTTCCCTTAGAGACAGGACTACAGTCAGGAGGAAGAGGAGGAACCACCACTCAGAGATCCATGTGCTGACGAAAGCCACTTGTTTCACGATCCAGAACCATCTGCCGGCGAAGAGGCCAGATTCAGGAGCCCCATATGTCAGATGCCACATCATAGAGCAGAGGTTCGACCGTACTCTATTAGATAGCAGATCGTTGATCAGCCTACTTCCGGCAGCCCTTCTCGACCGCTTTGAGTTGGGCACTCTTAGACAGAGCAGGACAGTCCTTTAGTTTGCCAATCGATCTGTCAAGAGGCCGAAGGGGTTGTTGCGAGACATTGTCGTCACGATTCATGGCCTGCAATTCCCCGTGGACTTCGTAGTATTGGACATGGAGATCCCTGATTCGGTGACCGATACCCCCATCATTCTCGGTCACTCGTTCTTGGCCACAGCCAAGGCAGTGACTGACCATGATAGTGGGAAGGTATACTTGCCAGCCCGGGCTTCTCAAGCTAATCAAAGTATCGCGTCGAGGGCGAAAGTGTACAAATAGAGACGGTCGAGGACAGCCGAGCCAGAGACAGATCATGCTCAGAGACCACTTCAGATACAGAGCAGATGACAGATGTCGGGCTAGACATCCACCAGGACTATGACTTTTTGATCACAGATGACGAGGCAGTTTGGGCAGACACAGCAGCACAGGCTATCCTCTCACTTTCATATTCCGCTGATGCAGAGACGACAGCAGAGGAGAGCTTGGAGAGCACATTCCTGGTCCAGGATACTTCAGAGGCAGCAGAGCCGGTTCACGACCGTGAGACAGATTCTTGTGATAATGGTGGTGCTGATGCCACCTTGGATGACACAGATCCCTCGGAGTCAGAGTCTAATTGGGCAGATTATGATGATTATATGCCAGATCTGACTTCCACTGAGCCTTTAGATGAGGAGGAGGTAGATGCCGAGCAGAGCAGAGACAGTCCAGCTGGGCAGCCTTCTCCAATTCTTGAGAGTGACAGAGAGTTTCAGTTCTCCCATGCAGATTTGGCAGCATTAACGCAGACTTTTAGGAGGCCAGATCCACCAGCACGCAGTTGTCCATAACTGAAGCCGCTTCCTACATCGCTGAAGTATAGGTTCCTTGTGGGTGAGCATGAGATGTACCCAGTCATTATCTCCGCCAATTTGACTGGAGAGAAAGAATCCCGTCTGATGGGGGTTCTTGAAAACAACCGCAAGGTGATTTAATGGAGCGTAGCAGATCTCCATGGGATAAGTTCGGCCCTGTGCTCCCACCATATCTATTTTGAGGATGAGGCGAAGCCGTCGCGTGAGTTCCAGCGGTGGCTGAACCCGAATCTAAGAGAGGCTGTCATGAAGGAGATATTGAAATGGTGGAGCGCCGATTTTATCTACCCCATCTCTGACTCCAAGTGGGTCAGCCCTTTGCATGTGGTGCCCAAGAAGACGGGCATCACTACAGTGGTCAGTGAGTCTGGAGAGGAGATTGCTACACGAGTACCCACTTCTTGGCGGGTCTGCATTGACTACAGGAGACTCAACCAGGCCACCAAGAAGGATCATTTCCCCCTGCCCTTTATTGATCAGATCATTGAGAGACTGGCGGGGAAGAGCCACTACTGTTTTCTAGATGGGTACTCGAGCTACAACCAGGTGGCCATCGCTCCCGAGGACCAGAACAAGACCACCTTTACCTGTCCCTTCGGCACATACGCCTTCCGACGCATGCCATTTGGGTTATGCAATGCCCCTGCGACCTTTCAGAGATGCATGTTGTCGATCTTTTCGGACATGGTAGGGGAGTGCTTGGAGGTCTTCATGGATGATTTCTCGGTTTACAGCGACGGATTCGACTCCTGTCTTAACTGCCTAGACCGAGTACTTCAGCGATGTATAGAGGTTCACTTGGTGTTATCTTGGGAGAAGATTCACTTCATGGTGACTCAAGGGACGATGCTTGGCCATATCATCTCCAACAGGGGCATGGAGGTTGATCCGGCCAAGGTTGATGTCATTAGAAAACTCGCACTGTCGTCCTGGGGCACGTCGGTTTCTACCGACGATTCATTCATGATTTCAGAAGGATTGCCCGACCGTTGACTGACATGCTGACGAAAGACACCGAGTTCCTTGTCGATGACAAGTGGCTTTCGTCCTTCGAGACTCTCAAGAGATGTGTTATTGAGGCTCCTGTTCTTCAGCCGCCTGATTGGTCTCTCCCATTTGAGATCATGACGGATGCCTCCGATTTTGCCGTGGGGGCCGTGCCGGGACAGAGGAGGGATGGAGTTCCTTTTGCTACCAACTACGCTAGTCGCACATTGGATTCCGTGCAGCAGAACTAGGAGGGATGGAGTTCCTTTTGCTATCAACTACGCTAGTCGCACATTGGATTCCGTGCAGCAGAACTACACAGTCACAGAGAAGGAAATGCTAGCCGTAGTGTGATGAATCCATGATTCATTAACTTTTCTGTCGCATTTTGTCTTAAAACCCTTAACAAATACATGTAAATACTCACTAATTTTCATACTTTAACAAAACCCCATTCATGTGTAAATATTCACTTTTAACCACTAAATTCATGTAAATAAATAAAGAACCAGAAAAAGAAAGAGAAAGGCATATGGAATATATGTATATATATATGTAATATGACCTAAACTATAAATATAACTGTAAGATATATTTATAGCCTAATCCCCGAGACCAAGTCAGCATGGATTGGTCGACAAACCAATAAGTAGGGGGAGATAAGGAAAGAAAACACAATAAAAATAATCTATCACATGTATATACACTCTTCACTATTTATAAATAAATATAAAACTTCAAAGAATTTTAATTATTTCATCTTAACTTATTCTTCACCAAGTCTTTCTCCTAATTATTCATAAAAATGTAAATAAAAATATAAAAATAAGTTAAAAATGTTACCCTGTAAATATGCCAAGAAATCCAGCTTACAACTTGTCAAAATCTCAACTTCCAAACATCATAACTTCCTCACACGAACTCCAATTTCACTCTACTCACCTTTAAAGTTCATAAAATAATATTATCTAATTAATAAAGGTGGTTTCACTAAATTCGGAGTCCGTTTGCAAAAAGTCGGTTTTGGGACAAAAAGACAAAGGGGTTTCTGGGCTATTTATTTTATGTAACACACCTTATTTACTATTTTCTTAATTTTATAATTTCTAAATTATTTCATGATCTTATAGATTCACCATAAATTATTTCATATTTTTTGGAGACTACTTATTTTTTTATAAAATCAAATACCCCAAAATATAGGTATAATTGACCTATATAGACACTTACTCTATTTTATTAAAATATGTAAATTAATTCATAAAAATCTATAAAAATTCGTACAAGTCTTATTTAATACCCTAATAATTAAGAAAATATAAAATTAATTTTTACTTAATTATTTATTAAATTAAAAATTCAAAACCTATTTATAAATACATATTTATGAATAAAATATTTATATTTTAAATAATACTTATTATTTATTAAAAGTAATTATACCATAATTTAGAAAATAAATTTATTTAACTTTCTTGTATTTATACCTATTTAAAATAACGTCATTTACTAATTTATATTTAATTTATAAAGAATTATAAAGTATGGACCAACCAGGTGCTGACACGTGTCAGCACCTGGAGCTTCTTCTCCAAGAAGCTGTTCAGCCGGACTTCTGCTCAACCAGCCGACTTCCACCATTTTTCCCGCCTAATCACTAACTCCTCCGACCATCCTAAACCCTTGGATCTATTCCCCTAACAACCTTCTTCATCGCCGACCCTTCGATTAACCTTGGAGCCCACGCCAACCATCTATATAAGGCCCCCAAGACGCCATTAACAAACAACTTTCCAAGCCCTCAAGCTTCCCTGCTCCAGGCTGTTCGACTACCCCACCTTCCTAGCTTTGTTCCAACTAACTCGAGCGGTGACAGCGCCGGAGAAGGAGCTCGCGAGGAAGAGGAGTCGACGGAGGATCGTTCCAAGGCGTGCGCCACCTTGCATCGCCGCCGTGTGCAGCGTAAAGCTCCGGTGAAGGTCGACCGTCGAGCATTGTTTTCCAGGTCATACACTCGGAACTTCATAGACCTATTCATCCATCTTTGTAGTTTTGTTTCTCGATAGCCGTGCCACGATTAGCGTGGCTAATCACATCTTTAGGTAGACTAATCACCCATATTTCACGCAACACCTTACAACCTTTCGATTAGTTTCCAAATTGATTCAAATCATTCATCGAATCTTCATCTTCTTCGCATCTGGATTGTTTGGCTGGTCATATGTGCTTTTTCTTCAAACTTTGGGGTTTTAGATCTTAACATCTCGGCCGATTCATTACGAATCGAGCACATGTATAACTTCATTGCAGGTCCAGGTTCCTCGCGAGGTGGCTATTCACCATTGAAGATCTTCGAGCTTCATTAAAAGACATCTTGAAGATCGGACTTCAGAACAGCATTAAGCCACCAGTGCCGAAGTCGCCTTCTTCTTCGAGCTTCTGCCGCCGCTCAGAGCGCCTCCTCCGCCAACCCTACCGCGGGCGAGCTCGAGGGGTGGAGGAGCCACCCCTCTGGCCCCGCCGGAGCGTCAGAATCTTCATTGGCCGGCCGCGATAATTCGGAGAAGAAGGCCGCCCATCATCCGCTCCAACAACCTCAAGAACGGATGATGTACAGAATCGCGCCAAGTGTCCGTGCCCGCTGCCGTCTGATCGCGTTCCGAAGCTTCTAATCTCGACCGTTGATTGCGAAACGGTGGAGAAATTGCACCATAAACCCAGCCAGGTTTCCAGATTTTCATCCCGCCGCCCAAGTTTCCATTAATTACAATTAGGTCCCTCCGCAGGGACCTAAATGTAATACTTTGTTTACTTTTCTTGCAGAACAGTCCCTGAGGACCATTTTGAGAACATTTTAATTAGCATTTCTTTACGCTTATGCCCCTGGGCTGTAGGGGTTGTATCTTGCTCCTTTGACCTCGGATTTCGACGATTCTGGGAGGGTAGTTACACAACTACCTTAACTACATAGTATAATGTTTTCGCGGCTTTTCGACGAGTTTTTGACGTGTTTTGATTTTCTCGAAAACCGCCTCGTTTTGTTTTGGTTTCTTGTGTAGTTCGAGTACGCGGCTCGAACCTCGATCACCTATCCTATATAGTATCATCTATACTCTATTCACCTATTATATAATAAATAAATCTTTTGAAAAATATCCCTTTTTGAAAATTAAATAAAAATTTGAAAAGAATAAAATCAAATAAAAATTACAAAAATAAAAACCACTAAAAAAAGCATTCTTACTTAGAGAAGAATTAAAATAAAATCACGAGAAGAAAAATTAGGGAAGATATTCTGCCTCCTTGAGTTCGACCCAAGAACACTTGCCTGGTTAAATAATTAGTGAACGGTTTTCCGACAGAAAACCGTAAATTTGTTTGATAGGTCTAAAGAGCGAAACCTTTCCTTGTTTCACGGCTTTCCGCTACAACCGACACCTTCACTCTCTTCTTTTAAAAAGTGAAGGCTGCGAAACCGATTCTTTTTACCCTTATCAAAATGGCGCCGTTGCCGGGGAGGCGTTAGATTCCCTTGATTTTTCGTTTTTCGTGATCGTATTCTTCTCTTTGTTTTGTTTTTCGTACGGTTTTTCGTACGGTTTTTTTTCGTGCGTTGTTTTCTGAGTTTTCTTTTTAGTTTCTTTACGGCTTTCTCGGCTTTCTCGATATTCTTTTGTGCTAATCATCTTTGCAGGGCCTGCAGGATCAACCGGTTTCTTCGGAAGCCGAGTCAGTTGAAAGGGCAGAGGTCGGCTTCTTCTTCACGAGTCGACTGCAGAGGAGCAGAGATTTAGTATCCTTTTATTTGAGAGAGAAAGGGAGAGAGTTGTACTTAGCTTAATAAAACTTCCATTTTTTTAGGGGCTTGATTCATCGGATACCATGTATCTGGTGAATCAAGGCACCCATCGCGGCTTTTTCATCGTTTATCGGTTTTCCGCGGTTTTCTAGATGCTTGCTTAGGTTTTTCGCTCTATCTGCTTGTGCCTCGTAGCTAGTTTTAGGACTTGCAACCTAGGTGCTTGCTCTAGGGTTTTAACAAAAAGACAAAAAATAGACGTTGTTTGAAAATCCATAAAAATTGCAAAATTAAAAATTGGGACTGCTAAAAATATCTGATCAAAAACCGTAAAATCGATTCAATTGATTTGGGGAGAGTAACCGCCGCACATTTCTCAGAGTGCGCAAGTTGAGAGCCGACACTTAAGGATAGAGACAAAACCCCGTATTTCTTGCGGGATACTACTGGGTCCATACACCTGATCGCTGTTCCTCAGTGGGTAAGCTCGGGTAGCCGGAAACGGTCCGGGTTTACTTAGCAGAGTGGGAGGTTTAGAGGACACTGCGCAAGGCTCCGTCCTCAAGTAACACGGGTAGCCGGAAACGGTCCGTACTTACTCCCATACTGGCTGAGTGCGAGTGGTCTCGCGTAAGGATTCGGGCCAGTGTCTTGAAGAAACTATCGGGCTCCTATTGGCTCGCTCTGCCCGCGTAACCGCAACGATTGATAATCACAACCCTAAAACCGAAAAGATAAAAAGACCGAACTCTTACGGTCTTCATCAGGGTTGAGTTGGTGAAAACGGGGTTTGCCTTGTGTTTGTTTGCAGGGCGTGAGTTTTCCGCAGCTTTCGCATTCCTTCTTCAGTTGAATCGTACACGTGATCTTCCAATCTTCTCTTGACATCGAAGATGACGTCTCGACGGCTTTTCGGCTCAGACTCTGTGAGCTTTCGACCGTCCACCATCGAGCGTATGTCTTCACAGGCTCGGGATGACCCTCTTCTCGAGCTGGTCCCATCCGATATCGAGGCGAGTCAGACCCAGACTCCCTCGTCTCCTGGCCAGATCATTGAGGCAGACCTTCGCCTCAATACAGAATCCAAATCTCCTGAGTATTTCTCGATGAGTTCTTACGAGAGTTTCCATTTTACAGACGATCAGATGGCTCGTGGGAAAGCACCAGCAGCAGATGAGAGGCCAACAGCTGAGGATCATCCGGAGGGAAGAGCAGATCCGAACGGAGATGTCACGACAGGTATTCTCGACACACTTCAGCAGATGAATCTACAGATTCGAGAACAGTTTAGAGTTCAGACCGAGCTGCAGGCTGAATTAGCCGCACTCAGAGCAGGGGCCGGGAACCAGTTACCGCCTTCGGTTCCCGCTACTTTACGGGACGAGTATGACCCGGGCGCTCGAACGCTCCATCATTGGATTCGGCTACCGCCGAATCAAGGGCCATACGAACTCCGACCGTCCTTCATCTCTTTTCTTCCCAAGTACTATGGGAATGCCGCAGAGGAGCCGTTCACGTTTTTACAGCAGTTTGAGATGATCTGCGGAACGGCCTGCTATCCAGGAGTGACATAGGAAGCCGTGCGCCTAAAGGCTTTTCCTTTTTCCTTAGCCGATAAGGCCCTTTATTGGCTAAGCCATCTAGGGAGAGAAATCTCCACTTGGGACGACATGAAGTCCACCTTCCTGCGCAAGTATTTTCCTCTAGGAAGGACGAACATGATGAGGAGTCAGATCTCCAATTTTACGCAATTGCCGAACGAATCATTCCATGAGGCATGGGATCGATTCAAGGACCTGACGGAGAGATGCCCGCATCATGAGATACCAATGAAGGTGCTAGTACAGAATTTTTTCGGAGGACTCCAGCCGGAAATTCAGGGGCTAGTTAGTGCCGCATGTGGCGGCAGTTACTTGAACAAGGATGCCGAGTCAGTCTGGGCCATCTTCGAAGGGATGGCCGAGAACTCTAGAGTTGTAGACTCTACTCGGGCATATCAGAAAACCCCTCAGCCACCACATCACCGAGAGCATCACAAGGTGGCGAATATATCAGACTCTGAATCCAACACCAACATGGTCTTCATTAGTAAGAAATTAATGTTGGTGGACGTGATTCACAAGCAGGTCCAAGACCTACAGCCGCTGCGAGAGTTGGAGAAACTCTCATCTCTACCTCAGCAGCTGAGTGATCTTTCGAAGAAGGTCTCTGATCATCAACTTCAGTACCAGCAGAGTCAGACTTCTTCACAGCCAGCACGGAGGATCGCACCCGCTCCACCCACCCGTCAGATACAATATGTTCAGAGCGAGCCCGAGATTCCACAGATTGATTGGCATGAGGATCAGTCTCATGCCAATGCCGGCCAGGTCATCAGCGCTACAGAGATGGAGGTGGAGCCGCAAGCCACTTTCGAGATAAATGGGATTTGGTATACTCCAGTTCAGCAGCCGAGTATACCGAATCATCAGCAGCAGCAGCCGTACGGTCATCCGCAGCATGGACGTCCGCAATTCCAGCACCGCCAGAATTTCACGCCGTCGCAGTCTCATCCGAACGTTTACCATCAGAGACCGCAGCCTACTTATCAGCACCCTGCTCAGTTTTCACCGAACTATTCTTTTCAGCAACCGCAACAATCTTCCTCTACACCACAGCGCTACTTCCAGCCGTCCACCTCTCAGCACTTCACGCCAAAGCAGGAGAGAGGAGCAAGCCAGGGCCCCCATACCGAACCAGAGATGTCTTCACAGTCCCAGGCGCTCAACCAGATTATGGACATGCTCAGTACGCTCCAGATCGCACACAAGACAGAGATGGAGCAGGTTAACCATCGTCTAGACGAGTTAACCGTGCCGAAGACCACTCTTCCAGCCCAGCCTCAGATGAATCCGAACAACAAGAGGAGGCATCCAGATCAGGTAGATACTACAGGTAAGATCTCGTTTCCTGAATTTTTGTCTAACTTCATTCGTCTCAGGAGCGGTAGATCACCGCAAACACCTACTGGAGAGGAGAGGGAACAAGAGGAGCACGAGCATGATCCGAATGCCGAGGAGGAGAAATCGCAAGAGGATGAGGATGTAGAATCAAGAGATGGGAGCAATGCCAACAGTTCAGATATGGATACTGGCAACTCAGATGACGATATCACGCCAGATCAGGCAGAATCCCAGACAAAAACATTTCTTCCCCTGTTTTAGAGAGTTTTGTAAATAATTCTGAGACTCTCGATGTACACGCTGATTCCAATGATTTGAATAAAAGTTCTGATTTTCTGAATCCTGACTTTATTCCTTTTCCCGATGCTTTGTTTGGAAAAGGAAAGAAAAAGACCAAAAATAATCCCGAATCTCCACAATTTGAAAAGTTGCTCAAAGATCATATCTTTCTGAAGATCCCGCTCCATGATGCCTTAGATCAATTTCCTACGCTTAAGAATCAATTGAAAAACAGATGCACCACGCGTAGGAAAAAGAGATCCCGAACAGAAAAGCATGTTTTGACTAAGGCTACATCCTGTGCGATACAGAATAAGCTTCCAAAGAAGAAGAAAGACTCAGGTGCACATTATGTCAGATGTGAGATCGCAAAAGCCGAATTCGATCGCACTCTATTAGATAACGGTTCCTCGATCAATCTGATACCCGCTTCCTTACTCGAGAAGCTCGAGTTAGGTCCACTTTACAAATCCCGCGCGATTCTTCAGTTTGCTGATAGATCCGTAAAGAGACCTAAGGGTATACTTAGGAACGTTATCGTAACCGTGCAGGGTTTGCAATTTCCCGTTGACTTTACGGTCCTAGAGATGAATTGTCCTGCACAGTTACACCTTACCCCGATCATTCTTGGGAGGCCTTTTCTAGAGACCGCAAAGGCTCTCTTCGATTATGATACAGGGAAGGTATCTTTTCGCGCCGAGGGCGAAAAGGTACATATAGAGATGGCTAGAGAATCAAACACTTCCAGTGATGCATCTTCAGATTTTCTGAGTTCTTTAGCCTCCTGCGATTACATGGATGAGGTTCGCCTTGACGACCTCGAAAGATACCAAGTAGAGACCCAAGAATGTTTGACAGAGGACGGGTCTGAGACTTTAGGAGGTATTTCTTCCGATGGGACTTTATATTTTAGTCTGGATGATGACGAGCAAAGGGATAAAAATTTTGAGGATATTAATGCAGATCTTTCAGATTCAGAGAGTATACACAATTCCTCCATCTCAGATGAATCAGAATTTTATCTAGTTGACTTATTCTCTTCTGATCATTCTGAGGAGTCGGATGATGTCTCGAACATCTTCTGTAGTCCGACTTTAGAGCACATTGAGATGGTGAATAATCAGAATGCAGACACATCACCTACCGACACAAATCCCCATAAAGATATAGATGATGTTGCAGCAGATCCAGATACTACCTTGCCAGAACTCAAGACTTTGCCACCAAACATGAAATATGCCTTCCTTGCGGGTCCACACCAACAGTTTCCGGTCATTATCAGCTCAACTTTGATCGATGATCAAGAATCTCGTCTGATGGAGATTCTAGAAAGAAACCGCAAGGCCATTGGGTGGATTGTATCCGATCTCCGCAGGATTAATCCTGCTTTGTGTTCACATCATATCTATCTCGATCATGACAGCAAACCCTCCAGAGAGTTTCAGCGTAGGCTGAATCCGGTTTTACGAGAAGTTGTCAAGAAAGAGATCACGAAATGGTGTGATGTAGGGTTCATTTATCCTATCTCCAACTCCGAATGGGTTAGCCCATTACATGTTGTCCCGAAGAAGTCGGGAATTCAGATGGTGAAAAACGAGAGTGGAGAGGAGATTCCAAAGAGAATAACCACGTCGTGGCGAGTATGTGTTGATTACAGGAAACTTAACACCGCGACGAAGAAGGATCACTTCCCTTTGCCTTTCATAGACCAGGTCATCGAACGGTTGGCAGGGAAGGGGTACTTCTGTTTCCTTGACAGTTACTCCGGATACAACCAGGTATCAATTGCTCCGGAAGACCAGGAGAAAACCACCTTCACTTGTCCGTTTGGCACGTATGCCTTTAGACGGATGCCCTTTGGATTGTGCAACGCTCCCGCAACTTTCCAGAGGTGCATGCTTGCTATTTTTGCGGACATGGTCAGTGATTTTCTAGAGGTTTTTATGGATGACTTTTCGGTCTATGGTGAGTCATTTGACGATTGTTTAGCGCACCTAGACCAGGTTTTGAAAAAGTGTTGTGAGGTAGATCTCGTTCTGTCATGGGAAAAGAGCCATTTTATGGTTACTCACGGGATCGTGTTGGGGCACGTCATCTCCCAGCGAGGCATGGAGGTTGACCCTGCCAAGGTGGATGTCATCAAGAAACTCGAACCACCATCCAACATCAAACAGTTACGGTCATTTCTGGGGCACGTCGGCTTTTATCGACGATTTATTCAAGATTTCTCCAAGATTGCCCGACCATTAACTGAATTGTTAGGCAAAGACATCGAGTTCGTTTTAAATGACAAATGTCTTCATGCCTTCCTCACACTAAAGGAAAAGATAATCAGTGCTCCTGTCCTACAGCCGCCTGATTGGTCTCTACCCTTCGAGATCATGACGGATGCATCAGATTTTGCGGTCGGGGCTGTATTAGGACAGAGGAGGAATGGACTTCCCATCGCTATTCACTATGCCAGCAAGACCTTAGATGATGCGCAGAGGAACTACACAGTAACAGAGAAGGAGATGTTGGCAGTAGTGTTTGCACTAGACAAATTTCGATCTTATTTACTTGGCTCCAAGATCATAGTTTATACAGACCACTCAGCTATCAGATTTTTGATGGAAAAGAAGGATGCCAAGGCACGCCTTCTTAGATGGATTCTTTTACTTCAGGAATTTGATTTGGATATTAAGGATAAACCTGGAGTAAAGAATGTGGTACCTGATCACCTCTCCCGATTACAGTCAAATCAGCCTTCAGATGAATACACGCCAGAGATCGCAGAGAGATTTCCAGACGAGAGCATCTTTGCGGTTACAGAACTTCCGTGGTATGCAAATATAGTGAACTTTCTGGTCACACAGAAAAGTCCTCAAGGTTGGCCGAAGAACAGAGTTGATAAACTCGTGTCTGAGTCACGATACTACCATTGGGAGGATCCGATTCTTTTTCGCGAAGGACCGGATTGCGTTTACAGGCGATGTATTCCTCAGGAGGAATATAATAGTGTCCTTACTTTGTGTCATTCTCTAGAATCAGGAGGACATCATTCAAGGAAGAGGACAGCGCAGAAGGTACTACAGAGCGGATTATGGTGGCTGACTCTTACCAGAGATGCTTGCACATTCGTGAAGAGTTGTCCAGAGTGTCAGAGAGCTGTAGGGACAGTCAGTGCCAGAGATGCAATGCCGATGCGACCCGTCATTATCTGCGAGATTTTTGACGCATGGGGCATAGATTTTATGGGACCGTTCCCTTCTAGCAGCGGCTTTGAGTACATACTTCTCGCTGTAGATTATGTTAGCAGATGGGTGGAGGCTATACCCGCACGAACCGCAGACAGTAAGACCGTTTGCAAGTTCCTAAGGGAACATATCATTTCACGGTTCGGAATCCCTCGTATTCTTATCTCTGATGGGGGTAGCCATTTCATTAATAAGGAGGTGAAAAAGCTAGTGAAACAATACGGCATCGATCACAGAGTAGCTTCTCCTTACCACCCGCAGACGAATGGCATGGCTGAAGTTTCAAATAGGGAGGTAAAATCAATTCTCCAGAAGTTAGTACAACCGGATAGGAAGAACTGGTCACTTCTTCTAGACCAAGCTCTTTGGGCTTATCGTACTGCATATAAGACTCCCTTAGGTACTTCACCATTCAGGCTAGTTTATGGAAAGCCGTGCCACTTGCCCGTAGAGATCATGCATAAATCTGAATGGGCAATCCGAGAAATTTTGATGGATATGCAGAAAGCAGGAGCCAAAAGGAAGATAGATCTGAATGAGCTGGTAGAAATCCGCAACCAAGCATACGAGAACACACTAATCTATAAGGACAAAGTGAAGAAATGGCATGACAGACACATCCGACACAAGAGCTTTGTCCCTGGGCAGAAAGTCTGGTTGTTCAATGCAAGGTTGAGAATTTTTCCTGGCAAATTGAAAAGCAAGTGGGAAGGACCGTACATAGTCAGAACGGTGCACGACAATGGCAGTATTGCGATATCAGATGTGTCACCTGGTGCAGAACCGTTCGTGGTTAACGGGCAGATGCTGAAGCACTTCGTAGAGACTACTGATCATCTGGCCCGTACTGAAGCGATCTATTTTGTACAGGAATCATGATCATTCTTTTACTCCTTCCTGTACAAATCCTTTTGAGCCATTCGGGAGATTCACAACACTTGTATATTCTTCATAGACCACAATCGTCCCCGTTTTTGCTCGTCTTCTATGCTTAGGATACCAGATCCTAAGTATAGGGGGGACCGATTGTCCGCTGATTCACGTTTTATTTTTGTACTAATTCTTTTGTATAGCCGTTCTTTTTCACGAATCACTGATCCCCAATTTTTGGCTACATTCTTTTTATACTTAGGATGCTTTATCCTAAGTATAGGGGGGACCGAGTGATTTCGATGATTTCGTATTCTTTCTTTTTGAATTCTTCGTTATTTATCCTTTTCATTCAGTCATCCCGTTTTTGCTCTCTCATAATACTTACGATGACCAGATCGTAAGTATAGGGGGGTTGACTGACTTGACATCGATATCCCTTTTTCACCCACTTTTACTTAGCACGAGTTATGCCCTCCTTTTTCTCTTTTGATGCTATGAGGACATAGCTCAAGCTAAGTATAGGGGGGTGCGTATATATTGTATATATACTTTCGGTCATAACTCGTACTTTATGTATTTTCTATATCTATAAAATCCATAAAAAGTGGGTACGGGTTAATTTAAAATCCACTCTCTTATTTATAAAATCTTGGTAAATAAGTAAAATATGCTTAAAACTTGTAATTAAAATTTGTAATTAAAATTTGTACTTAAAATCTGTATAATACTTATTTAAAATCTTATTTAATAAAACTTGTATAAAAATCATTCAACCCTTGTAAAATACTTTGTAGATAAAATTTGTAAAATATATCAGACACTGTACAAGTTGACGTCAAGGATGATAGAGTTTGCGATATGAATAAGTGAGTCTGAACTAGCCGATGAAGTGATCTTGAGTAAGGATTATGGAACTTGAAGACTGTTGAGGATGAAATCCTAATCCTAGTTAAGGTTCCGACAAAATGCTTGTTTCAGGCCCGATCGAGCTCTGTCCTTTGCCTGTTCTCATGAATTGGTTTAGGAAAACAAATTCATTCTAACTTTCTTTCTTTTTCACTTACTTTTTCAAAATAAGTGTTTGCTAAGGGACTAGCAAAGTTTAAGTATAGGGGGTTGATGAATCCATGATTCATTAACTTTTCTGTCGCATTTTGTCTTAAAACCCTTAACAAATACATGTAAATACTCACTAATTTTCATACTTTAACAAAACCCCATTCATGTGTAAATATTCACTTTTAACCACTAAATTCATGTAAATAAATAAAGAACCAGAAAAAGAAAGAGAAAGGCATATGGAATATATGTATATATATATATATGTAATATGACCTAAACTATAAATATAACTGTAAGATATATTTATAGCCTAACCCCCGAGACCAAGTCAGCATGGATTGGTCGACAAACCAATAAGTAGGGGGAGATAAGGAAAGAAAACACAATAAAAATAATCTATCACATGTATATACACTCTTCACTATTTATAAATAAATATAAAACTTCAAAGAATTTTAATTATTTCATCTTAACTTATTCTTCACCAAGTCTTTCTCCTAATTATTCATAAAAATGTAAATAAAAATATAAAAATAAGTTAAAAATATTACCCTGTAAATATGCCAAGAAATCCAGCTTACAACTTGTCAAAATCTCAACTTCCAAACATCATAACTTCCTCACACGAACTCCAATTTCACTCTACTCACCTTTAAAGTTCATAAAATAATATTATCTAATTAATAAAGGTGTTTCACTGAATTCGGAGTCCGTTTGCAAAAAGTCGGTTTTGGGACCAAAAGACAAAGGGGTTTCTGGGCTATTTATTTTATGTAACACACCTTATTTACTATTTTCTTAATTTTATAATTTCTAAATTATTTCATGATCTTATAGATTCACCATAAATTATTTCATAATTTTTGGAGACTACTTATTATTTTTATAAAATCAAATACCCCAAAATATAGGTATAATTGATCTATATAGACACTTACTCTATTTATTAAAATATGTAAATTAATTCATAAAAATCTATAAAAATTCGTACAAGTCTTATTTAATACCCTAATAATTAAGAAAATATAAAATCAATTTTTACTTAATTATTTATTAAATTAAAAATTCAAAACCTATTTATAAATACATATTTATTAATAAAATATTTATATTTTAAATAATACTTATTATTTATTAAAAGTAATTATACCATAATTTAGAAAATAAATTTATTTAACTTTCTTGTATTTATACCTATTTAAAATAACGTTATTTACTAATTTATATTTAATATATAAAGAATTATAAAGTCTGGACCAACCAGGTGCTGACACGTGTCAGCACCTGGAGCTTCTTCTCCAAGAAGTTGTTCAGCCGGACTTCTGCTCAACCAGCCGACTTCCACCATTTTTCCCGCCTAATCTCTAACTCCTCCGACCATCCTAAACCCTTGGATCTATTCCCCTAACAACCTTCTTCATCGCCGACCCTTCGATTAACCTTGGAGCCCACGCCAACCATCTATATAATGCCCCCAAGACGCCATTAACAAACAACTTTCCAAGCCCTCAAGCTTCCCTGCTCCAGGCTGTTCGACTACCCCACCTTCCCAGCTTTGTTCCAACTAACTCGAGCGGTGACAGCGCCGGAGAAGGAGCTCGCGAGGAAGAGGAGTCGACGGAGGATCGTTCCAAGGCATGCGCCGCCTTGCATCGCCGCCGTGTGCAGCGTAAAGCTCCGGTGAAGGTCGACCGTCGAGCATTGTTTTCCAGGTCATACACCCGGAACTTCATAGACCTATTCATCCATCTTTGTAGTTTTGTTTCTCGATAGCCGTGCCACGATTAGCGTGGCTAATCGCATCTTTAGGTAGACTAATCACCCATATTTCACGCAACACCTTACAACCTTTCGATTAGTTTCCAAATTGATTCAAATCATTCATCGAATCTTCATCTTCTTCGCATCTGGATTGTTTGGCTGGTCATATGTGTTTTTTCTTCAAACTTTGGGGTTTTAGATCTTAACATCTCGGCCGATTCATTACGAATCGAGCACATGTATAACTTCATTGCAGGTCCAGGTTCCTCGCGAGGTGGCTATTCACCATTGAAGATCTTCGAGCTTCATTAAAAGTCATCTTGAAGATCGGACTTCAGAACAGCATTAAGCCACCAGTGCCGAAGTCGCCTTCTTCTTCGAGCTTCCGCCGCCGCTCAGAGCGCCTCCACCGCCAACCCTACCGCGGGCGAGCTCGAGGGGTGGAGGAGCCACCCCTCTGGCCCCGCCGGAGCGTCAGAATCTTCATTGGTCGGCCGCGATAATTCGGAGAAGAAGGCCACCCGTCATCCGCTCCAACAACCTCAAGAACGGATGATGTACAGAATCGCGCCAAGTGTCCGTGCCCGCTGCCGTCTGATCGCGTTCCGAAGCTTCTAATCTCGGCCGTTGATTGCGAAACGGTGGAGAAATTGCACCATAAACCCAGCCAGGTTTCCAGATTTTCATCCCGCCGCCCAAGTTTCCATTAATTACAATTAGGTCCCTCCGTAGGGACCTAAATGTAATACTTTGTTTACTTTTCTTGCAGAACAGTCCCTGAGGACCATTTTGAGAACATTTTAATTAGCATTTCTTTACGCTTATGCCCTTGGGCTGTAGGGGCTGTATCTTGCTCGTTTGACCTCGGATTTCGACGATTCTTGGAGGGTAGTTACACAACTACCTTAACTACATAGTATAAAGTTTTCGCGGCTTTTCGACGAGTTTTTGACGTGTTTTGATTTTCTCGAAAACCCGCCTCGTTTTGTTTTGGTTTCTTGTGTAGTTCGAGTACGCGGCTCGAACCTCGATCACCTATCCTATATAGTATCACCTATACTCTATTCACCTATTATATAATAAATAAATCTTTTGAAAAATATCCCTTTTTGAAAATTAAATAAAAATTTGAAAAGAATAAAATCAAATAAAAATTACAAAAATAAAAACCACTAAAAAAAGCATTCTGACTTAGAGAAGAATTAAAATAAAATCACGAGAAGAAAAATTAGGGAAGATATTTTGCCTCCTTGAGTTCGACCCAGGAACACTTTCCTGGTTAAATAATTAGTGAACGGTTTTCCGACAGAAAACCGTAAATTTGTTTGATAGGTCTAAAGAGCGAAACCTTTCCTTGTTTCGCGGCTTTCCGCTACAACCGACACCTTCACTCTCTACTTTTAAAAAGTGAAGGCCGCGAAACCGATTCTTTTTACCCTTATCATAGTGTTCGCCCTAGATAAGTTCAGATCGTACATTATTTGATCTAGAGTGACCCTGTTTACTGATCATACCGCCATCCGATACCTCATGGAAAAGAAGGATGCCCAGGCCAGACTGACTAGATGGATCCTTCTACTCCAGGAGTTCGACATTGAGATCAAGGATAAGCCTGGAGTCAAGAATGTGGTGGCGGATCATCTCTCCCGATTAGAGCATCTTGAGGATTCCGAGCAGATTGATCCTATTTGTGAGACCTTCCCAGATGAGGCGATCCTTGCTATCGCCTCACTCCCGTGGTATGCCGATATTGTGAACTTTCTTGTTGCTAAGAAAGTCCCACAAGGTTGGCCCAGGCAGAGGCTTGAGACCTTCCTCGCGATGGCCAAGTCCTACCACTGGGAGGATCCCATCCTTTACCACGAAGGAGGGGATAGCGTCTGGTGTAGGTGCATTCCTCAGGAGGAGCACCATAGCGTCCTCACTTACTGCCACAAGCTTGAGGCAGGAGGACATCACTCTGGGAGGAGAACAACACAGAAAGTGCTCCAATCCGGCTTGTGGTGGCCTACCCTCTTCAAGGACTCTGATGAGTTCGTGAAGAGGTGTACTGACTGTTAGAGTATGGGCACTTGTGGACATCATGATATGATGCCGATGCAGCCCATTCACTTCTGTGAGGTTTTTGACGCATGGGGTATCGATTTCATGGGTCCATTCCCTAAGAGTCAGGGATTTGAGTACATTCTGCTGGCCGTTGATTATGTGAGTTGTTGGGTTGAGGCTATCCCCGCCCGAACCGCTGATGCCAGCACAATATGCAGATTTTTGAGGAAGCACATCATCACGCGTTTCAGAGTACCTCGAGTTTTGATTTCAGATGGGGGGTCTCATTTCATCAACGACCAGGTGAAGGCCCTTGCTAGCGAGTTCGGCATAGACCATCGAGTTGCCACTCCGTACCATACACAGACGAATGGTCTAGCCGAGGTGTCGAACAGGGAGATCAAGACTATTTTGCAGAAAGTCGTCCGCCCTGACCGAAAGGATTGGTCACATCTTTTGGACTCGGTCTTGTGGGCATATAAGACGTCTTTCAAGACACCTTTGGGTACATCTCCCTTTCGCCACATATATGGCAAGCCGTGCTATTTACCTGTTGAGCTGAGACGCAGGTCACTTTGGGCAGTCACTGAGATACTTGTTGATCCAGATAGTGTAGGAGACTAGAGGAGAGCTGAGTTAGCAGCCTTGGAGGAGCTTAGAGATACCGCCTTCTCAAACAGCCTATAGTACAAGGAGAGAGTGAAGGAGTGGGATGATTCTCACATCAGCTACAAGCATTTTGAGCCTGGACAGAGAGTATGGCTGTTTGATGCGAGGCTTCGCCTATTTCCAGGGAAGCTACAGAGCAAATGGAAGGGACCCTATCTTGTGAGAAAGGTACACGACAACGGTAGCATTGACATATCCGAGTTGTCTTCTAAGAGTACCTTTCGAGTGAACGGCCAGCGGCTCAAGCCATTTCTAGATCATGAGCCGTGGGTCGTTGATGTCGCCCTATTCTTTTTGCGTGAGATATGGTCTCTTGACTCACATCTATTGCATCTCACGCCTGATTATCACTGTTCTTCCGACCTGTATAGATCCAGAAGTCCATATCATTCCATTCTTTTGTCCCACATCCCGTTTGTCATCTTTGATTATGCTATACTTAGGGTGCACTTTACCCTAAGTATAGGGGGGATGTAGGACCTTTGAGTACTTCTTTTGATTATTTCTATCCATGTTTTGCTGCCTATACTTAAGGATATTTTACCCTAAGTATAGGGGGGTAGACCATGTACATTCTCCACTCGGTTTTCCCTTTGTGTACAGCCTGTTATACTTAGGATTACTTGATCCTAAGTATAGGAGGAAAAGCCGAGACTCTCTTGATTTTCTATTCATTCATTCGTCTTTGTATATAGCCTTCCTTTTTACTTCCCTATACTAAGCACGAGTTATGTCTTCTTCATCGCTCTTGACTCTGAGGACATCATTCGAGCTAAGTATAGGGGGGTGTGTATATATTTCATATATACTTTAGCCATAACTCGAACTTTGTGTGAGTGTGTTAATAAATAAAATTCGCTAAAAACCCTAAAATTCACAAAAATTAAAAAAAATCCTATAAATAATCATTCTTTTATTGCACATACATAGCTAGTGTACAAATTATTTTTGTAAAAATGTTTTCAAAAACTTTTTGTGTAAAGTTTGTGTAAATATTTTCATATCAAAATTATGTATATAGTACAAAATTTTTCTAAAATGTTTTGAAAATCAAAAGTTTGCAAAAATCTTGTGTAAATTTGTTTAAATACTTTTGCAAAACTTGCATTCATCCATTCATGATTTCAAAACATTTTTCAAAAATTTTGCATGTTTGTAAATATTGTGTAAATAGCATCTTTGTATATATGTATATAGTTTTTCCTGGATTATAGTTGACTTTTAAACTAGCCTATAATTAAATTGGGAAATGGAGCTTGATTAAGATCTTAATCCACCTAATTCTAAGAGGAACCTTATAGGGCTTAGGGTTAAGGCTTTTCAGGTCCATGGTGACTTAATTCTTTGAGTCCACTAGGCTATGATCACATGTCATCTCAATGAACCTAAGTAGAGAACTTAACAACACACACATGACTCATATAGACAATGGCTTTACTTGGACACCGCACTTAGCACCGAGCTCTCTACGGATGAGGTGGTGAGGACGCAGTCTTCCTTGACTTGGGGTAGCATATGAGGGTAGTACTTCTAGGCGGAACTTCTCTTCTTCTTTTAGTGAAGGAAGTGCGTCTCAACTTGGTCTTGTTGCCATGAGGTCTAACGACGGGAGTTGTGGGTTGCAATAATGCTTCAAAAGAGGGATAGTCTACTGGCTCAAGAGGAAAAACTCCTTGTATATATGCTGCACATGTATATGTTGTATAGATGTACTTGAAAAAAAATGCATGCAAAAAGAAAATAACTCCAAAAAAGTGGTGGGTCTGATAGAAAATGATAATCCCACCGGAGTATGTATATAGTGCAATAAGCAAAGCTTGAGATTCATGTCCAACCTTATGTAGCTTGCAGCAGGGAGACTTGGCTACACTGGTTGAGCTCCCAAGGATACATGGCTACACTGGCCATGGTTCATTCTCTTCTTCCCCCTCTTCTTGAGCCGGTTGTACTTGAACTTAGAAGGGAATACCCCGCTCCTCGAGGAAAGAGTGGCCAGATTGGGGTCATAGAGTTACCTTGTTGGGGAGGGTTGTCAAGTTGCCATTTCTGAGGTGGACAGCTTATACTTCACATTCACAGTACAAGGAAAGATTCATGGTCTTCAGGGTTTGTGTTTGGTGACTTGTTCTGATCTGGATTGTTGAGGAGTCTTGATTATAGATTGGTGGAATTTAGAGGCTGTTGAGTTTTAAACTTATGTCCAAATAAGGTTCCGACACATTAATAATCCAAAGATCTGATCGAGCTCCATAATTCAATTTAATGAAGGCAAGTTTAATATTCAACCTTGATCCATGTACATTCTCCTCTTTTTCTTTTTCTTTCTCTTTTTCCCTTCTTTTTCAAATAAGTGTTTGCTAAGGGACTAGCAAAGTTAAGTATAGGGGGGTGATGAATACTCATTCATCACTCTTTATTCTTATATTTTAGCTACAAAAACCTTTGCAAATACATGTATATATTTGTAAATACAAATAATTACCAAAAAGCATGCATTGTATAATGTTTAATAATTAGCATGTTTTTGTGCAAAAATAAAAGAATAAAGAAACAAAAGAAAAAGAGGAAATATTTAGAATAAATATTGAGCAACCTAATCCCAAGGGAGGGCTCAGCATGGGCCTGACCGCATAGAAGCCAAAGTAGAGAGAGATAGGGAGCTCATGTGTGTAAATATACCTGTAAATATAATAAAAATATTTTTCTCTAAAAATAGAATAAAATGGGCTTGTATATATTTGTAAATATTTGTAAATACAAAATCAAAATAAAAATAGAAAAATTAAAAAGAAACTAAAAATACTCTTCCTTGTACATATTCACCATGTATATAAACCCACTCTTATATTTATTTAGCCTTGTAAATAAATAAATTAAAATCCCTAAAAATTTGTATATATTCTATATTTTATTTTGTAAATAAATAAAATAAAAACCATAAAAACAAAAATCAAATAAAAAGAACAAAATTAAAAACCAAAAAGAACATTGTATATATACCATGTATATAAATGTATATATCTATTTATTTTACCCTTGTAAATAAGTAATAAAAATAAAATAAAAACATCAAAATATTCCTAATTTTATGCTATAAATAAATAAAATATAAGATGGGAATAAAAATTTACAAAAATAATTAATTAAAAATCTAAAATTAAAAATCTATATTGTATATATACCTATATATAGCACTATAGTGTAAATACATTATTTTTATTTCAAAAAAAATAATTAAAAATCACAAAAAATAGAAAAAATTAAAACAAACATTTTTTATGTTTTAAGTGTTTCCTAAATCGGCCATCTGTTATTTTATTTTGAATTTCCAAATATTTCTGAGGTGGCCTGTTCTGATTGGTCCACGGGGGACGTTGACCCCCCGGTCAACGCCCCCCTTGGACCACTTCCCACGGGTCCATGACGCCCGACCCGATTTTGCCGATTTATCACGTCATGACTCGATCACCAAATCCGAAATTCCCGGGCGCTACTCCTTCCTCGTGCATCCGAGATCCTCGCCCGGTTGATTGCATTGGGATGCGCGCTTCGCCGTGCCCTGCCCGACCTGTTCTTACTGGACCCCTTGCCTGATAAAGTCCGAGCTCCGCCTCCATTTTCTCACATCTTTGGCTCATCTCTCTTCACCCTAGGACCTCCACAACCATCGCAAGAGTGACAGCTTGCTCCCGGCCGTGTCGCCGCGAGGAGGGGAGAGACCGGACCACTGATTTAGCATCTTTGCGCCGTCGTGCACCGCCTGGAGGTGGTGCTCGAGCCTCGGCCCTCGAGGCTAGGACCTGGAGCATCCCCAGCTCTTCCACAGTCTACAGCATCCAGTAGGTATCCTTCTTCCCTTCTCCATTTCCCTAATTTTGCGTTTCGCCCAAATCGACCCGTCACCGACCATCGTTGATTCCAACCACCCTCGCCTTCGTTTAGATCATCGGAGTCATCCATCATTTCTGCCTTTCCCCCGCGCACCTTCTCCACCCCTTCGTTCAACCCAGTTCGTAATGGAACTGGGATTGGGGTTCCTCCACCGTCGCTTCGCCGGAGCCCCTTCGTCCCGACGCATAGATCACCTTCACCACCCCTAATCGCGTCGAGGCACTTTGCCCTCGACCCAGGAGTTAGTTTCTTTGCTTTGCAGGTCCAAGCGATCCATATGAGGACTCGACTTTCTGGAATAGCAGCTCTGCCTCCGCCGACGTCGCTCGAGCTCTCCAGAGCTCCGTTGCGTCATCGGAGGATCCCATTAGACGCGGGAGGCCAAGGCGTAGCTTCACCGATCGTCAGCAGCCTCCGAGGAGCTTCCCTGTATGCGCACAAGCCTGACGAACTTTGTCGGCATTGAGTTCATCGAGCATCCTCAGCAACCGTCCGATCATCCTCCAACTCCAGTTCAAATCGTAGTCGTTCACGCTAGGAGCAGCCCCGACCATCCGATCAGTGGAGGATAGACGAGGACCGTCCAATCGCCGAGGGTTAGCCGCGCCTCTCCCCTGACCGTCAGATCTCCACGTGGTGCGCATCTGGCCCTCGACTTAATAAAGGGTAATTTATCCTTAGGCCCCCCTCTTTTAGTTTTTAATATTTAGCCCTGTAAATATCGCATTTAGTTGTTTTTATTTTGGTACATTTGCACTTAGAACTTTGTAGTTTAGTTTATTTGCTTTTATACCCTTGTACGTAGTGGTGCACGTGCTTCGTCACGTGTTTTTGTGGGTTAATTGCATGTATAGGCAGGATGTTTCAGGGTGTTAATGAATGAAAATAAGTTTTTAGTAATTGCAGAAATGCCCCTGTGAATATTTTATTTGTGTATGTGCTATATATTGTGGGTAATTTACACTTGAGCCCCTGGACTTTTAGTACGTGTTACTATTTAGTCCAGGGACTTAAGTTTTCTTGCAATTTGATCCCTGAGTGCCCAGGTCACGTGCCTCGCGTGTGAGTTCATGGAGAATTTGCACCGGACCCCTGGAACTTCTCTTAATTGCGTACAGGTCCTATGCACTGTACCTTTGTTTTTTATTTTAATAAAATAGCAAACCAACTCCAAATTCGATGAAAATTGGATACATGGCTCCTGCCATGGTGTAAAATTTTCTCTAAATTTTGGAGATATTTTTGATTATTTTTGATATTTTTAAAAATTCAAAAACACACATTATCTTTACAGTCTAAATTTAAAAAAAACAAAAAAATATTAAAACACATTTAAAAATTACAAAAAAAATTTATACTGTTTGTTTTGTGCTATTTGATTTTCTGACCAATTTTGGTTATTTGTAGATTTATAAAACCTATAAAAATTACAAAACCACATAAAACCCACGAAAATTCTAATTAATAATTGAAAAATAAAAAATTAATAATTCCAGTGCCCAATTTTTCCTTGTATTTTCTTCTTTACAGATAAATTACTTCAGACCTTGATAGGGCCATTTTGCATTTTAATTTGGCCCTCCAAGTATGACTGGACAATGCCTTTATTTTTCAATCTTGTTTTATTTTTATAAAATTCCATAAAAATCATAAAATCACCAAAAATTAACCTAAAACATAGAAAATTATAAAAAAAACATAAAAACATTTTTGTTTGAATTTTTGGATGATTTTTTTAGTAGTTAAATAATTGTTTGTAGTTGCTTGATTTATTGCTTTTCTATTTTCTTAATTAAATTAAAAATCCAAAAAAATTAAAAACATTAAAAATCCACCAAAAAGTATTTTATTTTATTTTATTCTTCTTTTAGACTACTTCGTAGGCCGCAAGGCCATTTCGTGCTCCCTGAGTCCGACCCCGGTCGCTATACCAGGCTAATCCAATAGTCAGGGCCACTAGTTTTGAGTTTATTTGATTTTTATCCTATTTTGGTGGTCTGATCACTATTTTTCTTGATTAACCGATTGACCCTGGTAGCAGTACCCCTCGCACCCTCACCACCACCAGCAGCAGCAGCCTCACTACCAGCGAGGCTATCCGTCAGGTTCTCATGGGCCGACCTATGAGAACCCTACCTTGGATGATCTAGCCCGCCTCTTGACCGAGCAGCAGGCTACATTTTAATGGGAGATGGATGAATTCCGTCAGGAGATGACGGAGATCGTGAGAGGGAAGGCCACCATCCCTGCCCAGATTTTGGGTAGACTCATACGACCATCCTCTTCAATCTTTGTTGTAGTTTAGGTCCGAAAAACGTGATTTATATGTACGGAATCATGTATTCCGGTCAAAATCAGACCGTATAGGCTTGCAAAAAATGGGTAAAGTGCAGCCGACCGGTGGCAAGGCCGCAAGAATGGGCTGTCGGTGGCTAGGGAGGCCGATTGAGATGGTTTGTATTTTGGGTGATTGTAAGCTCTCGTGATTATCTTCAAGTGAATACATATCCTCAAATTGTGGAGCAGCATTCTGGTTCTGATTTATTTTAAATAGATTGTTAATCCTCGAATTCATATGCTCTGTCATCTGATTCAGGGTTTCAAGTGTGGAAATCATGAAAGATGACTCCAAAATCACAGGGTCAGGTGAGTGGAATAAGATGATAAATATGAGATTCATTAGAGATCACCTATCTATGAAGCATGCTCATCACATCTCTAAACAACACAGAGCCCATTGGATAAGCCCCATATATATATATATATATATATATATATATATATATAACAATCCCCCATGGACCACTCAGTTGACGGATCTGCACCCCGACCCAATTTCGCCCAATTATCCTGGACTGATCCATCACCCTCTCACCCAAACCCTGGGGTCCATTTGCAGATCTTACATCCGAGATTCACGCCAGGGGATCATCCTAGGGATCTGTGCATCTAAATTCCATGCCTGATTCCATCTTTGTCGTACCCCTATCACTATTTAGTCTCGTCTCCTCCGCCATTTCACGCACCTTCGGCCACCACCTTCAATCCATGTGACCTCCATTGTCTTCCTCGAGTGACAACGAGTGCGGAGGGTGTCTGAGAGAGAGTTTGGAGGTGTGTAGCCCAGGTCTGACGACCCTCGTCGTCGTGCTCCGCCGCTAATCCCCCAGTGTAGCAGCTCTTTCCTCGAGGAGAGGTGTATTCCCTTCTAAGTTCAAGTTCAACCATCTCCCACCCCTATATCTCCCATTTTTTTATTTTTTTCGAAAAAAAAATTGTATATTCATCAATATATCCCTCTAACATTCTATTAAAATTTCGTCAGGAACAGAGACTCCTACAGCCTCCATCCAAACATTATTTTTTAACGATCGTAGGATCTATGATCCACGGTCGAGAAATCTGATGAACAGAAAGATGAGACTTGAAATATGGTCCGAATAATCTCACATCACACTTCCAGCTGCAGAAGCCCCCCAAGAGGACCCCCTAAGCCAGGGAAGCAAGGTTATTTAGAGGAAAATATTTTTATTTATATACAGGTATATATGTACACACATGAGCTTCCTTATCTCTCTCTACTTGGGTTTCTATGCGTTCAGGCCCATGCTGAGCCCTCCCTTGGGATTAGGGGAGTGATGCGTACATTCTTTTAGCATATTTTCTCTTCAATCCTTTCTTCTATCTTTATTTGCATTTTCTTCTGTTCTTCTTTTCATTTTCATTTTTCTTTCTCTACCGAAAAGGTGTTGCCCTTTTTGACAATCAGTTATACTTGGACATACTTTGTCCTAAGTAAAGGGGGTGTGCACCCTGAGTTCTTCATTCTTTATCTCCTCCACTGTCTCCTCTTCTTTTCTATACTTAGGGATATAGCAGAGAGGCCACGAACACAGTACCGACGATCATCTAAAGATACCCCCCTTAGATCATCCCAGATCTGAGGATTGGTCTCCCTTTTGACCATACCTCATCGGATGTCCCCATTTGTGCACCATTTCTCTTGTTTCGCGCTTAAAAAGTTAGTCGGAGAGTTCCCCTCTGAGAGGATCACATAAGTGACAACCGTCAAGGCGAAGGGTACCGTCACCAAGGATTGTATGTAGAAGATGTCTGTCTAAAGTGATAGCTCCTGCATACAAGCGCATCTAGATTAGGCTCTTT
Organism: Ottelia alismoides; assembly: GCA_037367405.1. NCBI lineage: Eukaryota > Viridiplantae > Streptophyta > Magnoliopsida > Alismatales > Hydrocharitaceae > Ottelia > Ottelia alismoides. The sequence continues at coordinate 348,156 of JAZKJV010002821.1, forward strand.
GCTTCTCGAAAGAGTAAGGTCATATATGTAGTGACCCCAATATCGAATTGAGTCGAAATTTCAATGAGAATATTAAGCATTTAGTAAATACCCTTACGTGTTTTCGAAAAATACAATAAATTAAAAAAAATTAAGGATGTGGTAGCTAAGTTGACTAGCCCCATCTTGCCTTTAAAAATTTATCGAGGCCAGGGAGGCGGCGAGAGCGGTGGCTGGTGGCTTCTTCTCCAGCGGAGCGGGAGAAGAGGGGAGTCGGAGCAGGGGAGGGTCTGGAGAAGGGAGAGGGGGTCCGCGTGAATAACTGATGGATGGCGAAGCTCATGGGGAGGTCAGGTGAGGGTGACGGAGACGATAGGCGGAGGTGTAATTCGGAGAAAGTGAAAAAAAATCACCTCGTCGGAGCGAGGTGTTGGCGGAGGAGGTGACCTGACTAGGCCAAGTCGGCCTATAGTCGGTCTAACCCGACTATAGGCTGAGTAGTCGGCCTAGTCGGCCGACTAGGCGGCCGACTTTATGCAGGATGCTAGACAGAACTGAAACCTACTCTATATGAAATGCAAGCCGATGAAATTACCTTAGAATAGTAATTGCTATTAACGTGAAGAACGAGAGCTGAATATCTAGAAAATAAACCAAGAGTCCAGTCTTGGAGATTCCTCGGTGCCCACCACAACGGGTCCTGTAAGCACTGTGTGGAATCTCTCACGGTACGCGACCTCAAATCTAAATATCTAATAATTTACTTTGTCTAGATCCAAGCACGAAATATAGGCACATACAAGTCAATTAGGGCTTTGGACCTATTCAATTGATCAAGCTATTCTATTCTAAGGTTCAATCACACAAAATAAAGAAAAAAATAAAGTCGAAAAACTCAAAACTCGTGAAACAAAATAAAAAGAAAGTCAGAAAATGTGAAAAAGCTGACAAGGCCCCAAGTGAACAATCACTCGGGCACTAGACCTCATGAAGTTTGAAGTGTCTTGAGAGTCTGAATTATTATAATTAAGAGTGTCTCCCAATCACTTGAATTACAAATATAATTGAAATAAAATAAAAGACAAAACACTATATCTTTAAAATTCCTCCAAGTTCTCTTTTGTCGCTCTCTCTTGCAGGCTTGAGGTGAAAAGCTGACTTCGCTTTACGTGGGTGCGCAAGTCTCCTAGGTGAGCCTCCCTCGATATGCGATCCCTCACAACAAAGTCAAACAAGGAAGAAGGTTAGAGATCTCACAAATAATATCAAATAAAATGAAAAATACATAAATAAAGACAAACAAGCAGACAAGTGATTCAATATGGGGCTCCAGTTCTTTATCGGACGGTATTGGCCAGTGGTGGAAGAACACGGAAGTAGGGGCGCTCCAGCGAACTTCAAACGAGATCTTATCAGCACACACATGCACTAACGCCATGCTGATGTAGCTTTACCATAATTCACCATGTGCCACCAAACACTTGGTCTTGTGCCATAAGGGAACCCGCTGCCTCCAAACCTTCGTGCGGTAAATCCTTCCTTAGCGTTCTGCATGCTAAGGGGAAGTCCTCCAGAACTTCGCTATCGTGGCCTCCAGATGATTGTCGTACGCATACTACCGAGCATGCTCGACAATGCTCGTACTCAGCACCTGCAACGCTCCATGCCTCCTTGGATCGCCACACATCAATACCGATACCGTGCGCCTTCGTGCGTACGCTTATGTGACTGTACCGCATTGCTGCTCGATGCGTACTGCTTCACTACGTACCGCCCTTCTGCGCTCGCATTTCAGAGACTAGATCCATCTGCTCCCACGTGTCCAGAACTGAAGACCTTATCATCTATATACTATTTATTTTTTTAAAATTTTCTTTTTCGATATTGGAATGCATATACAATGTAATGAGAGGGGTAATATAATATTTATAAAAAGATACAAAAATACACAAAAATGCAGAAATGAAATCTTTGAGGGTTCTGTCCACTTTTCTAAGGAAGAATCGAGTTACCATCCTTCCAATGAGTCTACTCCGATCCTAGATGAAGGAGTAATGGAGAAGGCCCTTCTCAGACATCAAAAATTACTTGACAATTACCGAAAGAGAAAGATTCCTCGATTCAAACGTGTAGAGACACCTGCTGAGGAAGAAATATGATTTGATGACGTCATCAAGATGTTGAGAATAATACATGCACCTGCAGTGGCTGTCCATCTTGTGTTGAGAAAGGAGAGACTCTCGCCTTCACCTTCGACAACTCGGGGATCTCCTTCTTCTTTTGGGCAACTTGCTCTAGAGGAAGACGACGGATTTTGTTTGACAAAATCAGGGGATTCGACGCTTGGATCTTCATCAAAGATTATGGGAAGGACGCGACTCAATAAAAGAAAAAGAAAAATAAAATCATCAAACCTTTGTATAAAAGATACATGTACGTATCACATCAACTATTTATTTTATACCCTTGAACAATATATAAAAATAAAATAAAAATTATTTTATACTCCTAAAATTATGTTGTAATTAAATAAAATATAAAATAAAGGTAGTTATGTAATAATAAAATAAAAATACTTGTACATAATACATAGGTACATTATACCTATATATAATACTATACATTGTATATAATATATTATATTGATTTATAAAAATAAATAAAAATTTCCTGGCAGCATGGCGGAATGCATGAGCCCGGGGGCATGAACGGAAGGCAGGCAAGAAGGCATGAAAAGGCGTGCATCATCTAGCAGGCCGACGACACTGGCTCCGGCATTTGACACCTCTTCATTCGGGACCCTCTCCCTGATCTCAACGGCCGAACTAGCCCCACTCAAAGAGCAGCGGGTTGAGGAACTCGTCCAAGCTCAAAGTTTGTGAGAAATCAACCAAAAAAATCCACAATTATATATTGATATAGAGTGGAGTCTGAAGGGGAATATTCTCTCCTCATGGTCAAGGTGATCCACGGGGACGGCAACACATGGAGGCAGAACTACCAGCATGGTCCTCAGCAGTCTGGATATCGCGGATAAGGATAGCATCAGCAACCGGTTGCCCCATACAACCAACAGAACTCACAGTATTCCTCCAACCCTCCTCCTCACCAATTTTCTCAGGGTTACCAGTCCCCGTCTGGATGGAGGTCGTAGGAGTTTTTGTTTCGTATGAGTTTTAGTGACATAATATAGGGATATGATAATAAATTTACATGATTTTTATTTTCAAAAAAAAATATGAATAAAATAAGGCGGGGGGAGCTAAGTTAGCTCCCCCTAGTGGGCATATACATTTTACCCATATATATATATATAATTGTATATAACTTTTTATAAGCTATTTAATAAAGGTGGTTTCATATTTTTCTGCGTTACAATTTGAAAGTTAGGTTTAGGACCCCTATTGTATACTTGTATCGATTAATATATTCATTTTTTTTATTAATCATTATTTTACAATTTTATATTTTTATAATTGTGTAAATATTATTTATAATATATGTGTATATTAAAACAAAAATAAAAACATAAAGAAAACATAAAAAATAAAATACTTGTATAAAATACATAGGTATATTACCAATAAGTGTACCTATACAATTAAGGGACTTTTACCCGACAGACCCTACAAACTTTTTAAATTACCTCTACGACCTTTTGCACAACGTAATTACCCCATCGACCCTGTAAATTACTCCAAGAACCCACACGAGCTTCAAAAGATTAACCACAGGGTTCATCGGGTAAGAGCTGGCAGGATTATGGGGTCGAGTAGGGAATTATGTTATTTCAAAGGTTGTGGAGGTAATTGGCAAAGTTTATAGGGTCTACCGGGTAAAAATCCCTGCAATTAATACTTCTATTTATTTATTTGTATAATATACATCAGAAAAATAAAATAAAAATATATTTAAGTTTATAAAATTAAGTTATAAATATATAAAAATAAACACAAACAACAACAACAACAACAACAACAAAGCCTTTTCCCACAATTAAGTAGGGTCGGCTACATGGATTCTTCGCCTCCATTCAGATCTATCTTGGGTCAATCTCGGACTTATATCCAGCAAACTAAGATCCCTTCGTATAGTCTCTTTCCAACACTTCTTGGGCCGTCCTCGCCCTCTCTTAGCCGGCTCAACATCCCATCACTCGCATCTCCTAACCGGTGCATCAGTTGACCTTCTTTGCAAATGACCAAACCATCTTAAGCGGTTTTCTCGCATCTTATCCTCGATCAGAGCTACACCAACTTTCTTTCTGATTGCATCATTCCGAATCCGATCTTTACGTGTATGTCCACACATCCATCTTAGCATTTTCATTTCTGTTACAGCCATTCTCTGCACATGTCTATGGTTCACAGGCCAACATTCAGAACCATAAAGCATAGCAGGTCTCACGGCTGCTTTGTAAAACTTTCCTTTAATTTTTAAAGGCATTTTCTTATCACAGAGAATAGCGGAGGCTCCTCTCCACTTTAGCCAGCCTGCATTTATTCTATTAGTAACATCTCCATCAATTTCTCCATCATGTTGCAAAATAGATCCCAGATATCTAAAAGAATCTCTCTTCTGGATGTTATCGTCACCAATCTTCACCTCGATTCCTTCACCATTGCTTCCATCAAAGGTGCATTCCATATATTCCATCTTAGCCCTACTTATACGAAAACCATTAGTCTCCAATGCATGTCTCCAAACCTCAAGCTTCTCATATACTCCATCTATAGTCTCGTCAATCAACACAATATCATCAGCAAATAACATACACCAAGGTAACTCATCCTGAATGTGACTTGTCAACTCGTCCATAATCAAAGTAAAAAGAAATGGACTCAAAGATGAACCTTGATGTAAACCAATGTTGATATCAAAATAGTCAGTCTTCCCCGTCGGGGTCCTTACACAAGATAAAGACCTATCATACATATCCTTTATGAGATTAATGTATAGGACAGGTACTTGTCTCTTCTCCAAAACTCTCCACAGTATCTCTCGTGAGACGGAATCATAAGCCTTCGCCAAATCAATAAAGATCATATGGAGATTCTTCCTTTTAGCTCTATAAATCTCCATTGTTCTCCTCAACAAATGGATGGCTTCAATAGTTGAGCGACCTGGCATGAATCCGAATTGATTTTCTTTTATTTGGGAAACTTGCCTCAACCTTCTTTCAATCACACGTTCCCAAATTTTCATAGTGTGACTCATCAGCTTGATACCTCTATAATTTGAAAATTTTTGAATGTCTCCTTTGTTCTTATAAAGAGGCACCACGATACTCCTCCTCCAATCTTCAGGCATTTTCTTGCTTCGCCAAATAACATTGAATAGATTCGTAAGCCAAGTCAAACCATGCTCACCTAAAACTTTCCAAACTTCTACAGGGATGTCATCCGGTCCAACACCTTTCCCAGGTCTCATAACCTTCAAAGCCTCCTCTACTTCTTTTCTTTGTATTCGTCTATAGCATGCACGATTCAAGTAACTTTCACTACTAGCTAGATCACCCAAAGTGATCTTTCTATTTCCTTCTCCAATGAAAAGTTTATGAAAGTATTGCTCCCATCTAGTCTCTATATCCTTCTGATGAACAAGCACGTGACCTTCCTCGTCCTTAATGCATCTCACTTGAGAAAGGTCTTTGGTCTTTCTTTCTCTTGCTTTGGCCAACCTGAATATATCCTTCTGGCCCTCCTTAGAGTTGAGATTTTTATACAAAACCTCATAAGCTTTTGACTTAGCTTCGCTTACAGCCTTCTTCGCTTCCTTCTTTGCTATTTTATAGTCTGTGACAGTTTCCTTTGTTCTATCCTTAGACATAGCTTTAAAGCATGCTCTTTTAATTTTTAGCTTCTCCTGCACCCCTTCACTCCACCATCAAGCCTCGTTTTGACCCGGAGCTCCTCCTTTTGACTCGCCTAGCATCTCTTTGGCTACCTTTCGGATACAAGATGCTACTGCCTCCCACATCTCGTTTGCACTACCGCTACAATCCCAAGATAAGTCTTCTAAAACCTTCTCCCTGAAGCTTGATTGCTTCAGCGGAAGATTCCACCACCTAGTTCTAGTGATCTTAGGAATCTTCCTTTTCTTCACCAGCCCTTTTATTTGTAAATCCAAGACTAACAAGCGATGTTGGGTTGTTAAACTCTCTCTAGGGATTACCTTGCAATCTTTGCAACACAACCGATCTCTTCTGCTCAACGCAAAGTAATCAATCTGTGTTCTAGTTGTGCCACTCTTATAAGTAATTAAATGCTCCTCCCTCTTCTTGAAAAGAGTGTTTGCTATGAAAAGATCATATGCAGTTACAAAATCCAGAATGACTTTTTCCTCTTCGTTTCTATCCCCAAAACCATGTCCTCCATGCACACTTGCATACCCTGAAACATCTTTTTCCACATGTCCATTAAGATCTCCACCTATGCAAACCATCTCTCTTTGTGGGATTACTTGTAAAATCTTATCTAGATCCTCCCAAAAAGCTTGTTTAGTCCTTTCATCTAAACCAATTTGCGGTGCATAAACTGAGATGATATTCAGAATTTCTTCTTCAAGCACCAACTTTAGCAAAATAATCCGATCCCCAAATCTTTGCACCTCAACCACACAATCCTTCAAATCTTTATGAACAACCAATCCAACACCGTTTCTGCCCTTATCTTTACCTGAATACCAAAGTTTGAAGCATGTCTTCTCAATCTCCCTTGCTTTCTCTCCAACCCATTTAGTCTCTTGAAGACATAATATATGAATCTTCCTTCTTTCCATTGTATCTACTATCTTCATCAATTTTCCAGTTAAAGTACCGATATTCCAACTACCAATCCGTAACTTACTTTGCAATCTCTTTTGGACTAACTTCTTTACTCGCATGCGTCCACTATGCAAGAACCCTCGCAAATTTTGGACTGCATCCGGGCGGTGATGCAGCGGAACTAGATTATTTACCCGCATGCGTTCCTCATGCGAGAACCCTTGCAAATTTTGAACTACATCCAGGCTGCAATGTAGCGGCCCTTGCCAATTTTTCATTGCATTCGGACGATGCAACGCGTCGCAAGTAGGGAACGCCCCAACGAAATCTGTATGTTTGCTTAAATCCATGTTTAAAAGATCCGAATGGTTTCGAGATAAATTCATAAATAGTGTTCTTAGAAGAACTTTAAGAACACAATTTACGAATTTATCTCTCATGCGCTGGCTGTCGGCTACCTAACGCGCAACCCTCCTCATTTACCCGGGCTTGGGACCGGCCATGGCTGAGTTAAATATATAAAGATAAACAAAATTAACAAAATTAAATATACAAAATAAAAATAAAATATTAAAATATATAGATGAATATACCTATATATAGCCCTTAAAAGGGGTTTGTAATTCCAAACCTTGAAATAAATAAATAAAAATCATAATAAAATAATTCAGAAAACAATAAACATTTTTTATTTTATAATCTAAATTTAATAAAATCAGTTATTATTTTAACCGATTTTCTAATTATTTTTCCAATGATTTTTTATGGTTGGTCCACGTGGACCAACAAGATTCAACCATTTGGATACCTCGGTCAACTCTCTGACCGAGGTCTGCCATGTCGTCAGACCTTATTTTTGTCCGTTTTTGCGGATTTTTCGAGGTCAAATCTTTCACCATCTCGTCTCGACTTCTTCACGACTTTTCCTCCTTGTTCCTTGGTGATTCACACCGGGGGCTTTCCTTGGGCTATGGATCACTGAGGCGTCCGCTTTCCCTCAATCTTTGGAGCCACTCGACCACTGATTCACAAACCTCTCGTCACCTCCATTACGAAGGAAATCTCTTCTTAACCTAGTTTGGATCCTCTCGTGTGCTCCGGATTGACTCATGTGACAGGGGAGTCTCCAGCACTTGCAGGCGAGGTTCGGCAAGGTCGTGAAGGTCGGCTCCACCCCGATCTTCGGCATGCGGCAGTGAGGTAATCTCTTGGCTTTCCAGGACAGTCGAGGTACTTTTTTCTTGTTTTTCTTCGCTCTTTAGCTAGCTGTGGGACTAGGCTTCAGCTCTGTAGTTTTATTGCGTGTTTGATATAGGTTTTGAGCCTCGATTCCATCCGAATATCAACGGCGGAGCTCTACTCCGACCTCTACCTTCCTTTTGCCAAAATCACCTTACGCAACGCCTACCATTCACCAATAAAAGCCCCGACCCTGCCATATTTTCAACTTCGTGCTTTCGAGCTATCTTGCAGGTCGTGAAGTGCGCATCTGGGCGCAATCTTCATTAAGAACACGTCCTCTAGGTGTAGAGAGTTCCAGGCCCCCATTGATGGGGTCTGGATCGGTTTGAGCCTTCCAGGCGCTACGGATTCCCTCTGGAACACTCTTGAATATCTCAGCAACGGTCTTGGAGGTCGGAGGCGCCCGATTTTATCGATCAAACGAACTCGAGGGAGTGTTCTTCACGCGTTCATCCAGAGACCCTCACTGTCGTTCGATCTCAGCCCGTTCTTGGAGAGAAGCAGTGAGCGTTGGATCTGGCCCTCCATCAGTCGTTGATCCTGTTGGACATGTGAGCCCATGGCGAGCCATTATGCAATAAATGTTATTGCAAATATCATTCCCTGATCTGAAATGAAGAATAAATAATTTTCATAATAGGTCCCTTAGTAAAATTAGGATTATGTACCATGGCCATCTTGATGATCATACAGTTGTTGATTCAGTGCTTGGATGAATATCTAAGAGTTAGATTGAGGACTCATCAAGCACCATCAAATGATTGTTAAGATGTGATCTCCAGCCTGAGTAGGAGATGGCAATCCTTTCTCAGTTAGGCTGATATCTGACCGACCTCTTGATGCAGGTCCTCAGCATAGGAATAGAGATTCGGAAGTGTCAGATTAGTTAGGTCAAAGAGTTGACTTAATGAGATCGAGATAACAAAAGTCCTATATCATATGCTGTCATGATATAGGCACGCATCCTCTGACCGAAGACAGTTGTGTTACTATATGTCTGAGTATGTACATTTTGCAGACCAATAGGTTGATGACCTAATCAAGGTCTATACACCGGCGCGTTGGTGTGCATGCAAAGGCATATGAGTAATACGATCTCTCAAAGGGATCATATAGGTTCATTACTGAACCGGGGAACATGAGCTCAGTCAAGAGATATTGGGAAGAATCAAATTCCGTGCACAGTCGTCTCGCTTTGGAAGCTTGACTGAATTTGTAGGTTTGATATATACTTTTGGAAAGTATATGATCAACACCTAGGTATGATATATGCTTTTGGAAAGTATATGATCGATACCAACTCACAATGATCGAATGAGAAACTTAATGATAAATCCCTGAAGTAGACAGTGTAAAATTGATCTTATACTTCGGGATTATTCTAGGTCTTCCAGTATGCAGGATGTACAGGTATTGGGAATACCTAAGGGTGATGTGATCATAAACGGTCGTATAACCATGATGCTTCCATTCCTAGGGAGCGATGAAACGGATCTGGATTTTAGTGACTCCTCACAGTAGAGAAGTAATCTCATCTTAGTCCAAATATTGGACATTGATCTGAATATGATTCATATTCAATGAGAAGATTAGATTTGCGGTTTTGATTTAATCAAGCATCTATGGGAGGCCCGAGATCTGGATTTGAGTTGTGATCTCAATATCCAAGTTACTATACGTGGAACAATACAATCACCTTGTCCTTATCTCCAAGTATTCGCAGAGAAAGCACATTATCCTTGAAAGTGTTCAGGATAATTTCAATGTTAATATAAATATATCCGAGCATTAAGAAAATGGATAATTAAATGTGATTTAATTATCATGATTAATATAATATTCGATTCATATTATAAAGAGAGTTATCTTAGATAATTAAATGTGATTTGATTATCAAAGATGTAAATAATGTGAATGTGATTCATATTATTTAGGCACAAGAGAAAAGAGATCCAAGATGATTAAATGTGATTTAATTATCATGGATATGAATAATGTGGATAGCATTATCCATTTTATTCATAATATATTATAAATATGATTTATAATGTATTAGAGAGAGTTAATTATAATTTATATTTGTTAATTAATTATTTATGTGTATTGGATACACATTGTGTAATTAATTGAAAATGTAAATTATATTTTGTTTTGGGTTGTGATTGTGATTCACAAATTTCCAATGGCAAGATTGCAATATTCTCAAAATTAATTATGAATTATTTTGTGAAGTATAAATCACAACAAAAGTTGATGGATTAAATAAAGTAGATTTCCATGGAGATATGCAATCTCATAAAATCTCATGAGATTGCTCTCCACATGGTAACATGTGGACGGCTACCAAGTCCTATATGGAATTGGTGGTCGTCCACCATGTTGACATGGGAGATGTAATCTCTATGTCAATTGCCTCCTTATTTAATTGATTGAATTTATGATTGATTTGTATTTGATTTATCAAATATATTTTATCTAAATTAAATCACAAGTTGTTGGCTTTTTCCAACAACAATCTTGACCATTGGATTAGACATAAATCAATCTCATCCATTGATTTTATATGTCCCATGGATTGAGATCCGTGGATCCCAAAACCCTATAAATAGAGAGGCATACCATTCTCTCTAAAGAACATATGCTATTGTAGCACATCTCTCTCTCTCTTTCTCTCTACACGTCTACTCTCTCCCTCTCATATGGCCGTCCACCATGGATGCCCTAGAGGGAATCTTCATCGTCGCAGTGTCGTCGTTATGTTGCCCGATCGTCTGCTCGTGGATCTCCGTCTCCTTCGGTGCGCCTCGCTCGTGAAGAAGACGTCGGATCTCGTGTGTCTAGATCAGAAGATTCGCCGCTTGCATCATCAACATGAATTGCGAGAAGCACGCGATTCATCCCCACGCTTGCAAGCATCTCGTTTGTCGAGACAGCATGTAGTTTGATGAGCATGATGCTTTATTATCTAATGTTGTTGCTCTTAGGAGCGATATGATGTTGTAGCCATCTGCAACGATGAAGGGAAAAAATAAAGCTTCCATAGGTGGGTCATCATCTTCTTCTACATTGGCCAGACCAGTAGGACGGTCGGGTGAGGAAGAAGAGGAAGAATGAGAAGCACTAGAAAAAAGCCAAAATTTTCAAAATTTACAAAAACAACAAAAAAAGTATAGCAACAGCCAGATCACCAACCATCCAGCTACATAGAGGACAACACTTGCAGCCAACCAAAGCAAGCCGAAGGAGCCCCACCTGCTATTTTAGGATGCCAACCACTTCAGACGAATGAAGACTCTATTTTTTGTCATCTGGATATTCAGTTTGATGTGGGCATACATTTTGGTTTTATAAATAAAAATAATATTTCTTCATTTGGTTATATACATATTCCTTTGCCATATGCTTTAGAAAAATCAAAAAAATAAAAATTCAAAAACAACTTTCTCTAATCCGAATGTTGTGCAAATTATTTAAAATCTTGTTCTTAAGATGCCCTTGCAGGCCATACAGTACATGCCAAACATAAAGAAGGTACTTAAAGAGGCATGTACATCAAAGAGACAGTCACATTGTGCCAGACAAACAAATGTGAAGCATATCTTGACGGTAGCAACAATAAATGCAATCAGCAATTTCCCGTGCAAAAAGAAAGACAAGGGAGAGCATGTCATCAGATGCACAATGTTTCAATAAGAGTTCGACCGAACTCTTATTGATAGTGGATCGTTAATAAATCTGATGCCTACTTCACAGCTGAAGTAATTTGGGTTCAGACCTCTTAAGTTGACAAGAATGATTATGCAGTTTGCAAATACTTCAATCAAGCGGTCTCAAGGAATTTGGTAGGATGCCATCATCACCATTCATGGAATGTGGTTCCCTATGGACTTCATTGTGCTAGATATGGACACATCAACTCCTCTTATACACACCCCTATTATATTTGGATGATCGTTCCTTCGAATAGACAAAGCAGTGGTGGATTACAGCAGTGGATATATCACCTTTCGCTTGAACAACAACAAGGTACCATTCAAACGATTCAAGTACCGAAAGCTTCAGAATATGTAGCGGATAAGAGTGTGCCTGCAGAGCAGACAGAAGATCATGATTTTCTTGCAGAAATTAGAGACACAAATTTTTTCATGTACGACATTGAGACCCATGAATTCCTCTCTACAGAGGAAGGAGTGGATTGCAATGTCAACTTCCCCTCTATCTTGGAGGAGGAGATTCTCATGGATCTGTTAGATGAAGTGATTGATAGCCACCTGTCCTTAGTAGAGGTAGAAAAAATTATTGTAGATTTCCTATAATAAGATATAATCATCGAAAATTTTTGTGCATCCATAGATTCGGAGGTTACAGAGTTAAGGGTGGACAATATGAAATTAATAGATTTGACAGCACTGATTCCCTGTACAATATGAAGGTTACCTCAGAGAAAATTCAGACACCTCTAGAGCTCAAGTAGCTTCCAGCGATCATGAAGTACGCCTTCCTTGCCAGTGAGCTTGACATGTTTCCTGTAATCATCAATTCCTAATTGACTTAGGAACAAGAATCTCGTCTGTTTGGGGTTCTAGAAAGGAACCACAAGGTAATTGGCTGGAAAATTTTCGATCTCCGAGCGATTAATCCTTCATTGTGATCCCATCACATTTACTTGGAAGAGGATAACAAGATATCCCGTGAATTCCAATGAAGATTATATATAAATCTTCGGGAGGTTGTTATGAACGAGATCACAAAATGGCATGATGTGGGCTTCATTTATCCCATCTCTTATTCAAAGTGGGTGAGCCCCTTTGCATGTCGTGCCAAAAAAGTCAGGGATCACCATCGTGAAGAATGAAAAAGAAGAGGAGATCGCAACCAGAGTTCCTACATCATGGTGCGTCTATGTCAATTACAGGTGCTTGAACTTAACAACCAAGAAGGACCATTTCCCGCTTCCCCTGATTGACTAGATCATTGAGAGATTGGTCGCAAAGGAATATTTTTACTTCTTGGATGGATACTCTGGGTACAATCAGGTTACTATCGCCCTAGAAGACCAAGAAAAGACTACCTTCACTTGTCCGTTCAGGACGTATGCCTTCTGCGGGGTGCCATTTGGTTTGTGCAATTCTCCAATGACATTTCAGTAATGCATGTTGGCAGGGTTTGCAGAGATGGTTGGTAGTTTTCTCAAGATGTTTATGGAAGACTTATCAGTTAATGGAGACAACTTCGATCAATGTTTATCATAATTAGACCGAGTCTTAAAAAGATGTTGTGAAGTTAACTTGGTGCTCTTGTGGGAGAAGAGTCATTTTATGATAACCGAGGGAATTGTGCTAGGCATTGTCATTTCAAAGTGTGGCATGGAATTCGATCCCACTAAGGTGGATGTCATTTCTAAGCTTGAGCCACCGACTAATTTGAAGCAAGTCCGGTCATTCCTTGGGCATGTGGGCTTTTATCGCTGATTCATCAAAGATTTCAGCAAGATTGCCCGACCGATGACTGAGTTTCTAGGCGAGGAGGTTGATTTCATTATTGCGTCAAAGTCCTTCAAGACATTAACCAGTTGAAAGATCTGATCACTCTGACCCCTATTCTGTAATCGCCAGATTAGTCTCTACCATTTGAGATCATGACAGCCACATCAAACTACGCCATTGGAGCGGTTCTGGGACAGAGGAGAGACATCTTCTATTTGTGATTCGCTATGATAGTAGAACTCTTGATAAAGCATAGAAGAATTACACAATCATTGAGAAAGAGTTGCTCGTAGTTGTTTACGCCCTAGAGAAGTTCAGATCTCATCTTCTCGGATCCAAAGTTATTGTTTACACAGACCACTCTGCCATCCTTAACTTGTAAGCTAAGAAGGATGCCAAATCAAGGCTGATGAGATGGATCCTTCTATTGCAGGAATTTGATCTTTAAATTCGTGATAAACCTGGAGTTAAAATGTAGTAATGGATCATTTTTCCAGATTACCAGAGTCAGATACTCCTGATTAGAGCCTGATGCCAATTAATAAAAACATTTCCATATAAGGAAATTTTGTCAGTCACCTCGCTCCCTTGGGTTGCCGATATTATGAATTATCTTATGCCGAAGAGAACTCCACAAGATTGGCCTAAGCTGAAGATGGACAAGTTCTTGTCAGAAATTCATTTTTATTAGTGGGGCGATCCATATCTATTTTGTGATGGGGAAGATTGCATCTGGAGGAGGTGCAATCCTCGGGAGGAAGTGCACAGTGTCCTCGAGCATTATCATGCCCAAGAATAAGGAGGACACCATCTGGAAGAAGTACTACAACAAAGGTACTTCAATCCAGTCTCTGGTGGACAACCTTATTCAAAGATGCAGAGCATTTTGTGAAGCATTGCATTGATTTCCAGAAGATGGGTGGCACCATCAGAATGAGAGACACCATGGACCTGAAATATATTCAGATTTCTGATGTGTTTGATGCATGGGGCATTAATTTCATGGGACCATTTCCTAATAGTCAGGGATATGAATACATTCTACTTGTTGTCGATTACGTGAGTCATTGTGTGGATGCTATCCCTATTCGAGCCACCAAGAGTGGTACCATCTGCTGATTTCTGAAGGAAAATATCACTGCACATTTCAGGATCCCCAACGTTCTTATACCAGATTGGGGTAGCCATTTCATCAACAGAGAGGTGAAGAAGCTGACTCAAGAATACTGCATAGAACATCGAGTAGCCTCTCCATACCACCCACAATCTAATGGTTTGGCAGAATGTTCAAACAGAGAAATCAATACAATTCTCGAAAAACCTATATGTCTAGACAGAAAGAACTGGTCTCAACTGCTTGACTCAGTTCTCTGGGCTTATCAGACTACGTACAAGTCTCCTCTGAGAATGTCTCCCTCTCGCCTGGTATACTGCAAACCAATCCATTAACCCGTTGAGCTGATTCATAAATCATTATGGGAAATTAGCATCTAAATTTTGGACCCAAGAAATCAACAGAGAACAGAAAGCTAGATATGAATAGACTTATTGAATTTTTTGACTATGCATATGATAATAGTCTTACGTACTAGGGGAAGGCCAAGAAATGGCACGACAAGCACGTCCGTCGCAAGACCTTCGAGTCAGGTCATAAAGTCTAGTTGTTTGATGCAAAGTTAATTTTTTTCCCAAGGATGTTGAAAAGCAAATGGGCAGGGTTGTTTATAGTGAAGCATGCATGTGATAATGGAAGCGCAGTCATATATGGATTTTCAGATGACGCACAACCACTCATCGTCAACGGACAGCTTCTGAAGCCTTACCTTGAGCATGATACCTTCCTCTCCATGGTTGACTCCATTCAGGTGGCCTATGATGCAGAACTTCCAGCCGCAACATCTATAGATTCAGACAAAGCGATCAAAAATATTTTTGAGTAGTTAATCAATTTCTTCTTTTCTTCATTTCATTTTTTGTTCTTTTATTCTTTTGAAAGCTTCACTCATCCCATTCACAATTGTTATACTTAGGTTATTCTCTATCATAAGTATATGGGAGATGAGCGCATTCGGGTGCTCATTCTTTAGTACCCTCGCTTGCCTCCTCAACTTTTGACATTCTTTCTATACTTAAGGGATATTTTACCCCAAGTATAGGGAGAGACAAGTCGAGCTGTTGATTTGTTTATTCCTACCCACGACCCTCTCTGCCTTGTGTACAGTCTGCTATACTTGGAACTATTTGATCCTAATTATAGGGGGAACAATCGACTTTCTATTCCCTAGTCTGTCGTTGTAGTATATATTTTCCTATTAGTACAAGTTATGTCTTCCTTTTCATTTTGATCTATGAGGACAAAGCTCAAGCTAAGTATAGGGGGTTCATATATAGTTGTATATATTTTAGTCATAACTCGTACATTCGTATTTTCAAATAATATGGCTTATTAATAAAAATTTAAAACACACATTAAAATTTTTTATATATACTAATTAATAAATCAGGTAAAATATTTTGCAAAATGTTTGAAAAATGGTTGGAAACTTTTTGAAAAAACTTTTGAAAACTATTAGGAAAATATTTTATAAAATGTTATCAACTTTTGTAAAAATGTTTTGTTTGTAAATATTTCTTTCCTTTGTTCGAGTAAAATATTTTGAAAATCATTTGCAAATGGTTTTGAAAAAGGTTGCAAAAAAAGTTTGAAAAATCTATACATACTGTTTGAAAATCTTTGCAAAATGGTTCTCAAATTTTGTGAATATTCTTAAAAGTTATTTGGCAAATTTTTGTAAAATAAAGTTTTCAAAATATTTGTGAAAACCATTTCAAAGTATTTTGAGAACTTTGTATATCATTCAAACAAATAAAAGTTCATTGTGTGAATTCTTGAATCCCAATTCCTAAATAACAAAATGCACTCATGTGTAAACATCTACACATACTATCTGGTAAAACTTCTTTTACTTTTGAAAAATCGCTAAAAATTTGCATAACCAAAAATCGATAAAACTTTGCAAAATGTTTTCAAAAATTACATTAAAATTTGCAGAACTTTTCAAAAACCCATAAAAATTCAAAATCAGATAATTGCATCACAAAATATTTTCCTTGCATAACATTTCATTTTTCATAATGATATTGATAACTGAACTAGTCTAAGTAAAATCTGAAGAATGGAGCTTGGTTGGACCTTAATCCACTTAATCGCAGGAACCTTTAAGGAATCAGAATTGAGGTACTTCAAGTCAGCTAGACTTATTTCTTTAAGATCATGAGACTTAGTTCAATGTCATCTTGACTTCCTAAGTAGAATATTTTGGAACGCACGCATGACTCTTGTTGACAATGGCCTAGATTGCACACATGCACCTTTCACTTTGCTCACCTAAGTTGAAGTAGTAGAGGGTTGGATTTTCTGGCATGAGGCACAAGCCAATGGAACTCATCGGAAGTCACACATTTGTGGCCATTGTACCCCAACCTGGTCCAGCAACCATGAGGTCTAATGACAGAAGTTGTGGGTTGCAATAATGCTTCAAAAGAAGGATAGTTTACTAGCTCAAGAGGAAAAAGTCCTTATGTAAATGTTGTTGTACATAATATTCAAAAAATGGAAGAAAAAAACTCGGAAAAAAAGACGTGCAAAAATCAAAGAAAATTCAATTCCCATTGGAGTATGTATGTATATAGTCAATAAGCAAGTTTGAGCTTCAAAGTCAATATGTATGTGAGCATGCAGCCGGATGACTTGGCAACATTAGTCAAGCATCTTAGGATAGGTAGCTACACTGGCTACCATCCATTCTCCTCTCCACCTCCTCTTCTTGAGCTAGTTGTACTTCAACTTAGAAGGGAATACTCCGCTTCTCGAGGAAAGAGTTGTTGGATTGGGGAATTAGGGTCACCATGTTGGAGAAGACTGACTTTTATCACTTAAGCCGAGAGGAGCTACAAATCATACACACTGTACAAGATCGACTCATATTCATAAGGGATTGTATATGACATCGAAGTGTTCTTACCTAGCTTTTGAGGAGACTTGGGCAGAGTTTTGTGATTCTCAGAGGCTGTGTGTTTCAAGTCTGGTTCTCAATAAAATTGTGACCAAACTAATAATCCAGAGGTCTAACTGAGCTCCAAACTTTGATATTATACATACAAGTTTAAGAGTTAAAATCAATCCACTCTATTTCTATTGTTTTTCTATATTTTCTTTTCTGCATTTATTGGCATAAGTGTTCGCAAGGGACTAGCAAAGGAAAGTATGGGGGGTGATGAAACTCCATTTCATCACCTTTATTATTCTATTTTGGCCTTAAAACCATAGTTAAATGCATGCATATATCATTAATTTGCCAAAATAAGAACTCTTTAATTTGTACAGAATATTGTATAAAATATTGTATAATTATCGTATTTATTACCAAAATAAAAGAATAAAGAACATAAAAGAAAATAATGAGGAGTTAAGGACATTAAATGACGCTAACCCCCAAGAGTCGGCCATCGTGATGACTTGGTCGACAAGGAAAAAGGTAGGTGGAGATAAGGTAGAAGAATTGTACAGAAATCACATCAAAACACTAATTTTTAATTCACCTATAATTACATTTTTACACATATTTTATTCTTTAATATTTATGCATAAAATCAATAAAGTTTTTACATGAAAGTTGCAGATAAAAAAATATAGAAAATACAAAATTATTTTAATATAAAATGATGTATATTATGCTTTCTACGCTCAGAATAGAAAGTCCAAAATTCCAACTTCACAGACATGTATCTTCTCTATATGAATACAAAATGCTCCAATATCACCTTTAATTGTATATAACTTTTAATTATCTATTTAAGGAAGGTAGTTTAATTTAATTTGGAGTTAAGATGCAAAAGTTAGGTTTTAGACCCTTATTGTACATTGTACCTAGATAAAATATCAATTTTATTTATTCTTTATATTTTACCACTTATATATTTTTATAATTTTGTAATTATTCTTTATAGTATGTATACATAATTATATAAATAAACTCTGTAAAAAGTCATTAAAATAAATTAGTATATTTCCATACATAGATAAATACACTATACATATACCTATCAAATTCATACCTATAATTTTTTAAGTGTGCATATAACTTCAGAAAACTAAAATAAAAATATATTTATGTGTATATAAATAAGTTATAAATATATAAATTATATGCATAAAAAAATCTAAAATGCAAAATAACCATAAAAAATATAATATATAGGTAAATACACCAATAATTATGCATGCAATTATTAGAATCTAACAAATTAACTTGTAAAAATAAATAAAAATTAAAATAAAATACTATGAAAAATAAGAAACATACTTTATGTTTTATCCTAAAAATAATTAAATCTCTATTTTAAATTAAAGTAATAAGGAATTTTATACCCAGCCTTTTCTAGTTGGTCCACATAGACCAGTCAGAAGGCTCGCTTGGTTGACCTTCGATCAACTCCTCTTCCCAGGCCACCTACTTGTCTGGTTGAGGCGACTTGTTATCTTCCCCCTCATTTCTTGGGTGATCAATCACTCGCTTCGACTCGATTTTGCTCAAAACCTCTTCGTGCATGCTTAGTACATACTTAATCTTTGAATCCCCTGTACATAGCCCTGATTGATATGTAGTTGTCAGTCAATAATGCTCCTCCTCCATGTTTATAAATAAACATCTCCTGATTCCTGCCTCGATTTGATCCCTCTTCTTCAAGCTTTAGCCCCTCAAATCTGGCCGTGGAACTCTGCCTTGGTGACAGCAAGCATGTGCTGTCGATCTGCAACAAGGAGAGCATGAGGAGTAGATGATCCAATCATCAATGGAGCACCTCCACGTGGTTCTGTCTCCTGAGCATCCAGCTAAGTTGAGGCCCTCATCTCTCATTCCTAGGTAATCTTTGTAGTCTAGATTTCAATTCCGCTCTTATTTTTGCATTTAGATCAGTACATTAGGTTTTAATCCAAAATCATCGTACGCTTGGAGCTCAATCTCTAGGCCAAAATCCATCGTAAACTCCCATTATTTCACCTCGTTGATCAACTCACTTGGATCCTCTCGCATTTCTCCGCAAAACCCCATCATACCCATTTGTTTCAACCCAAATAAAAGAGATTCAAGGTTGTGTCCACCTCCCTCGCTCGATCCTCACTGTCATACCATTCCATGCAACTCCCGATGTTGTTATTGGGCCAAGAAAATAGCTCTCGAGCCAAGGAATATTTTGTGTGCTAGAACGAGCTGAAGCAACGCACCTAGAGCCATTTGTGAGCTCAATTATGGGTCCAGGTAAAAGACCCTCCAAGTCCCCATCGTTGGGACCTGGACCTGATCATAGCACACCCGCACATGCGGAGGCACCCTAGCAAGCTCCAGGGTCCATCAGAAAGGCACTTGGCCGTTGGAGGGCAGAGATTTCAAGGATCGATGCTCATCTGGCTAGTTGTTCTTCATGTTTTTGGAAGGCCTCCAGATGCCATCAGATCAGAGAAGAACGCCAGGTTTAATCCTAGTTGTTGGTGATGAATCAAAGCAGCATGCTCCTGAACTGCGCGTCAAATTAAGTGGTGTCGACGTGATGACACTGCAGCTATCCATTCCCTCACAATTGAGTGTAAATTTTATAGGCCCCCTCTGTCATTTAATGTTATTATTTAGCCCAAACATTCATAGGGTGCATGCAAAATATTCTGTAATATTTGTATTTGGATCCCCACACTTTTAGAACTTTGCATTTCAGTCTAGTCAACGTAGGCTCATGTGCCCATACACGTGGGTTTATCTGAACTTTGCGATGACACCCTTGCAGTTATTTTATTTTTTTAGTCCTATATTTCTGTGTTGAAGCGTAATATTTGTGAAATATTTACAAGAAGGACCCTGATGTTTATTGTATTTGCATTTAGTCCCTACTAGGCACGTGCTCAAGCATGTCTTTTGTTGTAAAAATTACCCTAGAACCCCTATATTCCTGGAAATATTATAGCATGCATTTAAGTTATTTTTAATTGCATGTAGGTTCCTATGTTGCCTGGAATATTTGTTTTTCTTGTTTCATTTATTAAAAATAACTTCTATGTGTTTTTATATATGGGAAAATTAGTGAGCATGCTAAGATATGATTATCACGTTATGTGCATGGATTCTATTGTTCATTAGTTTTTCCCTTTATTAAATTTCATTTAGGAGCATTTTATTCCATGTCTAATTTCAAATATCCCAGAAAAATATTAAAAAAACATTAGAAAATCCAAAAAATTACCTATGTTGACTACCTTATTTTATAACTCCAGACCAAACATCCCTAAAAATAGACAAAGAAAATCACTAAAAATTAAAAAGCTCTAAAATCCTTTTAAAAATATAAAAACCATTCAAAAATCCCAAAACCATTCATTCCTTTTTTTATATTTTTTTATACATGATAGTTTAAATCAAAATTAGTTTTGAGAATTTTTGAATTTATTTAGTATTTTTAAAACTCAAAACAATTTAACTCTATTTAAAAATTCAATGTTTTTTACTTTTTCATATTTTTAAAAAATCCAAAAAATAATAGACAATATCCAGAAATCACAAAAATAGAAGCATAATTGAAAAAAAACATAAAAATATTCTCTTTTTTTGATTTTTGACTATTTTTATCTACATTTATATATATGTTATCCTATATATTTCTATATCTATTATAATAATAATAATTATCTATTAGAAATACTTATATATATTTTTAATACCCTTAAAAAATAAAAAAGATTATTCTCTTTGATTATTTTTCGATTCTTGCATATTTATTACATATTTTATACTCTATAGTAGTTATATTATACACCTAGTCTATATTTTCCTTTATATATATCCTTATATATGTACTGATTATATTATTAAAATAAAATAAAATATACATAAAAAATAAAATTTAAAAAATAATATTAAATTAAAAAATCTTTTAATAAAAAGCCACAAACACATTGAGTGATTTTGTGCATACTTGTATACACCTGCTTTATTTATTCATTTAATTAATACATGTTGCATCATGTGCTTCTCATGTTCGACCCCTACCTACTTGCCATTATATGCATTTATCATAGGGTATAATAAATTTTGATTCACACATCTGTTTTGCGTGCTTGGTTTATTCCTATTGTGTGGTTTCATTGTTGAGATTATCAGGTGATCTTTAAGAGTTGTCATCACATCGACTTAGTGGACTCGCCTTGTGTGAACCACAAGATAGTCCTCATATTATTCTCGATCTTTTCAGGCTCTTTATCTGCAAATGGAATAATGTGTCAATTAGTCGGATTGAAGCACCATATGTGGAGAATCGTTCTGTGTTAAGGTCAACATAGAATTTTCATTAAGGATGGACAATTATACTGAGTGAAATCAATTTCTATCCAAAATGGGTAGAATTCAGTAAAAGAGTGACTCCAGATTATTAAAGGTGGGAGTCTGGAGAGCGGTTCGCAAGGTCCGAACTGTAATCTTGGGAAACACCCTGAATTCTTGGAAATACTAGTTGCATGGAATCGATATGGGTGTCGGTGGGGTCTCAAAAATGCCATCCATGAGTCACCATCGAGAGGGTCAAGAGGGAGATAGAGAATGGATGAATGATACGATGATGAATAATAAATAAAGGGAGTGTAAAATAGTAGAATGGCTCAAAGCGAGCGGGGTCAAATGAGAATGAAAAGAGAAAATGCAAAATGGAAAATTTTGCACAAGTGTGCAGGACTGATATTTGCATTTAATGCAATCAAAACAAATACCAAACAAGTTTTTGATTCACCAACTCAACCCTAGTGAAGTTGTAAGAGTTCGATTATTTTTATCTTTTCAATTTTATTTGTGTTTTGTAGATAAATCTGTTAACAAGTCCTTAGGAGGGTTATCCCTATAGGAGTGTGTGTACTACTGGGAAAGTAAGCCGTACTTCTTCCACCTCCTTTGTAACCTGTGATCTGTGCATTTAGAGGTCTTCGATCTCATGCCTACGAGGCTACTCTGCCAAAGAAATAGAGAAATGAAGCCAATAGGTGAAACTAATACTTCCCTCTTAAGTGAGGTACTCAGACGCAGGGCAATGAGATAGAAACCCCCATGAGGATGTGGCCTTTGCTCAATACTTTAGACCAAGTCGTATGCTCCACACAAGGCGGGAACACCGTCATCGACAAGGACAAACTCATCTATGTATGATAGAAGTGTCAATACTTTGTAGTCCCATATGATAATCAAGGCTGCCCTAGATTGGGTTTTGGGCTCTAATCCTTAAGGGTCACGCCTCACTCTGTCTAAACGGTACCTGAAAACAATGAGGGTTTTATGAATCCAAAACATTGATGTCCATTAAGAATTTTAATTAAGGTCAAAGTTTTATTAGAAATCCCCTTGTTTTAATTTTTTTATTTTCAAATTTTTGAGTATTTTTTAATGCAAAGCGCCTAATGATTTTTTTGTATTTTCTTTGAGTCCTAAGTGAGCAAAAATAAAGGTAGATTGTGGGAAAGTAATTCAAGTGGATACTAGAGTGGAATTCTCACTCTCGTATCAAATGATGCATGCAAAGTAAGAGTACTCACAGTGCTTCCCAGCTCTCTCCATGCGGGATGCAAGACATAAATATAAATATCTACACTACATGAACAACATGGAAAATCGTGAGATCGCCCTAAACATGAATTGTTATTAACATGAAGAACCAAATTCTAACTACATAGAAATCGATCCTAAGTGTCTAGCCTTGGAGACTCATCAGTGTCCGCCACAACAGAACCTGCAAGCGTTGTATGGAGTCTCTCACGACACACGGTTCCAAATTCAAGTTATTTAGCCATTAAATTTTGACTAAGACCAAGCGTATATCACTATAGGTGCATGCTTATCATTAGGCTTTGCACCTAACTATCTATTCAAGCAACCCTAATGTCGATGGGCTGAATCACATAAAACAAAGAAAAAGAAGGCAAAAAGCTCAAAATGTGAGAAACAAAATAAAAGAAAGGCGAAGAAAACATGAAAAACCTTATGAGCCCTAGGTGAAGAGACACCCAGGAAATGGACCTCGTGACGTAGAAATGTCCAGAATGTCCAAAATATTACAAATTAATTTACAAAAAAAAATAAAAACACTCCTCTCAAAATAAAACAAAAATGCTAAGGGAACATGCTCCTCTCCTTCTCTTTCTACCTCTCTCTCCTGCTCTCTCTAATTGGCTCACAAGCAGAAGAGCCAATCTCCTCGTGGCTCGAGTGTGTCAACCTCCTAAGAAGCGGTCATCGCCACATTGTCCCCCACAAGAAAGTCGATAAAGAGATAATGGGTCATAACAGATAAACAATTATCAAAAATAAAATAATAGTAAATAAAAGGGGAAACAATGTGCAAATATGTACAAGTAAGCTACACTGTCCATTGTTCCCCAGCAACAGTGCCATTTGAAAGAGCTTTAAGTGCTAAGCGGAGCGGTCGTGTGGTCTAGACATGGCAGTACCACAATCGCTAAGGTGACCGACATGAAACCCAATGGACAAATTCAACAATCAACCCACATAATAAAATGATTCAACCATGAAATCAAAGTATGTGGATCAAAATTTATTATAAAACCCTACAAACAAGTGTGCATAGTGGATATGTATGGTAGGGTGTCAAATTCAGGGAACAAGGGGTTAAGCAGGTATATTATAATTGTTAAATAATATAAGTGTATGTATGTATATATATCCACAATATCTACTCAATGTTTTTGTGGGTTTTTAATTGTTTAAATAAATATAAATATATAATTTTTACCTTCTGATTTTTAATTTCTTTTTTATTATATATATAAGTGTATATATATGCTGGAAAAAATGGGGTCGCCTCATTGGTTGCCCTCACACCCTTTTTCCACATTTTTTGTATTTTTATGCAAAATATCACCATGTATATTCATATATATCCCTCCAATATGCCATTCGAATTTCGTAAGAAATAAAGACTCCTATGTCGTCCATCTAGGACATGTAATTTTATTGGTCTAAACATCACTGTGATCGAAGGGCCCATGAATTTCTTTTTCTAACAAAATTAAAATGGCATATTAGACATACATATAAATGAATATATAAGGTTATATTTTAAAAAATTAAAAATATTGTGGAAAAATGGCATAGGGGCAGCCAGGGGGCAGCCCATCAAACCCATATATGTATATATAATATAGTGTAATATGTATAATATAGGGGATGTATATTATATATAGTGTGTGTGTGTGTGTGTATATTGGAAAATATAAATGAAAATATTCCTTTTTTTTGAGGTATTTAGGGTATTTGTAATAATTAGTAATAATATAAACTATATATAATAATATATAGGTGTATATAAGCTATATAGGATGCTCTATTTATAAATATAGCTATATATACTCAAAAATTACCAAATAAAATATTTTTGTGTTTTCCAAATATTCTTCTATTTTTGTGATTTTTGGGGGAATTTTAATATTTTTGGTATTTTTAAAATCAGAAATAGGGCAAAACTGGGAATATTTTAATAGGCTAAATTATTTGAGATTTAAAAATAGAAAATAAGTTCAAAATTTCTCAAAGCCAATTTTAATATATAGTAGATAGTATATATAAAAATATGGGACAAAAAACTATATTTTTTGGAATTTCAGAAAATATTTTTTATTTTTTTAGAGTTAGCAAGGGTTTGCTATTTTTTGAATTTCTTTTGATATTTTTAATGATTTTCTGTTTGTTATGATAAAATAAGATAATAAACAACGAGTGATTTTTGGAATTTTTATAAAGGTTTTGTACTATTTTGTATTTTTAAGGTAAACATGGAAAAAGATGCTCGTTTCATTTTTAATAAATAGAAAATGCAAAAAAAAATGCTAAATATATAATATGGCATGAATAAGCAACCAAGCAGGCATTTACTCCTATTTTTGCTGATATTTTGGATCATAGGAGCTATATTTAGAAATTAGAAATGCAAAAATAAGAATTCAATCAACTAGCAGGGGCATATTGCAATATATAATATTTACGAGGAGTCACGTGCAAATATCCAAAGTTTTTGAACTGCAATTTGATTTTTAAATACTAATACGTAATGACAAAAGTTGGGGGTTACACATGCAAAATGTCGACTCATGTGGAGGTCCACGTGAGTTGACCTAGTAAAGGACTAAAGTGTAATATCCAAAAATCTCGGGGGCTTAGATGCATTACAATACTACTTGATAAATACAAAAAAGGCAATGGGGGTATATACAAATTACACCACTTAAAGACTTTGATCGCGTTGATGAATGTACGCCACGTGGAAAATCCAACGATTCTGGCCTCGTACCACTTCACATAAAATGGATGGTTGAGATTAGATATGGGCTCTATCGAGGATCCAATGGTTGTTGAGGTCCTTGGAAGAACTCTAAGAACTCTGACGAGGGATGTCTTCGATCTCCTTGTTCTCCGGCCTCCGGCGGTGATTCCTCGATCAGACAGCGACAGCGTACTCCCAGGGCTCCCATGTAGGTACCGGTCAGCTCAGATGAGTTTGATGAAGCTCTACAAACTCGAGAGGTGTTTGATAACCTAGAGCTACTCTGGGTGTTCAATGATGAATCTACGATTCTCATTATTTATTCTTTTATTTTAGCTCTTTCTTTTAGCAAAACCATCTATAAATACCTGTAAATACAATAACTTAGCAATATGCATGTCATTGTTAATATCTCATAATTAACATCTATTTTGCAAAAATAAAAGAATAAAGGGAAAGGAAAAAGAAGGATGTCTTTGGAATAAATACAAAGTGACCCAAACCCTAAGAGAAGGTCAATCCTTGACCTGATCGCAAAGAAAATAATTTGAGAGATATAAGGGTGCACTATGTATTGTACATACTGTATATATGTGTACAAAATATGTATTTATTTATTTTGATAAAAATAAATAATTTATTCTTTTACTCCCTTAATATAACCTTATAAATAATATAAAAATAAAATAAAAGTCGAAAACATAACATAATAAAAATAAACAATTCCTTGTATAAAAGACACATGTATATAATACAATACCTATTTCTTCTACAATATTAATTAATTTATAAAAATCAATTATAAACATTTTATATTCCTAAAATTATTTTCTAAATAAATAAAATATAAAATAAAAAGAATTTTTGTAAAAATAATAAAATAAAAGTACTTGTACATAATACATAAGTATATTGTACGTGCATAAAATACTAGATGTTATATATACTATAATAAATTAATTTATAAAAATAATTAAAAATCACAGAAAAATAGATTATAAAATAATATAGGGAGCAGCTTCTTCTTCGGACCTTTTGCCTCTCCTCCGTTACCGATGAGCTTCATTGCCTCCCCTCATGAGTGACAGCGCGTGAGGAACGTTGTGGAGAGAGGTTCTAGAGTGTAGAGTGCCCTAGGTTCGGTGCCTTCATCGCCACGCTTCACCTTGAGGATCTCAGCCTATGGCGTCGTCGAGCCATCGAGGCCATGACCCCGGGAGGTCCCCGACCTCCAGCCTAGTTGACTGCATCCATCAGGTACCTTAGCTTCGTAAATCTTCTACGTTTGATTTGTTTCCTTAAGTCCATAACAGAGCCATCACTTCTAGATCCGGTCACCGAGGTTAAAGCTCCATTTTGCTTCTTTGAGTCCCCGACCACCTTCAGTAAAACTCCTTTCACCTTCTCCACCCATCCATCCACCTTGTTACTCCCAGGAATGAGCCCCCAGCTCTCCTCCTCTGTAGTTTTGCGGGAACCACGCAGCGACCCAACCCCCCCCCCTTCTTGTTTTAACGGGTCAAGGCATTTTTCCCTCGACCCCTTATTTCAGTTGTGCAGGTTAGGAACACCGAAGGGACTCATCTGGAGGTCGAATAAAATAAGCACAACAGCTCTAGGATGCCATGCCTCTCCCGGGCCTTTTCCTTGGTCTTGGACCCTTCTGAGCACCTATACCGTTGCGGACTGTCCACAACCATCTTTTGCCCATCAGAGCAGCTCTCGAAGACGTCGGATATGCACGCTTTTGCTGATCGAAACTAGTCGGAGGTGAGTTCTTCGCCAGTTCATTCAGGCGTCACTCCAATCGTTGAATCCGGCCCCCCTCCCAGTTCTAATCTCCACCGTTCACGATCGAGGGGTCTGGATCATTGGATCCATCTGAGGATCACGCTAGCACCATCCATCGTTGAAGGGACATCTGTTGATCCTGACCGTCCATCATAAGTGGACTGCTCCTTACCGTTGGATGGAGTGCAACAAGGGGTAAACTTCACCTCATGCCCCTTTCTGTTTTGTATTTCCTTTCCAGTCCTGTAAATATATGTCGTAGTTTAATTTGCTTTGGATAATTTGCATTTAGGACCTCGCACTTTATTTATTTGCAGTTTAGTCTAGTTGAGTTCGCGTCACATGGGTCTGCGCATAATTTTTGGGTTATTTGCAATGTTTGCTCTAAACATTATAGATGTTATGGAATGAACTTTATGTTTGGATATTTACAACAATACCCGTATTTGCTCGAGTCACATGTTGCGTGTGCTTTCACAGGATAAATTGCATTTTCAACCCCTTAACTTTTATTGTATGTTATGCTTTGGCCCTAGAACTGAGAATATTTGCAACTAGGTCCTTTTTGCATTGTATTTAACTTGCTTGTCTTCTATTTGATGCAATAAATATTAAAATGACTTTAAAAATTACCTAAAAACTACCTAAAGCTCCTGCTAGTGTTTAATCTTTATGGTAATTTTCGTGAGTTGATTTACTAGCATTTTCTATTTTTAAAAATTCAAAAACACCTAGAAAAGATCCTATTTGTGTTATAAAAATTTGCAGAATGTTTTAAAAATTCAACGAAAAATCGTGTAGGCGTCTTTTATTGTGTTTTATTTCCAGTATTAATTTTGTTGAAAACTCCCTATAAAAACCCTAAAAATTACAAAACACCCAAAAACTTATAAAGATGTATAAAATCAAAGAAAAATCCACAAATTTTGTTTTCAGTTTCTTTTTAAAGATTTTTATTCCTATTTTACCATAAAATTACCATCCATGAATTTTGGGAAAAATAAATATTTTAAATTTGCAAATTATTCCTAGTTGTTCAGGTTTTCTATTTTTTGCACTGTTTGATTTTAAAAATTCACAAAAACATTTGAAAATTCTCTAAAAACTATCAAAAACATTTTAAAACCTGTAAAACCCTAAAATATTTATTTACTTTAATTTTCTGAGCATTTTTGCCTATTTTGAAAAATATAAAAAAAGAGTGCTGTGTGTCTTTTATTTATTGTGCTTCTTTTGTTTTATTGAAAATTAAGAATTTGAAAAATTAAAAACCACTAAAAATACTTTATTTTCTAAAATTTGACTGCTTAGTTGTTGAATTGTGCTCCTTGTGTTCGACCCTAATCGTTGTGCCAGGTAAATAAAATAGCGAGACCACTTACATTGACTGATTGATTTTCTTAGTGGTTTATTTTTCTTGTGACCGATTCGATTGATTAAGTACAATGACATTGGTATTATTTATTCCACCTTAGTCGATCGTAATTTTGAGTCATCATTCAACATGGGTCTTGAAGGGTTCCTCGAGCCTTTTACCCTGCATAAAAAGGTTCCTAAGCTTGCGGCAATTCGCCACACTAGGGAATGAAGCTGGAAGCAGAAGGGGGATGAGATGGTGATGTAGCTCCGACGGTGGTTGATGGATGGAGCTCGGTTCCAAGATTCACGACGGATCTAGGTTGAATAAGTGGAGGGAGTCGTGGAGAAAATGTAGGAGTCCGATGTGGGATGGAAAAGGGGCGGGGATACAGTCGTAACATAGTGAATTTGGCATGGATCCCAAGCTCCATGTCAAATTAGGAGTTTTTGATTAAGCCTAATCCTATCGCGATCAAAAGCAATATTGAAACGTAGAAATGAAAGTAGAATCTAATTATTACTTAGGAAGCAAGAAAAGAGGGCCTTGATTCGACTATAGGTCGAAGAAGCTGAACCGGCCATCAGTGCTCTGATGGTGATATTGGATCTCCTCCTCTGCCTTCCTCCTCATGGCAGAACCGACCAAGTCCTTGTTGTCACCAAGAGGAAGTAACCTAGAGGGTATGAGGGGCTAAGATTGGAAGAAGAGGGATCAAATTGGGAACGAAGGAGGAGGAGCATTACTTATAGGCAGAGCGAAGGATCGAGATTGGAGTTCAGCTGCTGCTCTAATCGGTGAAGATCGATAGGATCTCTTGCCTTGGCGTGAATCTTGGAGATCACATCTCCACAAAAAGATCAGCCCGCCAAGCTAGGGAATCATGAGATCGAGCGTAAAACTGGGTTAAGTTGCGAGCTTTGACAATTCAAGGCTCTTGGAAGAGAGAAGGGGGTCAGTTGACCCTGGGTCAACATAGGGAGGATTCTGGTAGGTCCACGTGGACCAACCAGAAAATTCCAATCCAGAAATACCTTATAAAATGAATAAGAATGAATTAATTGAATTGTTATTAAAAAATGAAAATGTTTGTAATTTAATGTTTTATTTTATGCATATCTTTATTTTTTTGATGCTTTTTATTATGGATTAATTTTTACATATATGAATAGAGGTAAAAATACATGTATTTTGTTGTTTTTATTTTTAATTTATATTTTACATTTTATTATTATATACATGTATTTATTTATTTTTAGTTAATTTAAATACACATTTTGGTATTTTTATTGTATTTTTTGACTTTATATATACACTTAAATAAATATGTATATTTATTATATAGGTATGTACATATATAATTCATCTATGTATGATAATAGACTTATTTATTTTATTGTATTTTCATTGATTAATTTTATTTTAATTGTGTACATATGTTTTGAATAATATTTACAAATTTATAAAAATAAAATAAGATGAAAAATATAAAGAATAAATATAGTGAATATAATATACATGTATATTGCACAATAAGGGCCCAAACATAACTATAGCATCTTAACTCCAAGTTGAATGAAACCGCCTTCACTAAATACCTTACTAAATTTTATATACAACAAAAGGTGAGTGATGATCACCAAATCGAGTCGGTTAAGTATGAAATAATAATGTCATTATGGCCCAAATCAACCAAGAAGATCAACAAGAAAAATCAAACCACTCAAAGATAAAACACTCAAATATAAATGGTTTTCGCTACTTTTATTTACGCGGTATAAAGACCAGGGTTGAACTCAAGGAGCACAATTAAAAGCTAAGTAGTGTGATTTCAGGAATAAGAGTCCTTTTTAGTGGGTTTTAATTTTTCTAATTTTTTATATTTTTAATAAGAGAGAAAACATGCACAAAGAATGAAACACTCACAAGTAAAGTTTTTGTATATTTCAAAGATACCAAAACACTTGGAAAAAGATGATAAAAAATATTTTTGGGTTTTATATGTTTTGTATTATTTTTGGTAATTTTTATAAGTTTTTCAAATGTTTTTATGATTTTCTAAAAATCAAACAGTAACAAAAAGGCAAACAGTGCATAAATAGGAATAATTTGCAACATAAAAAAACTCAAGTGCCCAAACTCTTGGTTAAAATTTTTTTGAGAAAATAGAGTTAATTGTCTACAAACAGGGATTGAAAACACTATTTTTGGATTTTTTTTCTACAATTTTATATAACTTTTTCAAGTTTTAATGTTTTTTGGCAATATTTATGATTTTTATAAAGTATTTTTCAACAAAAATGATATTGAATCTAAAGGATGATAAAATACAACTACCCTATTTTTTACGGATTTTTTCAAGGCTTTTTTGAATTTTTATAATTTTTCAAAGACAAACAGACACTTTTAGGAGTTTTTGAAATTTTAAAAATATAAAGTGCATACAAATCAACACCAAAAAATCATCATAAAGAACACATGCTAGCAGGAGCAATAGGGAATTTTAAGATAATTTTTAGGGTTGATTTAATATTTTTTGCATCAACTAAAAGACATGTAATTAAAAACAGTTCACAGGGACCCTTCTGCAAATAAAATTAGTTCCAGGACCTAGCAAATAACAAATCAATAAAGCTCAGGTGTGATTATGCAACTAATCCACTCACAACATGCGCAACACGTAAACCAGGCAGTCTAGGGTATAAATGCAAATACTCAAAATGAAACATTCATTTTGTAACAGATAAAATGTTCAGGACAAGTGTTACTAATAACCCACACAAGCACGTGAGGAAGCATGTGGACTCAACCAAACTGGACTAAGGTGTAAATAAATGAAATAGAGGGTCTAAAGTGCATTTGTTCTTAACTATATATTACATTTATTGGACTGGAAATAAACAACATAAACGATAGGGTAAAAAGAGAAGTTTACCCTTGCAGACACATGGTGCACGCGTAGCGGCTCTCTGATGTATGGTCTAATGACCGTTGGCAGGGCATATCTGACGGTCTGGAAAGGCTGGGAGATGTGTGGTCAGATCTGCGGGATGAAAAAGATCTGATGTATGTTGTTGTAGCCCGATCATGCAGATCAGATGTGATCTGGCGGAACTCCTCTAGATCGAACGGGTATGAAGCATGTTGGAAGAATAAATGGTGGGGGCGCTTCGATTTAAGATGGGCATCATATTGCTGGCCTGATCGAGTCCCCAAGAGATCCGGCACCTTCGTGGAAGTGCTCTGCGTCACGTGGTCGGCTCTGATGAGAAGGAGGATGGTCAGATGTGCGTACCGGTGGCACTCCACCTGGAGCTGCTCCGCCTGAGCAACGAAGGTGTGATTCGAGTCTCGCATGCGCCCAGAGCCTGCAAGAAGTATCCTATGCTCGGAGCAAAGCTCTGACGAGGGTTATTTTGCACATAAAACGAGAGAAGCGAGGATGGGTGCTGGTCGACTTCTAGCAGTCGTGGAGGATGGAAGTCAGGCCTTAATCTCAACTTAAAGCTGCGTCTAAGGGGGGTAAGATCATGGAGGAAGGTGATGGTGATATGAAAAATCGATCGAGGCGGACAGATGAACGAGATGGAGCTCTGACTAGTTGGTCGGAGTTGACAAAGTGCAACGACAAAGATGAACCAAATCGAAATGGAAGGGCGAGATGGGATGTAAGAAAGAGTACCTGCATGGTTTCTGATGATCAGCGAAGTCTGTCGGATGCAGAAGTTGGTTCCTTGCCTCGATTCTGATGTAGAAGGTGGAAGAGGCTCGATGTGGCGGAGAGGTCCGACCACGAAGTGAGCGTCGATCAACCAAGCATCCAAACGAGCTCCCTAAGGGATCTACAGGAGGCTTTCACCCTCCTGGATGTGTTCGTGGAGAAATGGTGGCACGAGGGACGAGATACATGATGAGCGTCCAACGGACTAGGGTTAAGTGTCAAAGTAAATCAAGGTTATTGTGACCTTAATCAGCTAATCGGACTCAACAAGAAAAATCAAGACCACTCAAATCAGACAATCAAAGCATAAAATTCAATGTTAGCGGTCTCCGCTATTTATTTTAACCTGGTATAGAGACCAAGGTTGAACACAAGGATCATGAGTAAAACCAACGAAGTGGTCATAATTAGAGAAACAAAAGCATATTTTTATTGATTTTTACCCAGCAGACTCTATAAACTTTGCCAATCACCTCCACGACCTTTGAAACAAACTAATTCCTCCCTCGACCCCGTAAACTTGCCAACGCTTACCCCATGAACCCTCCGGGTAATATGTTTTAATCCCGTGGGGGTTCTTGGGGTAATTTGCAGGGTCGATGGGGTAATTACGGTGTGTAAAAGGTCGTAGAGACATTTTAAAATGTTTATAGGGTCTGCTGGGTAAAAATCCCTTATTTTTATTTTGTAGTTTTTTAAATATTTTCAAAATAAAAAAACAAAACAAAACCAATAAGGAAAATAGGGCACAAGCAAGCTTCCACAATTTTTATTAAGGTCTATAAGGCTCAAAAATCAGAAATAAAAATATTTCTATCTTTTTCAAATATTTACCTATTTTTGGTAATTTTATTGGATTTTTCAAATTTTTATATGATTTTATAAAAATCAAACAAAGGAAAACAGAGAAAATAATGTATAATATGGACTAAAAAGCAATTTTAAAATACTAAAAATGCCCTAATGTCCTGTTTTTATTTTTATGAAAAAGTAAATAAAAATATCTAATTACAAAAACTAAAATTCTATTTCTTTGAAGTTTTTAGAATTTTAAATGTTTTTTATAATTTTTTTAGAGTTTTTAGTGTTTTTATAAGGGATAGTGAAACAAAATAAGTACTGAAGACAAAGTAAACAAAAACAAGTAAGTACATACTTTTTTTTTGGAATTTTTGAGACATGTTTTGTATTTTTTTAGTATTTTATAAAATAGACAGAACATGTTTTTAGGGTTTTTATTTTCAGAAAATAACAAATAAAACTAAACTAATTCACAAAAATTACCATAAATATTACGTGTTCGCATGGGCTAATTGTAATTTTTAGGGAATTTTCGAAGTTAATTAGGTGTTTATTTGATTAAGAACAACACACAAAGAAAGTAGGGACCTAAATGCAATTATACAAAATTTCCAGGCCAAAATATAACATCTATAAAAAGCTCAGGGCTAATCTGGTAATTTATCCAGTATATTCAAGCACATGCTCAAAACTCACGTACATGTATATACTTACAATTACCAGAAAAGTTCTACTAAAAATATAACATCAGGAAGTTTAGGATATAACATGCAAATAACACATAAAATCATGTAAACACGCACGTGTCTCAGGTTCGGAGGGACTAAAATGCAAATATTGAAACTATAAGGTACAAACTTGCAAAATCTTTAAACTACGACTTTATTTACAGAACTATATAATAAAACATAAAAATACGGGGGCAAAAGTGCAATATACCCCTTGCAGGGCGCGTGCGGACCACGTGAGGACAAGTGGCGATCTCCGGAGGTGGCGCAGGTGTACGGTTGTGATCACCGACAACCTCATATCTAACGGCCCAGTGAATGTTCGTTACGTGTGGTCAGATGCGCCAGGGGGCGTTAAATTTGAGGGTTGGAAAGCTTCAATGGTCAGCGACTGAGATGCTATCTGGAGCAAGGAGGATCATCCGACGGCTGGGAGAGGATCTGGAAGAACACCTCCCGGTTAGACTTTGATCGAACCGAGGATGTGATCCGCCGATCTGATTGAAGCGCGAGGAGATCCCCTAGCTTCGTGGAGGTGCGGCGTGTCGGCCTGAGGGGTCCGATGGGAGATATGAAGGGTGGATGGTCGTGGCGATGGCCGACCACCTGAAGGTGCTCCGCCTGAGCAACTGTAAGTTTGAAATGGGTCCCTTGCACGTGAGGAAACTTGCAAATGGTAGAGCGACTCAGGGGCTTTGCTCCGGTCGGGTTATTGCTTGATAAGGGTAGGAGAAGTGAAGGGATATATAGGTCGACTCCCGGCGATGGTGGAGGAAGGGGTCGTGGCCTTAATCTCAATCAGGTAATCGAGTCTAGGGATGATCAGGCTACGGTACAAGATGAGTGATGGAACGAGGGGTCGATCTGAATGGATAGAGGTGGGTAACGAGGCTCCGACCGGCTGGTCGGAGCAGGTGGATGTGCGACGGTGCTAAATGGAATGGATGGAATCAAAAAGGGAAATGTGAGGGATAGGATAGATACCTGAAACTCAGAACACATTCCTGGACTTCAGGCGAAGGCGGGCGTCGAGTGATGGCCTTAACCGAGCTGCAGAAGGCTGGGAGGCTAGACGCGACGGAGGTCCGGGCATGTAGCTGAGTTGCAAGATCCACGCCACCAAACTCCACTCTGAAGGTGCTCTACGGCAACTATCACTGAACCAAAGGTGAATAGGGGTGGAAGAAGGAGCGAGGCACGAGCTGAGCAGCAATGGAAGTGGAAGAGATGATTTATAGGCTTCCTAGGAGGCTAGAAGGATCGAGTGAGAGCGCGCAACCCTAGGAAGATCCGCACCTTCCTAGGGATCTGCGAAGGGGATGGATCCTCAGAGAAGGCTCGGGAGAAAGATCGAATCGAAAGGAGTCCTAAACCGATCGAGAAAAATGGGAGAAAACGCAAAATGGGAGAAACGCTATGGCGGAAGGAATCGGGTCTGGTCAGCCCTGGAAGAGGGCGTTGACTTGGATCAACGAAACAAGCTGGACCAATCAGGAATATAGAATTTACAAAATATTTATAAATTCAATAAAAATAGTAATTTTATTCAAAATAAAAGTGTATACAAAAATGTTTATTATCTTTCAAACGATTTTTCTATTATTTTTAATTATTATTATGAGAAATAAAATTGTGTATATGCACTATATAGTATTATATACATATATAATATACCTATGTATTATGTACATTAATTTTTCTTTTATTATTTTTAACAAATCCCCAAATTTTGTATTTTATTTATTTTCCACGTGATTTTAAGAGTACAAAATAATTTTTATTTTATTTTTATGATTTATTTACATGTATAAAATAATTTGGGGATGTGACATATATACATGTATTTTGTACAACGAAGATGGATTTTATTTTTATTTGATTTTTTCTGATTTTATTCTATTTTTGTTTTATTTATAGGGTTATATACAAGGAGTAAAAATAATGTTTTAATTTTATTTTGTTAAAAATAATTATTTATATGCATAGGTAATATGTACCTCACAAAGCAAACCATATATCTCTCTACTTATTTTATTTGACGATCAGGTCAGGGCTTGACCTTCACTTGGGATTTGGGTCACTCTATATTTATCCTAAATACCTCCTTCCTTTTTCATTTCCTTTATTCTTTTATTTTTGCACAAATACATGCTAAGTATGCAATATTAACAGATGCATGCATAATGCTAACTTATTGTAGTTACACCTATTTACGTGATGTTTTGCCAAGATAGATAGATAAAATAAAAGAATAAAGAGTGAGAATCAGGGATTCATCACCCCCCCTATAATTTACCTTTCCTACTCCCTTAGCAAACACTTATTTAAAAAAGACGTGAAAAAGGAAGAAAAAAAAAGAAGGAGAATCGAGGTTTTTTATTAAACTTGACTTCATTAAATTGAAGAATGGAGCTTACTCAGACCTTTGGATTATTAGTTTGTCGGAACCTTATTTGGACTTAAGCTTAAGATTCAATAGCCTCTAAGTTCCACCAATCTATGGCTAAGACTCAATAATCCATATCAGAACATGTCTACATACACAAACTCTGCTGACCTTGTATCTTTCCTTGTACGGTGTAAGTGATATGTAGCTCCCCACCTTGGAAATGACAAGGCAACAACCTCCCTCAACAAGGTAACTCTAATTCCTTAGTCTAGCAGCTCTTTCCTCGAGGAGCGGGGTATTCCCTTCTAAGTTCAAGTTCAACCGGCTCAAGAAGAGGGGGAAAGAAGATAATAGACCATGGCCAGTGTAGCCACACATCCCTGGGAGCCCAACCAGTGGAGTTAAGTCTCCCGCTGCAAGCTTCATGAGATGAGAAGGTGTAACATAAGCTTTGCTTTATTTGACTATACATACTCCGACAGGCATTTTATTTTCAAACAGGCCCGCCACTTTTTTGGAGTTTTTATTGATTTTGGTCATTTTTTTGAATGTGCATATGTACAACATATCTACATGGTGCAACATATATACATAAGGACTTTTTCTTCTCGAGCTAGTAGTATATCCCTCTTTTGAAGCATTATTGCAACCCACAACTCATGTATTTAGACCTCAACACCGCCAGACCAAGTTGAGGCGCACTTCCCTCCCTAAAGGAAGACGAGAGTTTCTGTCTAGAAGTACTACCCTCGTGTGCTACCCCAAGCCAAAGGAAACTGCCTCCTCACCACCTCATCCGTGTGGAGTTGAGTGTAAAATGCTGGTCCAAGTAAAGCCATTGTCTGTAAGAGTCATGCGTGTGTTGTTAAGTGTTCTATTGTTCTACTTAGGCTCATCAAGATGACATGTGAACATATCCTAGTGGACTAAAAGAATTAAGTCACTAATGGACCTGAAAATTCTTAACCCCAAATCATATAAGATTCCTCTGAGAATTAGGTGGAGTAAGGTCTTAACCAAGCTCCATTTTATAATTTAATTCCAGACTAGTTTAAATGTCAACTATGATTTAGAAGAATATAAAAATATATACAAAAATCTTATTATGCAAACTTTTTGAAAATGTGTAAAATTTTTGAAAATATTTGAATGCATGCATGAATGCATATGTTTTGCAACTATTTACAAACATTTACACAAGGATTTTTGCAAAGTTTTATTTCTCAAACATTTTTCAAAAGTTTTGCACTATATACATAATTTTGATACAAATTATTTACAAACATTTTACAATCAAAATATTTTTACAAACATTTGTATAAAAATAATTTTTATAAATAGCTATGTGTGTGCAAGAAAGAATTTTATATACAAGGAAATTTTTAAATTTTGTGATTTTTATGCTTTTGATTTTAGCCATTTCATTTATTAATACACTCACACAAAGTATGAGTTATGGCTAAAGTATATATGTAATATATATGAAACCCCCCTGTACTTAGCTCGAACGATATCCTTAGAGTGATGAAAGAGCGATGAAGAAGACATAACTCATTCTTAGTATTGGGAAGTTGATGAATCCACATTTCGTCATCTTTATTGTGTTATTTTGGCCTCAAAAACCTAGTAAATGCATGTAAATACCCTTAATTCATAGATTTTAGCATCCATGCAATTGTATGTAATTAGTGTATAAAATACTGTTTTTAATGCCAAAATAATAGAATAAAGAAAAGAAAAGAAAAAGAATAAAATATTTTATGACCCAAAATCTTGAGACCAAGGCATATAGAAGAATAGGCCGACAAGGAATAAAGTAGTGGGAGATAAGGGCCAGAAAAAAATAAAAAACCCTTTTATTCAATTCATTCTTTATTCAATTTGGGACCTATTTTTGGTTCCATCTTTTATACCTCAAATAAAGAAACTTTGTACATGAAAGTTGCATATAATTAAATATAGAAAAATACAAAATTGATTTCATACAAAAATAATGTACAAATAAAAAGTTATGATCTGAATAAGATTCCAGAATCCCAACTTCCCAGACCTGTATCTCTCGAATAAAAACTTGAAATGTACCAAACTCGCCTTTGATTGTATATAATTTTTAATAAGCTATTTAATGAAGGTGGTTTTGCATTTAGCGGAGCTACGATTTGAAAGTTGAGTTTTTGACCCCTTATTGTATACTTGTACAGCTTAAAATAAACATTTTATTATTTATTCATTATTTATACAATTTTATATTTTTATAATTTTGTAAATATTATTTATAATAAATATGTACATTAAAATCAGAATAAGAACCTAAAGAAAATACAAAAATCAAATACCTGTATATAATACATAGGTATCATACCTGTATATATACCTACAAAATTAATACTTCTATTTTATTAAGTGTACAAAACACATCAAAAAAATTAAAATAAAAATATATTTAAGAGTATAAAAATATTTCGTAAATTTATAAAATAATAAACAAACTTAATAAAATCAAATATATAAAATAAAAATAAAATATTAAAATACATAGATATGTATACCTATATAGGCCTAAAAAGGGAACTTGTATCTTTATACCTCATAAAAATAATTAAAAATCATATTAAAATACTTCAGAAAATAATAAACATTTTTTTATTTTATAACCCAAAAATAATAAATTCATCTACTATTTTTAATTGAATTTTGAAATAATTTTTGTAGGGTTTTTCCTGGTTGGTCCACGTGGGCCAACCAGGTGACAGTCAGCATTGACCCCTGATCAACTAGCTGTCCTTCATCCTGTGGCTTTGTCAGAACCACGTTCTGACCCATTTTCTCGATTCTTTTGAGGATGACTCTTGCACTATCTCATGATACCATATTCTTGACTTTCGATCCTCGTTCAATGGGCATGCACGCCCAAATGAAACATCGATCAATGGGCCACTGAATCGACATCCATCCATCGTTCTAATAGCCCACTCGTCAACCCTTTATATGGAGCCCCAATTTTCAAAATCAAATTTGAACCCTCTTGGACCGATTTAAGCCCCTCCTTTCGTGTGCCCGTGCGAGAGAGTGTGACAGGCTTCCTCCCAACACCTTTTGCGAGCCGTGGCGTGGACCAGAGCGGTCTCCACCACCTCCAGCGAAGCTCACTGTCGAGGTCTTCTTCCTCTGGCTCCTGTCATCAAGGTATCCCCTTTTCCTTAGTTCTTTGTGTAGTTTCTTAGTCCCCGTAGCTTTAGGAATAGAGTAGCATAGTTAGAATCGGTTGTCGATCATCCGTTCACCCTCCACGATCACCTCACCAGAGCGCACCTCCGGCCACCTCGAATCCGAGTCCACCTCCGCACATCCGCACCTCCACGCGACCCAAGCAATTTGCCCTTGGCCCCTTCACCCTTTTTGCAGGTCAGAGCGCACTATAGAGAGCCTGGAGCTCATTTTGGAGCTTTACCGGAGATACCTGGAGCCCATCTTCTCCGCCGCCCTCCTGGCGGTGCACCGATGCCTCTCCGACGAAGTTGAGCCCTCCAGCACGTAGACCTTCCTTCCAGGAGCACAGCCGACCCATTTTTGAGCTTCCAGAGCCCCGGAGGAGGAAGATCGAGGGTAGGGAAGTTCACCTCACCGGCACTTCTTCCCTACTCTTCCTAAGCCCTTCTCCGCCATCCGATTGTGGTCTAGCTCCAGGCATAGCAGCAACCGTAGGATCTTCTCGTGCCTCAGCTGTGGATCTTCGTTGATCGATCTGATCTTAGCCGTCCACGCACGAAGTGGTATCTGCTGTCCTAGAGCCGCCACGTGGACAAGTGATGACGTCTCCGTCGTTCGATCTATTAGCCATGGGTATTTTGCACTACACACCCCAGCATTTTCTGTATTTATTCGTAGTCCATAAACTTTCTATAGTAGTTTAATATTTTCATTTAGACCCCCATACTTTCCATATTTGTATTTAGGTCCTCGTCTACGTCACCTCACGTGACTCACCCACGTGGGGTGGTGGACATTTTGCAAGGACCCCCTGCTGGTTTCAGTATTTAGTTTTAGTCCAAGAAATTTTTTGTTAAGTGTAATATTTTTGTAAAATTTGCAAAATAGCCCTTAAGGTTTTTGTATTTACATTTAGGTCCTCCTCAAGCGCGTGTTAGTCACGTGTAGTGGTGGAATTTTTGCAGGCGTACCCTTGCGAGTCTGGTTATTTGTGATTGGTCCAGGAAATTTTGTATTACCTTATAATTTTGTGGAAAAATTTCAATTAGGCCCTAGGGTTCTGTATATTTACATTTATACCCCTGCTAGTAGTGTATTTTCTATTTGTTGTCTCTATTTATTTCATGCTTCTATAAAATCCTAAAAATCACCAAAAAATTAACTTAGGCTCATGTTTATCTACTCTTTCACGCTATATTTTTAATTTACATTTTTATTGCATTTTTATATTAATAAAAATTCAAAAACATGCATTTTGTTACTATTTGCATTAGAAAATACCAAAAAAATATTAAAACATCTTGAAAAATTCTAAAAAAATCACCTTTCATATGTTTCTATGTGTTTTAACTATAGTACAAAAATTAAAAATTCAAAGTAAAACCCCTAAAAATAGCAAAATACTTAAAAATTTCATAAAAATCTTAAAAACTCCAGAAAAATCCTAAAATCATAATTTATATATATAAATTTTCTCTGATTATTGTCTTTAATTTAAAATTAGTTTGAGGAATTTTGCACTCTATTTGATATTTTTCATCCTCATTTTAATCTCATGCTTTTATTTCCTTCACTGTTTTCAGTATTTTTGCCTTTAAAAATACCAAAAAAAAAAGAAAAATATAGAAAAATCACAAAAACATTAGAAAAATATAAAAAGCCAAAAATATCTTATTTCCTGATTTTTGCTTATTTTTACCTATTTTTCTATATATTGTATCTCTTTTTCCTTTATTGTATATATACTTCCTTAAAGAAAAAGAAAATATAAAAACATATAAAATACAAAAAGAAAATGTAAAATCAGAAAATTAAAAATTAAAAATCAAAATATAAAAATATAAAATCAAGAATTAAATAAAAAATTAAAAATTAAAAACCCACAAAAATAGCACACTTGTAGGCACCTGTTCATTTTCATTTTTGAGCATTTAGGCCCGATCTATCTCGCTTGTTCCCTGTGTTCGACACTCGACACATACTTGCACTATACACACTTATTGCAGAGTTATAATAAATTTTAACTCCACATTTGCTTGTCATTGTTTGATTGTTGTTGTGGGTTAATTGTTGACTTAGCCGGGATTTATCTAGGGTCGCCATAGCGACTTTGTCTCCGCCTTGTGTGTGACATTTAGACCCTGACATTCCTTGGTTAATCAGAAGTGAAAGGAAATGCTCTACTACAATGACGGATAAAGGAATAAAATGAATAGAAGTCGGTGGTTCCCCCTATACTTAGGATCAAGTATTCCTAAGTATAGAAGACTGTACAAAAAGGGAAAACCAAGTGATAGAATGTACATGGTCTACCTCCTCTATACTTAGGGTAAAATATCCCTATGTATAGGCAGCAAAACAGAGGTAAAAGAATCAAAAGAATAATCAGACATCTAACACCCCCCTATACTTAGGGTAAAGTACACCCTAAGTATAGCATAATCATAAGATGCAAATAAAGAGTTAGACAAAAGAATGTGTGATATGGACATCTGGATCAATACAAGGGCGGGAGACAATAATAGTCAAGCATGAGATGCAAATGACGTGAGTCAAAGACCACATATCATGCAAAATGAATCGTGGCGACGTCAACAATTAGTGGATCATAATCTAGATATGGCTTGAGGTGTTGACTGTTAACGCGAATGTTGGACTCAGAGACATCTCAGATATGTCGATACTACCATTGTCATGCCCCTTTCGGACCAGGTATGATCCCTTCCACTTATTCTGCAATTTCCCTGTAAATAGTCTAAGCTTGGAATCAAACAACCATACTCTCAGATCTGGCTCAAAGTGTTTATGGCTGATATGAGAATCATGCCATATCTTCACTCTCTCCTTATACTGTAGGCTGCTTGAAAAAGCTATATCTCTAAGTTCCTCCAGGGTTGCCAATTCTGCCTTCTTTTGATCACCTATACTCTCTGGATCCAATAATATCTCAGTGACAGCCCATAGTGACTTATGCTTAATCTCAACAGGTAAATGGCATGGCTTGCCATAAACGAGACGAAAGGGAGACGTACCCAAAGGATTCTTGAAGGAAGTCCGATATGCCCACAAAACCAAGTCCAAAAGCTATGATCGATCCTTTCGAACTGGGCGGACTACCTTCTATAGTATCGTCTTGATCTCCATGTTCGATACTTTAGCAAGACCACTGGTCTGAGGATGATATGGAGTGGCAACTGATGGTCTATGCTGAACTCGTTAGCAAGGGTCTTTACCTTGTCATTGACAAAATGAGACCCCCGTCAGATATCAATACTTTAGGCACCCCGAATCGTGAATTAATATTCTTCCTCAAAAATATGCAAACAGTCCTAGCATCTACGGTTCGGGAGGGAATGGCCTCAACCCAATGACTCACATAATCAACAGCCAACAGAATGTACTTGAATCCATGACTCTTAGGGAATGGACCCATGAAATCGATGCCCCATGCGTCAAAAACCTCACAGAAGTGAATGGGTTGCATCGAGATCATATCATGCTGTCCACAGGTGCCCATCCTCTGACAGTCAGTATGCCTCTTCACGAATTCATCAGAATCCTTGAAGAGGGTAGGCCACCATAGGCCGGATTGGAG
Source organism: Ottelia alismoides (assembly GCA_037367405.1). NCBI lineage: Eukaryota > Viridiplantae > Streptophyta > Magnoliopsida > Alismatales > Hydrocharitaceae > Ottelia > Ottelia alismoides. The sequence continues at coordinate 391,587 of JAZKJV010002821.1, forward strand.
CACTTTCTGTGTTGTCCTCCTGCCTCAAGATTGTGGCAGTATGTGAGGACGCTGTGGTGCTCCTCCTGAGGAATGCATCGATGCCAGACGCTCTCCCGTCCTTCATGATAACGGATGGGATCCTCCCAATGGTAAGACTTGGACTTCGTAAGGAAGGTCTCAAGTCACTTCCTGGGCCAACCATTTGGAACTCTCTTGGCAACAAGATAATTCACAATGTCGGCGTACCATGGCAAGGATCACCTCATCTGGGAAGGTCTGAGTAATAGTATCAATCACCTCAGATTCCTCAAGATTTTCAAAACGGGAGAGATGATCTGCCACCACATTCTTGACTCTAGGCTTATCCTTAATCTCAATATCAAACTCCTGAAGTAGAAGGATCCATCTAGTCAATCGAGCTTTGGCATCCTTCTTTGCCATAAGTTTCCTGATGGCGGTATGATCAGTCTAAATCGTCACTTTGGATCCAAGAATATATGATCTGAATTTGTCCAAGGCAAATACTATGGCTAGCATCTCTTTCTCTATGATTGTATAGTTCCGGTGAGTGGCTTTCAATGTACGGCTAGGTAAATCAACCCTCCTCTGTCCTAGCACGGCCCCTAAGGCAAAATCGAAGGCATCCGTCATGATCTTGAATGGAAGAGACCAATTAGGCAGCTGAAGGACATGAGCCTCAACAACTTGGTGCTTGAGAGCCTCAAAAGATGCAAGACACTAATCATCTATAATGAACTCGATGTATTTTGTCAGCATATCAGTGAGAGGTCGAGCAATTCTGCTGAAGTCGTGAACAAAACGTCGGAAGAAACCGACATGCCCTAGAAAAGACCGCAACTGCCGCAGGTTGGATTGTGGATTGAGTTTCCTGATGATATCCACCATGGTTGGGTCAACCTCCATGCCCCTATTGGAGATGATATGACCAAGCACCGTCCCCTGAGTCACCATGAAGTGACTCTTCTCCCATGAAAGAACAAGATGGACCTCTATGCAGCGTTGAAGCACTCGGTCTAGGCAATCAAGACAAGCATCAAACATGTCGTTGTATACCGAGAAATCATCCATGACGACCTCTAAACAGTCACCCACCTTGTATGAGAAGATGGACAACATGCACCTTTGGAATGTCGCTGGGGTGTTACATAGACAAATAGCATCCGTCTGAAAGCATATGTCCCAAACAGACAGGTGAATGTCGTCTTATCCTGGTCTTCAGGCTCTATGGCCACCTGGTTGTATCCGGAGTACCCATCAAGGAAACAATAGTGACTCTTCCCAGCTAGCCTCTCTATATCTGATCAATAGAAGGCTACGGGAAATGATCATTCTTGGTGTCCTTATTCAATCATCTGTAGTCCACACAGACCCTCCAAGAAGTGGGTACCCGGGTAGCTATCTCCTCTCCAGACTCACTCACAACTGTAGTGATGCTCGTCTTCTTGGGCACTACATGTAATGGACTAACCCATTTGGAGTCAGAGATGGGGTAGATAAAATCGACGCTCCACCATTTTGATATCTCTTTCATAACCACTTCTCGAAGATTCGGGTTCAGCTGTCGCTGGAACTCATACGATGGCTTAGCGTTCTCCTCGAGATAGATGTGGTTGGAGCACAGGGTCGGACTTATCCCCTAGAGATCAGCTACACTTCATCCTATTGCCTTGCGGTTTCTTTCAAGAACCTTCATAAATCGAGATTCTTGCTCTCAAGTCAAATCTGCTGAGATAATGACTGGGTACATCTCATGATCACCCGCAAGGAACCTATACTTCAGCGACTACGGCAAAGGCTTCAGTTCTGGACAACTGGGAGCTGGCAAATCTGGCCTCTAAAAAGTTTGAGTGAAGGCAACCGGATCTGAATGTGAGAACTCTCACTGATCATGAAAAACTGGTGAAGACGACACTGATGGTGAATATGTGGTCGGTGTTGGCTCACTCTCCACCCTAGCTGTTGGCTCTGTGGGAATCAGACATGGCAAATAATCATCAAAATCGTCCCAATTTACGTTTGAATATGTGGGATATGAATCTGAAATCACAAGATATATACTCTGCTTTGTTATCTTGAACACGATCATCAACCTCGAAAGTGTCCTCTGCCAGGAATGTGCTCTCCGAACTCTCCTCTACTTGAAACTGGGGATATGCGGCATCTGAAGGTGAGAGAAGGGATCATGAAACGGGATCTGTCCATGCGGCTTCATCATCAGTGATCACAAAGTTGCACTCCTGGTGGGCGCCTCGCTCTGCCTATGTCATCTGCTCTGCTCTGCATCGCTGAACTACTCTGAGCAAGCTGAGTCTCGTGCTTTAGTCTCATCTATCGTGTCTATTTGTATACTCTCACCCTCGATGCGAAAGTACACCTTCCTGCTATCATGGTTGGACACTACCTTGGCTATGGCAAAGAATGGACATCCTAAAATGATGGGGGTATCTGTCACACACTCAGGGATCTCCATGTCCAATACAACAAAGTCCACAAGGAATTTCAGGCCCTGAATTGTGACGACCACGTCCTTAAACAACCCCTTCATCCTCTTGACAGATCAATCAACAAACTGAAGGATTGTACTGCTCTATCAAAGAGGGCCAAACTTGAATCGATAGAGTTAGGCTGCCGGAAGGAGGTTGATGGAAGAACCGATGTCTAATAGAGTACGATCAAATCTCTGCTCATGAATGTGGCATCTGACATAGGGAGCTCCTGCATTTGGCCTCTTGGCTGGCAGACAGTTCTGGATGGCAAAGCAGCTGGCACGGGTCATCACATGGATTTCTGCTTGATGGTTCCTTTTCTTCCCACGGATAGTGGTCTTCTCTCCTGTGTTCTTTTAGAAGAGAGGGATGTGCTCAAGTGCCTTATGTAGAGTCAACTAGATATGGAATATGTCTATCATATGTTGGCTGAACTCTAACTGTTGGTTTTTTTTATTTTCTTTTTTATTCCCCTTAGCCAAACGGAGTGCTTGAGGGAAGGGGATGGCTGGGCCCTCCTCAGATAGAGGTCTAGGAAGAGGTTCCTGCTACTGTGAAGGAATGGAGCCCATACAAGTATCATCATGCATCACATATCAACTCGAAGATGAAGAAACCTTTCCTTTATTACTTTTTTTTCTTTTTCATACTACCTTGAGATACAAGAATTGAAGGAAACACGGCTGGAATAGAGTTGGTGGCATCAGTACTACCAATGGCATCCGTCTTTGCGTCATCAGTACTGCGCCCTGGCTCATCATCATATGGTATGGTGGCATCAGTACCACCTGCTGCATTGGGAGAAATGACGGCCTCAGTACCGTCGGTTGGATCATCGTCCTTGGTGGCTTCAGTACCATCATCAACAACATCATCACCAGCAGCATCAACACTGCTGTCCTCCTCGTCCGGCACTCATGTATCATCATGGGGTCGTCGCTCAGAAGAGGCGCCGCCGGCTGGCATCCTATCGCTCCTAAGTGATACAAAATCAACATAAACACTGTATGAAGAAATATCACCCAATGAGGCAATAGGAGTGGTGGTATCTGTGAAGTGTACCTGCTCAAATTTCCTCTTGAGACTATTAGGGTTGGGCTCAATAGCGGGTGTGGCGGCCTTGCCCTTTATTATCTCCCTCATCTCCTAGCGAAAATCGTCCACCTCCCGCTTGAAGGATGCATGCTGATTTGAGAGTAGGCAGGCTAGATCATCAAGTGATGGGTTCTCATAGGCTGGCCCATGAGAACCGGGTGGGTTGCCTCGCTGGAAATGAGGCTGCTGCTAGAACTGGTGAGGGGGAGACTGAGTGATCTGTTGTTGAGGTTGATGCCTCCACTGTTGTCCCTGATGGTAGGGATGAAGACCCGACTGGTAGTGGTATGGTGGTTGTTGGGAGTACTGGGGCTGCTGCTATTGGCTGGACTGCCCACCCTAAACTGGAGGCCGTTGCTGCTAGGACGAGGTGCCTCTAGTAGACCACCTGAATCCGAGATGATCTCTACAGATCCCAGGATGTTGTCGGTCATACCAAATCTCGTTGACTTCTATCAATGGCCCATGCTCACACAAGGATGGGGGAAGAACTACCAGTGGCTGATCCTGCTAGTACACCACCATCTGAGTGTCCTGAGACGATGGTGATTGAGAGTACTGGTGCTATAGTTGCTAGACCGGTTCTGCCTGGATGTGGTGAATCTAGCGATACTGGGCAGAGTGTTGGGATTAAGTGATTATGCTAGGATCAACCCGTGGCCTGAGACGGGGCTGAGAAGCCATCTGCACCTCCTGGAGACACATGATTTGGGTCTTCGGGTCACTTAAGGTTTGTGCCAGCTGATCAATCTGTGTCATACCCTAGCACTACTTCTTCTCTATGATCTCTATGTGGTCCAACTTCTCACTGATGATGCCCATGTCAGCAGCTGATGACTCTTCGTGTGTTGCTGCTGCTAACGAAGAAGTGGATGGACCCGCATCAACCCGTGCCATCCATTGATAGAACACGGCCTGGGGTAGGGGCTTCCCTTGAGTGTAGAGCCTGGTCTAGTAAATCACTATATAGTTCTCAGTTATCTCCTCATAGATGTCCCAGACCTGATCCTCATCTATGGTGAAGTAGGATCTCCCACAAGAAGCATTAACTAGCCCCTACAGCTCCGGTGTCAGCCCACAGAAGAAGCTTTGCACTAGGTTGGGCTTAGATATGTCGTGATGTAGACACCGATCAATGAGCTCATGGAATCGATCCCACGCCTCATGGAACTGCTCATTGGGGATCATGGAGAAATTGTTGATCATAGCTCGTGCTGCGTTCGTCCTGCCGAGTGGATAGTACTTATTCAAGTACTCAGTCCGGAGCTGCTACCACAAAGTAATGCATCTCCCTAAATGCTTCAGCCAGTAGGATGCTCTGTCGACCAGGGAGAATGGAAATGTCATCATCTTGATGGTATCCTTATCCATGTATCTGTCATGGACAGTGCTGCAGATCATCTCCAATTCTTGTCGGTGTAGATGCGGCTCCTCGGGGGCAAGCCCATGGAATTTGGGCAAGAGCTGAATGGTCTGTAGGGGAGCTTGAAGTCTCCCAGAATCGCTAAAGCTAGATACAATGGTGTATAAGGGTTGCACCAGGGTTGTGCAACTCCCTTATCGGCCTGGCAGGTTTGGTTGGCTCCTGCGACTCTTCTGGATGTCCTACATCTCCTCCTCCAGCTGCTCCTGCTGGAATCTCCTACCAGCTACGCTCTGTTGTTCCTCTCTGTCGGCTCACATCTATGTCAGTTCCCGATGCACCTCAGCCATAAATGCTCCCTGTTCCCGGATCTATCCCTGCATCATCTCAAGGGAGGGTAAGATTGTGTTGTTGATGGCACCCTGATCCAAAATGTACGTAGAACCCGAGGCTGCTCATCGGTGTATCCCTCACTATTGGCCATCTCGCGGGTCTCTACAAAGGCAAAAGACCCGAACTCGGGTGCCGTCAAATATACAAATATCTGTGTTGGTCTCTGCTAAGGCACCTCAGGACTAGAAGAAGGGTGATAGAGGGGGAACAAGGTGGAATCGAACTCAGATTCGGAGAGTGGGTCTAAGCTCCCCGGAACCTCCCTTGATGAGTGGGTCGGAGTGCTCAGGAGCGGTGCTGTCAAAGGCAGCCTAAGGGACCTCTGGCCCATCATAGTGATGTGGAAAAATACGGATGAGATCTGGATGCAATCAATATGAGCAGTCAAACCCTCAATTCACCTACTCAATGCTGAGCTGATGACCGTAAAGGTTCGGTCTTTTATCTTGTTAATTTTATTTAGGTGATAATTCGGTCTTGCAGAGCGATTTAGAGAGCTGGTAGGAACCCGATGCTCTAGAGAGACTGGCCCAATCCCAAAGCTAGATCTTTTCCAGCCAGTACAAGTTGCGGACCGTTTACCGGCTACCCAATCAACTCGCTTTGCTAAGGACGTCGCGGCCCGCTTTACTAGAGACCGGAGAGATCCTCATTGGAGAACAACTAACCCCAAGACTAGTAGTCTAATGAGAGTTCAGGTATGGCTCTAGCCTAGTGTACGGGTCACTCTCTCGCACAAGCAAACTAGACAAGGAGGGGATGACTCTCCCAAAACAGATTTTTATGTGAAATGTCTTTTAAGATCAAGTTTGCATCAATAGTACCAATTTTATGGTTTTCACTTTTTATGGTATTTTTCAATAGAAAACAATGCCTAATGATTTTTTTGATCTCCTAATTATTTAAAGTCCAAAAACAGGGGGAGAAGTCGAAAAATCTTACGCGCGATCAAACACTATGATGCATGCAAAGTAAGAAAGATGTACTAGACTCCATCACTCTACATACAGGGTGATCCACGCATAAATTAAAAGACAGAAATATAAACTAATTTAAATGATGCAAGAAGAAAACGACCTTAGATGAGCAATTTCTAATAATCGCGAAGCATAGTAGTTAACTGACTAGAGAGAGGTCAATGTCCGATCTCGTATGTCGATCGGTGTCCACCACAACGGATCCTGCACGTGTTGTATATAGCCTCTAGCAGCACGTGACCTCTCAATCAATTAGATTAAATTTTTATTATGAATTATTAATAAGATCCAATTATGAATCTATAGGTGCAAGCAGTCTATTAGGGATTGAGCCTTAATTATTTGCGTCGCAATGAAGAGAAAATCCTAAATCTAAGGGCCAAAATCACTGAGAATCAAAGAGAAAAAATGTGAGAAAACAAAATCAGTGAAAACTATGGTGAGGTCCCTCGAGCACACCGGTGCTCAGTGAAACATACCCCGATAAGCCAAGTGTCCAGAAGAGTCTGATGGTCCTATATTATTACGACAATAATAGAATGTGCTAGAAATAAAGACTAATCTAAGCTAAACTACTCTATATAATATAACTAATTCCCTCATGTTCTCCTACTCCTCCTCATGTGCGGTTACATCAACCGAAATCCGCAAAGTCCTCAGGCGGTCCCTCGCACAAAAATCAAAGCAAATAGAATATCAAAAAATAGTTATATAAAATAGAGATAAAAATAAACAGAAATATGAAAAGACTACTAAGATGTGCTCCCCGGCAACGGTGCCATTCTGATGAGCGACCAACCGACTAAGGTTAAGTGTCAAAGTAAATCAAGGTCATTACAACCCCAGTCAGCTAATCATACTCAACAAGAAAAATCAAGACCACTCAAATCAGCCAATCAAAGCACAAAATTCAATATTAGCGGTCTCCGTTATTTATTTTAACCAGTTATAGCGACTAGGATCGAACACAAGGAGCACGAGTAAAACCTACGAAGTAGTCGTAATCAGAGAAACAAAAGCATATTTTTATTTTGCATTTTTTTAATATTTTCAAAATAAGAAAATAAAACAAAACAAATAAGGAAAATAGGGTACAAGCAAGCTTCCACAATTTTTATTAAGGTCTAAAAGGCTCAAAAATCAGAAACAAAATATTTTTATGTTTTTAAAATCTTCACAGGTTTTTGGTAATTTTATGGGATTTTTCTAATTTTTATATGATTTTATAATAATCAAAAAAGGGAAATAAGGAAAACAATGTACAGCCTGGACTAAAAGGCAAATTTAAAATACTAAAAATGCCCAAATGTCCTGGTTTTTATTTTTATGAAAAAGTAAATAAAAATATCTAACTAAAAAGTGGAAATTCATTTTTTAAATTTTTAAGAATTTTAAATGATTTTTATAAGTTTTTAGAGTTTTTAGATTTTTTAGATTTTTAGGGTTTTTAAAATGGATAATGCAACAAAACATGTACTGAAGACAAATTAAACAAAGACAAGTAAGTACATACGATTTTTTTGGAATTTTTTAGAAACTTTGTATATTTTTTGGTATTTTATAAAACAGATAGAACACATTTTTAGGTTTTTTTATTTTTAGAAAATATCAAATAAAACTAATTTAATTCACAAAAATTGCCATAAATATTACATGTGAGCAGGAGTTAACTGTAAATTTTAGGGAATTATTGGAGCTAATTAGGTATTTATTTGATTGAGAAACATCAAATAAATATTTGATTAACTGTTAGCAGGAGAAGACATGTACATAAATGCAATTTTACGAAAGTTTCCAGGCCAAAAGATAACATTTATAAAAGCTCAGGGCTAATCTTGCAATTTATCCAATATATTCACACACATGTTCAAAAACTCACACACAGAGGTATACTTGCAACTACCAGAAAAGTTATACTAAAAACATAACATAATGAAGTTCGAGATATAACATGCAAATAACCCACAAAATCACGTCGACGCATGTATCTCAGGTTCGGAGGGACTAAAATACAAATACTGAAACTATAAGGTACAAACTTGCAAAATCTGTAAACTACGACTTTATTTACAGAACTATATAATAAAACATAAAAATACAGGGGGTAAAAGAGAAATATACCCCTTGCAGGGCACGTGCATACGACGTGAGGACACGTGGCAATCTCCAGAGGTGGAGCAGGAATACGGTCCTGATCACTTATAGCCTCAGATCTGACAGCTAGAGATTGTTCGCTACGTGCGGTCAGATGCGTCAGGGGGCGTTAGATTTGAGGGCTGAAAAGCTGCAATGGTCGGCGACTAGGATGCTATCTGGAGCGAGGAGGATCATACAACAACTATGAGAGGAACTGGAAGAACACCTCCTGATCGGACTTCGATCAAACTGAGGAGATGATCCGCCGGTCTAATTGAAGTGCGAGGAGGTCCACCAGCATCGTGGTGGCGTGGTGCATCGGCCTGAGGGGACTGATGGGAGATATGATGGGTGGATGGTCATGGCGATGGTCGGCCACCTGGAGATGCTCCGTCTGAGCAACTGAAGCTCGGAATGGATCCCTTGCATGCGAGGAAACCTGCAAATGATAGAGAGACTCGGGGGCTTTACTCTGGTCGAGTTATTGCTTGATAAGGGTAATAGAAGCGAAGGGATATGGAGGTCGACTCCCGGTGGTAGTGGAGGGAAGGGATCGTGGCCTTAATCTCAATCCAGTAATCGGGTCTAAGGATGATCAGGTTGCGGTGCAAGATGAGCGATGGAACGAGGGGTCGATCTGAACGGATAGAGGTAGGTAACGAGGCTCCGATCGAGTGATCAGAGCAGGTAGATGTGCATCGGTGCTAAATGGAATGGATGGAATCAAAATGGGAAATGTGGGGGATAGGATAGATACCTGAAAGTCGGAACACGTTCATGGACTTCACGCAAAGGTGGGCGTCAAGGTGATGGCCTCAACCGAGCTGAGGAAGGCCGGGAGGCTAGACGCGGGGGAGGTCTGGAAACATAGCTGAGCTGCGAGATTCACGCCACCAAACTCCACTCCAAAGGCGCTCTCCGGCAGTTGTCACTCAACCAAAGGTGTCTAGGGGTGGAAGAAGTAGCGAGGCACAAGCTGAGCTACAGTGGAGGTGGAAGAGATGATTATAGGCTTCGCAATAGGCTGGAAGGATCGAGCAAGTGCACGCAACCCTAGAAATATCTGCGCCTTTCTAGGGATCCAAAAAGTTGAGGGATCCTCAAAGAAGGCTAGGGCGAAAGATCGGATCGAAAGAAGTCCTGGCCCGATCGGGAAAGGGAGAAAATGCTCCGGCGAAAGGAATCGGGTCGGGTCAGCCCTGGAAGATGGCATTGACCTTGGTCAACGAAACGAGCTAGACCAATCAGGAATTTAGAGTTTACAAAATATTTATAAATTCAATAAAAAAAAAGTAAATAAATTAAAAATAAAAAGTGTATAAAATAAAAAATGTTTATTATTTTTCAAATGATTCTTTTGTGATTTTTAATTATTTTTATGAAATATAATATAGTGTATATACACTATATAGTATTATATACATGTATAATATACATATGTATTATGTACATTAATTTTTCTTTTTTTATTTTCACACAAATACCAAAATTTTGTATTTTATTTATTTTTCACAAGATTTTAGTAGTACAAAATAATTTTTATTTTATTTTTATGATTTATTTACAGGTATAAAATAATTAGGGGATGTCACATATATACATGTACTTTTTACAAGTATGAAGGATTTTATTTTTATTTTTTATTTTATTTTTCTGATTTTTATTTTATTTTTGTTTTATTTATATTGTTATATACAATGAGGTAAAAAATGTTTTAATTTTATTTGTTAATAATAATTATTTATATACATAGGTAATATGTACCTCACAAAGCAACCCTATTTATCTCTACTTATTTTATTTAGCGATCAGGTCAAGGGTTGACCTTCTCTTAGGGTTCGGGTCACTCTATTTTTATCCTAAATACCTCCTTCCTTTTTCCTTTATTCTTTTATTTTTGCACAAATAAATGCTAATTATGCAATATTAACATATGCATGCATAAAGCTAACTTATTGTAGTTACACCTATTTACATGATGTTTTGCCAAGATAAATAGCTAAAATAAAAGAATAAAGAGTGAAAATCAGGGATTCATCAAATACCGTATCCCGGGAGGTAGAGATGATACTTTATAGGGATGCCCGAGGGTCTAGAAAGATCGAAGGGATGTGTGAAACCATAGGGCGATCCGACTGTGCCTAGGGATCCGCGAGGATCACGGATCCTAGGAGTGCAGTCACGTAGTGAAATCAAGGTGAATGGATGTCAGGTTCGGTTGGGAAAATAGGGAGAAATTGGGTCTGGCAATGGTGGAGTCGGGTCAGGTCAGCTGGGGGAGAAGGTTGACCGAGGTCAACCTTCTGACGTGGAATAATCAGAATGCAGGATATAATATTATTAAATATAAAATAGTAAATTATTTTAAAATAAAAAGTGAATAAAATGAAAATTGTTTATTATTTTGAAAACTATTTTCTGTGATTTTTAATTATTTTTATAAATTAATTTATTATGATATATACAATATGTACTATTACGTACAGGTATAATATACATGTATTTATATTTTATTATTTTTGCAAAATAAGTTTTATATTATATTTTATTTCGTTACAAAATAATTTGAGGAGTTAAAATGATTTTTATTTAATTTTTATAAAGTAATTAAGGGTGTTAAATAAATAGGTAATGAATTTTGGATTTTGTTTTTTATTTTATTTTGTGTTTTCTGATTTTTATTTTATTTTTATTTTATTATTAGGGCTATATACAAGTGTTCAAAAATAATATGTTTTCATAAAAATATAAAATAGATGTAAATATTTATATTTACAAGTATAGGTAAGGTACCCTATCTCTCCCTACTTATTTCCTATCGACCAGGTCAAGGTTTGACCTTCTCTTGGGGCTTGGGTCAATCTGTATTTCTTATAAATGCATCTTTCTTTTTCTTTTCTCTATATTCTTTTATTTTTGGGAAAATATGAGTTATTTATGCAATAATAACAAAGAAATGTACAATGATAAATTATTGTATTTACATATAGTTACATGTGATTTTGCTAAAAGATAAAGCTAAAACAAAATAATAAAGAATGAGAATCGTAGATTCATCAGTGAGTTTGGTTAATTTTAAATAGAGTATGGAGAAGATATAGATCTGCAAAATTTCTATTTTAGTTTTTTATTTTGTGTGTCCTGGACACACTGTGTATTATTTTTCAGTGAAATCAATTTTGCATTTTTCTTTGTATTTTTATCAACAACATTCATGTGAGGGTTTTGTTATTTGAAGTGTAAAAATAAGAAAATAAAATAAATACTAATGTACAATTATTGATGAATTAAAAATTAATTTTTTGTGTATTTTCTGTACAATTTCTATGCCCTATCTCCCCTACTTTATTCCTTATTGACCAAATCATCATGATGACTGGGTCTAGGTTCATTCAATGCTTTTGGTATTTTATTTATTTATTTTTCTTCCTTTATTCTTTAATTTTGGAATTAAATACATTAATTATACAATATTTTGTGCAAATTACATAGTGTTTATTTCGATAAATTAATGATATATACATGCATTTAGCTAGGGATTTAAGGCCAGAATAAAAGAAAAAAGGTGATGAAATGAGAATTCATCAGTCTCTCCCTCTCATTTATCATTTCCCTCTTCCACCAAAACCACAAAATCCTTCTCCTCTATTCCCCCAACCACCATATTCTCCCTCCTCCCTGCTCCTCATCACAATCACGGCCGCCGCCACCACCTCCTCCTCTCCGTTGAATGCCACAACCACCTCACATTTCCAGTCAGCTCGCATATCCCCTCCTCCTCCCTATAAGTTGCTCTTTGGCGTTGCCACCTACTCCAGCTTATTGAACACCTCGTCTCGTGCACCTCCTCCTCGGATCCGACTCGACTTATAGGTATATCTCCATCTCTTTTCTAATTCCTAAATAAATTTGATTATTTGTTTAAATGCATGTTACGTTTTTTCATTACACTACACATATTTGATGAAATGCTTAGGAGAGAAAAAAGAAAGAAGATTATGTTGTTATACTTGATTATTGTTGTAGACATGCATTTATTTAAATTTTAGCATGTTTGTGAATGACTATGTATTGCTAATGAATGTATGTATGTATTTTTATGTTTGAGTATGTAAAGAGATTCTCTCTAGATGATACCCATTTTACCTTTGGATCAGTTAAATTTTAGCACACCATGTTCAACAATCAAAGATGCATGCTCTAAGATGTTTGAATAATCCTTGACAAACATTCCACTTAAATGTGTGGTGCACATTATTTAGAGTAAGAGATATAGGCTAGATCCATTATTGAGAGTAAGAGATATAGGCTAGATAAGTAATTAAAGTTGGCTAAGATCATGGGAAACTTGTTATTATATATGTATGTGTATGTATGCATGTATATATTTATGTATGTGCATGTGTGTATGCATATGTATGCGCATATATATATATATGTATTTGTATGTGTGTAGCATTTTAAATATCTATATATGTATATTTATGTGAATGTATGTATATGTGTGTATGTATATTTATGTATGTGTGTGGAGAATTGGCAAAAAAATGTATGTTTGTATATATGTGTGTGTATGTGTGTATGTGTATATATGTAAGTGAATGTATGCATGTATGTATGTGTGTGTATAATATGTATGTGTGTATGTTTGTGTGTGTATGTACGTATGTATGTATGTTCACGAATGTAAGTATGTTCATTAATGTATATGTGTGTATAATATGTATGTGTTTATGTGTATGTATGTATGTATGTACGTATGTATGTATGTATGTATATAGGTATATGTCTCTCTCTATGTATCGTATGTATATGAATATGCACGTGTTTGTATATGTATGTATATGTACATGTGCTATGTATGAATGTCTGTGTATACATGTCTGTGTGTGTGTGTGTGTGTATGTGGGTGGGTGTGAGTGTTTGTGTGTATATTTACATTTATGCATGTGGCCATATGTTATCATATGTGTCACATTAAAATGTCCATTCTATGATAACATAGATATTACATAAATCAGTAAATAATGTGACAATATGTTGCCCATTAATTGAAAGTTAGGTAGATAATTAGGTTAAAATGTAAGTATATGTACAATCGCACAAAACAAATCACATATCATACGTCCTTTCCTCATCGAGTGTGTGTGTGGCCCTGCACAGGGTGGCATGTGCAACACATGGGAAGATTTCATCAGTTCCTAGTGTGTTATGTTTTATCTATTTTTGCACAAAACCATTGGACTCACGACGGGATTGGATATCTTAGTTCAATGGTCATGGATTTTGATCTGTGCAGGTTGAAAACCCCTTTTTTGCATGCACATTTCCAAAAAGAATGGTCATAGTAAAAACTTTATTTAGGTACAATTTTAGGGTCACATAGCTCCATATCCCCTCGAACTAGCCAAGTTTACATAAATTCATGTCAACATAGATGATTAAATATTTTAGGGACATCTTATAGTTCTCATTTGTAGCATGTACAAATGGATGATAGAAGGTGTCGTATAATATTGCATTTATGTTTCCTTCGTTCGAAGGTCCCATACTAAGGGTGATGTGAAGATTTAAACTTTATTACGAGGAGATCATTGTCATATGTAGAAGTAGTTTATATATGTCCAAAATTCACCAACATAACTCCTTCCTCTTTGGTCTACCTGAAGAATCTCCATTTCATCACCTTTATTCTTTCGTTTCGGCCTTCAATCCCCAGTAAAATGCATGTATATAGCATTAATTTGTGCAAAATAACACTCAATAAGTGACAATAAATACTATAAAAATATGTATTTAATTCTAAAATAAAATAATAAAGGAAATAAAACGAAAGGAAATGAAGTGTCAAAGACACTGAGAGACCCTAGACCCTCAGATTCAGTCATCATGATGACTTGGTCGATAACGAATAAAGTACGGGGAGACAGGCAGACCAACTGTACATAACACACTTAAAAACCCTAATTTTTATTTGTCAATAATAGCCTTTTGGGACCTATTTTGTTCTTTGTTATTTACACCTCAAATCAATAAACTTTGAACATGAAAAGTGTTTATAAAAATACAAAGAAAAATCCAATTTTTATTTCATTAAAAAATAATGCAGAGTGCACCCGGAATACACAGAACAAAAATCTATAAAGAAAACTTCCCATACATGAATCTCCTCCGTACTTACTAAAAATTGACTAAACACACCTTTATTTTTCATAAACTTTAACTATCTATTTAATGAAGATGGTTTCATCTAATTTGGAGTTGAGAAACAAAAGCTGGCCTTTCGGTCCCTATTATACTATGTATATATATAATATTTAATATATTTATTTTTTTAATTTTTTGCTTTCTAATTTTTGTATACTTGTAAATATTATTTAAAATAATTTAAATAGTAAACATAGAATAAAGCCATGAAAAATACATTAAAATAAATAAGTATTATAATATATAGGTAAACTATACCTACATAATACATATACATATTTATTTAAGTAAATAGATAAAATCAGAAAATATAATAAAAATATATAAATGTGTAATTAAATAAGATATAAATATATAAAATACATTTATATAATAATAAGATATAAAATGCAAAATAAAATACACTAAATGCATGTATGATTACTTATGCATATTAATGTAAATATTGATATGTAATAAATAATCTTGTAAAAATAAATAAAAATCATAATAAAACACTAATAAAATAATATTTTTGTTTTAAGCTAATATTAATAAAATCATTTGTTATTTTAAAACTAAAAAAGTCATTTTTCGATCCCTCTTTTCTAGTTGGTCCACGTGGACCAACTAGGGCATGTCTTTTGGTGACTGGGTGGGTCTACTGTACGCCCCTCGTCGCCCCTTCTGCCAAAGCTGGTGGGTGACCTCCTTCTCCATTTTTTTGGACTTGATCTGTTGCTCGATGAGCCTCGAGACATCCACAAACACCTTCGACACACATCAGGTCATCTCGCTAGATCATAGTTCTCACTAACCACTCTCCTCCCACACACAATCACTTCGCCCTATTTGCCCCTCGACCTTTCTATAAATAATCCAAGCTAACTCCCTTATCCATTTTGATTCCTCTTCCATATCCATAACCCTAAAAGGACTCATCTGATTTTGGAGGAGCATGCGGTGTCTGACAAGGCGGATCTAGCAGTCATTGTATTAGCCCTCTCTCGGCACTCAGCTCGTGATTAATTAAATCGACAAACAATCAACCCACAATAATGATAATTCAATAAAGAAATGTTGGGTAAAATTTATTATACCCTACATAAAGATGTGTATAGACAACAAGTGTAGGGGTCGAACCATTGAGAGCAAGTCGCGGGAAGGTTAATTATTGCCTATTAATAAAAATAAACAAAAATTATTTTTGTATTTTTTATGCTTTTGGTTTTTTGTGGATTTTTAATTATATTTAATTTTTATGGATTTTTACATCTTATATTTTTATGTTTTAATTTTAATTTCTTTTTAATTTTGTAATTTTTTGGTTTCTTTTTTAGATTTTATATGGGTATATATAATAATATGTATATTATAAATACTAAATAAGATATATATATAATAAAAATGTAGAAATATAGGAAATATATATAGGTACAGTCCTTTGTAAATTTTAAATATTTTAATATATATATAGGTATTTGTAATTTATAATAATAATTATTATTATAAGTATATAAATATATATAAGTATATATACTATATGCAAGTTTAAGAACTATAAATATAAATATATATACTAAAATTACAAAATAAAATATTTTCGAGTTTTTATAGTTTTTATTTTTTGTGATTTTCTTGTCATTTTTGCTTATTTTTAGGCATTTTTAATTAATTTAAATACATAAAAAAGCAGTTATAGTAAGTAGGTTGAATTATTTTGGTTTTAAAAATAGATAATAAGTTCAAAAAATGCCTAAAACTATTTTTAAGATATACTATATAATATAAGTAAAATTATATAATAAAAATTATTTTTTTCGATTTTTGTATAGTTCTTACTAATTTTTATAAGCTTTCTAGGATTTTTCAAATTTTTAGTGTTTTCCTTTTATATTTTTTATGATTTCTGTTCTAGAGTTATATTATATAATAATATATATTAGGTATTTTTTGAAATTTTTATGATAGGTTTTATATTTTTTGTATCGTTAAGCTAGACAGGAAATAAATATCTCATATTTTATTTTCTAAAATTAGGAAATGCAATAAAATGGTAAATAAAAATATGGGCATGCGTTAACATAATTTAAAGCATACCACACAATTTTCCAAAATTTGTAGAGCACAAGATCTATTTAAGTAAAATAGAAATGTAAATAAATAATTACAATACTTATAGGAGCATTTATTAAATAAAAATATATTACAAGGTGTTTAATGCAAAATACCCATAACTTTAACACTTAATTTACACTTTTAAATACTAAAAAGAAATAACAAAAGTCAAGAAGGCTTTCCTGTAAATTACCACCTCACGTGGGTCACCATGTGAGTTGAGTTGGCATGGACCTCGATGCAATATTCATTATTCATAAATTAAATGGGGTTAGTGAAAATTTAACCCATTTAATTTACAAAGCAGTGAAAAATAAAAATATTCTAACTAATATACAAAATGCAGAGGGGCTCGACTATAATTTACCTAGAAGGCGCGTTGATGTGTGGCACACATTGCACAGCGTGTATCACTTAATTGGATCAAGCAGTTTGTGGAGGGTGACGCTACGCTTCGATTTCAATGGCCTAGATTTTAGATCCGGGCCACATCTTGGATCGGAAGATGCTAGAGCAAGGGCAAAGAACATCAAGAACGTCATTCTTGCTGAACTTTAATTGGCTTGATCTCAATCCTCAGGATTCTATTCACTACTCCTATGAGTCCTCCACCTTCCTAATGAGCCTTCGCATCTGCAGATGAGCAAAGACAAGCTTCAGGTCCCCTCGAATGAGACTTCGGATCTTCAAAAAACTAGAGCAATAGGCAAGGTTCGATGGAGCTTCAGGTGGATCCTTACTGCTCGGGACATGCACCAAAATGTTAAGGGGCTCGAGGCGATGCTCCTCGACCAAGGGATGAAGCTACGTAGTAGGGGGAATGAAGGGACAGAGAAGCTCCAGCGGACGTGATGGAGGGAGCTTCAATTTGCCTCGATCCACACATAATCGAGGGGGGGAAAGAGGGCTTTGGTGGAGCAAATGATGGGGAAGAAGATGTGATTTGCAGGTCGGAAATGTAGAGGAGGAACGATGATTTTGGCATGTAGCTTAAGCTCCAAGTGAACAAAAGATTTGGATTTTACCCTAAAATAACTAGTAATTATTGATATTGAAATGTGAAAATGAAATATACGAATAAAACTAACCTAGTAAAGCTGAAAGATTGAACCAATTCGATCCGAGAACTGAAGAGGCGGAATCGTATGGAGGAGGCCTCCAGCAATGGTTGGATGGCTTCCTCGACTCCTACAGCATGCTGCAAATATGAAAAGGAGGTCGCTATTGCCTCCCTTTACTCGCATGGTTATGGATTGAGGGGTTCAATGAGTGAAGAAGCATCAAAAGGCAAAAGGGGGGTCAACCATGGAGTATTTATACACAGGGAAGATACTGACTTCGAGGGGAGGTAGCATGTGGGAGGAGAAGGGGTGGTGGGTGCTAGGTGATGGGCGAGGACAGGTGGCGAGCCTTTGGATGCTAGGTCCTCAGAATGCCCTTTGGATTGTACAGTTGGTATGTCCTATCTCCCCCTACTTTATTCCTTGTCGATCAAGTTATCATGATGACTAGGTCTCGGGGTCTAGGGTCTCTCAGTGTCTTTGACAGTTCATTATTTTTTTTTCTTTCCTTTATTCTTTTATTTTGGAATTAAGTGCAATATTTAGTATACTATTTACAGATCAATTATTGAGTTTTATTTTGCATAAATTAATGCTATATACATGCATTTAGCTAGGAATTTAAGGCCAAAATGAAAGAATAAATGTGATGAAATGGAGATTCATGAACTATATTCACGAGTCGATTGGTTGTATCTAAATAGAACCTTCATGTCATCTGTACGACTCTTGAGACAGTGGCCTGACTTGAGACCTCACACTTAACACTTAGCTCAACCTAGATGTATTGTTGAATGATCGTGGAATCTAAGTAGGGATGGCACTAGGCTGCTTCGTCAAGGGTGGCTCAGGAAGCATTCTTGGGGACTGCCGAAATCGATTTTTCAACCCACTTACTCCAGTAGCATGGACATCTCACGACTGGAGACTGGATTGAAACAAAGATTTGGATGAGGAATGGTCTGCTAGCATAACTTTTTTTCCAAGACCTCAAAACATGGGTAGACAAAAAAGATTCTATTCCGTTCGGGCAAAACAAGAATGCGGAGCAATGCAATCAAAGAAAATATCTAAAAAGAATCCTATACCAAATATTCCAAAAATTTTGAGTTTCTAGAAAAGGCATGCTTCTTGGTTAAGACTCGGTTACACTGGGTGAGCTTCAAAAGGAAATGCGACTACATTGTTTCATGTCTACTTCTTTTCTCATTCATCTAGCCTCTCTCTTTTCAGCTATGAACTAGCATGCACCTAGCCTTAGTAGGAAATATCCATCTCCTCGAATATGAGTTTCCAGAGGGGGAAACTCTTTGGTTGTTCAGTGATTTTATATGGTAAGAGTTAACACAATCCACATACATGGTACTTGTCATTTCACGGTTGCGAGAGTATGCGACTGAAGGATGGTTTTGACCAAGCTGTGAATTGAACTTTATAGAGGAGCATGGAACCTACGGGTTGTTTCACACTTCCTAACCTTAATGCGGCTCCGAGTACATAATGAATCCAAAGGTCTTAGATAAGCTCCAAACATTGATTTTATGAACATAAGTTCAAAAGTTAAAATCAATACAAGGTCTTTATTTTCCTTTTCTTTATTTTCTTTATATGGACTCATTAGCTTTAGTGTATGCTAGGAACTAGTAAAGGCAAGTATATGGGTGTGATGAATCTCCATTTAATCACCTTTACTCTTTCATTTTTGCCTTGAATCCCTAGTAAAATGCATGTAAATAGCATTAATTTATACAAAATAACACTCAATAAGCGACAATAAATAATGTATAAAAATATATATTTAATTCTAGAATAAAAGAATAAAGGAAATAAAAGAAAAAGAAATGAAGTGTCAAAGATACTTAGTGACCCTTGACCCCGAGACTCAAACATCATGATGACTTGATCGATAAGAAATAAAGTATGGGGAGACAAGGTAGACCAGTTGTACATAACACACTTAAAACCCTAATTTTTATTCATCAATAATATCCTATTGGGATATATTTTATTCTTTTTTATTTACACATCAAATCAATAAACTTCGAACATGAAAAGTGTACATAAAAATATAAAGAAAATGTAAAATTTATTTCACTCAAAAATATTGTGCAGTGCACCCAAGACCCACTAAACAAAAAGGCACAAAGAAATCCCAGACCTGTATATCCTCCATACATACTCAAAATTAGTCAAACTCAATTTTATTGTTCATAAAATTAATTATATGTTTAATGAAGGTGGTTTCATCTAATTTGGAGTTGAGATGCAAAAGTCGGCTTTTAGGTCCCTATTGTACTATATATATGTATATAATATTCAATATTTATTCTTCATATTTTTAACTTTCTTATATTTTTATATACTTGTAAATATTATTCAATATACATGCAAATAATAAACATAGAATAAAATCATGAATATTATATTAAAATGAATAAGTATTATAATATATAGGTAAACTACACCTATATAGTACATATACATATTTATTTAAGTAAATAATTAAAATCAAAAAATACAATAAAAATATATAAATGTTTAACTAAATAGGCTATAAATATATAAAATACATATATAATAATAAAATATAACTACAAATAAAATACACTAAATACATGTATAAATACCTATGTATATACACATAAATATTAACGTATAATAAATAGTCTTGTATAAAAAAATAAAAATCATAATAAAATACTACATAAATTAATAAATATTTTTTATTTAAAGTTATTAAAATCATTTATTTTTAAAATATAATTAATAAGGGATTTTTGGATCCCTCTTTTATGGTTGATCGACGTGGACCAACCATGACCTGTCTTTTGTTTACCGGACGGTTCAACTATACGCCCCTCGCCACCACTCCTGTCAGAGCTCACGGGTAGCCTCCTTCTCCCTTTTTTTGGACTTGATCTGCTGCTCGATGAGACTTGAGACCTTCACAAACACTTTTCACATACATCAGGCCATCTCGCTAAGTAATAGACCTCACCAACCACTCTCCTCCCTCACACAATCGCTCCGCCCTTTTTGTCGCTCAATCAGCCTATAAATAATCCAAGCTGACTCCCTTCTCCATTTTGATCCATCTTCCATATACATAACCCTAAAAGGAATAATCTGGGTTGAGTTCTAGGTGACAACTTGGACTCCCCAGCCTCATCGACGAGGATAAGGGTGTGGAGATGGCGATCTAGATCAATCGAGCCCAACTCCGACAAGCCCTCTATACTCCATGAAACCTTTAGGTATGACCTAATAATATTGGTTTATTTCATCACTTTTAGTTCCACTAGTGTAATAAAGCTTTTAGTTTCATCGATTAGTTTGTAGGTTAACTTAAATTTAGGATTTAACATATGCTGAAACCGATCATTTGGTTTCATCTATTTAAAAATTTTAATTTCTGCTGCCTCGAGCAACTAGTATGACTAGTTATTCTTGATTGCATGTGATGCGATCTTCATGATTTTGTGATGTGCTAAGGTCTAAACCTAGCCTTCTATAGGTGTATATGAGGGTATGGAGAAATGTATGGGTGTGTAAAAGTGTATGGAGCAGTATGGGCATCTGTGGAATTGTGCGAGGAATACGGACATGAATATGGGTGGGCATGAATGTAAGCGTGTATGGGGTAAATTGGGCATGTAAGCAAACATGCGATTAATATGTATAAATGTCACGAGTTTCTTGTATTCAGTAGATATCATCCCTTGTTGTTGAACTTGACCTTATTATGCTTTCAATTATGGCATGGTAGCTTTAATGCTTGTATGGTTATCTCACTTGGGAGTCTGGTGATGTAGCCTTTGCATGTTTTTTTAGTTTTCTTTATTTATACGTGTATGATTTTGGCACTAGGATTTTGAAGCCAATTGGAACTATCTGCGCTGAATGTGATTTGGTACTCTCTCTTTGGCCTTTGCTCGGTGATCATTTGGGCTAATGCCTCCTGATGGACAATTTTTTTAGTATTCACAACTCTTTTTCAATAACATTATGGTTCTAAGTTCAAGTTATTGTTGCGATATACTGTGTTGTGGCATATATGAATGTGTAACACCTTGTGATGCTTGCTTGTGAATTTAGATATACTTGTGAGCCTAATAAATACTTTTTTTCACACGAAGATGAATAACCTCAGAGATTTTTTTTGTTATTGCTTGTTCGATGAGTAGCCACGTGTTTGTCACGACTCACCACTTACAACGGTAACATAGAAATAGACAGATGCTGAATCCAGGAAGATTAGCCAGAGGAAACAACGACAGGGATCTAATGTTTTACAGTTTCAAATGAGAGTATTCTGAGTGGCACTTTTCTAATGATTGATTTCGGTTAATGCTTAGCATATCGCAAGGTTTCGTTCTCCGCGGATTTATGCTTAAACATGTGAATACATCTATCATGATGATGATTACCCACATTCTCGAAGAGCAACAAACATTGTGGCACCGAACATGGTTGCGCAGCTATTACGGTGGTGTGGCTTAGTCAACAGATGCAGCAATAATCGATGCATAAAGAAGTTGCTATCTTAGCAAACTTTTTTACATCTTGATTTTTTCTATTTGTTGTCCTAAAAATTATGCTTTGTTGATTTTATTATTAACTTTTCTCATTTTTTTCTAATTTCATACTTGTGCAAAGGTTATGCCTCCTGGGGAATGCCCAAAGACGATCGTTATACTTCTTCTTGTAAAAGAGAAAATGAGATTTTTCCTCGTCACAATGAAATCCCCAATACTACAGATCCCGTTGTAAATAGATATAGTTTCAACAAAAAGTATTCATTATTCATCTGCGAAAAGATAGAAAATCATATATTGTAGAGATGTGGATCTCAAAAAGGGCTTGATGATCCTTGTTAAATATGAGAAAGATGACGACGATGAGGATGAAGAGAAACCTAGGGTCGTGACACAACAGTCGATTCATCGTGGAGTCATCATCCGTGAAAGGGATGTCGAGGGAGAGAGAGAAAAGAGGGACATGCAAAGTCAAAGAAGGAAAGAAAATGGGAAGAGCATCCTTCATTGAAAGAAGAAGTGAAGGATTTGGCACTCAATGGCATGTAGTACTATGTAACATATATTTTAGTATTCACAACTAATTGTCATTAATATTATGATTCTAAGTTCAAATTATTCTTGCGATATATTGTGTTGTAGCGTATGTGAATGCGTAACACCTTGTGATGCTTGATTGTGAATGTGGATACACTAGTATTTCTTGATTGTGAATGTGGATACACACACACATACACACTTGTGATGCTTGATTGTGAATGTAGATTATATAGAATAGTGTATTCTTGTACATGTATAAATTTTATATTCTTTTACAGTTATAGGTAATCGTGAAGGGGGCGTGAAATTGAACCATGTAATATTTTTTTGTTATGTATCAGAAAATGCGACTACATGTAGTCCCTTATGTAGTCGCATTTGATGTGCTTTTTATATACTATCAGCGACTATTACGAGCACGGAGGACTATTATGGTCGCACACTACGAGAACAATACAACCACATTGTGGTCGTAATCGATTTTGCTTCCATGTAGATATGACCACAACCTTTTCAACTACTTGCAGTCGTAGATACCCAATACGACTATATTACGACTATAATACGAATCGAATGGGATTACTTTCATGCTCACATTATCTGCAATGTCTTGTAGTGTATTTTATATTCACGACACTAGCGACTTACCATTATCAACTTCTGCAACAATGGTTCTTGTAATTCACAACAAATCATGTCCATTGTTTAAAGATAATATAACAATGGCTTGTCTCTCAACTTTTATTAAAATTTATATTAATCATTACTAATTTAACAACATTCATGAGAAAAGTCAACGGATAATTGTGGCCGCATGATTCATTATTAATGATATGACATGAAAAAACATTTCTTGTTGTTTTGAAGAATTAAATATAGTTTTGGAACGGATAATAATTATACATTACAATAAAATGGTCTACTGTGACACTTTTTAAAAGTCCATTGATATATCATACATTGTAAATTATATAACAACCATATTATTCATTGCAAAATTATTTTTTTACTTGAAATTAGAAATAAATTTCATATTTGTTGCTATATTATTAGCAGTGGTCCATATGTCAATGCTTGTCCGTTGTTATTTTTTCAAAATTTTATCTAATACACTAATTTTTTGAACTGAAAAGTTGGAGACGATTAGATAAAATTTTGCAAAATAACAACGAATAAGCATTATTGTATTGACCATTGCTAATGATATAATAACGGATATTACATTTGTTGCTAATTTGACGTATCAAAAATAATTTCGAAAGTGACGATTAACTAAAATTTTGAAAATAGTACCAGATAAGCATTGTTGTACGGACCTTCCCTAATGATATAGCAATGTGTATGGCATTTATCGCTTATTTCAAGTGTAAAAGGTAATTTATCAATTAATAACAGTAAAGCATCATTGTAGAGATATTTTGTTGTAATGATCGGTGTACATTTAACTACTAATGATATGAGGATTTTCATTGTTAAAATTATTCATTGTCATATATCATTTTTATTTTATTATTACTATAAGAAACTTGACCTAAGTCGATGTTCTGTTGCCATCAACATCGATTTGTCATTCGACCTGTCGATGTTCAGCTGGCATGAAACATCGACTAACCAACAAGCACACACATAGAGAGAGATGAGTTACCTTAGTTAAATAAAGAGTTCGATCTCCGCACACACTAACCAAACATCTAAACAGATAGGTTAATTAAAATAAATTATTTTTTTATCTTTTTTTTAGATAGTAACTCCCATACTTTAGTACATTTTTTTCTAATATAAGGAGGTGAGGGTTTCGAACCATGATCTTTTGTTTGGAGGAGTCACTGCTCTACCGCCAGATCAATTGTTTGGTTCAATTATTTTTTATCATATCGTTACCTCATGACAATTGGTGATTGCTTGGTAATTTCTTTTTGCGGGTTGATTTGCCAGAAAATTTGTTTGACAACTTGCATACCATACAGAGATGAATCAATATACTACAAGATGGATTGTTCTGCTACGTACATGGGATATATATTTAAGTTGCCTGTTTGTTCTGCGCCAAATCCATGCATCTATTAATTAGGAAGATCCCTCCTTCAACGTCCACAAGATGCCATCTCACATAACCTTATCGTGTCCATACCGTCATTAATTATTTGAGCCACGGAACAAAGCACGACGGAAATAAATACTTATATGTGGATTTTATAAGCACAATATCGTTTTTTTCACAAGCATGTCGAGGGGAAGACGTTTGCATTTAATGGAATATAATGGGGCACCCTACTTGTTCTATACCGCTAAAATAAATGTCAACTTCCATTGAAGAGCATGACTTGTACATTCGTAAATTATATATACTTTGCCAATAAGACCTCTAGTAAGGACTCTAAGGTTCGTTTGGTTACCGGGTTACTCCAAGGTAATCTGGTTTATCCCCTATATTCCTGGGTCATTTCTGGATTGGAATTCTATCGTAAATCATTGTGATATCACACCACATTCTTTATTCCAACCCTCATAAACATCCAAACAGCTACTATTCACAGGAGGTTACCTCAACTCACCTCAACCCAGTAACCAAACGAGCCCTAAGGAGAGTTCAACGCATGCCCATTTTGCGCAAGGTGTATGGTAGTTCAAGTACGGGAAGAGTCGTCAAATTTAGAAGCCAGCTTGAGGGTGCCTATTGTTACCATATATAGGTGGAAATGATGCTCGACTTACTTATATACAGCTTTGCGTTTGTCGTATCCTCTTGATTATGTTGGTGTGACATACCTCCTATCGCAATTACGTTGTGAAAGATAAGTTGACCAGTATGGTTCATAATTCTGACTGATTCTTCGCTCTTTGATCGATCGAAATGGATTTCAAGATATCCTTGGTGCGAACAGCAAGGGATATCCTTATACATACGAGACTACATATGTATGCGAGTTCGTGCTCATAAATGTTCATTCAATGCTTTACTACTTTGAGTAGTTCCAGTGGAGCCATTGCTATTTATCCTAGGGTTTGCCATTATGGAATCTCCTATTTGATTACTAGTAAAATGATATACTTGTAAATAAGCATTATGGGTATGTTTTAAAGTATGAGATCTTTGTCGAGTAGATTCCTTAGTGGTATGTAGGTTATTCCTTTCGGGATTTGTTCAAAATGATGAATGATAAGTGAAAATAAGTGTAATTTATCTGTCATTCTTGTTCGGTTGATCTAAGGAATATGAAAGAATGTGTTGCAGACATAGACATAATAGATGATTTATTTATGATTTGGCCATCGTTTGCATGGACCTCTTAATCCGAAATAAAGTTATCTTATTTGAAGACAATGAGATGTTAACCCTCTTCCCAGCATTATATCAGAGAAGATAATTCTCTACTTATTCTTGGAAATAATCGATGAGTTATAGAATGTTTTATCTCATAATTAGAAATATGAGACAATTATCCCCAATACGTCCCTATATTCTAAGGAACAAGAGATAAGTTTGAAGGATAGAAAATTTGATTAATAAATAGATATGATTTTTATGAATAATATAGGAACAATGTTTTGTATGATGACAATTAGTGGCGGTTATTAAAGTAGAACTGATATATATAGGAGAAACTTCCAATACGGTGGGTCTTTTCTGGATGAATGGAAAGCCATGACAATTTAGGTATCTTTCTTATTTATTTTGATATACATATTATATTAATTAATATTATTAAATTTATGAAAATATTATTATATTTGATAAAAAATGTTTGTTACAATATAGATGTTATATTTATAAAATAGTATGATCATCATTATTTTACAATGTACAGTTTATATTTTACAAAATTGTTACACAATTTCCAAATTCGGTAGTGATTTTTTATTTTCAGGAAAGGCATACCTCATTGGAAGGACTCCATATATATATAGAGAGAGAGAGAGAAAGAGAGGAAAATGTGCTCATGAGCACACACACTTGTGTGTTCCCATGGCTAAAATCACACATTTTTTAGTTATAATAAAAATCAAGTCCCTTGATCTTGATTCACGATATAAAATAAAGATTATGTTCAAAATTTAACTCATTTGAAGATAACACATCCATTAATTGATGTAGGAATCATCTCACATGGACCATTGATTGTTTATTAATGCTTGGTAGTGTTCACGCAAGGACTCTGCCATCTAAAATATAGCGGGCAAATAAAGTTGTGTGTGCTAATGGTGTTGACACACTTCTTGCGAGGGTCTGGTATTCTACACAAGGCGAGAACACCATCACTGAGGCGACCACTCACAAAAGGTGAATCAAATAATAATTTACCTATAGTTGATTAATAAGGCAATGCAATATATGCGTGGAGTTAAAATTTATTATAACTCTACAAAATGTGTATATAGATGTAAGTATATAGATTCTCGAACTCATGGAGCAAATATGATAGATTGGGAAATTAATCCAAAATTTTTCCTTCTCTTGTCTTTTATCTATGATATTTTTATGGGTTTTTAATATTTTATATATTTTTATTTTTAATTTACTAATTTTTTGTTTTAATTTTATTATTTTTATTCCTTTTTATATTTCTGATTTTTAATTTCTTTTTTTTAATGAGTAATAAGCATATACATATATCGATATATAGTAATATGTCTATTATAATAATAATATTTGATATAAATATATAATCATTACACACAATCAAAAAAATAAAATTACGTACGGTCCTTTTTATTTTTTTAAGTATTAAAAATATTTATAGGTATTTTTCATAATACTGGTAGTATTAATAAATATATAAGTATGCATAACTACATAGAGAGAACGTGTGCTTTTATACTCATAAATCTTGCTAGAAATACCCCAAAACTTGTAGAATAAAATTTTTGGTTTTTATATCTTTTTCTCTATTTTTGGATTGGGATTTTTACCCGGCAGACCCTATAAACTTTGCCAATTACCTCCACGACCTTTGAAACAACATAATTCCCCCCTCGACCCCGTAAACTTGTCAGCTCTTACCCAATGAACCCGGCGGTTAATCAGTTTGAAGCTCGTGAGGGTTCTTGGGGTAATTTATAGGGTCGATGGGGTAATTACGTTTTGCAAAAGGTCGTAGAGGTAATTTAAAAACTTTATAGGGTCTGTCGGGTAAAAATCCCTTTTGGATTTTCTTATAATTTTTGCTAATTTTTTTATTTTTAATTAATAAAAAAGTCAAAATAGTGACTTATAACAATAGTTCCAATTGTTTTGGAATTTAAAAATAGACTAAATTTCCAAAACTATTTTTTATATATAATATATAGAATGGACAAAAATTCAGAAATGGAAACTATATTTTTGGGGCTTTTAAATAATTTTTTAAGATTTTTATGAAGTTTAGGGCTTTTTTACTTTTTAGCATTTTTCTTTTGTATTTTTTAGTGATTTTTGGTCTGTAGTTACAAAATATAATACTTAAGATATATTAATTTTTTGGAATTTTAATAAGGGTTTTTCTATTTTTTTAAATGCAAACAAATAATAAATGCTCTATTTTTATTTTTAATAAATAGGTAAATAAAAAATACCTTAATAAAATTATATGTGGTGGCATAATATATTTGGCATCCAACCTATTTTTTTTGGAATTTTTAGACCATCAGATACATTTAATAGAAATAAAAATAACAAAAAGAAAATACTATGTTAGCAGGGACCTTTTTGAAATTTATAATAAGTATGTATTCATTTCAGAACACCCTACAAATGTCTAGGGGCATACAAGCAAAAAACCTAGATTTTTTCAATAAAATGCACTGGTAGGGGTATTTTTGTAATTACAAAAAATTAAAGGTCCACAATGTAATTTTTCCAAAAATATTACACTGAATAAATAAAATAAATGGACTAAAGAGAAATAAAGAAACATGGAGAGGTTTAAGTGCAAAATGTCTCGCCTCCTTACATGTAGGCGCACGTGAGGTGACGTGGACTGGACCTAAATGCAAATAAAGTAAATGTAGGATCCAAATTACAAAATTTACAGAATTATTATAACTATAGATGAATGTTTGTAGACCACAAATTAAATACAAAAATCATGGTAGAATATGCAAAATACCCCCTAAGGCATGATCCAACGGCTGATGGGTCCCCACTTGCCACGTGTCGCTCGTTTAGCACCCGATGACGCTTCGCAATCCACCGCCCTGATTAGATCCTCATCTAGATCCTATGGTTGATGGAGGGCTCGATCCAACAGCTGATGTCGCACCTGGAGGAGGCTCCTAATCTGATGGCAGAGGAGGTGGCTGGAAGAATAGGGAAGAAGCTCTGCCTCGACAAGCTTCTTCCAGCTGGATCTCCTCGCTCTGGTCACTTGGAGAGCTCCCACTTGAGGAAAAAGGGAGCTGGAGCTCCTTTAAAGCTGCTGACACCCTCAAATGGGTCGGGGCTCTATCTATGGAGGCCTGGAGCTCGAAGACATCGGAGGGCCCTTTCCTGATGTTAACAGCCCTCAGATGGAGTCTTCAGTACTTGCAAAAGGATAGAAGGAATGATAGAGCAACGACAAAGGTGATGGTTGTTATTAATGAAAGGTTGGGTTGAAAAAGAGAAGGTGGTGAAGCTTTCTAGCGATTGGCGGCTGAGGGAGAGCGATACACTTGATTCAAAATGAATCAAGGTGGCTAGGGTTAATGGAGAAACATAAGGGGAAGTCGATGAGGTAAACAAGCGAGGCAGAATGTGAGCGAAAATGATGAAATAGTGGTCGGATCTCGAGAGCTCCAATGAACTAAATCTCAATTCTATGCTAAAATAAACAATAAATGCAAGAAATAAAGACAAGATTTAAATGCAAGAAAGTAAATCTACTAGAAATGCAATGAAAAGGAGCCCAAACCTGCCCAGGGGCAATGAGCTCAGAAGCTCCACCGGGAAGACTCCGGTGAGGCTTCGATCGCTTTCCCTCATGCCTACAGCACGCTGCAAACTCGACGAGGTGGTAGATGTCACCTCCCTCGACTCGCCTAGAATGAATCTGAGGGGTTCAACACGGGAGAATGCATTAAATTGAAAATTGGTCTAGCAGAGAGTATATGTACCTGAGGTGGTTTGACCAAGGATGCAGCTCGATGCAGGGCTCCGCCGACCGAGGATAGATACACGCGTGAAAAGGACCTCAATCAAGGATTAAAAGTCATAAAGGAATCAAGCTATTTTGGTACAAGGATCAAGCGGAGGAAAATGGTGAAGTCGAGGTGGTCTACTTCTGACAGAGCAGACCTATAAGGAGTGGGGAGTTGATCGAGGTCAACTCAGACCTATTCCTCATTGGTCCACATCAGCCAGATGAGAACAAACATGGGAAAAATTCCCTTTTTAAATTATTTTAAAAAATTAAATGACTTTATTATTATTTTTTACCAAAACATAAGAAATATTTGTTATTTTATGTAGTAATTTATTGTGATTTTTATTATTTTATAAGTTAATTTATTAGGGGTAACTTTTTACAAGTATAATTATAGGTGTATTTACCTATATATAGCATATTTTATTTTGGTTTGTATTTTATGTTTTATTGTTATTATATAGTTATATATATATTTATTTATTTATTTATAATTTATTTAAATACATATTTGGGTATTTTTATTTTATTTTTTTGAGTTTAATTATGTACAAAAACAATTATGTATACATAGTATATAGGTACATTATAAGTATGTTCATCTATATTATTAAAGTACATTATTTATTTTAATGTAATTTAATTGTTTTATTCTAATTTTATTATGTACATGTATTTTAAAAAAATTAAAAATTTATAGAAATATAAGAAAATAAAAATACAAACAATAAATAAATTGATTATTTTATACATATATATTGCACAATGATGACCTAAAAGCCAATTTTTGCATTAACTCTAAATTGAATGGAACCACCTTCATTAAATAGATAATTTAATTTTATGAACAATAAAGGCGAGATTAGTGAATTTTGAGCTTGTATGGAGAAGATACATGTTTGGGAAATTTTCTTTGCGGCTTTTTATTCGGTGTGTCACGGGCACACTATGCATTATTTTTTAATGAAATAAATTTTGTATTTTTATGTACAAGTTTCATGTTCAAAGTTTATTAACTAGAGGTTTAAATAATATAGAATAAAATAAGTACCAAAATGCATTTATTGAAAAATAAAAATTAGGGTTTTTTATGTGGTTTTTGGCCATCATCTCCTCCTACTTTATTCCCGATCGACCAAGTTAATTCTTGACTTATTCATGGGGATTAGGGTCATTCAATACCTTTGGTATTGTATTTCTTTTTCTTTTCTTTACTTTATTCTTTTATTTTAGCATTAAATACAATATTTTGTATAATATTTATAATATATATAATGAATGTTATTTTTTAAAAATTAATGTTATTTACATGCATTTAACTAGGGATTTATGACCAAAATAAGAGAATAAATGTGATAAAATGGAGATTCATTACATAGGCAAATACTCCTTTCTCTCTCCACACACACACACACATATAGAGGGGACCCTTCCAAAAGGAAGTGTCCTTCCCGAGTTCTAGAAGGTCACCATCTTTTCATAGAAAATGCAAGCACTTTAGTAGAATACGTATAAAGTTTTATTATAAATGTATACAATGAATAGAAATCACACACAAAACTGCACATTATAATACAAACGTTAAAACTACACATTATAATACAAAATGTATACGTATTCAACAAAGTCATCATGTTTTTTAGAAAAAAAGTGGGTGGTCTTCTTGTTGTGCCACGATATCCTCGAGGATCGAAAATTTATTGATATGGGTGCCGTTGCTATCCACAAAAATCCCTCTACAAACAAATAAATTTTTTTGCTACTTATTTACATGTATAACATACAGGATCGAACTCAGGGAGGCTACAATTCCCAAAGTTTATTCAATTAATCGAAAATCAATTAACATAAAAAACAGGAATCTCAAAGGCAAACTATTCTTGGTTTTTATGGATTTTTTTTCCTTTTTTCCTTTTTTTTTCTTTTTTTATTTTCTATTTTTATTTTTTGATTTTCAAATTTTTGTGATTTTAATTTTGCAATTTTTTTTCGAAAATAAGGAGTAATAAGCACAAGACAAGAAATACGCAAACCAACTCTTTTTGTAATTTTTAATTATATCAAAAATGCTCAGAAAAATCCTGAGAAAATATTTTTGTGTTTTAAAGATTTTGAAATATTTTTGGGAATTTTTATAGAATTTTCAGACGTTTTGTATTGTTCTAAAAATTAAATAGTGGCAAAAATGAGAAACAGTGCACAACCTGGACTAATTTGCAACTTAAAAATGTTTTAATGCTCAAAACTCCTAGCAATTATTTTTATGATAAAATAAGGACAAATATCTACAAACAAAGACTAAAATCACTATTTTGGATTTTTATAGAATTTTTTTATTGTTTTATAATTTTTTAGTATTTTTTAATTTTCTGGGTTTTATAAATAATTAATGCACGAAATGTGGAAAGAAATTAAAAGACAATGAAATAAAATTACCCTAATTTTTTTAGAATTTTTGGAGTAATATTTAAATTTTTATGAATTTTGAAAATTCTGAAAGAGAAAAAGACACTATTTTTTATTTTTAAATAATATTAAATGATGACAAAATGCAAAGAAAAATGTATGCTAAAAAGATGAAAACATTAGAAGCATAACATGATTTTTGGGAGATTTATTGACCAAAGATACCATTTATTTCAATGAACCAAACATGCAGTTTAAAGTCTGGATAAGTAGACTGAAACGTAAATAATTTATGTTCTAGAATAAGACATTAACAGATAATAAAGTGGAGGGGTGAAGTGTGTAAGTTACCCAAGTAGCATGTGCAATACATGTGACAGTCTGGAGCGGGGGTCTTTTTTTGTAATTAAAAAATGCCTTGGGGCTTTTTCGATATTTTTCCAAAACTTTTTTTAATGCCTTTAGGGCTTCTCTGGCTCTTTGGGTCTTCAAGGATTTAGATGGGTTGCTGTCGACCCTTTATCTTCCTAGGCGGATGGAGCGCGCGGGCCGAGCGGTGCTCCGTCGAGCGGTGCTCCGCCGCGCGAACGGTGGCTGTGGTTGGCGGTGGCCTGGGCGGCGGACTTCGAGTGTCCTGGTGACTGGAGATGCACTGCCCCAAGCGACGACGATGGACTCGGTGGAAGGGTCGGCTCTTGCGGGCGGTGGAGATCTGCGGAAGGCGACGGGGCAGCTCAGATGATGTACTTCTCTCGGTTAGAATGATGAGTTGCAGACACGCTGCCCCCAGGGGAGGTGCACGGCCGCAGGAGGCTCCTTTAGGCGAAGGAGCAAGCTCTGGAGAAGATCACTGCCTGGTGCGCGGGGCCGCGTGTTGGCGCGGGTGTTAGGGAAGAACGTCGGCACGATGGAGGTGCACCACCTCACACGGCGGTCAGAGATGATGCGCTTCTACGTTGAGGCGGCGTTGAGCAGGCGCTCGGTGGAGGGGGCCACGCCCAACGCGGGTGGGCGGCGCTGCCGCCTGCTTGATTTTTTATTTTTTTATATTTTATTTGTAAACAGAATAAAGATAACATTTTTAATGTTTTTTTATTTTTTATTTCCTGCAAAATAGATGTTAGAAGAAACATATATTTTTTATTTTTTTATTCTTTTTATTTATAACCAAATAAGAAGGTGAACGAGGATCCGGCGAAACGTGAGGAAATCGAATCCGGTTCTCCGAGCACCGTGCGTGGTTGGAGTTGATAGATCGTGGAAGATAGAAGACGAATGCGAAGAGATCAAGAAAATGAGTTGCATTCCATTATCGCGGAAATATTCCCCCATGGCACAGCCAGAATATGGGGCAAAAAATTGGAGAGGAGCAGGATCTTTATTCCAATACGTCCCCTACACGTTGAAAAGGGCCGCCTTCCTTTCCAAATGCCGTAGAGACAGGAACCCCTCAGAAAGGCCCTAGAGAGCATCTTGCCAAGGGGAATAGGAACCCCAATGAAGTTCCTCGTCCCAATGCCAATCTTCACTCCCGGGAAAGAGAGCCGGGACCGGGAATCGACGGGACCATATCCCTGCATCCTTCCTACATCTTCCAGGTGCCCTGAGGACGTGGAAATCCTCCACCACTCAGACGCCCTTGGACTCTGACTGCGAGTGCTTCGGGGACCTCAGGTCAATCCACATTGGCAGGACCGACACATCCTCATCAGGATGGTAGCAGCACGGACGAGCCACATGCAGGGAAACTTGCACGTGTGGTTCTGGCCGGAGCCCCCGGTATACACCGGCGGCTATATATAAGTAATCTGAATGATGATTCCAATGACCCGGGGGGGAGACTGAGGCTTTCAAGTCATCCCGGGGGTGCCTATGATCCGAAAGGAAAAAGGCATCGGGCCCTGCCTGGAGGTGGGCTCGGGGGTAGATGAACGTGAAATCGATGGCAGATCAAATCGTGGTGGTTCTATGATCTAGAAAGAAATATTGACAATGAAATCAAAATGCGAGAGATAAAACAACAATTAATCTATGATAAAAATAAGAAAAAGATGACGGATCTCACCTTAGGAGCGGAAAACTACCGTGAACACCTCGACGAAGGCCGACTCGCTATCACCGGGCGGCTCGGAGGCTAGGCACCTTTCTCGACAAGAAGACTCTCAGAGATCGGGCTCCTCTCACCAACGATTGATCCAGTTAGAATGATGGAGAAGGAGCCATATAAATATAAATGATGGAGAATGAAATTTGAATTTTTGAATTTTTGGTTGAAGAGATAAGAGAGATGAAAATTGAAATGAGATAAAGATAAAGAAAGATAAAACTATTTACAAAATTAACTAATTTTTTTGAATTTTCGTCACTTTATTTATTTGAATAAAAAATGAAATTTTTTTATTTTTTTATGGTGGTTAATTAAGAATAGCAACTATGTACATATACTATATACATATATGAAATTATATACATGGGTAAATGAGCAAATTAGCTTTCTTGTTTTTAAAAATTTAATTTTTTTATTTTTATTTTAAATAATTAGTAGGAATATTTACAAATATATAAAAATGTAATATGTACAAAATAAATGGGAAAATTGCACAAACCACCCCAGAAAACCAACTTTTTACTCGTAACTCCAAAAATTATGTAAATACGGCCATTTTAAAGAAAATTTAATTTAGAATCCAATGGAAGTGAGATTACATAATTTGAGTTCATATGGAGCCGGAATTGGTCTTTCAATTAGTGCTTAGTGGCTTTTTCCAAGTGTGGTTGCTTTTATTCTGTACATGATTTAATTGTGCAATTATTTTTATTATTTAGAACACATTTTTATTTACAACTTTGGTTTTGAAAGTTATTTGATTTGAGGTCAATTCAGGTACAAATAAAATAGTGTTAGTTTACAAATATACACATCACACATTTTTTTTGGATTTTCTGACTAAGGACCATATCTCCCCCTACTTTATTCCTGGTCGATCAGGTCAAGTCTTGACCTTCTCTCGGGGTTTGGGTCAGCCTGTATCTATTACATATATGTGGTCTTTTTTCCCTTTATTTTTCCTTTCTTTCTTTATTTATTTATTTTAGGTTGAAATGGTAAGAAGTGTACAATATTTATACACAAATGTAAGTTAGTAAGAACATGGAGTTAGTGCTGTATACAGGTGTTTTATAAGGGATTTTAAGATAAAATAAATGAATAAAGATGAGAATCACATATTCATCATCTCCCTATGCTTTACCTTTGCTAGTCCCTTAGCAAACACTTATTTGAATGAATACGTGAAGAAAAAGAAAAAGAAAGGGAAAATAAAGAAAGTAGAACAATATTGAGTATTAAACTTATCTTCATAAAATTGTAGTTTGGAGCTCTGTCAGACAGTTGGACTATTAGTGTGTTGGAACCTTAATGGGAGATGGATTTAAAACCTAACAGCCTCTAAGTTCCACATGTCTCCTATTTAGGTCTCCTCAATAGTCAGGTCAGAACAAGTCTACATACACCAATTCTTATGACTATGAATCTTTACTTGTACAGTGTAAGTGAGGTATAGCTCCCCATCTCAGAAGTAGCAAAGAAACAGCCTCCCTCAAGAAGGTAACTCTAGTTCCCCGGTCTTGCAACTCTTTCCTCGAGGAGTGGAGGTATTCCCTTCTAAGTTCAATTACAACCATCTTAAGAAGAGAGGATGGAGAAAAGAATGGACGAAAACCAGCATAGCTACCTATCCTTGGATGCATGACCAGTGTAGCCAAGTCATCCGCTGCAAGCTTACAAAAATTTGTCTGTGAAGCTCTTATTGTAATGTTCTTTATCCTTGTATATACACTCCAATAGGTATTTTACTTTTCATACAGGCCTGTCCACTTTTGGAGATTCTGCATTTTTCCATACCTTTTTTTTAAAGCATATACATGGTGCATTATGTACATAAGGAGTTTTTCCTCTTGAGCCAAAAGACTATCCCTCTTTTGAAGCATTATTGCAACCTGACAACATCCTGTCTTTAGACCTCAACATCGCTAGACCAGGTTGAGACGCACTTCCTTCCCTAGAGGAAGACGAGAGGTTCTGCCTAGATGTACTACCCTCGTATTCTACCCCAAGCCAAAAGATTTTGTCTCCTCACTACCTTAGCCTTGAAGAGCTACGTGTAGAGTGCTTGTCCAAGATAAGCCACGGTCTAAAAAAATTATGTGTGTGTTGTTAAATGTTCTACTTAGACTAATCAAGATGACATGTGAACATAGTCTTATGGACTCAAAGAATTAAGTCACTAGGACCTGAAAAGTCTTAACTCCATTTCTTATAAGGTTCCTCTGGAATTAAGTGGATTAAGGCCCAACTAGGCTCCATTCTTCAATTTTATTCCAGACATAGTTTAAATGTCAATACTATCCTGAAAAATGCACATGAAAATGCAAGAAAATATGTACAATGCAAAGAAAGCATTTTTTAAAAAAATGATGCACATGTGAAAAGAACATTTTTTTAAAAAACAATTTTCTAATTTTGAACTTTTTATGGATTTTTTGAGAGAAATGCAGATGTAAAAGAAAGGTTTTTTTATTTACGCTAGTTTTTATAGATTTTAGGTTTTGTAGTTTTTTTTTCAAAAAGGAAAAAGGGTTAGTAAAATACATACAAGTATATACAAGAATTTTTCCTTTTTTCTCTCTTTTTTTATTTTTTTACACATGTGGATTTTATAAAATTATATACATATCCCTTCAAATAAACATATTTAAAAGTACGAGTTATGTCTAGAGTATATATAATATATACGACACCTCCCTATACTTAGCTCGAACTATGTCCTCATAGTGATCAGAGAGCGAAAAAGGAAGACATAACTCGTGCTAAGTATAGTAAAGTGAAAAGACTCCTATGCTAAAACAACTCAAAGAAAATATAAGATGAGAAGTTGGTGATCTCGCTATACTTAGGATCAAGTAATCCTAAGTATAGTAGACTATACAAAAGGGGAAGACCGATGAAGAGAATGTATAGACTCAAAAATAAAAAGTTGATATGAACAACATTATCCCCTATACTTAGGGTAGAGTATCCCTAAGTATAGGCAACAACAAGAGTGATGAACATGACGAATATGAACAATAAAAAACATTCACCCCCCTATACTTAGGATAAAGCACATCCTAAGTATAGCATATATATACACACACAGAAAAGGGGTGAATGATAAAACAAAAGAATAAAGAGTGAAACGAAAGGATATACAAGAGGAGTGGATGTACAAAGGTCAAGTAGGTCGAAAACGAACCTTCTTGCAGGACAACTGAGATTTGATAAGATGTAGGTCGATATTGGGGTTATCATTAGATATGAACTGATCAGGATCGACCAAGAATGTGTCCTCAGCGGTTTCAGATTGTGCAGATCTAAACCAGTTATTGGAAGTAGTGTGGTCATGTTCTGCCTGGGAAGTCTCGTAAACATCAAAGTAAAATTGCTCGAAATCATCATTAGAAAAAGTAGGTTCAATTTCAACCTTGCGAGCCTCTACCAGATCATCATCTTTATCAAAAGGCCCAAATTCCTTTATAAAAGCAATCAAATCAAATCTGGCCAGATCAATCTCATCTGAATCAGGGTGAATAGGAATAGACTCATCAGTGAAAGTAGTCAAATCATGTTTGTCATGTCTAGTCTCATCGTCTGCCTTCCACTCTAGGGTATATATCGTGTACATCCCGCGGATGTGAACAATGCATCTACACATACCAGAAGGGCGAACTCCGAGGTCTATGCTTTCCGAGTCTTCCTCCTTCAAGAAGAATTCTTGGGTTTCATTATCATCCATCATATAACAAGAATATCTGATATTATCATCGAGGTCAAATTCCTTGGGGATGGCTAACACGGGCACACACTAATGGGATGCAAGTCTGCGGTCAGTAATGGGTGTAGTGATCAACACATCGCTCCCTGCATCAGAACGGAAGCGAATATCTCCTAAACCATAATCAATAACGGCTCCCGTAGATGCGAGGAAAGGCTGTTTCAGGATGATTGGAGGGTTCTCCACAGAGTGGAGGTCTCCATAGGCAATACAACAAATCCGAAGTGAAATTCATGCCCTTAATGAGAATGATAGCATTTTCTAGAATAGCCTTCGGCCTCTTGACAGATCCATCAGCAAATTGAACTATCATCCTGGTTTTCTTGAGAGGCCCAAGATGAAGATATTGTACCATAGAGAAGGGTATTATATTGATTGACAAATCACTGTCAAGGAGAGTGTTATCACAAAAATAGTCAGATATGGAGCAACTCACAAGAGGTGTGGCAGTGTTCCCTTTATTAAAATACGAACGGTGAGAGATGGCGTAGGCAGCGGCCATGGTCAAGATATGACGCTCAGAGCTTCTCCTTCGCTTTCTCTTCTTGTGTTGAGGAGTAGATAAATCTGTCATGGCCTGTTGAAGTAGGGCTTTAATGATCTCGTGATGGGTAGCTACCACTTCGGGTTTAGTCAACATTTTTTTGAATTTTTGGACCTCATCCATACAAGGGAGGAGGTCAGAATCAACATTTACACGAGGATTGCCAATTGCAGTCTATATAATGGAATCCTCGGGGTCAAGGTTGGGACATGATGTGAATAGATGTGTGGGTAAATGATCGGGCATTTGGGTTCTCTCCTCATAAAATGAATAAATAATGTGTCTCCGAGAATCTTTTTGGATTTTTAAAATTTTCTCATTTTTTGTATTTTGGGCAATTGCAAGCTCTCATGATTATCCTCAAGTGAATCCATATCCTCAAATAGTGGAGAAGCATTCTGGCTCGTATTTATGTTAAATAGATTTCTAATCCTCAAATTCATATGCTCCATCATCTGGTTCAGTCTCAAGTGTGGATACCATGAAAGGTGACTCTAAAATCCCAGGATCGGGTGGGTTTAATGAGGGTGGGTGAAAATCATCGTCTGATTCCTGAAATAATGGGTTAGGCGGATACGCACAAAAATCAGGAGGAAAGTCCTCCCGGAAAAGGGAAGGTGGATCGTTTGGAGAGTGCTAGAAGCTCGTGAAGATCGGATTAAAATAACTCCAGTCGGCCATCCCCGAAACAAAAGACAGGATTGGGAGAGCACGAGTGGTTAAGTCAAAAGATATGGAGAAAAATGCGCAAATGCACAGAAGGATCAAGTATGCACACAAGCAATCAAACACAATACAAACCCCCAGTTCACCAACTCAACTCAATGTGAAGACCGTGAAGGTTCGGTCAATTATTTTGTCAATTTCAGAGTTTGGTGATAGTACAATCTATCAGAGCGGTTAAAGCGAGCTGTTAGGAACCCAATGCTCTCAGGAGACTGGCCCAATTCCAAAGTTAGATATTTCCCAGACAGTATGAATTGCGGACCGTTTACCGGCCACCCGATCAATTCAATCTGTTAAGGACGTCACGGACTGCTTTACTGGCTACTGGAGAGATCCTCACTGGAGAACGACTAACCCAAGATAGTAGTCTGAAAAGAGTTCGGGCGTGGCTCTATTTTAGTGTGCGGGTCGCTCTCTCGCTACATACAAACCAAACAATGAGGGGGTTACTCCCCCCAAAATAATGATTTTTCCTTGTGTTTATTTTAGGGTCGAGTTTTCTTTAGTAGTCCTGTATTTTAGGCAGTTGTCACTTGGTTAAAATATTTTCAAAGAATCGCCTACCGAGTGTCCAATTTCCTTTTTAACTTATGTGAGTGAAAATAAGGAAGGAGATCGGAAATGCCAATGCGCGATTAAAAATAATGATGCATGCAGAGGTTAGAGATGTGTACCTTATTGCCAGCACTCTACATGCAAGTGATCCGCATAGAATTTAAAAAGCTATCCTATATGATGCAAGTGAACCGTCCTAGATGGTAACTTCTATTAACGGGAAAGAACAAGTTAATTTGACTAAGTCCAAATTACGCTTTACTCTATAGGTACAGAAATTCTTGTTTAGGGTGTTTGGACCTAATTAATTACCTGGCTCAAGCAAATTAATTAAAGTAGTTAAGAGGCAGCTCACGAATTCCGCGGGAAAGAAAGAAAAATAAGGCGATGAAAATAAAACCGGTGAGGTCCCACAAGTGCGTCGGCACTTGTTGAAACAGACCCCACAACAAATGAATGTCCGTTTTACAGGGTTTCAAATGCTAAAAATCTCTCTCTCTCTCTCTCTCTTTCTGTCTCCTTCAATTCTTCTTCTCCTCTTCTCACGCAATCCTACGACTTGATAAAGAATCAAGCCGCCTCCACATCGCTTGGGTGCTTCAGGTCTCCTAGGATTGCCTCCTTCGCTTCACGGGCCCTC
Organism: Ottelia alismoides; assembly: GCA_037367405.1. NCBI lineage: Eukaryota > Viridiplantae > Streptophyta > Magnoliopsida > Alismatales > Hydrocharitaceae > Ottelia > Ottelia alismoides. Next base: position 432,324 of record JAZKJV010002821.1, read on the forward strand.
ACAAGAAAAAGAAGAGAACGTGTCAAAAACACAATTATCAAATATGAGAAATAAGAAATAAATGAAATGAATGCAGTAGATATGAACAATGAAATGAATGGCAAAATGTAAACAGATATTTCCAACCAAGAATAGCAGGTCAACAGAGAAACCTAACTACCCTCGCCGTGCCTCCCTGGCAACGACGCCATTTTGTTATTCCATGATATCTTCGGGGATCGAAAATTTATTGATATGGGTGTCGTTTCTATCCCCAAAAATCCCACGATAAACAAACATTTTTTTTGCTACTTATTTACATGTATAGCGGACAAGATCGAACTCAGGGAGGCTATAATTCCCGAAGGTTATTTAATTAATTGAAAATCAATTAACAGAAAAAGCAGGAATCTCAAAGGCAAACTATCCTTGGTTTTTGTGGAATGTTTCTCTATTTAATTTTTTTTTGAATTTTTTTATTTTCTAATTTTTTTTTCTGATTTTCAAATTTTTAGTGATTTTAATTTTATATTTTTTTCAAAAATAAGGAGTAAAAAGCACAGGACAAGAAATACGCACACCATCTCTTTTTGTAATTTTCAATTTTATCAAAAATACTCATAAAAATCCAGAGAAAATATTTTTGTGTTTTATAGATTTTGAATGTTTTGGGAGTTTTTGTAGAATTTTCAGATTTTTTTGTATTTTTCTAAAAATCAAACAGTGGTAAAAATGAGAAATAGTGCACAACCTGGAGTAATTTGCAACTTAAAAATGTTTTAATGCCCAAAACTCTTGGCAATTATTTTTATGATAAAATAGGGACAAATATCTACAAACAGAGACTGAAATCACTATTTTTAGATTTTTTAGAATTTTTTAAGATTTTTATAAGATTTTTAGTATTTTTCAATTTTTTTGGGTTTTATAAATAGTTAATGCACGAAATGTGGATAAAAATTAAAAGACAATGAAAAAAAATTCCCCTAATTCTTTTAGAATTTTTGGAGTAATATTCAATTTTTTATGAATTTTTGAATTTCTGAAATATAAAAAGACACTATTTTTTTATTTTTAAATAATATTAAATGATGACAAAATGCAACGAAAAATTTATGCTAAAAAGATGAACACATTAGAAGCATAGCATGATTTTTGGGAGATTTATTGACCAAAGATAACATTTATTTCAATGAACGAAACATGCAGTTTAAAGTCTGGATAATAGGATTGAAATGTAAATAATTTATGTTCTAGAATAAAACATTAACAGATAATAAAGTGGAGGGGTGAAATGTGCAAGTTACCCAAGTAGCACGTGCAATACACGTAACAGTCTGGAGTGAGGGTCTTTTTTTGTAATTTGCAAAATTCCTGGGGGCTTTTTCTATATTTTTCCAAAACTTTTTTAATGCCTTTAGGGCTTCTCTGGCTCTTTAGGTCGGGCGATGCTCCACAGCACGGACTGTGGCTGCGGTTGGCGGTGGCCTGGGTGGCGGACTTCGGCAAGGGCGCGTAGGCAGACTTCGGGTGTCCAGGTTACTGGAGATGCGCAGCCCCAAGCGGCGGCGATGGACTCGGTGGAAGGGTCGGCGTCGATGCTCTCTTGTGGGCGATGGAGATCTGTGGAAGGCGGCGGGGCAGCTCAGATGATGTACTACTCTCGGCTGGAATGATGAGTTGCGGATATGCGGCCCACAGGGGAGGCGCGCGGCCGCATGAGGCTCCTTCGGGCGGAGGAGTGGGCTCTGGAGAAGGTTACCGCCTAGCGCACGGGGCCACGTATTGGCACGGGTGCTGGGGAAGAACGTCGGTGCGACGGGGGCACGCCACCTTACACGGTGGTCATAGATGTTGCGCTTCTACGACAAGGTGGCATTGAGCAGGCGCCCAGCGGAGGGGGCCACACCTAGCGTGGGTCGGCGATGCAACCTCCTAGAGCACGGGGGTTGAGGCGCGGGCGGTGCTGCCGCCTGCTTGTTTTTTTTATATATATATTTTATTTGTAAATAGAATAAAGAGAAAGTTTTTAATGTTTTTTTTATTTTTTATTTTTATTTCCTGCAAAACAAATGTTTGAAGAAAACATATTTTTTATTTTTTTATTCTTTTTATTTATAAACAAATCAAAATGTGAACAAGGATCCGGCGAAACATGAGGAATCGAATCCGGTTCTCCGACCACCGTGTGTGGTCAAAGTTGATAGATCGTGGAAGATAGAAGATGAATGCGAAGAGATCAAGAAAATGAGATGAACGTGAAATCAATGGCGGATCAAATCGTAATGATTCTATGATCTACAAAAAAATGACAATGAAATAAAAATATGAGAGATAAAACTACAATTAATCTACGATAAAAATAAGAAAAAAATGATGGATCTCACCTTAGGAGCGAAAACTACCATGATCGCCTCGACGAAGGCCGACTCACTGTCACCGGACGGCTCGGAGGCTAGGCACCTTTTCCGACAAGAAGACCCTCGGAGATCGGGCTCCTCTCACCAAAGATTGATCCAGTTGAAATGATGGAGAAGGAGCTATAAAAATAGAAAAGATGGAGAATGAAATTTGAATTTTAGAATTTTTTGTTGAAGAGATAAGAGAGATGAAAATTGAAATGAGATAAAGATAAAGGAGATAAAACTATTTACAAAATTAACTATTTTTTTGAATTTTCATCACTTTATTTATTTGAATAAAAAATGTTTTTTATTTTTTTATGGTGGTTAATTAAGAATAGCAACTATATACTTATACTATATACATATATGGCATTATATACATGGGTAAATGAGCAAATTAGCTTTTTTATTTTAAAAAATTCATTTATTTTTATTTTTATTTTAAATAATAGTAAAAATATTTACAAATATGTACAAATACAATATGTACAAAATACATGGAAAAATTGCACAAACCACCCCAAAAAACCAACTTTTTACTCGTAACTCTAAAAATTATGTAAATATAGCCATTTTAAAGATAATTTATTTCAGAATCTAATCGAAGTGAGATTGGTTCAATTTGAGTTTATATGGAGCTGGAATTAGTCTTTCAATTAGTGCTTAGTGGCTTTTTCCAAGTGTGGTTACTTTTATTCTGTACACGATTTAATTGTGCAATTATTTTTATTATTTAGAACACATTTTTATTTACAACTTTGGTTTTGAAAGTTATTTGATTCGAGGTCAATTCATGTATAAATAAAATAGTGTAGTATACAAATATACACATCACACATTTTTTTTTGGATTTTCTGATTTAAGGACCCTATCTCCCCCTACTTTATTCCGGGTCGATGAGGTCAAGTCTTGACCTTCTCTCAGGGTTTGGGTCATCCTGTATCTATTACATATATACAATCTTTCTTGTTCTTTTTTCTTTTCTTTATTTTTCATTTCTTTCTTTCTTTCTTTCTTTTTTTTAGGTTAAAATGGTAAGAAGTGTACAATATTTACACACAATGCAAGTTTGAAAGAATATGGAGTTAGTGTTATATACAAGTGTTTTATAAGGGATTTTAAGCTAAAATAAATGAATAAAGATGACGAATCGCAGATTCATCACTTCCTTAACTCAAGAAGAACTGCATCCTATTAGAACGAAATAATATATAAATATAGAAGCTGGGAGCTTACAACAAGGGGTGTATGCAACTACCTACACCCGGTCTTTTTCTGTTATTTTTGGATTTTTTCAAGGAAACCGTAGGGTAATTTGTTTAATATATTAAGGTGAATATGTGTTTCAAGTTTCATGTAAAACAAACAGTCCTAACACATTCATCAAGGAGAGATCAATTTCAACGATTCTAAGACCATCAAAATTTGGTAGTCTTGATGGAGATGATAGAAGTTCTAAATTAAAGTGAATTTGGAATGACATGATGGGGATATATAGTGATCTAAATCATATAGTGATCTAAATCTCCCATGGTTTCAATTCAAAAAAAAATAAAATAATGAAAAAAAGAGCCGGGTATAGGTACGCCCTCGGGTGCATGCTCCTTTTTTCCTATATATAGGGTAAAATGGGTTGCCCCTTGGGGGGAGCTAACTTGGCTCCCTCTATCCCATTTTTTCAATTTTTATTGAAAAATACTTCTGTGGATTTTCATCATTATATCTCTATATTATACCATTCAAATTTCATGTGAAACAGAGACTCCTACGGCCTCCATCGAGACGAGGTTGATTTCAACAATTCTATGAACGTTAAAAATTGATTGTCTAGATGGAGGTCGTAGAAGTCTATGATTCTCGTGAAACTTGAATGACATAATAAAGGAATATAGTGATTAATTTCCTATGATTTATTTTTCAAAAAAGTAAAAAATGGGGAAAATGGGGGCAGAGGGAGCCAAGTTAACTCGCAGCCCCATTTTACCCATATATAGCAGATTTTTCAAATGAGGTGGGTCTTTTCTAAGATTTTAAAGGTGATGACCAAGACAAAATCTTCACGCGGGTCTAAATACATCTCATACAAGGCAGAGATGCAGTCACTAAGGCGACCCACGATAAAAACCTCTGGTCGATCAACAATTAACCCACAATACGAATTAAGCAATGAATAAAGAAAAATGTGGAGCTAAAATTTATTATAACTTTACAACAAAAATATGTATAAGTTTAAGCATGTGTAGAGGTCGATCAAGGAGCAAATGGTAGAAAGGGGGTAAATGAATGCACACAAAAATTCGTCTTTTCTCTTTTGTTCATTTTAATTGTTTTTGTGGGTTTTTGGATTGTATATTTTTTTATTTTATTTTATATTTTCTTATTTTGTTTTATATTTATATTTTATTTTTAATTTTGTAATTTTTCTTTATTTTATTTTCTTTTTAATATATTTAGCTTATATAAAACTACATATTTACATATAGAGTAATATATTTAAACATACTAATAAATATAGATAAAATACAAAATAAAAATTATTTTTGGATTTTATAAAATTTCATAATGTTTTTGTATTTTTCTATAATTTTTCTAATTTTTATGAATTTATAATATCAAAAATATCCCAAATAAGAGATTAAATAAATACCCAAAATTGATTTGAGTATTAAAAATAGTAAATAGGTTTCAAAATTACTCAAATTAATTTTAACAGATACATATTTATATAAAGAAAATTATAGAATAGAAAAACATATTTTTGGATTTTTTAATGTTTTCTTAGTTTTTTATGAATTATTTTAGGGTTTTTCAATTTTTAAGCTTTTTCTTTTTCCATTTTTAGTGATTTCTGGTATGTAATTAAAATATGATAACATATATTATATATATACTTTTTCATTTTAAGGACATTTTTATATTTTTGTATTTTATAATTTAAACAAGGCAAAAATGTGCTCTATTTAGTTTTACAAAATACTAAAATGCATAAAAATGCAAATAAAAATATGCTCTCAAATGTACATGCATCAAAAATTTAATCCTATTTTTTAGATTTTTACGAGCACAATAGGTTTCTTAATAAATAGATAAAAAGCACAAGAATATATCATGAAAGGGGCAAAAGTGCAAATAAAATAATCAACAGGGGCACAGGTGCAATTTCACCAAAAATATACAACATTCATTTAAAATTTCGGAACTATTTTCCAATATGCAAAAATGTCAGGGCTTTACATGCAATTTTTCCCAGTCACGTGGGGACTACACGTGACTCGGCTGGGAAGAACCCACATGAAATACTCAATTAGTACAGGGGGTTCATTTACAAAAATCCCATTATATTTTAAACGCTTCAATTTATTTATAGTGTTAATAAATAAATACAAAACGTTCAGGGCTAGATGTGAAATTTACCCCATCAAAGGCATGATCGGATGGTCGATGAAGCTTCACTTGAATACGTGACGACATCCGATCGACCGACCCTTCGTTGCCAACGGACCTGATTAGCTCCCATGGAGGGATCGAACGGTGGTGGAACTATGAGATCCGACGGTTGTTGTAGCTCCTAGTGAGGCTTCTTGATCCAACGGTGCTCGACGATGATGGATAAACAAATGAAGAACTCATCGCTGGCAAGTTTGGAATCGATGCAGCTCCAGTCTCCGACCACCCAGAGCATCACGGATGGCTTCCTAGTGCTCCTGGCACTCCCCCGTGCTAGATGCTATCATCAGAAGAGGCCCAAGTCCTCCTGATCGGTCTAACGACAGCGCACGACCTGGGCCTTAGGTCAAGCGGCAAATGCTCCTCAGATGAAGCCCTTCAGACCCTGCAATGTAATACAACGACACAACAAGATGAAGACGAAGGGTTCTGGGCCGTTATTAGGTGGAATGGTGGTGGGGAGAAATGCGAACAGTGGTGGAGCGATGGTCGGAGCTCGAGAGCTCCGACGAGGGCTACTTAAGATAATATACCCAATTAATCAACTAAAATACAAAATAAACTACATTAGACTAGACCTAGGACTAATTCTAAGATAAGGAAATGAAATGAAGCACAACTCTGACCTGGCCGGAGGCCAAGGAGCAGAGGTGTCCGGAGTTGGCCGCCTGGGTCCACCTCCATCCACCTTCAACCATGCACGACCTCTAGGGGACCTCCCTCTATCATAGGGATGTTCTCTAGGTCGGAGGCTAGAGCTTTAGGGTTAGGGAATGGACCAAAATTGGAAGGAGGAGGAGGTGGGGTTATTTATCAACATAACGGGATACCCTTATTGACTGGATGAATGGCGGAGCTACAAGCTATGTACACGATATCTAAAAGGTCGACGGGAATCCTGGAGGAATGAGGAGCAAATCTCGTAAAGAGATCGAAAGCATTTGATGGATAAATCGGTCATGAAAATGGCAAGAAAATGCTGGACTCGACAAGGATGTCAAGTCAGCAGGTCGAGGGAGGCAGTTGACAAGGGGTCAACTCAGGAAGTGGTGCCATTGGTCCAAGTAGGGACGCTAAAGGACAAAATAGCAAGTTATTAACCAATAGATAATTAAAAATAATAAATGATTTTATTAATTTTTTTATTATAAATCAGAAAATGTTTATTATTTAATGTAGTATTTTTAATATGAGTTTTTATTTTTTGATGTTATTTATTAGTAGTTAATATTTAAGGGTATAATTATAGGTATATTTACCTATATTTTGACTATTTTATTTTTATTTTATATATTATATGTTATTAATTTATTATTTTATATATTTACATATATATATATATATAACATTTTTGTTAAGTTATTTGCATATTTAAATAAATAGAAGTATACAATATATAGGTATATACAGGTATTACATCTATGTTTTTAGCTATATTATTTATTTTAAAGTATTTCTTTTGGTTTTATTTGATATTTGTATTTTTAATAGAATATAAATAATATATACAATACTATAAAAATATAAATAAATAATATTTTCCCTTTTATTTATATACAAGTATTCTTGTAGGTATTTTGCCTATATATTTATGTTGACTTATTTTATTTTGTATTTTCTTGTGATTTTATTTATGTTTTAATATGTACATATATTATAAATAATATTTACAAAATTATAAAATTACAGAAAGAATAAAGAATGAATATTCAGGTCTATTATACAATGGGAGCCAAAACCCTAACTTTCACATATAAACTCCAAAAAATATGAAACCACTTCCATTAAATATCTTATTAAAAGTTATATACAATTAAAGGTGATTTTGATAATTTTGATTTTTATTTGAGAGATATGGTTCTGTGAAGTTTGATTTATGGCTTTTTATTCTTAGTATAAAATGAACAACTTGTATTATTTTTATATGAAATCAATTTTGTATTTTTTATTTGATGAATAAATAATAAGATATAAAATAGGTTTCAAAAATGAATTATTGAATGAATAAAATGAATAGATTTTTATTTTATTTTTGGCCCTTATCCCCCCTACTTTATTCCTTGTCGATCAACTCAATTCTTGACTTGGTATCGGGGTTTAGGGTCATAAAATATCTTCAATATTTTATTCCTTTTCTTTTCTTCTCTTTATTCTATAATTTTAGCATTTAAAAATAATATAATTTACACCATAAATGTAATGGTAAATGATTTTTTTTACAAATTGATGCTATTTACATGCGTTAGCTAGGGTTTTTAAGGCCAAAATGATAGAATAAAGGTGATGAAGTAGAGATTCATCAAAAGGTCATTGTCAATTTAGAAAAAAAATTATACATTGTAAAAAATAATTTTTTTTAAATATATCATCCAAATTTAAATTAACATTTTCATCCAATATAATAATATTTTCATAATTTTATTTCACTATACATATTATGTTAATATTTATTTCATATATATGGTGAGAGCCCACCTCATTTGAATTTCTTATATATATATATATATATATAGAGAGAGAGAGAGAGAGAGAGAGAGAGAAGGCTTTAAAATGAGGCAGCACCTTTCTTTGATAATGGAAAGGTACCAATTTTGGTCGTTGATAAAGTGTGAGAGTGAGATTGAAACCACGATGTGGAATATAGTGTTTCGTGCCAACTATACTTCCTAAAATAAGGGATCAATTTAACTAATGCTTAATTAGTAAAATCTACATCATGATTCTTGCCATATTTAGTTAAACTATGCATAGTATATATTGAAGTTTCTTGAAAAATATGATGCAAAAATAGTACACATTATGAAATAAATGTTGGTAGTTTACAAAAGATGATCCTTTTACAAAACTACGTTGCAAATTGCAAATTTAAATGCGTTGTTAGACATGGAAAGGGTGCAATATTTGATGTGGCAATTGAACTTTCTACAAACAAGGATTAGGGAATATAATGGTTTTTTTGTCAACTATACCTCTGAAAATGGAGGATGAACTTAATTGATGCTTTATTGTTAAAGTCCACCTCATAATTCTTACTATATTTAGTTGAACGACGTTTAGTATTATTGAAGTTCACTTAGAATATGATGCACAAGCAGTTCACGTTATAAAATAAATGTTAGCAACTTACAAAAGATGGTGATCTTTTTACAAAATTGTGTTGAAAATTAAAATACATTGTTGAGTGATGAGCCGAAAACCCGAGCGGCTAAGGGAGATAGGTATCAAGGGTCGTTGCGACCTCAACCCCTCGAGTCAGACTCAACAAGAAAAGAAGACCACCAAATAAAATAATCAATCAAATAAGTCGAATAGCGGTCTCGCTATTTTATTTAACCTGGTATAGCGACCAGGGTCGAACTCAAGGAGCACAGATTAGCACGAGGCCTATAAAGTAGTCGAAAATCAAAAATAAAATAAAATAAATATTTTTGGTGGATTTTATGGGTTTTTAATTTTTTTGTTATTTTTAATTGTGAAGAAAATATAAAACAAGCCAAAAGGAGAACAATCAACTAATTATTCAACAACATAGATAAAGTCAGAAAATTGAAATAAAAATATTTTTGGATTTTATATTTTTTACTTGTTTTTGGTAATTTTCTCAGATTTTTATGATTTTTAGTTGATTTTCTAAAAAATGTAATAAGGCAAAAACAGGAAGCTACTGTGCAGCCAAATTTGAAAGGTTATTTAAAAATATAAAAATCGCCTCTAAAAATCTGACAACAATTTTATGAAAAACTGCAAGTAAAAACTAAGGTGCAGGTAAAAAAATTGCATTTTTTTTGAATTTTGTAGAATTTTTAATGATTTTTATGAGTTTTTTAGAGTTTTTAATTTCTAGGTGTTTTATAAATCCAAATGCATCAAAAATTGAACTGAAGCAAGAAGACAATAAAACATGCACTATTTTTTTAAGAATTTTGAGGCTTTTTAATATTTTTAGTTGATTTTTAAATCAAAACAGTAGCAAAAATAATGATTTTGAATTTTTAAAAATAGAAAATCAACACAAAATTGTCCCCAAAAAATATTGAAAATTTTACACAGTGGTAGGGGCCACGTATCCAAATTTCAGTAGATTTGGAGTTGATTTGATATTTTAATCAACTAATAGAAAAGACACAGCACACAGGGCCCTAGATGTAAAGAAAATAAGTTCCAAGGGCTTAAATAAAACACGTGCGCAAAGTATAGGGAGCTCAATGTAAATTTCACAATAAAATCAGCACATGTTCTAATTCAGTATGCAAAGGGGCTTAAATGCAAATATATAAATTAATCTTTCAATTCATAACATTCCATAAACCCAAGCCCATACATGCAAATAGCCCAGAAAACTCATGTGTCGAAGCACGTGCTTCACAATCGGAGGTACTAAAAGGCAAATACTAAAACTATAGGGTCCAAAGTGCAATTATTCCAAATTAAAAACAACTATGTGAAATATTTACAGGATTCAAACGTAAATGCTAAACTAAGAAGGGCCTAAGTGATATTTACCCTTATTATTAAGATCCAACGGTCGAGCGGAGTCCACTTAAGATCAGACGGCTCTGGTGCGTGGATACCCCTTCGACGATCGACGCCCCAGATCAGATCCTCAGATGGATCGGCCGTCTACGAGCCTCCCGCAAATGGACGGTGGAGATCAAAGCTGGCGGAGAGGCTTTATCGAACGACTATGGAGGGTCCTGGAAGAACTAGCCACTAGCGAACTTCGCTCGACCGTTGCGCACGGTGGGGACATCTTCCAATGCTGCTAGAATGGGGAAAAGAACGCCGGTGATGATCCACAGCTGATGGACTGTTCCGATGGGGCCGGGAGGACCTAGAGGGCCCCCGGCGATGAGGTGGACCTGGAGCACTGTGCTTCAGTGTTAAGACCTATAGATGAGGTCTATATGCCTTCGTACCTGCACAAGAAGAACGCTGGGTCGAGGGCAAACTGCCTCGACCCGTTAGCGGGCGAAGTGGGTGGACGTAGGAGGCAGGGCGATGCTCTCTGGCAAGCGGCAACGGAGGAGAGTGGATACCCGGTTCCGGGGCAAACCAGGGGGAGCGACTGGGCGAAGATGGAGAGGAGTCTCGTGAAGGTGTGGGTGCGGTCGGAGTGGGAAATGGGTGATCGGAGCTATGGGAAATGGGCGGCAAAGGGTGGCGGTCGAAAAACGAAAAACCTAAATCTACTACTAACTACTGACTAACCACGCTACCTGGCAGATGAAGTCGTCTGGTCTGGAGGTGCTGGACCTCCTGGGGTCTTCGCCTCGATGGAGCGACGTCTCCAGAGGCTCGGGCTCGCCAGTAGCGGAGCACGATGAAACTTCGCCGGATCTGAGGTTCCCGGCTGCTCGTCCCTCACAGCAACTCACGTTCGCATCAGCTGTCACTCAGACGAAGTGGAGGAGCTCATTGGAGGCGAGGGGGAAGGCCAAAGATCCGTGAAATGGCAGCTCCAGGTCAGGTCTTATACGAGTAGGGGTTCGAAAAGATTGGAGTTGGGCACGCAGATCGAGGCATGGATACCTAACGAGAAGATCGGGCCTGAATCGCGGGTAGTTCTCTACAATCGGAGCCCGGGGTTTGAGAAGATGGTGGTTGGATCGCGGCGTGAAAAATTAGCGAAGTCGGGTCAGGAACCGGATCCGAGCGAAATGTGGTCCAAGGGGGGAATTGACCGGGGGTCAACAATCCCCCGTGGACCAATCAGAATTCAGTATCCAAAAATTATTTATAAATTAAATAAAAAATAGTAAATAATTTTATTTCAAAATATTTACAAAATGAAAAATGTTTATTATTTTTCAAATTATTTTTAGTGATATTTATTTATTTTTTCCAAAAATAAATTAATGTATATATAATATAATATCATATACAAGTATAAATACCTATGTATTTCATATTTTTATTTTTACTATTTTATTTTTGTTCAATTATCCCAATTTTATATTTTATTTATTAACAACATAAAATTTGGGATATAAAATAATTCTTATTTGGTTTTTATTATTTACGTACAAGAATGAAATAAATAGGTGAATTATTCCTATGTACATGGTCTATGTACAAGAAGAGAGAGAGAGAGAGAAAGTATTTTAAGTTTGATTTTATTTTATTTTTCTTATTTTTATTTTATTTTTAGAAATATATACAAATTAATAAAAACCCATTTTTATTTTTGTTTTATAAAAATAAAATATATACAAGAAGGAGTATATACATGGTAAATGACCCTATCTCTCTCTACTTGGTTTCTTTTGCGGTCAGGCCAATGCTCGGCCCTCCCTTGGGTTCGAGTCACTCGATATTTATTCTAAATATGTCCTTCTTTTTCTTTATTTCTTTGTTCTTTTATGTTTGCACAAAATGCTAATTATTAATAATTACACAAAGCATGCAATTTGGTAATTTATTGTATTTACAAACATATACATGGTATTTTGCAAAGATTTTTAGCTAAAATAAAAGAATAAAGAGTGATGAATGAGGATTCATCACCCCCTATACTTTATTTTTGCTGGTCCCTTAGCAAACACTTATTTGAAAAAGAAGTGAAAAAGAAAAGAAAAGAAAAGAAAAAGAAGGGAAAGAAAGAGGAATCAATGCTGATTATTAAACTTGTCTTCATTAAATTGAAGTATGGAGCTCAGTCAGATCTTTGGATTATTAATCTGTCGGAACCTTATTTGGAATTAGGTTTAAAACTTAACAACCTCTAAGTTCCACTAATCTATAGTCAAGACTCCTCAATAATCCAGATCAGAACAAGTCTACATACACAAACTCTGATGACCATGAAACTCTTCTTGTACTGTGTAAGTGAGGTATAGCTCTCCACCTCGAAGTAGCAAAGTGACAACCCTCACGAACAAGGGAACTCTAATACCCTAGTCTGGCTACTCTTTCCTTGAGGAACGGGGTATTCCCTTCTAAGTTCAAGTACAACTGGCTCAAGAAGAGGGGAAAGAAGAGAATGGACCATGGCCAGTGTAGCCATGTATCCTTGGGAGCTCAACCAGTGTAGCTAAGTCTCCCTGCTGCAAGCTTCATGAGATAGAACATGGATACCATAAGCTTTGCTTTATTGCACTATATACACTCCAGTGGGATTATCATTTTCTCTCAGACCCACCACTTTTTTGGAGTTATTTTCTTTTTGCATTTTTTAATGTGTATATATACAACATATCTACAAAGTGCAGCATATATAAATAAGGAGTTTTTCCTCTTGAGCCAATAGATTATCCCTCTTTTGAAGCATTATTGCAACCCACAACTCCTGTCGTTAGAACTCATGGCGACCAGACCAAGTTGAGATGCACTTCCTTCACTATAAGAAGAAGAGAGGTTCCGCCTAGAAGTACTACCCTCATATGCTACCTCAAGTCAAAGAAGACGGCCTCCTCACCACCTCATCCGTGGAGAGCTCGGTGTAAAGTGCTGGTTCAAGTAAAGCCATTGTCTGTAAGAGTCATGTGTGTGTTGTTAAGTGCTCTACTTAGGCTCATCGAGATGACATATGATCATAGCCTAGTGGACTCAAAGAATTAAGTCACCATGGACTTGAAAAGTCTCAACCCTAAGCCCTATAAGGTTCCTCTTAGAATTAGGTGGATTAAGATCTTAACCAAGCTCCATTTTTCAATTAATTCCAAGCTAGTTTAAATGTCAACTATGATTCAGGAAAAACTGTACAAATATTAACAAAGATGCAATTTTTACAAAATTTTTAAAAATGTGCAAAATTTTTGAAAAATGTTTTGAAAACATGGATGTATGCATGAATGCAAGTTTTGCAAAATATTTACACACATATACACAAGGTTTTGCAAGCTTTTGTTTTTCAACACATTTTACAAAAAATTTTTACTATATACATAATTTTGATAACAAAATATTTACACGATATTTACACAAACGATTTTTAAAAACATTTTTACAAAAATAATTTTGTACATAGCCATGTATGTGTAGTAAAGAATTTTATTTACAAGGAAATTTTTTTCAATTTTTATGGATTTTTTAAGGATTTTAGCTATTTTATTTACTAACACACTCACACAAAGTACGAGTTATGGCTAAAGTATATATGAAATATATACAACACCCCCTATACTTAGCTCGAACGATGTCCTCATAGTGAATCAAGAGCGATGAAGAAGACATAACTCATGCTTAGTATAGGGGAGTGAAAAGAAAGGCTATATACAAAGACGAATGAAAGAATAGAGATGAAAAGGATCTCGGGGTTTCCCCATATACTTAGGATCAAGTAATCCTAAGTATAGCAGGCTGTACACAAAGGGAAATTCGAGTGGAGAATGTACAAGGTCTACCTCCCCTATACTTAGGGTAAAAAATCCCTAAGTATAGGCAGCAAAAAACAGAGATAGAAAAGAAACAAAGAAAACAAATATATACAAGATGTGAGGGATGGACATTACTCCCCCTATACTTAAGGTGAAGGATCCTTAAGTATAGGCAACACCAGGAGTAATGAAACGGAACGAAAGGAAAAACTCGGTGTTTACACCCCCTATACTTAGGATGAGGTATATCCTAAGTATAGCAAAGATAATCCTATGCGAGGCCTGGGGTGAAAATAAACATGGAAGAAACAAAGAACAAATCATGACAAAACACGTATATACAAAAGAGTACAATCTTGAGCTGTCTCTCAACAAGCGCTAGATTTTACACCCCTAGCTGGGCGCAAATGCTAGGATAAAGCCGTGTCAAGGTTCAGGACGACATATGTAAGGCGAATGTTGTACTGTCGTCGCAGTCTCGGTATGAGAACAACGACAAAATCAACAGTGCAAATAAAGACACCCAAATATGCAATCAGGCGGGTGTCTGCTACTGGGCAGTGATATGGGAAGATGTAATCAGAATCTGGTAGCACAAAAGAAGTCATCAGCTCCAGATCAGACTGGAGTGGAAGTGTGGAGCCGAAGGAGTCAAACGTGGAGAAAGAAGGATCGATCATAGAATCCTCCACGACAACCAGTGTCTCAAAAAGGTGTGGAAAGTCAAGATTAGAAGACTCTAATAAAACTGATATCTGATGCACATAATTGAGATAAATCAGAAAGATCATCGAATATCTCAAAGATCGGCTCATCCTCGCGAGGGTCGTCGAGGTGAGACAACTTAGAATCAGAAGGATCAGAAGACTCGGTTTTGTGATCCGACTGATCGGATACACTCTCATGAAATTAAACCGAGTACACATCGCAAGGGGCATTCTCCCGTAGATAACTCTCGAGGAGAAATGCGAGATCATTAGTGAGGAGAAGACCAGAATCTATAAGGGCATCTGCGCTACTGTCAATCACCCACTCTGTCCACTCGAATGCATCATCATCTGAAGTCTGTCTCTGGTTAATCTAGAAGAAGGAGAAGGTACTGGTCAACACCGCAGAGGCTGGCAATGTGGCTGCAACTGATCCTCGCTCTGCGGCAATGCTGGCTATAAGCTGCTCCTCATGGAATGTGTCTATCTCTACAAACTGGAGGAGAGAAGGCTCGAATACGGGAGTATCTATATCTGTCATCTCCAAATGGTGTTCCACATCGAGCTGTGGCTGCTGGGCTGAGTCATGATATCTGTATGAATCCGAGAAGTATCTCTGTAGAATAGAAGCTGAGTCATCTGGTACTGGACACTGAAATGGCTGGATTGATGGCTGTAGAAGCGGGGGTTCCTCCATCTCCTGGAATATTAGAAGATCTGATATCCAAAACTCGTCAACTGAAAACTCCGGGGCGGCTCGAACTCAAGATGGAAGACCAACGGGAACTCGAGTAGACTCTGGGTCAGAACCTCCATTGTGGCAATCATCTCCTCTATCATCTGTGCTGCAGCAGAATCCATGTCCTCGATCGGGTGTGCAGAAGCGGTATCCTCATGATGTGCGGTACACCCAATTGGTACTGCATCGTCCTCGTGTGTCCTCCCGACTAATGCATCTCGTGAAGATGGTCTATGTGAAAGTGATCTCGAGATGGCATCAAGTAATTCATGTCGGAACTGCGGTGTGAACCACCCCACGAGGTAATCACCAGTGCTATCTGATCAGCGGTCATCCCCCGCATGGAGATCTCAATGAGGTCGGTAGGTAAAAGTCCGTGATCGGGAAATCTCCTCAAGAGGTCAAGAAACCTCAGACATGCATCATGCACTGGCTCCTAGGGGTCTACTGAATAATCCATGATTAAAGACAGCATCATATCTGCTCTATGCTGGGGATAATATCTTTGTAGAAACTCTGAGCGTAACTCTTCCCACGTAGTGAATCTCCTTCCCACTCGTCTATGCCATTTCATGGCTCTGCTCTGAAGTGTAAATGGGAAGGTCTTCAACATCAGCTCCTGCGTAGTGATATCTGAATATGTCTGGCTCTCGTAAAACTCCTCGAACTCAGCCATATGAAGATACGGCTCCTCGTGCACCTCCCCTGAGAATGTCGGCAGTCTCTATATGTATTCCAAGTTGAGAATGAATTGTATGAATGTAGAAGCTGACTGAGCTCCCTGGTTCGTATGCTCCTCAGTCATTCTGTTGTCAGATCTGTCTGGTACTCTCATCTGCTCTCTACCATCACATAAGGAGTGCACTCTCAATACAGTAGTGGAATCGTCCGGGTCTTGTATCTGCTCAATCTGATCTTCGCGGATGTGTAGCGCAACATGCCCAGAAGAATGAAAGGGAGGGGAGGGAGGGATCGGAAGGTCGGTCGGAGATCCGACCACCCTCAAAGGTGGACTAAAATGATGGATATGAGAAGAAGAAGCCACAAGAGTTGGCAAGAAAGTAGTGTGATCCATCAAACAAGCGATACCCCTGATTCACCAACGCACACAGAGCTGATGACCGTGAAAGTTTGGTCTTTTATCTTGTTGATTTTATTAGGTGAATCAAATAGTCGTTTAGCGTGATTACATGAGCTAATAGGAATCCAATTCCCCCAGGAGACTATTCCGATCCAAAGCTAGAGCTTTCCCCGCCAGTACAAGCCGCGTTCCGTTTACCGGCTACCCGATCAGCTCGCTCTGTTAAGGATATCGCGGCCCGCTTTACCGGAGACTGGAGCGATCCTCACTGGAGAACGACTGGCCCAAAATCAGTAGTCTGAAGAGGGGTCAGATGTGTCTCTAGCCTAGGGTACGAGTCATTCTCTCTCTCATCCAAACCAAGCAATGAGGGGATTTCTCTCCCAAGAAAAGTTATTAGGTCGGTGTCTTTTAAGGTCAAGTTTGATTAACAGTCCCGATTTTATTGTTTTTGTTTTTAGATATTTTTCAAAAATCAAACAATCATTTAACAAATTTTCTGATTTCCTTTTTATTCCTAAGTTCAGAAAACAGAGAGAGGAAGACAGAAAAGCCGATGCGCGAGGAAATCTATGAATGCATGCATGAGATAGAAGGCGTACATGTCTCCAGCAGTCTACATGCAATTATGATCCACACATAAATTGAAACTAAGCTATATGGATGCAATGCGAGAATCGTCCTAAATCGAAGCTCCTATTATCGTGAAGGACCGGTTTATTTGTCTAAGTACAAGCGTAATCTATAGGAACAGATATTCTATTAGGGGCTTTGGACCTAGTGCTACCTGGCCCAGTCAAATAAAAACCTAAGTCTAGGGGCTCAAGCACAGAAATCCACGTGAAATCAAAGAAAAGAAAACGACAAAAACAAAACTGTAGTGGGGTCCCTCAAGCACATCGGTGCTCGGCGAAACAGACTCCAGCAATCCACAAGTCGGAAAGGCTCTGGCTGTCCCTATATTATTACAATAGTGAGGTCTGACTGAAAATAGAACTTAAACTAAACTAATTACAACTAAACTACTCTAAACTCCCAGGCACTCCTGCTCGACTCCTCGCGCTCTCCTGCGGCTCTGTAAAGAAGAGAGCCGCCTCTGATCCCCGCAGTTGCGTCTGCTTCCCAAAGAAAGCCTCCTCGGTCGTCGGGCCCTCGCAAGAAAGGAAGCAGAAATACGTCAGACCACAATTATTATAATAATGAAAAAGAAAAGAAAATATATGCAAAAATGGAAATAAAAATAAAAATTAAAAATAAATAAAAACAATAACATAAAATAAAATAAAATAAAAGAAGACGAAAAAGCTGCAAAAATCATGAAAGAAAAGAAAAACCGCGAAAAAGCTGCGGAAATAAAAATCGAAAACAAATAGCGACTACTAAGCTGTGCTCCCCGGCAACGATGCCATTCTGATGAGCCGAAAAACTGAGCGTCTAAGGGAGATAGGTATCAAGGGTCGTTGCGACCTCAACCCCTCGAGTCAGACTCAACAAGAAAAGAAGACCACCAAATAAAATAATCAATCAAATAAGTCAAATAGCGATCTCGCTATTTTTTATTTAACCTGGCATAGTGACCAGGGACGAACTCAAGGAGCACGGATTGGCACGAGGCCTACGAAGTAGTCGAAAATCAAAAATAAAATAAAACAAATATTTTGGTGGATTTTATGGGTTTTTAATTTTTTGTTATTTTTAATTATGGAGAAAATATAAAACAAGCCAAAAGGAGCACAATCAACTAATTATTCAACAACACAGATAAAGTCAGAAAATTGAAATAAAAATATTTTTGGATTATATATTTTTTTAAGTATTTCTGGTAATTTTCTCAGATTTTTATGATTTTTAATTAATTTTCTAAAAATAAAATAAGGCAAAAATAAGAAGTTATTGTGCAGCCAAATTTGAAAGGCTATTTAAAAATATAAAAATAACCTTTAAAAATCTGGCAACAATTTTATGAAAAACTACAAGTAAAAACTAAGCTGTAGGAAAAGAAATTGCATTTTTTTGAATTTAGTAGAATTTTTAATATGATCTTTATTGATTTGGAGAAGGCTTATGATTCCGTCCCACGAGAGATACTATGGAGAGTTTTGGAAAAGAGACAAATACATGTCCTATACATTAATCTCATAAAGGATATGTATGATAGGGCTTTATCTTGTGTAAGGACCCCGACAGGGAAGACTGACTATTTTGATATCAACATTGGTTTACATCAAGGTTCAGCTTTGAGTCCATTTCTTTTTACTTTGATTATGGACGAGCTGACAAATCACATTCAGGATGAGTTACCCTGGTGTATGTTATTTGCTGATGATATTGTGTTGATTGACGAGACTAGAGATGGAGTAAATGAGAAGCTTGAGGTTTGGAGACATGCATTGGAGACTAAAGGCTTTCGTAGAAGTAGGGCTAAGACGGAATATATGGAATGCACCTTTGATGGAAGCAATGGTAAAGGAATCGAGGTAAAGATTGGTGACGACAACATTCTAAAGAGAGATTCTTTTAGATATCTGGGATCTATTTTGCAACATGATGGGGAAATTGATGGAGATGTTACTAATAGAATAAATGCAGGCTGGCTAAAGTGGAGAGGAGCCTCCGCTGTTCTTTGTGATAAGAAAATTCCTTTAAAAATTAAAGGAAAGTTTTACAAAGCAGCCGTGAGACCTGCTATGCTTTATGGTTCTGAATGTTGGCCTGTGAACCATAGACATGTGCAGAGAATGGCTGTAGCAGAAATGAAAATGGTAAGATGGATGTGTGGACATACACGTAAAGATCGGATTCCGAATGATGCAATTAGAAATAAAGTTGGTGTAGCTTCGATCGAGGATAAGATGCGAGAAAACCGCTTAAGATGGTTTGGTCATTTGCAAAGAAGGTCAACTGATGCACCGGTTAGGAGATGCGAGTGTTGGGATGTTGAGCCGGCTAAGAGAGGGCGAGGATGGCCCAAGAAGCGTTGGAAAGAGACTATACGAAGGGATCTTAGCTTTTTGGATATAAGTCCGAGATTGACCCAAGATAGATCTGAATGGAGGCGAAGAATCCATGTAGCCGACCCTACTTAATTGTGGGAAAAGGCTTTGTTGTTGTTGTAGTAGTAGAATTTTTAATGATTTTTATGACTTTTTTTAGAGTTTTTCAATTTTTAGGTGTTTTATATATTCAATTGCAACAAAAATTGAATTGAAGCAGGAAGACAAAAATAACAGGCACTAATTTTTTTAGAATTTTTAGAGGCTTTTTAATTTTTTTAGTTGATTTTTAAATCGAAACAATAGCAAAAATGAAGGTTTTTGAATTTTTAAAATAGAAAATCAACAAAAAATTGTCCCAAAAAAAATTAAAATTTTTACAGAGTGGCAGGGGCCACGTATCCAAATTTCAATAGATTTGGAGTTGATTTGATATTTTAATCAACCAATAGAAAAGGCACAGCACACATGGACATAGATGTAAAGAAAATAAGTTCCAAGTGCTTAAATAAAATACGTGCGCAAAGTATAGGGGGCTCAATGTAAATTTCACAATAAAATCAGCATATGTTCTAATTCAGTACGCACAGGGGCTTAAATGCAAATATGTAAACTAAACTTTCAATTCATAACATTCCATAAACCCAAGCCCATACATGCAAATAGCCTAGAAAACTCACGTGTCGAAGCACATGCTTCACAATCGGAGGGACTAAAAGGCAAATACTAAAACTATATGGTACAAAGTGCAATTATTCCAAATTAAAAACAACTATGTAAAATATTTACAGGACTCAAACGTAAATGCTAAACTAAGAAGGGCCTAAGTGATATTTACCCTTATTATTAAGATCTAACGGTCGAGGGGAGTCCACTTAAGATCGGACGGCTCTGGTGCGCGGATACCCCTTCGACGATCGACGTCCCAGATCAGATCCTCATATGGATCAGCCGTCTACGAGCCTCCCGCAAATGGACGGTGGAGATCGAAATTGGAGGAGAGGCTCTATTGGATGGCTATGAAGGGTCTTGGAAGAACTGGCCTCCGGCGAACTTCGCCCGACCATTGCGCGTGGTGGGGACATCCTCTGATGCTGCTAGAATGGGGAAAAGAATGCCGGTGATGATCTGCAGCTGATGGACTACTCCGATGGGGCCGGGAGGACCTAGAGGGACCCTGGCGACGAGGTGGACCTAGAGCGTTGTGATTCAGTGTTAAGACCTCAGATGAGGTCTATATGCCTTCGTACCTACACAGGAAGAATGTTGGGTCGAGGGCAAACTACCTCGACCCATTAGCCGGTGAAGTGGGTTGACATAGGAGGCGGGGCGATGCTCTCCGGCGAGCGGCGGCGGAGGAGAGTGGATACCCGATTCCAGGGTGAACTAGGGGGAGCGAATTGGCGAAGAAGATGGAGGGGAGTCTCGTGAAGGTGTGGGTGCGGTCAGAGTGGGAAATGGGTGATCGGAGCGATGGGAAATGGGTGGCGAAGGGTGGCGGTCGGAAAACGAAAAACCTAAATCTACTGCTAACTACTGACTAACTACGCTACCTGGCGGACGAAGTCGTCTGGGCTGGAGGTGCTAGACCTCCTGGGGTCTTCGCCTCAATGGAGCGACGTCTTTAGAGGCTTGGGCTCACCAGCGGTGGAGCAGGGCAAAACTTCGCCGGATCTGAGGTTCCCGGCTGCTCGTCCCTCACTTCAACTCACGCTCGCGTCAGCTGTCACTCAGACGAAGTGGAGAAGCTCATCGGAGGCGAGGGGGAAGGCCAAAGATCCGTGAAATGGCGGCTCCAGGTCAGGTCTTATACGAGCAGGGGTCCGAAAATATTGGAGTCGGGCATGCAGATCGAGGCACAGATACCTAACAAGAAGATCGGGCGTGAATCGCGGGTCTGCCTTCTTCAATCGGAGCCTGGGGTTTGAGAAGATGGTGGTCGGATCGCGGTGCGAAAAATCGGCGAAGTTGGGTCAGGAACCGGATCCGAGCGAAATGTGGCCCGGGGGGATTGACCGGGGTTCAACAATCCCCCGTTGACCAATCATAATTCAGTATCCAAAAATTATTTATAAATAAAATTTAAAATTGTAAATGATTTTTTTCAAAATATTTACAAAATGAAAAATGTTTTTTATTTTCCAAATTATTTTTAGTGATTTTTATTTATTTTTTTGAAAAATAAATTAATGTATGTACATAATATAATATTATATACATGTATAGATACCTATGTATTTTATATTTTTATTTTTATTATTTTATTTTTGTACAATTATCCTAATTTTATATTTTATTTATTTACATTATAAAATTTAGGATATAAAATAATTTTATTTGGTTTTTATTATTTATATACAAGGGTGAAATAAATAGGTGAATTATTCCTATGTACATGGTCTATTTACAAGAAGAGAGGGAAATTATTTTATTTTTAATTTTATTTTATTTTTCTTATTTTTTTTAGAAATATATAAAAATTAATAAAAACACATTTTTAGTTTTGTTTTATAAAAATAAAATAAAATATATACAAGAAGGAGTATATACATGGTGAATGGCCCTATCTCTCTCTACTTGGTTTCTTTTGCGGTCAGGCCAATGCTCGACCCTCCGTTGGGTTCAAGTCACTCGATATTTATTCTAAATATCTTCTTCGTTTTCTTTATTTCTTTATTCTTTTATTTTTGCACAAAAACATGCTAATTATTGATAATTACACAAAGCATGCAATTTGGTAATTTATTGTATTTACAAACATATACATGGTGTTTTGCAAAGATTTTTAGCTAAAATAAAAGAATAAAGAGTGATGAATGAGGATTCATCATTGAGTGTAAAAAGGGTATAATATTTGGTGTGATAACTGAACTTCCTCTAAATAAGATTCAACTATGTTTCCTTTTATATTGGTTGCTTTAATCGTGAATTAACTAATCAATGTGGATGTAGATAACTGAACTTCCTATAAATGGAAATTACTTAATTAGAAGTTGATTAACATAGACTTATATTCATTACAGCTGAAATTCGATTATGGAGTTATATCTACTTTTTTGGTAATATTATGATGATGAAGTATAATTTTTTAACTTGAATGACATTCATTTATGGTAAATATTATCCATAATGATGATATTTAATCAATCTCTTTGGCATTTCACAGGTATGTCAATGGGATTTAAGCCTTTTTGTAAAATAAATCATTTTTTGTAAATTATGTGGTCTTTTTTTGTAAATTACATGTGATTTTAGTAAAATAAAATGCATGTTAGCAATGTGTAAATTATTTTAAAAGTTTCCAACCATCATGTTCGCCATGCATCCATCAAAATCATTATTCTTTTGTAATGTTTGTGCAATTTTGTAAAATCAAACTCCCATTGTAAAATTTATATGTTGATCTGCAAAATAAAAAGTCAATAAGTAATTTATTATTTAATCTTCAGAAAAATATGACATGTAAAAGAATATCATAATCATGAAATCTTAAAGAATTTCACGAATTGAAATCTTACTGAATCATGGAATTCGAAGTTGAATCCTTTAAAAGCATACTCACTGTCGGTTGATAATAGCGATGCTATTTGTAATATGAATCATGATACAGGAGAGTAACAAAAAAGGGATTTATATTTCATAAAAAAGCGATACCTACCTTTGTAATATCGTGATTTTTTGGGAGATGGTGCAAGTGATATGTCCTAATCTAACAAAGAAGATGAGCAATTCACCGGTATCGAAGAAAATATGGATAGGAAAATGAAATTATCATAGATCTCTTCCATGAATGATACTAATTTTAGCAATAAATTTCAAATATTTAGATATATCTCTTTTGCAAGCCTGTCAGAAAGTTGTTCTCCATCTTTAGTTCAAGGATTTAGAGTTTCATAATGGGACGATATCTACAATAGCAGTAGATTGTTAGATTACTTAAACAAGTTTAACCAATCGAAATGTCAAAATTGAAGTTGTATTGATGTCTAAATTAAGAGCTAGTCTGAATGAAACATCAAAGTTCTGATTTTGAAAAATACATATATCAAAGAACTCTCTTGATTGTATTGGTCTGCACATCCCAATCTAAATCTCATTAGCATATTTTGGATCCATGACATATAGAAATAAGAGTATTTTGAAATGAACATTGTCTAATAAGAAAGACCAAAGGTTAAACCATCGAGTTTGTTGGTAATGTTTTATGATCTGAATATAAAATAAGGAATAATACTTTATTTCCAGTATATGTCATAATTGTTCAAAGAAGCAAAAGTAAGACATCTCTTTGTTAGTGAAAAAAATAGATGGGCCAGGGCTTCGCTGGTGCAGTAAGTGAAAGTATCAATCACTATCCCCTGAAGGCATCATTAGTGCCATTTTCGGGAGCATAAGGAACGAGTGAGGCCTCGACCTATGTGAATAGATGAGCTCTCGGAAAGTCTTTCCCTAGAAGACAAGGTCGCCGACAAGCGAGGGGGCTTAAAGATGCAAGATTCCTTGACGACGAAGGGGCGCAGAAGAGAGAAGGGAGAAGAAAGGGGATTGAGGCAAGCTGCGGAGCTGAGGATCGGGGAGCTGAGAGGCGTCGATGGAGGGAAGGTAGTGGGTTTTTATTGAGTTGGGTCGTTTGTTTTGTTAATTAGTTGTGTGCGTAATAAGTATTAGCATGAAAATCAAGATTTATAGTAGACGTGAATTATTCTTTACTAAAAATGTTAAATCGAGATTGTTCAGATAAGTGGTTTTTGAATCTAAGGGTAGTTTTGATTAGGACTGTGGATCGTAATCGAACGATTGGAATAGTGTGTAGCACCATATATGGAGAGGTTCCACCTCATTTCAAGTTTTTCCATATATATGTGTTAAATGAATATGCACCCGCCTTTTATTGCATAATTTTTTTATTTTTTTAAATGAATATTGAGGGAATATACTTAAAATAATAAGTAGAATATGTGTTTCAGATTTCTTGTAAAGCATACATTCCTATCATGCCCATCTGGAAATGGTCGATTTCAACAATTCTGAGACTGTTAAAATTTTACAGTCTTGATGAAGGGGATAGAAGTGTCGAATTAAGTTAAATTTTAAATGACATCATGGTGATATCTGGTGATCTAAATCCCCCTATGTTTCATTTCAAAAAAAAATAAAATCAATACGGGAAAAAGAGTGGGAGCATGGGCCTTTTTTCCTATATATATATATATATAGAGAGAGAGAGAGAGGATGGGGAGCTTGCACCAAGGTACATGTAACTTTACATGCACCGGTGCTTATATCTTCCACATTTTTTTTACTTTTTTGAAAAATACCACCGTATATATTCTTCTATATATCCCTCCAATATGCCATTCGAATTTCGTCGGAAATAGAGACTCCTATGACCTCCATCTAGAACAGGGCGATTACAACAATTCTAAGACCGTTAAAATTACTTGTTCTAGATGGAGGTCATAGAAGTCTCTATTTCTGACGAAATTCGAATGACATATTGGAGGGATATATAGATGAATATACATGGTGGTATTTTTCAAAAAAGTAAAAAACTGTGGAAGATATAAGCGTCGGTGCATGTAAAGTTACATGCACCTTGGTGCAAGCTCCCCATCCTCATATATTTCAAACCAAAGAAAATACTTTTACTCAATTCAGAGGCAATAGATATGGGCATCTAAACTATAATCGTATGAATTCGGATTGAATAAAAAAACTTTTTAAAATATTGCACTTAAACTGTATTTTTTTGTGAACAGTCAACAAAAAGAACAAGAAGAACATAAGGCAATTAAAAGACAAGGATTATTGAAAAACATGACGAATCGAGTCGTCTAAGAGTAGGCAACTGTTGTTGTAATAATAAGTCGATTTTTTACAGAAACTTTATTTTTTTATTTATACTCCTAAACTTAGATATGTATAGTGTAATTACGGGAGTATCGAACTCAGGGAGGCAAACTATTTAAACTGATGTAAAACTATAGAAAACTAAGGTTTTATTAATTTTTTAATTTTTACATTTTTTTAGATATTTTTCTGAATTTTTCATTTGATTTTTGTGAATTTTATTTTGTTTTTGTTATTGTAGTATACCTATGTAAAGATATGGGTATAGATCTTATATTGTTATATTAGGTTTTAATTTTAGTTTTTATATGTTTTAAGTATTTTGTTATTTTTTTTAAATTTTTAGAATTTTTTTGTATTTTTATTTAGTTTTTAAAATTGATAACTAATTTTTATTTGAAAACATATTATTATTTTAGATTTTAAAAATAGAAATATTGAGAAAATATTTTGATTTATTTTTATTGAAAAGTAGAGTAAATATCTTTGAAATGATATGTTGTGCATTTTATGCACATTTTATTTATTTAGTTATGATTTTTCTAAGGTTTTATGTATTTTGTATTTTTATTGGTTTTACTATTTAATTTTTATTTTATTTTAGGTTTATTATGTAAAATAT
This sequence comes from Ottelia alismoides, assembly GCA_037367405.1. Lineage (NCBI taxonomy): Eukaryota > Viridiplantae > Streptophyta > Magnoliopsida > Alismatales > Hydrocharitaceae > Ottelia > Ottelia alismoides. Next base: position 458,462 of record JAZKJV010002821.1, read on the forward strand.
AGTAAAAGATACTAAAGATAATTTTTATTATATTTTTAATAATGTTTTTATATTTTAATATGTTTTCATAGTTTGTTGTATTTTTATTTTCAAATTATTTATTTTAAATAGAAATTATTTTTAGTTTTTCGAAAATTATGTAATATTGTATTTAGTATGAAATACGATATTTATAGGTATTTTTATTGTATTTTAATATTTGTGTTTTTATTTATTATATATTTAGTATGTATTCTATTTATATACATTATAGGGGTATGGGTATAATTATGGGGAAAAAATAGGGATGTTTGTGTAAAATGCAGGAACTGGATGGAAAGCGTGCAAAAGTCCCAGACAGTCACGTGCTCCTCACGTGATGGTTTCTTGTTAGGGACCTGTTCGTTAATCTCAAAAACTCCAGAGAATTTATGAAAATATGCCCAAAGTATCTCATGCTTTGCCCATGGAGTGCTTGTTCTGGACCTATATGCAAATGAAAGAAGCCTGAGTGACTTAAACACAAATTGCCCAAAATATTGGGCATGCACGTGCTTAGCTAAGAGGTAAGCGGTGGTGTCGATCGGAACCCATCCGATCTGAACTTTGATCCGAGGGCTCTTTTTCAATCTGGAGCAAATGTCAACGTGTAGCTTCACTCTAGCCGTTCAATCGAATCAGATCGATCGGATGTAGAGAAAAGCCCCTAATTAAGAAGTCTAGGCTCCAGGCATTCGAGCCAATTCCATTTGCTATTCCCCAATTCGAGCTCTCCGGTGAAGTGTTCTTCAAGTGAGGCGGGGCTTGGACTCTTTCTTCGGTCGCCGCTTTGTTTGTCTCTGCAGGTATCAATTGGTTGCGAAGTCAATCGATGGTATGGTGACCGATGACAGATCGCTTCCAAATTAAGCTTCAGGATTAGGTGCTTCGTTCTCCATGCGCTCGTGTTGGCTCCAAATGATGGTTATCTCCAAGCCAACCTGTATCTCCCAAAGATGCAATAGATTTTGCTCCAGATCTATCGATGTACCTATGTCCTGCAATTACAAATGAAGCTCAAGGATTCTAATCCTCAACAGATTGTTGTCGAATAGAGATTGGTGAATAGGGTTCCGATGATATGATGGATGGGGAACCTTGATCTCTGATCACCGTGCATGATAGTGTGCGCGATAGAAAGGAAAATGGTGAGATTTGGAAGTGAGATGGTGATCTATGGATGAAGTCAATATGGAATTTCATCGATTATGAAATTAAACTATGGATAACAGAGGGAGTACAGAGAGAAGAGAGGGAATGAGATGAGAAGAGAAGGAAAAGATAACCTGGAATGGAGGAAGCTTGCAGTTACCTATGGATGGAGCAGGTGCTCTAGAGTCCTCGCCTCGATGCGGCGGTGTGACGTAGAGGCTCGACACATGGCGGAGATGAACCTGAACACCGTTGGAGGTCACGCCGAACTTCACTTCCTCTCTCGCTCAATGATTGAGATGGTTTGGAGGTTGTCACCACTCCGAGCTCTCTCTCTCTCTCTCTCTCTCTGGAACTCAGATGGATGATTGAAGTCGCAAATGGTGGATTTATCCCCTGGAGAGGGGATAAGGGTCCTTATATAGGCGATGTTTCGTGGGAAGCACGGCTAGAGGTGTGGGTACCGACAACAGATAGGGTCAATGGTGAGGTTTTGAACGACTAACTGAAGGAAATGGGAAGATCCTCAAGCGCATCACGAAAGCGTGTGAATTGCATCGAATGCGATCGGGAGCGACTAGTCGTACTAGTTGCTCGATGCAGCGGAATTTAAAAAATTTTTAAATGAGATGAAACCACATGATCCAAGAACCTTTCTTAGATCTTTTCATCTAAACCACAATATTTATAATGTTTACCTCTTGAAGCGTGGTTGCGATCAAGTCTCTAAACAAAGAAACATCCTATCTCAAGTCTGATCTGACGGAGGAGACACGTGCAAGCGCGTTGATGAGACATGTGCTCCTCGCAATCCATGTTGATGATCCAAGCGGCGGAACTCATGATCTAGTCACACGAGATCCGACATCTTATTCATGGACGAGGCACACCGAAGGAGATGGAGATCCACGAGTAGAAGATCCGGCAGCATAATGACAATGCTGCAGCGATGACGACTCTCACAAGGGCTCCATGGTGGATGGCCACTATGAGAGAGAGAGAGGCTTGGCGTGTGGAGAAAGAGAGAGGGAGAGAGAGCATTCTTTAATTTTCGTAAAACATGTGACTCGAAGAACAAGGGGTGCCTCTTCTTATATAGGGTTTTTTTGATCCATGGATCTCAATCCATGGGCAACACACAATCAATGGATGAGATTGATTTGTGTTTCTTTCAATGGCTACGATTTTATTGTAAAAACACAACAACAATTAATTTAATTTAAATTAATATATACTGAAAATCAATATAAGTTAGTTTCAAATCAAATCAATTGGCTAGTCTTGGAGATAATGAGGAGACTAACCACATCCCCTAAAAAAGGGGACGACTACCAATCATCTCATGAGATCTCATTATCTTATGAGATCTCATTAACTCATGAGATCTCATTATCTCATGATATCTCCAAGATTTACAACAACAATTGTTGTAAATTATTTCACAAAAATAATTCATAATTATCTTGTGAACATTGCAATCATGCCATTCGAAAAATGTGAATCACATTCACATCTCAAAATAAAATGTAAATTATATTTTCAATTAATCATCCAATGTGAATCCAATTCACATCAATAATTAATTAATAAATATAAATCACAATATGCTCTATTTAATATATTATAAATCACATTTATAATATACATGAATAATATGGATAGTGATATCCACATTATTCTTATCCACGATAATTAAATCATATTTAATCATCTTGGATCTCAATTCTCATGTGCCCAAATATAATGAATCACATTCACATTATTTAGAACTTTGATAATTAAATCACATTTAATTATCTCATATAACTCTCCTTATAATATGAATCAAATTCAAATTATTCATGATAATTAAATCACATTTAATTATAATTTTCTCAATGCTCGGATGCACATATCAACAATGAAATTATCCATGAACTGTTTCAAGGATAATGCGCTTTCTCCACTGATACTTGGAGATATGGATAGGGCGATTGTATTGTTTCGCGTATAGTGACTTAGATATTGATATCACATCTCAAATCCAGATAGTACATACCTCTCATAGATGCTTGATTAAATCAAGACCGCACAACTAATCTTCTCATTACATCTGAATCACATTCAGATCAATGTCCAACATTTGGACTAAGATCAGATTACTTCTCTATGAGAGGAGTCACTAAAATCCATACATGTTTCATCACTCCCTCGGAATGGAAGCATCATGATTATACAATCGTTTATGATCACATCACCCTCAGGTATTCCTAATACTTGTACATCCTACATACTGGAAGACCCAGAATAAACCCGAAGTATAAGATCAAATTTATATTGTCTACTTCAAGGTTTTATTATTAAGTTTCTCATTCGACTATTGGGAGTTGGTATCGATCATATACTTTCCAAAAGCATATATCATACCTAGGTATTGATCATATACTTTCCAAAAGTATATATCAAACCTACAAATTCAATCAAGCTTCCAAGAAAGACGAGCGTGCATAGAATTTGATTATTCCCAATATCTCATGAGTGAGCTCATGTCTTCCGGTTCAATAATGAACTTGTATGATCCCTTTGAGAGATCGTATTACTCATATGCCCTTATATGCATATCACCGTGCCGGTGTATAGATCTTGATTAGGTCATCAACCTATTGGTCTGCCAAATGTACATATTCAGACATATAGTAACACATCTGTCTCTGGTCAGAGGATGCGTGCCTATATCGTGACAGCATACGGCATAGGACTTTGGTTATCTCGATCTCGTAAAGTCAACTCTTTGACCTAACTAATCTGACACCTCTGAATCTCTATTCCCATACAGAGGACCTGCATCAAGAGGTCAGTCAGATATGAACCAAGTGAGAAAGGATTGCCATCTACTACTTAGGCTGGATATCATCTCTTAACAATCATTTGACGATACTTGATGAGTCCTCAATCTTACTCTTTAGATATTCATCCAAACACCAGCCTCTATGACTCAATACTTGAATCAACAGTTGTATGATCATTAAGATGGCCATGGTACATAACCCTAATTGTACTAAAGGACCTATTATGCAAATTAGTTATTCTTTATTTCAGATCAAGGAATGATATTTGCAATAACATTTATTACATAATGACTCATCGTGGGCTTGCATGTCCAATAATCTCCCACTAGCCCAAAAAGATATTAATGGGCCAATCATTTAAACCTGCACTCATGTATCAATCATAGGCTATTTAGAAAAATAGCTAGGTAAGATGATCAGTCACTCTGTACCCAAGAGACTACGCCAAGTCCTTTTACGACACTTGCATATCCCCAGTAACAGTGCTCGCATCCAATGCCAATGTTGCATCTTATGCAACCAATACTCAATTTTGTTAGTTATAGTGTCCTTGACACTAAAACTCAATAATTATTATAACCAGTGAGTCCATAATCCATATCAGAATACCCTTATTCCTGGAGATCTCTATCTCCTAAGGTATCCATAGTTAAGACCTATTAGATCACTGAAAAATGAAAATGCGAGAGCCTCTAAATAGTGGTCTGACAAATCAGACTCACTGTCACTGATGCAACTACTCAAGCCTTCTCGTTTGTCAACAATTAACCCACACAATCAATCAATCAATCAAGAGCAAGGATTAAAATTTATTATTCCCTACTAAAAATGTACAATGGCAAGTAAGTAGGGGTCGAACACAGGAAACAAAGGTGTAGAGTGTAGACAAAAAGTCAACTCCTAGGTCTAATAGACTACTTAGCCAATCTGGACTTTTTTGTGGGTTTTTAACTTTTTTAATTTAATTTTTAATTTTATATTTTTTTGTATTTTGATTTTCTGATTTTTTTATATTTTATATTTTTTTATTTTCTTTTTAAATATTGGAATATATACATATATATAATATAAGAAAGGAGGTACTAAGGTATTTATAGAAATATGTAAAGATACTCAAAAATTCAAAAATAAAATATTTTTGGTTTTTTTATGGATTTTTACTGTTTTTGTGATTTTTGGGTATTTTTCAGACTCTTTTTGATATTTTAAAAAATGAAGATAAGGGAAAATAGTGACTTAGCTACTAGCTGAAGGTAAAATAGGAATTAAAATTATCAAACAGCAATAAAAATTTTCCAAACTAAGTTTAAAATAAAGATAATAAAATATAGAACCTAAAGGAACTGAGTTTGCATTTTTTGGAGTTTTCTATAGTTTTTTAGATTTTTTTGAAGTTTTAAGGTATTTTCTAATTTTTAGGGTTTTGGTTCTGAAATTTTTAGTAATTTTTGGATTGACAATAATAGACACTAAAATACACAATAGGTGATTTTTTTTAGAATTTTTAAAGGTGTTTTAATATTTTTTTGGTATTTTCTAAGCTTGACAGTAGCTAAAATGCCTATTTTCAATTTTTAATAAATGCTAAAAAGCCATAAAAATAAAATGAAAAAATATGGGAAGAAAGTGCAAGTAAACAGGAGCTTAAAATATTTTTTGTGGAATTTTTGGCACTTTAATGATGCATGAAATAAATAGAGCAAACACACAAAAATCCTACGCCTAGCAGGGGTATAACTGCAATTATAAAAACATCCAGGGGCTTGGGTGCAAATGTCACCAAAATCACATGCGTGAAGCATGTGATCTGTTGTTCACAGGTGCATATTTGCAAATACTAAAAACCAGCAGGACAAACATGCAATTATCCCAGAAATATATTTAAATCACTACGCGCAGGGGTATAACTGCAAATACATGAAAGTTCGGGATCAAAACTGCAAAATACCCAAAGTCATGTGGCCCAGTCATGTGAGGTGACGTGACCGAGGACTAAAGTGCAAATAAAAGAAGTTCAGGGACCTAATTGTAATTATTACAAATATTTTTAAACTACAGATGAAAGTTTTAGGGCTAAAACGTAAATACAAAAACTCTTGGGTTGAAAATGGAAAATACCCAAGATGAAGATCGTGCGGTTGAGGGCGATCCACTTATCCACGTGGCCTGATCTGGTGGCCCGATGGCGCTTCGCACGGACGTCCAAGATTAGATCCCGCGAAGAGATCCGACGGTGGAGGGTGCTGAAGATCTGACGGCTCCTGTGCGTACTGGAGGGTGCTCCTGATCCGACGGTGGAGAGAGGTTCACAAAGAACACTCTCCCCGGCGAGCTTTGGCGAGCGAATCCGGCCGACACACGGCCTCTCTGGCCCTAAGATCAAGGGCAAAACGATCCTGGGCCCCTCCACGTCAAATGGAGGTCTCAGGAGAGCCTGAGACGGCGAGATGAAGGCAGACGGCGGCGGCGACCTGGGAGGTGCTTCTCTAAGTTGTCGAGGCTCGATAGAGCCTCCTCTGGGGATATGACTTGTAGGGTTAGAAGCGCAAAAACTAGGCGAGGCGAATGGGGGTATTTTCGGGTTAAATGGAGGTAGCGCACGGCTCGGGCGTGGAGCTCCGACGGCGGGCGAAGATGGGAGCTATGATCGCTCGATCTGGGCGAGATCGAGGTGGATGGAAGGGTGGTTCATGATGACAGAGTGACAAGGAAGAAGATGGAGGTGATCTTGGAGGCTGTAGATGATGGAGGTGGCCGGAAAGTGGAGGCGGAGCTAAGCTCCGCCGTGGTCTTTGATCGAAGATTCACGGCGATTAACGCAAAGAAAACCTAAACTGCTACTATGCTAAATTACACTAAGTTAGATCTACAAGAAAAGGGAAAGAGAAGTGGGTGAGGCTTACCAGAGACGACGGAGAGAACTCACAGCGGAGCTCCGATGAGGGGCTGGATCTACTTCGATTCAACATCAACTAGCGCAAACCCACGCTCGAATCGCCTCCTGCTGTCACCAGGAATGCAATGGGCTAGGGGTTTACTGGTGAAATTGGCAGAATAAGGATCAAACTTCGAAGGGAAGTCGGGGGTGGCTTTTGAAGAGTTGACGAAGTAGCGTCAAAAATCGATGAAGATGGACCGAATCGTGGGTCCAATCCCCGATGTAAGATAAGGGCGTGATTCGTGGGAGCAAGAAGTTTGCAGAAGGTCTCAACCTCAATTGGTGAAAGATAAGACCTCGAAAAATCCATGAAGAAGAGACAAAATGACTCTCTGACAGGTCTAAGGGAGGAGGTCAGACAGTTGACCGAGGTCAACTGTCAGACCAACCTGGTTGGTCCACGTGGACCAACTAGGAAAAATCCCCTAAAATTATTTCAAAAATCGTTTAAAAATAGAAAATGGATTAATTAAATTTTGATTATAAAATAAAAAATGTTTATTATTTTATGAATTATTTTCTTATGATTTTTAATTATTTTTATGATGTGTATTATTATAAGTTACCTTTATACCCCTTATAGGTACAATACATATATATTTTATTAATTGATTTTTATTTTGTGTATTTTAATTTCTTTAATTATGTTTATTATTTTATAAATTATAAAATACTTTTATGCACTTAAATATATTTTTATTTGATTTTTCTGAGGTATTTTATACACTTAATAAAATAAAAGTGTTAGAACTATAGGTATAGATACAGATGTTATACCTATGCATTCTATTTACAAGTATTTTTATTGTATGTTTCTTTTGGGTTTTTCTTCTGATTTTAGTGTACATATATATTATAAGTAATATTTACAAAATTATCAAAATATAAAAATACAAAAATAATGAATAAATAATAAATTGAATATTTTAATCTGTACAAGTATACAATGTGGGTCCAAAACTCAACTTTCAAACCGTAGCTCCGCCAAATGCGAAACCACTGCCATTAAATAGCTTATTTTATTCTATATACCATTAAAGGTGAGTTTGATGAATTTGGAGTTTTTATTTGGGAGATACAGGTCTGGGAAGTTGAGATTCTAGATTTTTATTCAGACCATAACTTTTTATCTATACATTATTTTTAAGTGAAATCAATTTTGTATTTTTCTTTATTTAATTATCTAAAACTTTCATGTACAATGTTTCTTTATTTGAGGTATAAAAAGTGGAACCAAAAATAGGTCCCAAAATAAATAAAGAATGAACGGAATAAAAGGTATTTCCGTTGTATTTTTTGCCCTTATCTCCCCCTACTTTATTCCTGGTCGGCCTATTCATCAAGATGCCTAGGTCTCGGGGTTTCGGGTCATAAAATATTTAAAATATTTTATTATTTTTCTTTTCTTTTCTTTATTCTATAATTTTGGCTTTAAAAACCACATTTTATACAATATTTACACACATATGCATGAATGCTAAAATGCATGAATTAATGCTTTTTACAGGCATTTGCTAGGGTTTTTGAGGCCAAAATGATAGAATAAAGATGATGAAATGTGGATTCATCATCCCCCTATACTTTACCTTTGCTAGTCCCTAGCAAACACTTATGCAATAAGTGCAAAAAGAAAAAGAAAAAAAAGAAAAAGAAGAACTTGGATTTAGTTTAATTATCAAACTTGTTTTCACAAAATCAAAGTTTGGAGCTTAAGTCGGACCTTTGGAATTTTAGTGCGGGCGGAACCTTAATGAGAACCGAATTTGAAATCCAACTGTCCTTGAGAATCCCAAAACCCTGTCCAAGTCTCCTCAATAGACAGGTCAGAAATATTTCAACTCATACGCAATCTCTTATGACTATGAATCTGACTCGTACAGTGTAAGTGATGGTGGCTCTCCCCAACTAGAATGGCAAAGAAACTGACTTCTCCAGTACGACAACCCAATGATTCCCCAATCCAATAACTCCATCCTCGAGGAGCGGGGTATTCCCTTCTAAGTTCAAGTGGCAACCGGCTCAAGAGGAGGGGGTGAAGAGAAGAATGGACGGTTGCCAGTGTAGCTACCTATCCTGGGATGCAAGACCAGTGTAGTCAAGTCATCCAGCTGCAGGCTCACATATTTGACTTTGGAACTCAAGCTTGCTTATTGACTTTACAACATTTGTACATACTTTGCAGGATTTTTATTTTTGTACATGCCTGAACATTTTTTTGAAACACTATTCACAGCAGCATTTACATAAGGAGTTTTTCCTCTTGAGCCAGTAGACTATCCCTCTTTTGATGCTTTATCGCAACCCACATCCACCTGTCTTTAAACTTCCTCATCACTGGACGGGTTTGGGTGCACTTCCCTCCCTAGAGGAGGACAAATGTTTCCACTTGTGTGCGTCTCATACCGGCAAATCCAATCCCCTCACCACTCCAACTGAGTTGAGCCATGTGAAAGGTGCAGGTGTCAAGGTTAGGTCATTATCAACAAGAGTCGTGCGTGTGCTCCGAAATACTCTACTTAGGCAGTCAAGAATCCATTGAACCAGGTCCCGTAATCCTCAAATAATTAAGTCAACTAGCACTGAAGTACCTCAAATCCAGTTCCTATAAGGTTCCTGTTATTAGGTAGATTTTAAGGTCCAAACAAGCTCCAATCTACGGATTTTATTCAGACTTGTTCAACTATCAAACTCAATCTGAAAAATGCGAATGCTATGCAAATGATATGCAAAATGCAAGAAATATTTTTGTGATGCAATTTTCAAAGATTTTGAACTTTTAAAGATGATGCATGCATTTTTTGTATTTTTTCAAAAGATTTTTCAACTATTTTTGGATTTTTATTTTGCAAATGTTTTTGGGATCTTTGAAAACAAAAAGATTTTGGCTTAAAACTAGGTGAAAGTATTTACACGGGAGTGCTTCTTATATATACTAGAAGTGGATTTTAAGAATTCACAAGGGTAAGTGATCAATTTTATGGATATATATAGTGGATTTTTGGTGTGATGTAAATATTCCTCAAACTTAATTGACACATGTAATTCAAACAATTTTTGAAAACTATAGTCCAAAATAATTTTTACAAACATTTTACAAACATGTACACACATTTGAAAATCATTTTGCAAAGGTTTTCAGAACAATATGTATAGGTTTTCCAAATATTTTTGCAACCATTTTTCAAACTATTTGCAAATCATTTTTCACACATTTTGTTTCACACAAAGAAAACAAATTTTTACAAACCACACATTTTACACAGGTTGAAAACATGTAACAAAATATTTTAAAAATAGCTTTCAATAGATGTTCACAAAGATTCTCAAACTATTTTTCAAACATTTTGCAAAAAACATTTTAACCTGATTTATTAATCAATATATACAAAAAGACTTTGAGGAACAAAACACCTTTTTATTAAGGATTTTAATGAATTTTAAAGAATTATTAGCCATATTATTAAGAAAATACGAAAGTACGAGTTATGGCTAAAGTATATACACAATATATACGACCCCCCTATACTTAGCTTGAGCTATGTCCTCATAGATCGGAGAGAAAAGAGAAGACATAACTCGTACTAAGTATAGACAAGTTTAAAGAATAAATAAATGAATGAACGAATGAGAAGTTGACCGTCCCCCTATACTTAGGATCAAATAATCCTATGTATAGCAGACTGTACACAAAGCAGGGAGGGTCAAGGGTGGGAATGAACAGATCGTACTCGGATTGTCTCCCCCTATACTTAGGGTAAGATATCCCTAAGTATAGACAAGAAGAGGAGACAATGGAGAGGATCGAAAAGAATAGAATCAACTCGGGGTGCACACCCCCCTATACTTAGGACAAAGTACGTCCTAAGTATGGAAAACTGTATACAAGGGCGGCACCTTTTTGATACAAAAAGAAGATAGAAAAGGAAAAGAAGAAAAGAAGAAAATGGATATGAACAACTCGGGATGCGCATCCCCCCTATACTTAGGATAAAGTACATCCTAAGTGTAGCAATGATGAAAGGGATGACATCATGTCGGTAGAAGAGAATGAAAGAGATTGAAAAGAAGAAAAGAAGAAAAGAAGAAAAGTAGAAAAGTCATTCAAAAATATTTTGCTCTGCTTGGCCTTCCTCTACCTTTTTGGAAATATCCGGCTCATCCTTGTAGATTACTTGAATCGAATCAACGACAACCATGAATGAATCATGTTCAAGGTATGGCTTCAGAAGCTGTCCATTGACTACAAATGGCTTTGCGTCAGCTGACAGATTGGATATCAATACACTTCCGTTGCCACAAACCTGCCTAACCATAAACGACCCTGTCTATTTACTCTTCAATTTGCCTGGAAAGATCTTTAGTTTTGCATCAAACAACCACACCTTTTGACCTGGATCGAAGGACTTGCAGCGGATATGCTTGTCATGCCATGTTTTGACCTTCTCCTTGTACATCAGGCTATTGTCATATGTATAATCTCTAAATTCCAATAATCTGTTCAGATCCAGTTTTCTGTTCTTTCCTGATTGCTTGGAGTCTAAATTACAGATGTTAATGGCCCATAAGGATTTGTGCATTAATTCGACGGGCAGATGACATGGCTTGCCATACACAAGGCAGTAGGGAGACATTCCCAAGGGTGACTTGTATGTTGTTCTATAAGCCCAAAGAACGGAATCAAGTAGCTGAGACCAGTTCTTGCGATCCGGACGCACAAGCTTCTGTAAAAATGTCTTGATCTCCCTATTTGAACATTCAGCTAAGCCATTGGACTGCGGGTGGTAGGGTGAAGCAACACGATGTTCAATGCAGAATTCTTGGGTCAGCTTCTTCACCTCTCTGTTTATGAAATGACTTCCCCCGTCAGATATGAGAATCTTGGGAATCCCGAACCGTGCTATGATGTGATCTCTCAAGAATCGACAGACAGTCCTACTGTCGACGGTTCGGGCAGGAATAGCCTCCACCCATCAACTTACATAATCGACAGCAAGCAGAATATATTCATAACCCTGACTGTTGGGAAACGGGACCATAAAATCGATGCCCCATGCGTCGAAGACGTCTGAGATCTGAATGTATTTCAGAGGCATCGTGTCTCTCATTCCTATGGTTCCACCCATCTTCTGACAGTCAGTGCAGCCTTTGACATAATCATCTGCATCGAATAATGAAGGCCACCATAGGCCACTTTGAAGAACCTTTGCTGCCGTACATTTTCCTGAATGATGTCCTCCAGAATCTTAGTCATGACATAAAGAGAGGACACTTGGAACTTCCTCCTGAGGAATGCACCTTCTCCAGATACAATCTGCTCCCTCACGAAACAACTACGGATCCTCCCACTGGTAGAAATGGATTTTAGACAAGAATCTGTCTATTTTCAACTTAGGACAGTCCTGTGGGATTTTCTTGGTCACCAGATAATTCACAATGTCTGCATAACAAGGAAGCAAGGTGACAGACATAATTGCCTCATCTGGAAAGGTCTCTGTGATCGGCTGCAGGTTCAGCTCAGGAGATTCCGACTCAGGAAGCCTTGACAGATGATCAGCCACCACATTCTTTACCCCAGGTTTATCTTTGATTTCCAAGTAAAATTCCTGGAGGAGAAGGATCCACCGGATGAGTCGTGGTTTGGCGTCCTTTTTCTGCTGGAAGTACCGAATGGCCGAATGATCAGTGTAAATGACTACTTTGGATCCAAGGAGGTAGGATCTGAACTTTTCCAGGGCAGAAACTACCGCTAGCAGCTCCTTTTCAGTGACAGTGTAGTTCCGCTGGGCTTCATCGAGCGTTCGACTAGCGTAGTGAATCGCAAATGGTATATTATCTTTCCTCTGTCCAAGGACAGCTCCGATGGCATAATCTGATGCGTCGGTCATTATCTCAAAAGGCTGAGTCCAAATCGGTGGCTGTAAGACAGGGGCCTGTGTGATGAGTTCTTTCAACTGATTAAAGGCATGGAGCACACGGTCATTTACAATAAACTCATTCTCCTTGCTGAGCAACTCAGTCAACGGTCTGGCCAGTTTACTGAAATCTTTGATGAATTGTCGGTAAAAACCGACATGGCCCAAAAATGACCTGACTTGCTTGATGGTTGTAGGTGGCTCAAGTTTGGAAATCACGTCCACCTTGGCTGGGTCAACCTCCATACCACGTTTAGAAATCACGTGACCCAATACAATTCCTTCGGTCACCATGAAGTTGCTCTTCTCCCGCGAGAGCACAAGATTGACTTCACAGCACCTCCGTAAGACTCGGTCTAAATAATCCAGATATTGGTCAAATGAATCCCCGTAGACCGAAAAATCGTCCATAAAGACCTCGAGAAAGCTGCCCACCATATCAGCAAAAACTACAAGCATACACCTCTGAAATGTGGTTGGGGCGTTGCAAAGCCCAAATGGCATCCGTCTGAAGGCATATGTGCCAAAAGGGCAGGTGAACGTGGTCTTCTCTTGATCTTCAGGAGCAAGAGCAACTTGATTGTATCCAGAGTAACCGTCCAAGAAGCAAAAATATTCCTTCGCGGCCAATCTCTCCAAGATCTGGTCGATGAAGGGTAAAGGAAAGTGGTCCTTCTTGGTAGCGAGATTAAGTCTTCTGTAGTCCACGCACACTCGCCAAGAAGTGGGTACTCTGGTTGCGATCTCCTCTCCTTTGTCATTCTTTACAATGGTGATCCCTGATTTCTTGGGCACAACATGTAGAGGGCTCACCCATTTGCTGTCGGAGATGGGATAGATAAATCCCGCATCACACCACTTATGGATCTCTTTCATAACGACCTCCCACAGATTAGGATTTAATCTTCTCTGAAGTTCTCGAGAGGGTCTGCAATCTTCTTCTAGAAAGATGCGATGCGAGCATAGTGACGGATTGATCCCATGGAGATCAGAAGTTCGCCAGCCTATCGCCTTGCGGTTGCGTTCAAGAACCTCCATCAAACAAGATTCTTGGTCTTTGGTCAGATGTGCATTGATGATGACCGGGTACATGTTCGGTTCTCCTGCAAGGAAGGCGTATTTCATGTTGGAGGGCAAAGGTTTCAGCTCTGGTGGGGTCTGAGCTGCTTCAGAAGTGACCTCAGCTATTAATGCAGGTGGTGATTCTTTCATCTGTTCTGTGTCCACCATAATATGTTCTACTTTTTCTCTCAAATCTTGACAAAATGTCTCGATAATTTCCTCCTCATCAAAAGATTCTTCAAACATCTGCTCTTGGTTTTGAAGTCAAATCACCCCCACGACAGTCTCTTGTAGCACATCAGCAAGTTCCTCATCCTGATCGATAACGGGAAATTCGACTGTGGTCTCCACTTCCTTTTCGGGGAAGAGGAGTTCATGGATCTCATTGTCATCCAAAAATAAGTTGGTGTCTTGAATTTCGGCTAGAAAGTCGCAGTCGTCAGCATACTCAATCACCCTTGCACATGATGCAGATGTCTGTTCGGCTGATGTTCCCTCAGACAGGGTCTCTACTCTGATTGTTTCATTGCCAGCACCAAAAGTGATTTCTCCCGTCCCATAATTCACTACTGCGTTTGATGTCCGCAGAAATGGTCTTCCAAGTATGATTGGGGTAAGGAGCAATGGAGAGGGGACGCCCATATCTAAGACCACAAAATCGGCCGAGAATGACTTTCCCTGAACCGTGACGATTACGTCCTCCAACAAGCCCCTAGGCCACTTGACTGACTTGTCTGCGAACTGCAGAATCATCTTTGTAGGCTTGAGCGGTCCTAGCCAGAATTCCATAAGTAGCGAAGCTGGCATCAGGTTGACGGACGACCCGCTGTTGAGAAGTGTTCGTTCAAATTCCTGGTTGAACATCTGACATCGCACAAGAGGTGCTCCCATATCTGGCTTTTTATCTGGGAGGTTGCTGATGGCATTAACGGTGGCCATTGTGAGGATATGTTTTTCGGATTTGCCACCCTTGCTTCTGGAGTTGTGGGGATGCGGCCTGCGCTTGGTTGTGCATGCCTCTTTCAATTCTTTCTTTACAGCCGGCATGTACTCAAGATCTTTCATTAATGGCATATTCAGCACCAAATTCTATATGATTTCTATGATGGCAGGATCAGACAAAGCATTTTTCAAATTTTTCATTTTTTGTGTTTTTTCATTACTTCAGGAAAAGGAATATTTACAACATCTTCATCAATTTCGTTCAAAAGGGTGTCCATATTGTCGTGTACAGGTAGATGGCTAAAAGGAATGGGTTCATCTACAATTTGTGGACCAAAAATGACAGGCTCGACTTCTGGTGCTGGTGTTGGACTCGCTTCAGGTGCAATGCTTTTCCTGTCAGGAACTGGCTGTGAGGCAGGTGCAGGCGTCTCCAATGCTGGCCGATCTCCACCGAGGTTGCTACTATCTTTTTGTGTTTTGTCATTTTCTTCAGTTTTTGTGATTTTCTAAATGCTGGTGTTGCTCCCAAAATGCTGCTTGGCCCTAGTGTTGACTGGACTGACGATTCCCCGTCAGATGCAAGGTGCTTCCCCTTCGCCGTCGCCGATGGCTGGAGTGTCCTATCGCTCCTGAGAGTAACAACATTAGATAAAAAACAATTTAATTCACCTGATTCGGGTTGGACACTGCCAGCTACCTGCTCCTTACGTCGGAAGTTGTTCGGATTGGCTTCGACCTGAGCTGGTATGACGGTCTTGGCTGCCGTCAGGTCGTCGATCTTCTGGGTCATCTCAGCCATGTTCTTTATTAACTGTTCAAGACAGGCCATGGCCGGATTGACCGGCACAATCTCAGAGGAGTCCCCCTGCTGGGGCCTAGAGTGCTGATATGGCAGTTGAGATTGCAACTGGTAACCTTGAGAAAATTGGTGAGGAGGAGGGTTGGAGGAATACTGTGAATTCTATTGGTTGTATTGAGCAGCCGGTTGCTGATGATATCCCTGTCCGCGATATCCGGACTGCTGAGGACCGTGCTGGTAATTCTGCCTCTAGGTGTTACCGTGAGATGGAGGATGGTATTGGTAGGGGGACTGGAAGGGTCTCCCACCCTGCTGCTGCTGATGATAGGGCATGTTGCCCATGTTCTGACCCTGAGAGTGTCCCTGAGGACGTGTCAGCTGCGCTTCATTATCCATACGCCATTGATCTCCTGAATTAGTGGCGGGGGTGGAGAGAACTACTCGGAGTAGGTTGGCTGAGACTCAGGTTGATATACAACCATCTGTGTCTGGGGCTGCAGGGGCTGCTCCGGAACCTGCACGTAATACACGTGCTGCATAGGCTGGGGCTGCGGTGGAGTCGGCTGAGGGTTCTGCTGCATTGTGGGCTCCTTCTTCTCAACATGCGGCTCTGCAGAAGTAGACATAGTGTTGCACATGTTGGCATTTAATGCACGAACGAGCTATTCCAGCTGTTGAGAAATCTGGTCGAGCTTTTCCAGACCTTGGGTCCTCTTCTCGATGATAGATAGTTTTTCGAGGTCCTGCGGCCTCTTCTCAATGATGTCCACCTTAGACAGGTGGCTCCCAATGATGCTCAGGTTGGAGCTCTCATCCTTGTCCTCGGTGTGAGAAGCCATGTTTACTGGCTTGCTGATGGCGGTTGGCAGCTTCAGGTATGCTCTGGACGAGGATTGGGCGGCTTCTCCTTCAGCCATTTCCTCGAAGACGTTCCATACCACGTCCTCGTCCTTGTTGAAATGTGAACCGCCGCAAGCGGCATCTACAAGCTTTTGGCTCTCAAGTGATAGCCCCCCGAAGAAATGTTGTACGGGACTAGTCTTTGGAATTTCATGGTGTGGGCACTTCTCTTGCAAGTCCTTGAATCTCTCCAACGCTTCATGGACAGTCTCGTGGGGCTGCTGGCAGAAACTGGATATACGGGCATCCATCTGATTCAATCGCCCGAGAGGATAGAATTTATGGAGAAATGCAGACTTCAGCTCCTCCCAGGTCGTGACGACCTTCCCAAGATGGTCAACCCAATATAGGGCCTTGTCTTGAAGGCTGAAGGGAAACGCGGTCATCTTGACTACCCCCAGAGGAATACCAGGGTAGTGAGCAGTGGCACAGATGCGGCTGAATTTCTTGAGAAAAATATACGGTTCCTCCGTGGTGTTCCCGTGGAATGTGGGAAGTAGCGACAGAAATTACGGCTTCAGCTCGAAGTGGGCATGCATACGTGGAACCTGAATCCACTCAGTGATGCAGCTCGTTCCTGGGTTATATGTTTCCTTTAATGTAGGCTTCGGCTGCGGTGGATCCACTTCCACTGCGTCAAATTCTGGTCCTCCCACTGAGAACTCATCTCTGGCTTCTTGAAAATTAGGATCTTGGTTTAGATCCTCCTCCCTACGGTCATCTCTTGCATCGGCCCTCCTCCTCAGATCGTTCAGCATATCTTGGAAGGCAGTTTGGGCCAGGGCTTGGTTAGTCAACTGCTGCTGGATGGCTTGAATGGAAGCCAACAACTGATTGTTAACTTCGTTCTGCGTGGTGTACTGCCCTTCCCCCAGATTGACTTCAGGTTCAGGTGGTGGCTGTGGTCCCTTTCCTCTTCCTCCTGCCATCTCAGAATGAACTTGGATTTCTGGCTCATGATCGGGTGACGAATCTGCATGACGGAGCAAACCCAGATCAGTATCTTCTTGAGCACCCGCTGTTGAGATGAATCTGGAATTAAGGTCAATCCCAGAATGTTGTGAACAGAGCATAGGATATTGACTGAAATCGATCTCCATCCACAAGGGGTTATTTCGGGGACAAGAGTAATCGATCTCCATCCACAAGGGGTTATTTCAGGGACAAGAGTAATCCCAATTTATTTGAGGGGGAAGAGCTAATTCAGGTTGCGAGTCCATCCCGAATAGCGGATTTAGTGGCGACAGGAAAGTATTGAAAGAAGCGAGAATAGGAGAGTCCAAGGAGACATTCGCAAGATCCGAACTAACTTCTTGGAGATCACCCCTCTTTATTAGAGATGTTGTCGACACGGAATCGATGTGGGCGTCGGCGAGGTCCCAATTAAACCATCCATGTGACGACATCTTGAGAAGGTCAAAGGAGAAGATGATGGATGAAGAGCACAAGGGTAAACAAGAAATAAAAGGATTGTACAACAGTAGAAGGCTCACAATGAGCAAGGGTTAAATGGAAGGAGAACAAAATTTGCGCAAAGGCGCGATATTTTTGATCTTGACCTAAATGCAACTAGCAATCAAACACAAAACAAGGAGATTCACCAACTCAACGCGTGAAGCCGTGAAGGTTCGGTTTTATCTTTGTGATTTTTAACTTGAATTCAGGAAGTTATCTTTCAACGAGTCCTTAGAGCGCTACGCCTATAGGAGCGAGAGTACTGCCGGAAAAGTATTCCCGTACTTGTCCTCCTCCTGTGTAACCTGTAGCCTGCACTTTTTAAGGTCCTTGTAACCCTTCCTGGATCCCTACTAAGCCAAAGAATAGAGGGAAGAAGCCGATAGGCGAAACCGATACTTCGGATCTTGCTCGCAACGGAATCACCCGTGAGCGTGCAAAATCCTACTCGGACGCAGACGGTGAGACGGACACACCCGTGAAGGTGTGGCCTATGCTCGGTACTTCAGACGAGGTCGATGCTCACACAATAGTGAGTCACCAATGGCGACCAAGCCCTACTCGCCTACGTACGATAGTAGCGCTAATACTTCAGAAATCCAAGCGATACACAAGGCAGCCACAAGCTGGGTTTTTGGCTCTAATCCTTACGAAGCACTCAACTCACTTGGAAGGAGACCTTCCCATGCAACCTGAAAACAAGTGAGGGTGTTGCTCTCCCCAGTCAATGAATTCAATTACCAATTTTATTTAGGTCAAAGTTTTCTTAGCAGCCCCTTTTTTAATTTTTTTGGTGTTATCGCTTCTTTTGAGTAGATCCAAACAAGCGCCTAACGATTTTTGTATTTTCTTGATTCCTACTTTGTCCAAAAACAGAGGGATAATAGAGTCGGAAAAGCCAATGCAAGTCGGCACCAAGATGGAAATCTCACCTTTGTGCCTAAATGATGGATGCAAAGATAGAGGACTTACAATGAATCCCAGCTCTCTCCATGCAGGATGCAAAGCAGAAATTTTTAAACCAACGCTATATGACGATATGCAAGCAGAAATCGTCCTAAGCAGGCAATTGCTAGCGTTAAGAACCACAAGTTAACCACCAATCTCTAATCCTAATGTCCAGTCTAGGCTCATCCCTCCTTCTCTCGACACATCGAGTTTAGGAGAAGCGCTTGGCGGGATGAGCTCGTGGCACGCGGATCAAAGAAGAGTGAATCAACTATTTAATTAAACTAAGTCCAAGCACGAGCTATAGGTACATGCAATGGTTATTAGGGTGTTTTGACCTAATCTAATCGATCAAGCAAAGCCTAAAAATCTAAGGGCTCAATCCACAAAAGAAA
The DNA here is from genome assembly GCA_037367405.1 of Ottelia alismoides. NCBI lineage: Eukaryota > Viridiplantae > Streptophyta > Magnoliopsida > Alismatales > Hydrocharitaceae > Ottelia > Ottelia alismoides. The sequence goes on from JAZKJV010002821.1 coordinate 477,814, forward strand.
TTAAAACCGGAAAATGACAGTCGAGAAATGCAAAGAAAACCGCGGTGAGCCCCCGGGTGAACAAACACCCAGAAATTAGGCCCGAAGTGTCTGAGTTTCCAAGTCATGTATTATTACAATTTAAATGACTCTCTCTCACAAAAATAAAAAAAACTAACTATCTCTCTCTCAAGCTCTCCTATCTCTCCTGCCGGCTAGGGTAGAATAGTCAATTCCTCCTCCCAAGGATGCGCAGGATCCCCTAGGCGATCCTCCTTGGTCAGCGGTTCCTCGCAAGAAAACAAGGGAGGTGTCAGACAGTTCAAAACAAATTATGCACGAAAAACAAATAATCAAAAATGGCTAAGCAGATAAAAGACACAAATGTACTCTATAAGCCGATGCTCCCCGGCAACGGCACCATTTGAAAAATGAAAATGCGAGAGCCGCTAAATAGTGGTCTGACAAATCAGACTCACTATCGCTGATGCGACTACTCAAGCCTTCCCGTTTATCAACAATTAACCCACACAATCAATCAATCAATCAAGAGCAAGGATTAAAGTTTATTATTCCCTACTAAAAATGTACAATGGCAAGTAAGTAGGGGACGAACACAGGAAACAAAGGTGTAGAGTGTAGATAAAAAGTCAACTCCTAAGTCTAATAGACTACTTAGCCAATCTGGACTTTTTTGTGGGTTTTTAATTTTTTTAATTTAATTTTTAATTTTATATTTTTTTGTATTTTGATTTTCTAATTTTTTTATTTTTATATTTTATTTTTTTTATATTTTCTTTTTAAATATTGGAATATATATATAATATAAGAAAGGAGGTACTAAGGTATTTATAGAAATATGTAAAATACTCAAAAATTCAAAAATAAAATATTTTTGGTTATTTAATGGATTTTTACTATTTTTACGATTTTTGGGTATTTTTTCAGACTCTTTTTGATATTTTAAAAAATGAAGATAAGGGAAAACAATGACTTAGCTACTGGCTGAAGGTAAAATGGGAATTAAAAATATCAAACAACAACAAAATTTTTCTAAACCAATTTTAAAATAAAGATAATAAAATATAGAACATACAGGAACTGAGTTTGCATTTTTTAGAGTTTTCTATAACTTTTTAGATTTTTTTGAAGTTTTAAGGTATTTTCAAATTTTTAGGGTTTTGGTTTTGAAATTTTTAGTAATTTTTGGACTGACACTAATAGACACTAAAATACACAGTAGGTGATTTTTTTAGAATTTTTAAAGGTGTTTCAATATTTTTTTGTTATTTTCTAAGCTAGACAGTATCTAAAATGCCTATTTTTGATTTTTAATAAATGCTAAAATGCCATAAAAATAAAATGAAAAAATATGTGATGAAAGTGCAAGTTAACAGGAGCTTAAAATATTTTTTGTGGAATTTTTGGCACTTTAATGATGCATGAAATAAATAGATCAAACACACAAAAATTCTACGCCTGGTAGGGGTATAAGTGCAATTATAAAAACATCCAGGGGATTGGGTGCAAATGTCACCAAAAATACATGCGCGAAGCATGTGATCTGTTGTTCACAGGGGCATATTTGCAAATACTAAAAACCAGTAGGACAAACTGCAATTATCCCAGAAATATATTTAAATCACTACGCACAGGGGTATAACTGCAAAAACATGAAAGTTCGGGATCAAAACTGCAAAATACCCAAAGTCACGTGGCCCAGTCATGTGAGGTGACATGGTCGAGGACTAAAGTGCAAATAAAAGAAGTTCAAGGTCCTAATTGCAATTATTACAAATATTTTTAAACTGCAGATGAAAGTTTTAGGGCTAAAACGTAAATACAAAAACTCTTGGGTTGAAAAATGCAAAATACCCAAGATGAAGATCGTGCGGCCAAGGGCGATCCACTTATCCATGTGGCCTGATCTGGTGGCCCGATGGCGCTTCGCACGGACGTCCAAGATTAGATCCCGCGAAGAGATCCGACGGTGAAGGGTGCTGAAGATCTGACGGCTCCTGTGCGTACTGGAGGGTGCTCCTGATCCGATGGTGGAGAGAGGTTCACAAAGAACACTCTCCCCGGCGAGCTTTGGCGAGCGAATTCGGCCGACACACGGCCTCTCCGACCCTAGGATCAAGGGCAAAACGATCCTGGGTCCCTCTGCGTCAAATGGAGGTCTCAGTAGAGCCTGAGACGGCGAGATGAAGGCAGACGGAGGCGGCGACCTGGGAAGTGCTTCTCCGAGTTGTCGAGGCTCGATAGAGCCTCCTCTGGGGCTCTGATCTGCAGGGTTAAAGGCGCAAAAACTAGGCGAGGCGAATGGGGGTATTTTCGGGTTAAATGGAGGAGGCGCGCGGCTCGGGCGTGGAGCTCCGGCGGCGGGCGAAGATGGGAGCTCTGATCGCTCGATCTGGGCGAGATCGAGGTGGATGGAAGGGTGGTTCGTGATGACATAGTGACAAGGAAGAAGATGGAGGTGATCTTGGAGGTTGTAGATGATGGAGGTGGCCGGAAAGTGGAGGCGGAGCTAAGCTCTGCCGTGGTCCTTGATCGAAGATTCACGGCGATTAACGCAAAGTAAACCTAAACTGCTACTATGCTAAATTACACTAAGTTAGAGCTACAAGAAAAGGGAAAGAGAAGGGGGTGAGTCTCATCATAGATGACGGAGAGAACTCGCGGCAGAGCTCCGACGAGGGGCTGGATCTACTTCGATTCGACACCAAATGGCGCAAACCCACACTCGAATCGCCTCCTGATGTCACCAGGAATGCAATGGGCTAGGGGTTTACGGGTGAAATTGGTGGAAGAAGGATCAAACTTCGAAGGGAAGTCGGGGTGGCTTTTGAAGAGTTGATGAAGTGGCATCAAAAATCGATGAAGATGGACCAAATCGTGGGTCCAATCCCCGATGTAAGATAGGGGCGTGATTCATGGGAGCAAGAAGTTTGCAGAAGGTCTCAACCTCAATTGGTGAAAGATAAGACCTCGAAAAATTCATGAAGAAGAGACAAAATGATTCTCTGACAGGTCTAAGGGAGGAGGTCAGACAGTTGACCAAGGTCAACTGTCAGACCAACCTGGTTAGTCCACGTGGACCAACCAGGAAAAATCCCCTAAAATTATTTCAAAAACCGTTTAAAAATAGAAAATGGATTAATTAAATTGTGGTTATAAAATAAAAAATGTTTATTATTTTATGAATTATTTTATTATGATTTTTAATTATTTTTATGATGTGTATTATTATAAGTTACCTTTATACCCCTTATAGGTACAATACCTATATATTTTAATAATTGATTTTTATTTTGTGTATTTTAATTTCTTTAATTATGTTTATTATTTTATAAAATTATAAAATACTTTTATGCACTTAAATATATTTTTATTTGATTTTTCTGAGGTATTTTATACACTTAATAAAATAAAAGTGTTAGAACTATAGGGATAGATACAGGTGTTATACCTATGCATTCTATTTACAAGTATTTTTATTGTATGTTTATTTTGGGTTTTTCTTCTGATTTTAATGTACATATATATTATAAGTATTATTTACAAAATTTTAAAAATATAAAAAGTTCAAAATTAATGAATAAATAATAAATTGAATATTTTAATCTGTACAAGTATACAATGTGGGTCCAAAACTCAACTTTCAAACCGTAGCTCCACCAAATGCGAAACCACTGCCATTAAATAGCTTATTTTATTCTATATAACATTAAAGGTGAGTTTGATGCATTTGGAGTTTTTATTTGGGAGATACAGGTCTGGGAAGTTGAGATTCTGGATTTTTATTCAGACCATAAGTTTTTATCTGTACATTATTTTTAAGTGAAATCAATTTTGTATTTTTCTTTATTTAATTATCTACAACTTTCATGTAAAAAGTTTCTTTCTTTGAGGTATAAAAAGTGGATCCAAAAATAGGTCCCAAAATAAATAAAGAATGAATGGAATAAAAGATATTTCTGTTGTATTTTTGGCCCCTATCTCCCCCTACTTTATTCATGGTCGACCTATTCGTCAAGATGCCTAGGTCTCGGGGTTTCAGGTCATAAAATATTTACAATATTTTATTCTTTTTCTTTTCTTTATTCTATAATTTTGGCTTTAAAAACCACATTTTATACAATATTTACACACATATGCATGAATGCTAAAATGCATGAATTAATGCTTTTTACAGGTATTTGCTAGGGTTTTTGAGGCCAAAATGATAGAATAAAGATGATGAAATGTGGATTCATCAATCACTATTTATAAAGTCTTAAGTTCTTGAAGATAAGACTTTGATATCACTATCTCAAAAATCTTGTCATCTTGGAAGATATTATTATTACCGCAATCAAGTGTTTTATTTCTATAATCGGATTAGTAACAGTTTACTACTCCCACTGTATGACAGATATCTGACTTTTGTACACATCTAGCATACTCCCGGCTTCTCAAAACTGATGCACGAGGGCAAGCAGTTTTAGCATTCACTTCCTCAACTCTATGAGGTGCTTTCCCTTCAGATAGGTTAGTACCATATCTTAAGGGAAGTAAGCCTTTCTCAGAATTTTCCAGAAAATGGAACATATCCAAGGTGTACCACTAAAGTGACGGTCCCATTATCCTCTTTTCGTTGCTCCTGAATACTTTTAGAACTAAGACCTTAAGAGGTTTCCTTGAGATTATATCTCAAGGTATGGAATAGCCAGTCTATAAACACTTATTATTATCCTTATATCATTTCAAATGATTAGGATATCATCTACATTTAGCATGGTGAACACAATGGCACTCCCACTAAGCTTCACATGGTTCATTAAGATTCTAAATGAAATCATAACATTTATGATTTCATCAGATCCAATGTTCCAACTACAAGAAGCTTATTTGATTCCATAGATGGAACTCCTTTGCTTGTAGACCTTGTATTCCTCATCCATGAAGCCATGGGGCTACTTCATATGAATATCCTTAGAGTGATATTCCTGGAGGAATGCAATCTTGACTTCCATCTTGAAGATGTCAAAGTCAAGTAGTGTAGTTATAGTTGGCAATAATCTGATGAGTTTAAGCATGGTCATTGGAGAGAAAGTCTCATTGCAAGCGATGTCTTCTACCCAGTGTGTATCTCATGGCTACGAGTCGTGCTTTGAAGGTCCCTACCTTCAGGTTTCCTCTTTCTCTTGAAGATCCATTTACACCTTAACGGGTCTTACCCATATACCTCGAGGGACCATACACAACACTTGTATATGAAGTCTACTATAGACTTTATTGCTAACTTCCATCTTTCCCCGACATGATCTTTGGAAGCTTCATCACATGAAGTTCGATCATTGTCAGATTTCTCTGACACATGGAATTCATCCTCAAACTCATTTGAAAAGATATTAGTGTTTCACCTTTAATTGTCCTTTTAGTTTCCAATTTCAAGAGCCTCATCATCTTCTCAAGATAAATAATTTCCTTCGCATCATTTTCATCTTGATTCTCAAGAGAGTCATCCTCTAAGAATCATATCCTTAGAGATGAGATCTTTTAAGAATCTCAAGGTCATAAAGTAGGTATCCAATACCATCCTTTATTTTTCTAATGAAGTAGCACTCTCTGGTGCTAGATTCCAGTTTACCAGCATGGAACCTTGTTAAGGATATATATTGTAGTCATATATACCTTGGAAACTAAGAGGTAATTATGCTAATATTCATCATTGACCAAATCATGTCACACATGATCTAATTGTATCTCCCTACAATTCCATTTAGTTTAGGTATATTAGGACTGAGATAGGAATGATATTCCTTTCTCCATAAGGTATTCATAGAATTCATCTAATAGGTACTTGCTACCTAAGTTAGATTAAATTCATTTCATCTTCCTTCAAACTTTGGTTCTAAACCAAAATTATGAAATCTTTGAACATTTCAAAGGTTTCTTAAGTGAAGGGAAGAAAACTCACGTCACAATTAATCATCAAATGATACCACATATCATCAATGTTTATTATGATACAGATGATCTACATACATCAATATGTATGAGATCTTGAATACTTTGGCATCTAACACCATTCCCAGAGAAGGGTGTATTATACATTTTACTTTGTATCTCTATTCATAAGTATGTAAGTTTTGAACCTTTAGACAATCTAAAGTTCAATATCTTACTAGTATATTTATTTCATCAATAGTCATATGTCCAGGTTTTTATGTCAGATCATTGTCAAATGATCTCCATCCTCCCATTGATCTTGTTAAGGTTTAATTTTAGTATTAGAAATGTTAATGAACTATTCATTGATTTTCTAATTTAGTAGCGTCCTCCAGATATCAAAATACTATCTGAAATATATCCATCATAATTCTTTATGATAGGTCTATTCAAGAATTCATGTTTATTTCCAACATTTAGAAAAAAACCATGAGTGTATTCTAATATCCAGGTCATAGAGACATTCTCTAAGACTAAGGGCTCTCCCTATAAAAATATAATGTTTATTTATCCAATAGAGGTTGTTGCAACCATTGCATAAATATCCATGGATGACTATTAAACCTTAAGATCAATATTTCTGGTCTTTTAAAACATATGCAACTGATTGCAAATGTTATTAGAAGAATGAGATACAGTTATTAGACTTTCATCTTATCCAATAAGAAAGTCAATATGTAGACGTACATTATCCCGATACACTATCTAGGTTCTTCTCTAAGGATCCAAGATAGACTTGATAATCATACTATCAATACATCGGCTTATTGCAGTATTGACATTTATCCAACTTTTTTGGATGTCATATGTGTGGAAACCATAGAAGTACAATCAACTCTTTGACTTTCCTTCTAACTTGGGTCTGACCCATGCTTCCACTACCCTCCTTTGATCAATAGACAACCATTGCTTAAGACAAAGGTTCTCTTATGTTGAATTCAAAAGATTTCAATATAAGAGAAATTCTACATTTATACATGCTTCAATCAATTCATATAATATGAATATTATGAAGCTTCATGAATGACTAGAGTATATATAGTATAATGATGACACTTATCATATCTACATACATATTAACTCTTAAAAGATTTTGGTTCAGGTAGGTACTCAAGCATTTTGAATACATCATCTCTTGTAGAGCTACCATTCTACATGATGCATTGAACTATGTCATTCATGATCAAATGTCGAGAGAACATATGTATGCCAGAAATATCTTCTTAGATTTTATAAGGATTATTTGACAATTACGATCATCATCGACGTGTCATTTCTAAAGTACATTCGATGAGAGATCAAGACTATAGAGACATACAAACTCTAGGGTTGTAGTCCTATTATCTATTTAATTGTCATTCGTCATTATTATGAGGAAACTTGCACATTGCAACCACATACAATATGTGTCCAACTGCAAGTACAATATCTTGATAATGGATCCAATCCATGATATTTTACTGGTTATTTGTGAGTATAGTATTGAGTGGGTTTAATGAAGGATTATCTGAAATAAAAATTTTGTATAAATATATATAAATATATATACATTTTACTTTGATTTAGGATTTTTTTTATATCAAGGTTGTCTTGCCTTGTCAATACTAAATGTTCATTCCCTTAATCACTTCCAATGGAAGAAATATACTTACCATTATATCTCAAGCAAGATATGGGATATCCTTTCTAATCTTTGTTACATCCCAATAATATGAGAACCTGTAACTCGGATAAAAAGAAGCGGGAACACATTCCGACTTGCAAATCCAACTTGCATTCCCAATTCGGTCTTTAACACACGGGCCCACCACCCCTAAGGTGACGTTGACCCGTCGTTAGTTGAACCAACCATAAACAGGATTAGAACTCGTTATGCGCAATCCAATATCGCCCCAATAATATGAGGAACCGATATTGGTGTTACTACGCATACGGCCTTACTCTTTCGAGAAGCAAAGAGACCGATCCAGATGCACTCATATGCAGGAGCTGTCACTTCGGACAGGGGTCTCCTACATACAATCCCTGGCGATGGAACCCTTCGCCTTGACGGGAGACCATGGATGTCACTTATGTGATCCTCCACCTTGTATTCAAATTCTAATTAATCATTATGAATCATATTCATTATGATTAATTCTTTCAAGGGAAATAACAAATCTATTTATGAAAGGGTGTTTTATTTTTAATTAGATTCCAATTAATTTAATCATATTAAATTAATGATCCAGTTAACATCCAACAAATTTTTCTTAGTTGTTACTTGAAATATGGTATTATCTAAAAAATACATATTATTTCGAATTTTAATAATTAGAAAAATATATCATGATCTCTCAAATATTATCTGTTCCCTACCTGTTGTCATGGCCAGTACCAACGGGAGTGAGAGAGACCACACACGGTGCAACCTGCTACGCCAGTGCTCCCCGACTAGACACCATATCCGCCTCAGGAAAAAATAATGCCAAGTCAATCACTTTGTACTTGAGATGATAATCGGTTTTTCAACCAAAGTTATACCATATTATAATAATCAAAATCATTTTGATGAACATTATAAGGAGATTTGCTAAACAAATTCGCAATCATATTCAAGCAACTTGTTTGTTGGAAAGTGTATGATGTAACCAATTGTGATCTAGATCAGATCTAATCAAGTTTAGTTAAGGCAATGCCATTTAATAAAATAATTATCATCTTTAAATATTTCACAAATATTTATCAATAATTATCTCAAGAAATTAACCATTAATTTTTAAAAAAATTAAATGACAATCACAAGGTTCTTGATTAAGTATGCAATTTCCAGCAGTGACCCTCACATACTAAAATTAGCATATCTCATTCATTTTAAATCCAAATCATACAAAATTAGTTTCTAAAGTTGGATAATTTGGTTTAAAACAATATCCAAGTGATAATCACGTGTTTCTAGGTATATTAGAATAGTAATTATCAATTTAATTACGTCATAATTCGTCGCCCCTGAAATAATGGATATAGGTTCATTAAAATGATCATATCTTGAGTTATCTGATTCCAAATCACGTAAACTTAAATCCTACTATTTCATTATTTAATGGGGAACTCTATACGATTGAAAATTTCGTGTTTAAACGTTTTAAAAAGGGCCTAAATTATCACAAAACATGGTTGCAAAAATTGAAATGCGATAAAACTTTCACAAACCCTACCGAGTCCAAATCTTCTTAGGTTTATGGATCAAATCCAAAACCTCCAACCTGTCTCTGATACCACTTGAACGATATGGGAAGATCCTCAAGCGCATCACGGAAGCGTATGAATCACATCGAATGCGATCAGGAGCGACTAGTCATACTAGTTGCTCGATGTAGCGGAATTTAAAAAAATTAAATGAGATGAAATCACATGATCCAAGAACCTTTCTCAGATCATTTCATCTAAACCACAATAGGTATAAGGTTTACCTCTTGAAGTGTGGTTGCGATCAAGTCTCTAAACGAAGAGCCCCCCTGTCTCAAGTCCGATTCGACGGAGGAGACGCTTGCATCTTCGACAAGCGCATTGATGAGACGTGTGCTCCTCGCAATCCATGTTGATGATCCAAGTGGTAGATCTCCTGATCTTGTCACACAAGATCCAACATCTTCTTCCGAGCGAGGCGCACCGAAGGAGATGGAGATCCACGAGTAGATGATCTAGCAGTACAACGATGATGCTGCAGCGATGATGACTCTCATAAGGGTTCCATGGTGGACGACCACTATGAGAGAGAGAGAGAGAGCTTGGCGTGTGGAGAAAGAGAGAGGGAGAGAGAGCATTCATTAATTTTCGTAAAACATGTGACTCGAAGAGCAAGGGGTGCCTCTTTTTATATAGGGTTTTTGGGATCCATGGATCTCAATCCATAGGCAACACACAATCAATGGATGAGATTTATTTGTGTTTCTTTCAATAACTATGATCTTTTTATAATAACACAACAACAATTAATTTAATTTAATTTAATATATATTGATAAATCAATATAAGTTAATTTCAAATCAAATCAATTGGCTAGTCTTGGAGATAATGAGGAGACTAACCAAATCCCCTAAAAAAGGGGGACAGCTACCGATCATCTCATGTGATCTCATTATCTCATGATATCTCCAAGATTTACAACAACAATTGTTTTAAATTATTTCACAAAAATAATTCATAATGATCTTGTGAACATTGCAATCATGCCATTGGAAAAATATGAATCACATTCACATCCCAAAATAAAATGTAAATTATATTTTCAATTAATCATCCAATGTGAATCCAATTCACATCAATAATTAATTAACAAACATAAATCACAATATGCTCTCTTTAATATATTATAAATCATATTTATAATATACCGTAATAATATGGATAGTGCTATCCACATTATTCTTATCCATGATCATTAAATCACATTTAATCATCTTGGATCTCAATTCTCATGTGCCCAAATAACATGAATCACATTCACATTATTTAGATCTTTGATAATTAAATCACATTTAATTATCTCAGATAACTCTCCTTATAATATGAATCAAATTCATATTATTCATGATAATTAAATCACATTTAATTATCAATTTTCTCCATGCTCGGATGCACATATCAATAATGAAATTATCCATGAACTCTTTCAAGGATAATGTGCTTTCTCCGTGGATATTTTAAGATAAGGACAGGGTTATTGTATTGTTCCACATATAGTGACTTGGATATTGAGATCACATCTCAAATCCACATCTTGTGGACCTCTCATAGATGCTTGATTAAATCAAGACCGCACATCTAATCTTCTCATTACATCTGAATCATATTCAGATCAATGTCCAACATTTTGACTAAGATCAGGTTACTTTTCTATGAGAGGAGTCACTAAAATCCAAACCTGTTTCATCACTTCCTCTGAATGGAAGCGTCGTGGTTATACAATCATTTATGATCATATCACCCTCAAGTATTCCTAATACCTGTACATCATACATACTGGAAGACCTAGAATAAACCTGAAGTATAAGATCAAATTTTCACTGTCTACTTCACGGTTTTATCATTAAGTTTCTCATTCGACTATTGGGAGTTGGTATCAATCATATACTTTCCAAAAGCATATATCATACCCAGGTGTTGATCATATACTTTCCAAAAGTATATTTCAAGTCTACAAATTCAATCAAGCTTCCAAAGCGAGACGACCATGCACGGAATTTGATTCTTCCCAATATCTTATGAGTGAGCTCATGTCTTCCGATTAGTAATGAACATGTATGACCCGTTTAAGAGATCGTATTACTCATATGCCCTTATATGCACATCAGCGCGCTGGTATATAGACCTTGATTAGGTCATCAACCTACTGGTCTGCCAAATATACATACTCAAACATATAGAAACACGTCTGTCTCCGATCAGAGGATGCGTGCCTATATCGTGACAGTGTACGACATAGGACTTCAGTTATCTCGATCTCGTTAAATCAACTTTTTGACCTACCTAATCTGACACCTCTGAATCTCTATTCACATGTAGAGGACATGCATCAAGAGGTCAGTCAGATATAAGCCAAGTGAGAAAGGATTGCCATCTCCTACTCAGGCAGGAGATCATCTCTTAACAATCATTTGACGGTACTTGATGAGTCCTTAATCTTACTCTTTAGATATTCATCCAAGCACCGGCCTCTATGATTCAATACTTGAATCAACAGCTGTATGATCATTACGATGGACATGGTACATAACCCAAATTGTACATAGGGACCTATTATGCAAATTAGTTATTATTCATTTTAGATCAGGGAATCATATTTGCAATAACATTTATTACATAATGGCTCGACGTGGGCTCGCATGTCCAACAATCTCCCACTAGCCCAAAGAGCCATTAATGGGCCAATCATTTAAACCTACACTTATGTGACAATCATATGCTATTTAGAAAATAACTAGGTAACCTGATCAGTCACTCTGTTCCCAAGAGACTACGCCAAGTTCTTTTATGGCACTTGCATATCCCTAGTAACAGTGCTTGCATCCAATGCCAATGTTGCATCTTATGCAACCAAAACTCAATTTTGTTAGTTATAGTGTCCTTGACACTACAACTCGATAATTATTATAACCGATGTGTCCATAACCCTTATCAGAATACCCTTATTCATAGAGATCTCTATCTCCTAAGGTATCCATAATTAAGACCTATTAGATCACTATCTATAAAGTCTTAAGTTCTTGAAGATAAGATTTTGAGATCACTATCTCAAAAATCTTTCCATCTTTGAAGATATTGTTATTACTGCAATCAAGTGTTTTATTTCCATAGTAAGATTGGTAACAGTTTACTACTCCCACTACATGGCAGATATCTGACTTTTGTACACATCTAGCATACTCCCGGCTTCTCAAAACTGATGCACAAGGGCAAGCAATTTTAGCATTCACTTTCTCAACTCTTTGAGGTGCTATCCCTTCTGATAGGTTAGTACCATATCTTAAGGGAAGTAAGCCTTTCTCGGAATTTTCCAGAAAATGGAACATATCCAAGGTGTACCACTAATGCGACGGTCCCATTATCCTCTTTTCGTTGCTCCTGAGTACTTTTAGAACTAAGACCTTAAGAGGTTTCCTTGAGATTATATCTCAAGGTATGGAATAGCCAGTCTATAAAACACTTATTATTATCCTTATATCATTTCAAATGATTAGGATATCATCTACATTTAGCATGGTAAACACAATGGCACTCCCACTAAGCTTCACATGGTTCATTAAGATTCTAAATGAAATCATAACATTTACGATTTCATCAGATCCAATGTTCCAGCTACAAGAAGCTTATTTGAGTCCATAAATGGAACTCCTTTGCTTGTACACCTTGTATTCCTCATCCATCAAGCCATGGGACTACTTCATATGAATATCCTTAGAGTGATATTCCTGGAGGAATGCAATCTTGACTTCCATCTTGAAGATGTCAAAGTCAAGTTGTGTAGCTATAGTTGGCAATAATCTGATGAGTTTAAGCATGGTTATTGGAGAGAAAGTCTCATTGAAAGCGATGTCTTCTACTCGGTGTGTAGCTCATGTCTACGAGTCGTGCTTTGAAGGTCCCTACCTTCTCATCAGGTTTCCACTTTCTCTTGAAGATCCATTTACACCTTAACGGGTCTTACCCATATACCTCGAGGGACCATACACAACACTTGTATATGAAGTCTACTATAGACTTTATTGCTAACTTCCATCTTTCCATGACATGATCTTCGGAAGCTTCATCACATGAAATTCAATCATTGTCAGATTTCTCTGACACATGAAATTCATCCTCAAACTCATTTGACGAGATATTGGTGTTTCACCTTTAATTGTCCTTTTAGTTTCCAATTTCAAGATCCTCATTATCTTCTCAAGATTAAATGAGTTCCTTCACATCATTTTCATCTTGATTCTCAAGAGAATCATCCTCTAAGAATCATATCCTTAGAGATGAGATCTTTTAATAACCTCAAGGTCATAAAGTAGGTATCCAACCCCATCCTTTATTTTCCTAATGAAGTAGCACTCTCTGATGCTAGATTCCAGTTTACCAGCATGGAACCTTGTTAAAGATATATATTGTAGTCATATATACCTTGGAAACTAAGAGGTAATTATGCTAATATTCATCATTGACCAAATCATGTCACACATGATCCAATTGTATCTCCCTACAACTCCATTGAGTTTAGGTATATTAGGAGGAGTGAGATAGGAATGATATTCCTTTCTTCATAAGGTATTCTTAGAATTCATCTAATAGGTACTTACTACCTAAGTTAGATCAAATTCATTTCATCTTCCTTCAAACTTTGGTTCTAAACCAAAATTGTGAAATCTTTGAACATTTCAAAGGTTTCTAAAGTGAAGGGAAGTAAACTCATATCACAAATTAATCATCAAATGATTCTATAAAATGAACTTTAAAACGAACTTTAAAAGTGACTACGCTTAATTCGGAGTCCATATGGCCAAGTTATGAGGTTTGAAAAATTTAGGTCACGGTTCGTGGCTTCAAGATTTATTGGCATTTTGACTTAAGTTTTTTTTTATATTTTTCTATTGATTTTTAGAAAGATTGGAGAATGAATTAAGTTATACGGATTTAAGGATAAATAACTAAAAAATCAGGAAGTTTCTACATATATTACATATAGACAAAGGGGTCCAAATGCCAAACTCATCCGTTTTATTCTAATTTTTTTTATATTTTTAATAAATAGTATTAGTTATAAAATAAAGTTTAAAAGTGAGTTTGGTCGACAGGAGCTTTCTATAAATAGTTATGAACATTGAAAGTCATCTTTTACGGCTTTTGTGGTTCATTGTAATTAATTATTTTAATATTGAATAATTTTTATGATATTTTATACATTTTTATAAACAACTTTTATGAAAAAGTATTTTGATTTGAGGTGTTCTTGGTGATAAATAAAATAAGTGAAATATTTACAATATGGAAAATGAATAATTGTATTTTTGTAATATGAGTTTTCTGACATTTTTATACGTTATGATCCTTATCTCCCCCTACTTATTTATTTTATTGACCAAGTCAATATTGACCTGGTCTCGGGGTTAGGATCAGTCCGTATATATTTTATATAATCCTTCTTTTTTTCCATTTTCTCTTTATTATTTTATTTTGGATAAAATAAGTGTTAAATACACAATATTAATAATTGTGGTTAGAATCTTGATTAATGAGAAGTAATAAGTAATTAAATGTATTTTACCAAGGATTTTAGTCAAAATGAAAGAATAAAGGTGATGAATCATAGATTCATCATTCTCCTATACTTTATCTTTGTTAGTCCCTTAGCAAACACTTATTCTATAAAAATAAGTGCAAGCAAAAAGAAAAAGGAAAAGAAAAAAATAAAAGAACTTAGAACATATGTGTTTCTTTAAATCGAATATCACTTCATCCAAAATTTAGAACTTGGGTAGTCCATTGGATTATTAGTGTGTCGGGACTATATTAGAATTAGGATTTAAGCCTCAACAACCTTCAAGTTCCACAAATCCTTATCCAGGTTCACTTCAACGGCCAGCTCAGATCCACCCATCCATCGCACAAACTTATCATCTTTGAAAGCAATTTGTACTGTGTGTGAAGGGTGTTATCTCTTCCTGCTTAGAGAAGCAAAGAAATTGCCCATCCCAGTTATACACTCCCATTGGGCCCTCATCTAGCACTCGATTCTCAAGGAGGGGAGTATTTCATTCTAAGGTCAGGTCGTGATGTGTTCAGAATCGAGTAGAGAGGAAAAAGAAGAATTGGAAGAGAACTGGAGTGTGACAAGTGTAATCACATCTCCTTGTGAAGCATGGCCAGTTTAGCAAAGTCTCCACTAAGATAATGCAGGCTTTCTGAAGCTTGGACCATTGGGGTCATATTTGCATTTGGTGTATGTCTTTTTTTGGTAGAAATGATTATTGTACCGCATATATCTTTTGTGCCATGATGGTTATAGAATCTTTTATTTCCATCCATTTTTTGCGGTCTTGGAAAAAATTGTGCGAGCAGATCCTAACATCATCCGAAACTTTATTTAAACCCCAAACTCTCCCATCTTTAGACATATGTGCCACTAGACAACGATGGAAATGCACTACCAAAATGGATTGCCCTTCACAATCCCATGCAGGTCAAGCTAAGTGTAAAGTGCATGAGTTCAAAATTGATTCAAATGGAGAAGAATTAAACGGATGATGCCAGGATTACTACTTAGGAAAATTCAAGTTGAATTATGAACACGGTCTCATGGAACCCAAAGAATTGAGTCAAAAAGACATGAAGAGACTTAATTCCAGTTCATAATAAAGTCTCGTTAGAATTATGTAGATTAAGGGCCTAAACCAAGCTCTATCTCTTAAACTTAGATTCATTCGGTTTAAGAATCAAACTTGTTCTGAAAAATGCTAATGAATGCATAAATTATTTTATGAAGTGGATTTTTTGGGATTAAACTTTTTATGTGATTTTTAAAGAATTTTGCAAATTTTTATTGAGTTTCAAAACTTTTTAATTTTTAGGACCTTTTATTAAGAATTAGTGGATTAATTAAATTTACACGAATTTTACAAGAATTATGTACATTTTAACAAAGGATTTTATACATTTTTATATATAAGAATATACAAATGTTATACAAGTTTTATACAAAGTTTTATAAAAATTTTATTCACAAATTTATATATAATTAAGAATTTTGTTCAAGTCTTTTACAACACTTTTATATACAAATTTTAAGACATCTCTCTTTTTTAGGTCATTTTTACGATTTCTTTTAGCTTTTAAAAACCCAAAATGTATACACCTATACTTTTAGAGAGCCATATTTAAATATATAATAAAGTACAAGTTATGGCTTCTAAAGTATATGTAGAATATATATACGACACCCCTCTATACTTAGCATGAACTATGTCCTCATAGCGATCAAAGAAGCGGCAAAGGAAGATATAAAGTATAGATTAGTGAAAAGAATTCTATACTAAAACGGCTCAAAAGAATAATGAGTAAAGAATAAAAGTCAATCATCCCCTCTATACTTAAGATCAAGTAATCCTAAGGATAGCAGACTCAAAATCGAAGATGATCGAGGTCAAACGAATGTACACAATCAATGACTTGGCTTGCCCCCCCCCATACTTAGGGTAAAACATACCTAAGTATAGAGAAGAATAACAATAGTTGAGGGACAAGAGAGAGAGAGAGCAGACGATACAAAAATCGAAAATAGTCAAAAGCGATATGAGTGATATTACACCACCCTATACTTAAGGTAAAGCACACCCTAAGTATAAGCAAAAACAGGTGTAATAAAATAGAACGATGTGAACAACATAGCGTCTACACCACCCCTATACTTAGGATAAAGTACATCCTAAGTAGAGCAAAAATCCTAAGAGAAACTTAGGTGTGTAAGAAAAATAGAAGAAAGAAAGAATAAATTCGAAAACACTTATGTACAAGGTAAAAAATAATGAACAAATCAAAACGAACTGTACATGTTCAAGAAAGTCAAAGATTGGCCTTCTTGCACGATCGAGGAATGATGGAATATACAAGAGGTATGTTGACATCAAGGTCATCCTCAGAGATATCCATATCCGAATCAGAGGATACCTGACCTGTGTCGATTGGTGAGGAGTGGCCTAGATGGTCAAAAAGATGGATAGAAAAAGTTGCACCAAAGTCTCTTAATCAATGTCATAATCGGCACTGAGATAAGAAGATGAAGAATCATCCTCTGACACTGTATCCTCAACTCTGTGTGACTGCAGAGACATCTGTGTTGTATCTGTTGTAGATGTGAGAAAGAGATCAAACTTTGTTGTAATCTGATCAATCTCCTAATCAACAATGCCCCTATCGAAGTAAATGTGTAGGGAGGGATCAATAGCCTCGCTACTGGAAGACTCGACTGAAGAATCTACAATGGAAACAAGTTCAGCCTTCGGAGTACGTGCCACTAGTGCTTTCATCTCTATGACATGGATATTGCGAATCTCGTCAACACATCTTCAAACATGTGTTCTTGGATCACCAAAGGATGTGCTCTTCGATTTTTCCTCTCTAGAGAGGAATCTCGTGTCTCAATAGAATCAAAAAGAATAGAACCATGTCTAATCTTTGTTGTAATCCAACATGTCTCTATATCCAATGGCCTGGAAGCATACTCATCTTCTGGTAGAGTCTCTATTGGCTCGGAGCTCGACACTATGTTGTTTGGAGGAAATGTAACATTATTTGTCCCATAATTAATTACGGCCTTGGCTGCATGCAGAAAAAGCCGACAAAGAATAATGGTAGCATCTTGTGATGGTATGAGGAATCAGAATCCAAGACAACAAAATCCATAATGAATTTTATGCATTGTACCATCACGACAACATCAAGAAGTATACACTCCGGCCTATTGACCAATTTGTCTGGAAATTGAAGAATCATTTAGGCTCGCAAATCTCAGGTCTAATGTCCAAATAAAATCAAGTCCCGCAAATCTCCTTAAACTCAAAGAGATACTCATACGACTCCTCGTGCAGTTTTTCATGGAACTTTAGCACCAATGAAATAAGGTTTGAATCAATCAGAAAAGTTGGTAATCTAAGTGTAGATACTGACTCAGCTTTTGAATAAGATACATTCTGCTCAATCCGCACTGCAGTATCAGCAACTCGTGGACCCAGATCTCTCATTTGATTTGAAATCAGCTCATGGGTCTCAACTATCTACTCAGTTGTCACTAGCATAACCGAAGGTTGACTCGATCGAAACGAAGAGAGGGGGATAGAAGGAGATGGAGAAGTCAAAGAAATAAAAGGAGAAGATTCTCTGAGGTCAATCACACTCAGAGAAGGATAGAGGACTGATGAATCCTTGTTCATCACTCTTTATTCTTTTATTTTAGCTAATTATCTTGGTAAAACATCATTTATATAGTCGTAAATACAATAAATTAGCAATAAGCATGCATTTATTAACATTTAATAATTAGCATGTATTTGTGCAAAAATAAAAGAATAAAGAATACAAGAAAAAGAAGGAAATATTTAGAATAAATATTGAGTGACCTGAACCCAAGAGAGGGCCAGAATGGGCATGATCGCCAAATAAAATAAGTAGAGAGAGATAGGGCCACTCTACCTTGTACATACACATCCTTTTATGTATATAATTTATTTTTACAAAAATAAAAAAAGGTGCTTTTAATTTTCCTTGTAATATTTCTATAAATCAAACAAAAATTAGAAAAATAAAATAAAATAAAATAAAACTCTCTCTCTCTCACCTTGTATATAATATATGTATATATGGACCACTCCCTATTTATTTTATATTTGTAAATAAATAATAAAAATAAAATAAAAATTATTTTATACTCCTAAGTTTATGTTGTAAATAAATAAAATACAAAATTGAAGTATTTGTGTAAAAATAAGAAAATAAAAATAAATGTACAAAATACATAGGCATTTTATACATATATATAATATTCTATATTATATATACCATAAATTATTTTTAAAAAAATAAATAAAAATCACAGAAAAATAGCTTGAAAAATAAAAAATATTTTTCATTTTGTAAACTTTTTGATTTAAAATCATTTTTTATTTTTAATTGATTTTACAATTATTTATGATTTTCTATTTTCTGATTGGTCAAAGAGGAATGTTGACCCTGGTCAACTACCCCTCTCGGACCTCCCCTCGTGTAGATCCGGGTTTTGCACTCATTTATTTAAATTATCCCGACCGGATCCTGCACCCTCTTGCTTCGATTTTGGTGCACGCATCTCCCCAGTGGATCGGCGATCCTTACGGATCCCTAGGGAGTCGCGGATCCCTAAGGACCGGAGCCTCTCAGCTCGCATTGCACACTCTTCTGATACCCTAGAAAGCTCTGCCTTGTTTGCAGCAACCAGAGACCACATGTGGTCATCGGAAAGGTATTGTGTAGCCGTAGCTCGCCTCTCGTGGCTGGAGCACCGTCGCGATGAGCCTCCTCCGCCAGCCGTAGCGAAGTCGAGGCAAAGACCCTGCCGTCCGCATCCCCTGGAGCTCAGGATCACGTTAGTGATGAATCTACGTTTCATCATCTTTATTGTATCATTTTGGCCTTAAAACCCTAGTAAATGCGTGTAAATAGCATTAATTCATGCATTTTAGCATTCATGCATGTGTGTGTAAAAAGTGTATAAAATACGGTTTTTAAAGCCAAAATTATAGAATAAAGAAAAGAAAAGAAAAAGAATAAAATATTGTAAATATTTTATGACCCGAAACCCCTAGACCTAGGCATCTCGATGGCTAGGTCGACAAGGAATAAAGTAGGGGGAGATAAGGGTCAAAATACAGTATAAATACATGTCCTTTTATCCATTCTTTATTCATTTTGGGACCTATTTTTGGTTCCACGTTTTATACCTCAAATAAAGAAGCATTGTACATGAAAGTTGTAGATAATTAAAAAATAAAAATACAAAATTGATTTCACTCAAAAATAATGTACAGATAAAAAGTTATGGTCTGAATGAAATCCAGAATCCCAACTTCCCAGACCTGTATCTCCCAAATAAAAACTCCAAATGAATCAAAATCACTTTAATTGTATATAATTTAAAATAAGCTATTTAATGGTGGTGGTTTCGCATTTGGAGGAGCTACGGTTTGAAAGTTGAGTTTTGGACCCCTATTGTATAATTGTACAGATTAAAATATTCATTTTATTATTTATTCATTCTTTTTATAATTTTATATTTTTATATTTTTTTTAAATATTACTTATAATATATTTGTGTATTAAAATCATAATAAAAATACAAAAGAAATACAAATAAAAATACTTGTATTTATAATACATAGGTATAAGACCTAGGTACATACCTACAAAATACATACTTCTATTTTATTAAATATATAAAATACATTAGAAAAATAAAATAAAATATTTTTAAGTGTATAAAAGTATTTTATAAATTTGTAAAATATTAAACATAAATAAATAAATTAAAATTCACAAAATAAAAATAAAACACTTATATATTTAGATAAATATACCTATAAAGGCTAAATAGGTAACTTGTAATTATTAACCTCTAAAAAATAAATAAAAATCATAATAAAATAATTTGAAAAAGAATAAACATTTTTTATTTAATAATCAAAAATTAAATAATTCATTTTATATTTTTAAACGATTTTACAAGGATTTTTTCCAGGGAATTTTTTGGTTGGTTCACGTGGGCCAACCAGAAGGCCCCCTTGGTTGACCTCGGTCAACTCTCTGACCGAGGTCTGTCCAGTGTCAGATCTGCATTTTTCTTGGTTTTCGCCTAATTTTCTAGGCCGCTCCTTACACCGTTTCATGATACGACCTTCACGACTTTTGTAGTCCTACCATAGGGCATACTCGCCCAAGTGTTTTTTCGACCTTCGGGTCGTTGCATCTCCCGATACGCCTCGATTTGTGAGCCATCTCCACCATGTTTCAAAACAGCCCCGCCACCTCCATTTTCGAATTGAACCCCATTTGACTCATTTTGGTCCCCCTTGCTTGAGCTCCGGACTGGTCTCGGTGACAGGGAGACCTCCAGCCCTCTTGGGAGGCGATTATGCGTTGATTGGGAGCTCCACGGGAGACCTCCAGCCCTCTTGGGAGGCGATTATGCGTTGATTGGGCGCTCCACCATCCCCATCTCCGGCGTTTGCCATCGAGGTACCTATCTCGGGTTTTCAACCCTTGAGGTTCATTTTTTTTACTTTTTCTTGCATGTTTTCATTCCCAGCAGTGTTAGATAGCTTAGACCATCGTCCATTTCGCATGTAATCCACCTAGATATCCCCCCAACCACCACTCGCCGGAGCTTGCTCCGGCGAGCCTCCTTTCCAACACCTTCCACCTTGTTTCTCCATCTTGTGGTGCGCGGCAGTTCGCCCGCGCTCCTTCTCACTTTTCATGGAGGATGAAGGAGTCAAAGGACATTATTTTGAAGGTTGATTTTGGAGAAGAAAGCTTCCTGGAGCCCCTTCCCCCTCTTCATCACCGTGGTGGACCCCCGACGGTGCTACCGCCATTTTGATCCAGCCAATCGATAGGGGAGGCTCGCAGGGGCTGTGCGGCCATTTTGCAACCTCCAACGACGTCGGAGATGAGAGAGAAGGGTCGGGGAACTTCATCATCGCCGGCCCGCCTCCCTGTTCTTCGGGATCACCTCCCGGCCGTCGGATTTGGCCTGTTATTCCAGAGGCCTTCACAACCATCCGTTTGGCGCTGCTCAGAGCCGTCGATGCAGTATTGAAGATCTAATCTGGGCTGTGCAGACGAAGGGGCATCGGGCATCTCCACCGCGACGCGTGGCAAGCATAACTCCCATCGGTCGTCCGATCGCGCGCGCGCGGGTAATTTTGCCCCCATACCCCGCGTGATTTTGTATTTCTAATTTGGAACATAAACATTCCTCTACTATTTTTCGTAGTTTGTCTATTTTGCATCTTGGCCCCGTAGTTTTCGTGAATTGCTTTTATACCCCTGCCAGGCGCACGTGCAATTCACGTGCGCCCTGGCGTTTTTGCAAAAGTAACCCAACAGCTTTAGGTATTTTTATTCGTTCATCAAGTTCATTAATTAGTTTTTTTGTGCAAATTGCGTTGAGCCCCTGAACTTTTTGAATATTACTAAATAGCCCCTCGCCTGTATGTATGTTCTTGCTGTTGTCTCTATTTTTTGCATACATCCGTAAAACTTCAAAAATCCTCCAAAAATCAATTTAAGCTCCTGCTACATTGCATTAGCCCGGTATATTTTTATTTTCCATTTTTATTGCATTTTAATATTTATAAAAATTCAAAAGCAAGCATTTTCAGCACTGTTTGTATCATAAAATCCATAAAAATTATAAAAACGAATAAAAAAAATCCCAATTTTTTTGCATATTTTAATGTGTTTTAGTTTCAGACCAAAAATCACTAAAAAATATAAAAGAAAACTCCTAAAAAATAGAAAAACCCAAAAACCTTCATAAAAATCCTAAAAATTCATCAAAAACCCTAAAAATACAAACTTTGTTTCTAAATTTTCTTTATTTTATTACCTTTAATTGAAAATTAATTTGGAGAATTTTTTTTATTGTTATCTATTTTATTTCTCCATTTTAGTTTCAGCTTTGTATTTTATTCAATGTTTTTAGTATTTTTGACTTTACAAATACCAAAAAACTTCTGAAAAATCCCAAAAAATTACAAAAACAGTAAAAAAATTATAAAAAAGCCAAAAATATTTTATTTCCTAATTTTGAGTATTTTTACCTATTTTTATAAATCCCTATTCCTCTCTTTCTTACTTCGAATATAAATATTCTATTCTTGAAAAAAAGAAAATATAAAAAAATATAAAATATAAAAGAAAATATAAAATCAGAAAATTAAAAATCAAAATACAAAAATAGAAAAAAAAATTAAATAAAAAAATATAAAATTAAAAACCCACAAAAATAGCATAGTAGACACTTGATCACATTCACATCCATTTTGAGCAATTTTGCCCCATTCTACCTGTCTGCTCCCTGTGTTCGACCTCTACACATACTTGCACCTATACACATCTTTGTCGTAGAGTTATAATAAATTCTAACTCCGCACCACTTTTCATTTCTTGATTTCTGTTGCGGGTTAATTGTTGTCTTAATCCGGATTTCGCGGTCGCCACAACGACTTTGTCTCCGCCTTGTGCGAGACATATTAGACCATCGATTTCTAGGGTTAAACAAATGGCGCCGTTGCCGGGGAGCAACAGCGCGTAGTTCGGCTTTTTGCTTGTGTTGTGATTATTTATCTATTTTGCGGCTTTTATTTTTGTTTATTTTATTTTCTTTATTTTTTTATATATATCATTTGAATTGTCTAACCACCCTCTTATTTGGCTTTGTGCGAGGTACGCAGATCGAGGGAGGCACTCCTTTCTTGGAGCGCTCGTGCAACCACGTGAGGCGGCTTTGGCTTCGCATCAAGGCGGACTTGGAGGGAATTTTGAAGACAACTCCTTAGAATTTATTTCCTGCATTTATTTTTGTATTTTAAGTGAGAAAGTGACCTATATTTGTAATAATACAGGTACCCTCGGACACTTGGACTTTCGGGCCTAATTTCCAAGTGTTTGTACACCTGGGGGCTCACCGCGGTTTTTCTGGTGTTTTCCTTCGCATTTTTTATTTTGCTTTCCCGGTTTTGATTTTATTTCTTTTGTGTGATTGAGTCCCTAGTTTTAGGATTGCTTGCGATAGACTAAGGCCAAATACTTAATATCTTGCATGTGCCTATAGCCAGGTTTGGACTTAGTTCAAAATTTTAAACAATTGATCACCATCTTCGAGAAGCCACGCCGCAAGCCCACCCTGCCAAGCGCTGCTCCTGAACTCGATATGTCGAGAGGAGGAGGGTTGAGCCTAGACCGTACTCCTGGATTGAAGATCGGTGACCGACTTGTGGTGCTTCATGCTAATAGCAATTTCTGAACTTAGGGTGATTTCAACGGCTTGCATTTGCATATAGATAGGTTTCAATTATGCTGAGCATCCTTGCATGTAGAGTGTTGGAGGCAAGGTGAGCATTTACGCTTTAGCATTCATCATTGTTTGCCGCTTGCATTTCTTTTCCGATTATTCCTCTGATTTTGCCAACCTAGGAGCTTAAAGGAATTGAACCCCCGATAGGATCCTGCATTTCTCTTTAAAAATTTCAAAAAAAGTGAAAACCAATAAAATTGGGACTGCTAACTTTACTTGACCCTAAAATCGATCAAAAAGAAAATCATTGTCTTGGGGCGAGTAATCTCCTCATTGTCTTCGTTTTACATTGCTTTCACACACACTAAGGTTAGTGCCCAAATCCCATTCAGCCCCTAAGTGTTTGCGCAATTTTGGACTTCTCACCTAACTCTAAAACAAACCAGATAAAAATACCGTATTTTACGGTCTCTACCGAGTTGAGTAGGTGAATTGAGGGTTTGCATTCTTTTTTGTTTGTGATTGTTTTGTGTGTGTCCTAGATCATCCTTGCACATTTGCGCCTTCTTCCCCACTCTCTTGACTTGACCGCCGTGTTCTCCCGATTGTTTCCTTTTGTTTTGAGATGGCTGGCTGGAGCATATTTTGTCCGGATTTCGCGGATTCCTCCTTCACTCCAGCCGGTCCACCTCACTTTTTCCAGGAGGATTTTGCTCCTGATTTTTGTACATATCCGACCAACCAACTATTTCAAGATTCGGACCTTGACTTTCACCAATTATTTCCACCACCATCACTCTCACATTTCGACAACCCGCTCTTCCTTGAGTAATCTGATCAGGAATGTGATTTTTGTCCACACCCACCACCCGCATTCGACACACCCGATCCTGAGATTTTGGAGTCACCTTTCATGGTATCCACACTTGATACTTTGAATCAGATGATGGAGCATATGAATTCTAGCATTACCGACCTTACTAGTTTAATTAAGAACCAAAATGTTGCTCCATTCTTTGAGGATATGGAATCATGTGAGGATTTCTATGAGAGCTTGCAATCGCCCAAAATACAAAAAATGAGAAAATTTTAAAAATCCAAAAAGAGTTCGGGAGACACGTGATCGAGTCTGACTGTAAGGAGAGCGTCCACTTGCCAGACCATTTGACCACACACCCATTCACACCCGGTCCCACCTTTGACCCCGAGGATGCCGCTGTACAGACTGCTCTTGGCATTCCTTGTGTATATGCTGATTCTGATTTCCTCCCTTGTTTGGAGGAGGTCCAAAAATTTAAAAAAATGTTGACTGAACCCGAAGTGGTGGCTACCATACATGAGATCATCCGTGCCCCACTTCAATAGGCCATGACCGATTTATCTGCTCCTCTTCCCAAGAAGAGAAAGCGGAGGAGCAGATCTAAGCGTTATATCTTGACCATGGCCACTGCCCACGCCATCACACACCGTCCCATTCCTAGGAAGAAGAACACTGCCACACCTTTCATTAGTTGCACCATCTCTAACCATACATGTGATCACACTCTCCTAGACGGGGGTGCTTTGATTAGCATCATACCCTTCTTGCTGGTACAGTCTCTTCACTTAGGGCCTCTAAAGAAAATCAGGATGATCGTACAGTTTGCTGATGGATCAATAAAGAGGCCGAAGGGTATCCTTGAAAACACTGTCATTTCGATTCAGGGCATGAGCTATCACGTTGACTTTGTCGTATTGCCCATGGAGAGCTCCACAGGGGAGCATTCTCCAATCATCCTAGGATGACCATTCATCACCTCTGCGAGGGTCGTTATTGACTATGGATCAGGAGAGGTTCGCTTCCGTCCTGCCGACGAGAGCGAAGCGTTGATCACCGCACCCACTGCCGACCAGAGACATGCATCTGATGCGACTTCACCTATCTTGGCCGACCTCGAGGACCATGACCTTGATGATACTATCAAAGAATTTTGCTGCTTATTGGATTCCACTGAGACTTGAGGATTCCTCCCTATTAAGGAGGACTCGGAAAGCATAGACCTCGGAGTTCCTTCTTCTGGGACTTGGCGTTGTGTTGATGACATCCGCGGGATTTACACGATCGATACCATTGATCGGAGGGCAGATGTAGAGACTAGACAGGAACGGACATGATTTGACTATTTCCACTGATGGGTCCGCTCCTGTTCATTTAGATTATGATGAGCCAAAGGCCGAATTTGATCTGATTGCTTTTATTCGAGAATTCGGGCCTTTTGATGAGAAAGATGATCCGGTTGAGATTATAGAGGACGAACAGAGTTCGACTACTTCCACTGATGAGTTTGTTCCTTTTGGTTTTGACCCGGATGACACCTCGTAGGACGACTTCGAGTACACTACTTCCGATGATGATGAGCTCATCCCATTTCACTTTGACACTAGCGAGACTCCCAAGGCCGGACCTAGTCGTACTTCTTCCACTCACCAGTATGTGCCTTCACACCCTAGGGCCCCTGAGGATCTTCACTCTGTCGACCCTGATCAGCTTCCGTCCACTGTGGACCCCAATGTCGACCTGCACCATACCAGATCCATTCCTAAGTGGTCCCGCAAGAAGGTTTGCTTTCTACCTTCTTAATCATGTGTACATTCATCTCTGTTGTATATTCTCTTGTGTGTACGTCGGTTCTCTCTACCGTATTGCCCGTCCACCCCTCTCGTGTTTGCCTTGCTTAGGATGTACCTTGTCCTAAGTATAGGGGGTGGACGAGCCAAGTGTTCATTTGTCGTTCCGTTTCATTACTCCTGTTGTTGCCTATACTTAGGGCTTCTTTTACCCTAAGTATAGGAGGAGTGGTGTGTACATCCTTACGGTATCTCATTTCCATTTTCATCCCTTTTCTTATTTTGTTGTTGTCTTCTTGTCTTCTTTTCCTT
The DNA here is from genome assembly GCA_037367405.1 of Ottelia alismoides. Classification (NCBI taxonomy): domain Eukaryota; kingdom Viridiplantae; phylum Streptophyta; class Magnoliopsida; order Alismatales; family Hydrocharitaceae; genus Ottelia; species Ottelia alismoides. The sequence continues at coordinate 504,776 of JAZKJV010002821.1, forward strand.
TTCTATCTTCTGTATCTATCAAAAAGGTGCCGCCCCTTGTAGATAGTCTTCTATACTTAGAACGTACTTTGTCCTAAGTATAGGGGGATGTGCACCCCGATCTCTTCTACGTTTCGATCCTCTCCATTGTCTCCTCTTCTTTCTATACATAGGGATATCTTACCCTAAGTATAGGGGACAATCTGAGTACGATCTGTTCATTCCCACCCTTGACCCTCCCTGCTTTGTGTACAGTCTGCTGTACTTAGGATTATTTGATCCTAAGTATAGGGGGGACGGTCAACTTCTCATTGATTCATTCATTCCTTTGTTCGTTTATTCTTTAGATTTTCCTATACTCAGTACGAGTTATGTCTTCTCTTTTCTCTCTGATCTATGAGGATATAGCTAGAGCTAAGTATAAGGGGGTCGTATATACTATGTATATACTTTAGCCATAACTCTTACTTTCGTATTTTCTTAATAATATGGCTAACAATTCTTTAAAATTCATTAAAAACCGTAATAAAAAGATGTTATTGTTCCTCAAATTCTTTTTGTATATACTTATTAATAAATAAGGTGAAAACGTTTTTTGCAAAATGTTTGAAAAATAGTTTGAAAATCTTTGTGAACATTTATTGAAAATTATTTTGAAAACGTTTTGTTACATGTTTTCAACCTTTGTAAAAATGTGTTGGTTTGAAAAATTTTGTTTTCTTTGTATGAAATAAAAATTTTGAAAAATGATTTGCAAATGGTTTGAAAAATGATTGCAAAAATGTTTTGAAAATTTTATATATACTGTTTTAAAACCTTTGCAAAATGATTTTCAAATGTGTGTACATGTTTGTAAAATGCTTGTAAAAATTATTTTGAACTATAGTTTTCAAAATTGTTTGAAAAACTGGTGTCAAATAAGTTTGAGGAATATATACATCATACCAAAAATCCACTATATATATACTTATAAAATTGATCACTTACCCTTGTAAATGCTTAAAATCCACTTCTTGTAAATATAAAGAAGCACTCCCTTGTACATATTTTTCACCTAGTTTTTAGCCAAAACTTTTTGTTGTCAAAAATCCTAAAAACATTTGCAAAATTAAAATCCAAAAACATTGAAAAATCTTTCTGAAAAATACCAAAAAATGCATATGCATCATCATCATCATCATCTTTTCAAAAATCCATAAAAAGTTCAAAACTCTTGAAAATTGCATCACAAAAATATTTTCTGCATAGCATTTGCATAGCATGAGCATTTTTCGGATTGAGTTTGATAGTTGAACAAGTCTAAGTAAAATCCGGAGATTGGAGCTTGATTGGACCTTAAAATCTACCTAATAACAGGAACCTTATAGGAACTGGGTTTGAGGTACTTCAGGTCTAGTTGACTTAATTCTTTGAGGATTACGAGACTTGGTTCAATGGATTCTTGACTGCCTAAGTAGAGTATTTCGGAGCACACGCACGACTCTTGTTGATAATGACCTCACTTGGACACCAGCACCTTTCACATGGCTCAACTCAGTTGGAGTGGTGAGGGGATTGGATTTGCCGGTATGAGATGCACACAAGTGGAAACACTTGTCCTCCTCTAGGGAGGGAAGTGTACTCCAACCCGTCCCGTGATGAGGAAGTCTAAAGACAGGAGAGTGTGGGTTGCAATAAAGCTTCAAAAGAGGGTTAGTCTACTGGCTCAAGAGGAAAAACTCCTTATGTAAATGCTGCTGTGAATAGTATTTCAAAAAAAAAGGGTTCATGCATGTACAAAAAATAAAAGCCTGCAAAATATGTACATATGTTGTAAAGCCAATAAGCAATCTTAAGTTCCAAAGTCAAATATGTGAGCCTGCAGCTGGATGAGTTGACTACACTAGTCTTGCATCCTAGGATAGGTAGCTACACTGGCTACCGTCCATTCTTCTCTTCACCCCCTCCTCTTGAGTTGGTTGCCACTTGAACTTAGAAGGGAATACCCCGCTCCCCGAGGATGGAGTTATTGGATTGGGGAATCATTGGGTTGTTGTACTGGAGAAGTCAGTCTCTTTGTCATTCTAGCTGGGGAGAGCCACAATCACTTACACTGTACGAGTCAGATTCATAGTCGTAAGGGTTTGCGTATGAGTTGAGATATTTCTAACCTGGCTATTGAGGAGACTTGAGCAGAGTTTTAGGATTCTCGAGGGCTGTTGGATTTCAAGACCGGTTCTCATTAAGGTTCCACTCGCACTAAAATTACGAAGGTCTGACTTAAGCTCCAAACTTTGATTTTGTGAAGACAAGTTTGATAATTAAGCTTAATCCACATTTCTTCTTTTTCTTTTCTTTGTTTTTCTTTTCTACACTTATTGCATAAGTGTTTGCTAGGGACTAGCAAAGGCAAGTATAGGGGGATGATGAATCTACATTTCATCATCTTTATTCTGTCATTTTGGCCTTAAAAACCCTAGTAAATGCATGTAAATAGCATTAATTGATGCATTTTAGCATTCATGCATGTGTGTGTAAAAAGTGTATAAACTACGGTTTTTAAAGCCAAAATTATAGAATAAAGAAAAGAAAAGAAAAAGAATAAAATATTGTAAATATTTTATGACCCGAAACCCCGAGACCTAGGCATCTCGATGGCTAGGTCGACAAGGAATAAAGTAGGGGGAGATAAGGGTCAAAATACAGTATAAATACATGTCCTTTTATCCATTCTTTATTCATTTTGGGACCTATTTTTGGTTCCACTTTTTATACCTCAAATAAAGAAGCTTTGTACATGAAAGTTGTAGATAATTAAAAAATAAAAATACAAAATTGATTTCACTCAAAAATAATGTACAGATAAAAAGTTATGGTCTGAATGAAATCCAGAATCCCAACTTCCCAGACCTGTATCACCCAAATAAAAACTCCAAATGAATCAAAATCACTTTAATTGTATATAATTTAAAATAAGCTATTTAATGGCGGTGGTTTCGCATTTGGAGGAGCTACGGTTTGAAAGTTGAGTTTTGGACCCCTATTGTATAATTGTACAGATTAAAATATTCATTTTATTATTTATTCATTATTTTTATAATTTTATATTTTTATAATTTTTTAAATATTACTTATAATATATTTGTGTATTAAAATCATAATAAAAATACAAAAGGAATACAAATAAAAATACTTGTATTTATAATACATAGGTATAAGACCTAGGTACATACCTACAAAATACATACTTCTATTTTATTAAATATATAAAATACATTAGAAAAATAAAATAAAATATTTTTAAGTGTATAAAAGTATTTTATAAATTTGTAAAATATTAAACATAAATAAATAAATTAAAATTCACAAAATAAAAATAAAACACTTATATATTTAGATAAATATACCTATAAAGGCTAAATAGGTAACTTGTAATTATTAACCTCTAAAAAATAAATAAAAATAATAATAAAATAATTTATAAAATAATAAACATTTTTTATTTAAAAACCAAAAATTAAATAATTCATTTTCTATTTTTAAATGATTTTACAAGGATTTTTTCCAGGGAATTTTCTGGTTGGTCCATGTGGACCAACCAGAAGGCCCCCTTGGTTGACCTCGGTCAACTCTCTGATCGAGGTCTGTCCAGTGTCAGATCTGCATTTTTCTTGGTTTTCGCCTAATTTTCTAGGTCGCTCCTTACACTGTTTCATGATACGACCATCACGACTTTTGTAGCCCTACTATAGGGCATACTTGCCCAAGTGTTTTTTCGACCTTCGGGTCATTGCATCTCCTGATACGTCTCGATTTGCGAGCCGTCTCCACCATGTTTCAAAACAGCCCCGCCACCTCCATTTTCGAATTGAACCCCATTTGACTCATTTTGGTCCCCCTTGCTTGAGCTCCAGACTAGTCTCGGTGACAGGGAGACCTCCAGCCCTCCTGGGAGGCGATTATGCGTTGATTGGGTGCTCCACCATCCCCATCTCCGGCGTCCGCCGTCGAGGTACCTATCTCGGGTTTTCAACCCCTGAGGTTCGTTTTTTTTACTTTTTCTTGCATGTTTTCTTTCCCAGCAGTGTTAGCTAGCTTAGACCATCGTCCATTTCGCATGTAATCCACCCAGATATCCCCCCAACCACCACTCACCGGAGCTTGCTCCGACGAGCCTCCTTTCCAGCACCTTCCACCTCGTTTCGTCATCTTGTGGTGCACGGCAGTTCGCCCGTGCTCCTTCTTACTTTTCGTGCAGGACGAAGGAGTCAAAGGACCTTCTTTTGAAGGTCGATTTTGGAGAAGAAAGCTTCCTGGAGCCCCTTCCCCCTCTTCATCACCGTGGTGGACCCCCGACGGTGCTACCGCCATTTTGATCCAGCCAATCGATAAGGGAGGCTCGCAGGGGCTGTGCGGCCATTTTGCAACCTCCAACGACGTCAGAGATGAGAGAGAGGGGTAGGGGAACTACATCATCGCTGGCCCGCCTCCTTGTTCTTCACGATCACCTCTCGACCGTCGGATTTGGCCTGTTCTTCCAAAGGCCTTCACAACCGTCCGTTTGGCGTTGCTCAGAGCTGTCGATGCAGTATTGAAGATCTAACCTGGGCTGTGCAGACGAAGGGGCATCGGGCGTCTCCATCGCGACGCCTGGCAAGCATAACGCCCATCGGCCGTCCGATCGCGCGCGCGTGGGTAATTTTGCCCTCATACCCCGCGCGATTTTGTTTTTCTAATTTAAAACATAAACATTCCTCTGCAGTTTTTTTGTAGTTTGTCTATTTTGCATCTTGGCCCCATAGTTTTCGTGAATTACGTTTATACCCCTACCAGGCGTGCGTGCAAGTCACGTGCGCCCTGGCGTTTTTACAAAAGTAACCCAGCGGCTTTAGGTATTTCTAATTCATTCAGCAAGTTCGTTAATTAGTTTTTTTGGCAGATTGCGTTGAGCCCCTGAACTTTTTGAATATTACTAAATAGCCCCTGACATGTATGTATGTTATTGCTATTGTCTCTATTTTTTGCATACATCCATAAAACATCAAAAATCCTCCAAAAATCAATTTAAGCTTCTGCTACATTGCATTTGCAAGGCATATTTTTATTTTCTATTTTTATTGCATTTTAATATTTTTAAAAATTCAAAAATAAGCATTTTCAGTGCTATTTGCATCTTAAAATCCTTAAAAATTATAAAAACGCATCAGAAAAATCCCCAAAAAATACATTTTTCATATTTTAGTGTGTTTTAGTTTCACACCAAAAATCACTAAAAATATAAAAGAAAACTCCTAAAAAAATAGAAAAACCCAAAAACCTTCATAAAAATCCTAAAAATTCCTCAAAAACCCTAAAAATATAAACTTTGTTTCTAAATTTTCTTTATTTTATTGCCTTTAATTGAAAATTAATTTGGAGAATTTTTGTTACTGTTATCTATTTTATTTCTCCATTTTTGTTTTAGCTTTGTATTTTATTCACTGTTTTTAGTATTTTTGACTTTAAAAATACCAAAAAATTCTGAAAAATCCCTAAAAATTACAAAATAGTAAAAAATTATAAAAAAGCCAAAAATATTTTATTTCCTAATTTTTGACTATTTTTACCTATTTTTATAAATCCATATTCCTCTCTTTCTTACTTTGAATATAAATATTCTATTATTGAAAAAAAAGAAAGTATAAAAAATATAAAATATAAAAAGAAAATATAAAATTAGTAAATTAAAAATCAAAATACAAAAATAGGAAAAAATTATATAAAAATTTATAAAAGTAAAAACCCACAAAAAATAGCATAGTAGACACTTGATCACATTCACATCCATTTTGAGCAATTTTACCCCGTTCTAACTGACTGCTCCCTGTGTCAACCTCTACACATACTTGCACCTATACACATCTTTGTTGTAGAGTTATAATAAATTTTAACTCCGCACCACTTTTTATTTCTTGATTTCTATTGTGGGTTAATTGTTGTCTTAATCCGGATTTCGCGCGGTCTCCACAGCGACTTTGTCTCCGCCTTGTGCGAGACATATTAGACCGCTGATTTCTAGGGTTAAACAGTTAGGATACTCAGGTAGCTCTCATATCGATCCTAGTTCCTTTATTTTACCGAATCTTTCATTTGTGCTTCACCGCCACTCCGCCACCTCTGACCAGCCGGTCGAAGCCTCATCAGCTACATCCATCCGTTTCGATCGACGACCCAGCGCACCCTTGATCTTCCCTCGCCCTTTGATCATCCTAATCTTGGCTCGGATTACCAAGCTTAGGCCATCGGTCTCCCCTATCACGTCCGCTGGAGACCCCCCTTCCATTCACCGCCGCTTCTCTTTATCTTATGTCAAATAACCCTGACCAGAGCCTTGCTCTGAGTCCAAGCGTATATCTGCAGAGCTTAGCGCACGTGGAGACACCCCATACCACCTTCGACTATCCTTACCGGAGCTCGCCCAGGTCTCAGTCATCGTCACGAAGATCTGACTACCGACGACTCCATCCGAGCCGTTCACCCGACGCGGAAGGGCCTCACGCTTCTTTTGGCACCGGCCAATCATTCATCGGAGCTTCGGATCATCGCCGATGCTCTGGTGAAACTCGCAAATGCGTAGTTCTTCCAAAGCTTCCCTTTGTCGTCGGATTGGCCCCCTCGCCCAGATGCCATCTCAACCGTCCATCTCCAGCAGCTGTCAGGTCGTTAGAAGTTAGATCTAACGGCCCCCGTACCTACCACGTCCCCGGCATCTGACGACCGTGGATCTGACACCTGACTGCTCCAGAGCCGCACGTCCACGCCCAGCCAGCGGCTGTCACCTATCCAGGCAGGCGCAACTCACGTGCTGCATGGGTAATTTGCTCAGTCTACCTTGCTTTTATTTTAGTTTATCGTTTAGTCTGTAAAAAAAAGTATACAGTTAGGACATTTTGCACTCTTGCCCCTGTAAATTTATATATTTGCTTTTTAGTCCTATTTATGTAGACTCACGTGCGTCGTCACATGGGATTCTGGGATATTTGCATTATTTTTCATGGACTTATCTGATGTTATGAATTGAAGTTTTACTTTCAGTATTTTCAAATATACCCCTGTGTGTACTGATTAGAGACATGTGCGGATATTAGTGGAAAATTTACACATTGGACCCTATAGTTTTTGTGCGCGTTATTATTTGGTCCAGAGACATGTTTTCTTTGCACTTTGGTCCATGTATGTTGTGTATTTTATTTTTGATTAAATAAATATCATTTTAGCTCCAAAATTCACGAAATTTTAAAACATGGCCCCTACCACTGTGTAGGAATTTTAGTGAATTTTTGGTTTTGTTTTGTTTTCATTTGCTATTTTTAAAAATTCAAAAACCTTAAAAATTATTCATGTTTGCTTTAGAATATCAACTAAAAATATCAAAAAGCCTTGAAAAATTCTGAAAAAAAAATTCTTGATTGCTTCTTGTGTGTTATTTTAATTTCTGTCCAATTTTCATCTTGTTTCCATTTATAAAAACCATATAAATTAAAAAAGAACGAAAATCTCATAAAAATCATTAAAAATCTTAAAAATTCAAAAAATGTGTTTTCAATTGCTGTAGTTAGTCTTTATTTTATATTTTATCATAAAAATACTGTTGGGATTTTATAGATATTTTAAGTAATTTTAGCTTGCCTTTAGATTCCAGCTGGATATTGGTCACTGTTTTTTATTTTATGCCTTTTTTAGAAAATTAATTAAAAATCAGAAAAATCCCATAAATCGACAAAAATATTTGACTATTTTGAAAAACAAAAATATTTTTGTTTGGAATTTTTGAGTGTTTTTGGTGCTTTGAATAATTGTTTGATTATTGATTCATGATTTTCTTTTATACTTTTTCTTATATTAAAAATCACAAAAAAATTGAAAAACATAAAAACCACCATTTATTCTGTTTTCTTGGATTCTCGACTACTTCGTAGCTTTTGCATCGCGTGCTCATTGTGTTCGACCCTGGTAGCTATACCAAGTAAAATAAATTAGCGAGACCGCTGTCTTTGTCTGATTGCTTGATTTCTGTTTTGGTGGTCTTATTTTCTTGTTGACTTCACTTAGTTGTTTAGGTCGCAACGACCGTATTTATTCCTTAACCTGAGTAGCAAAAGCTTGTCATCATAATGGCACCATTGCCAGGGAGCACGGCTTAGTAGTCGGTTTTTCCTTTTTCAGCTTTATTTTTATTTTTCTTCTTATTTTTTTTGTTTGAGTTATTTTTATTTTTGTTTTTGTTTTATATCTTTTTGTTTTATTTCCTTTTTTGCATTTATTTTCATTTTATTTTATTTTATTTTATTTTATTTTCCATTTTATTTTTATAAATAACTGTGGTCTGACATATTTTCTGTTTCCCTTTCTTGTCGAGGGCCCGATGAGCAAGGGCGGCTATCTTCGGAGAGCCGAGGCACCTGAGTGACTTGGAGGCAGATCGTTTCTGCATCTAGCTGCAGGAGAGCACGGGAGAGGAGGAGTGGGAGATCCAGGAGCAGTTGTAGAGTAGTTTAGCTTAGTTTTATTTCTGTTATTATTATTGTAATAATCCAGTACAGACTTGGAGTCAGACTTGATGTGATCTCGGGGTCTGTTTCGCCGAGCACCGGTGTGCTCGAGGGACCTCACCGTGGATTTTCGCCGGTTTTGTTTTTTACCGCAATTTTCTTTTATTTCTGATTCTCAAAGTTTTTAGCCATTAGACTTAGGATTTTTGCTTGAATGTGACGTAATTACTTAAGGCCCAATCCTAATCACATATCTGTTCCTATAGATAGTTAATTGGACCTTATTAATTAATTCACAAAGAAAAAGTTAACTCGGTCACTTTGAGGGGTCATGTTCCGCGGCCGTATACAGCGCTGGCAGGATCTGTTGTGGTGGACACCGATCGACATCAAAGATCAGACCCTAACCCCTCTTGTTAATCTGTTAGCTACTATTTTATTCGAGTAGAAATTATTCGTCTAAGGCCAATTTCTTATTGCATCATATAGATAGGTTTATTTCAGTCTTTTATTTTATGTGTGAATCACTCTACATGTAGAGAGCTAGGGTTAGGTACACATTTCTTACTATGCATGCATCATAGTGTTTGATCACGCATCGACTTTTTCGACTTATCTCCTTGTTTTTGGACTTAAAATAATTAGGAGAACCGAAAAATTTTTTAGGTATTGTTTGCTTTGAAAAATACCTAAAAAGAAAAACTATAAAAGTGGGACTGCTAAGACACACTTGACCCTAAAAGATACCTCATTTAAAAATCTGTCTTGGGAGAGTAATCCCCTCATAGTATGTTTTGGATGAGCGAGAGAGTGACCCGCACACTAGGCTAGAGCCACATCCGACCTCTCCTCAAACTACCGGTTTCGAGTTAGTCGTTCTCCAGTGATGATCGCCCTTGTTTTTGATAAAGCGGGCCACAATATCCTTAACAAAGCGAGTCGATCAGGTAGCCGGTAAATAGTTCGTGACTTGTACTAGCTGGGAAAGATCTAGCCTTGGGATCGGGATAGTATCCTGGGAGTGTTGGATTCCCAAGAACTCGCTTAATCGCTCTGAAAGATTGTTTGATCACCTAATAAAATTGACAAGATAAAAGGTCGAACCTTTACGATCATCAGCTCTGCGTGAGTAGGTGAATTGGGGTTTTGCTCGACCGATCTTGTGTGTTTTTCCAGATCTCATCCGCTTTATTCACCACATCAAGATGATGGGCTGGAGGTCCCTTAGGCAGCCTCTGGCTGCACCGCTTACGAACACTCCGGTCTGCTCATCTAGGTTGGTTTGCGAGAGCTGTGACCCGCTCTCCGAACCCGAGTTTGACTCTACCATGTTCCCCCTTGACCACCCTTCTACCATTCCCGAGGTGCCCGAGCAGAGACCGCAGCAGACAGTTGATGATTTATCGGCACCTGAGTTTGAGTCTTTTGCCTTGCAGAGACCATGGCCAGCAGTGAGGAGCGCACCAATGGACCCAGTCGGAACCTGACATATGTATTGGATCAAGGTGCCATCAACAACACCATGTTAGCCTCTCTGGAGACCATGCAGAGTCAGATCAGAGACCAGGGGGCTTTCATGGTGGACATGCGCTGAGAGATAGAGCAGATGAGAGCCGACAGAGAGCAGCGCAGAGCCATTGGAGCAAGAAACAACCCTGATGGAGAGCCTGAGGAGCCAGCACAGCCAGCAGCACCTGCACGACCGATGAGAGAGTTGCACAACCCGGTGCAACTCTGACCCATAGATGGATACAACTGCTAGCCATTTTGAGAGATTTCAAACTCACACCTCATACTATCCAGCTTCTACCCTGATTCCACAGACTCGCCACTAAGGAGCCACACCTCCATCTCCAAGAATTCGAGATGATCTGCAGTACTGTCCACAATCGACTCGTGGACGAGGACACCATCAAGATGATGGCATTTCCATTCTCCCTCGTAGACAGAGCAGCTAACTGGCTGAAGCACCTAGGGAGATTCGTCACATCATGGGAGCATCTCCGGAACGAGTACTTGAATAAGTATTATCCACTCAACTAGACAAATGCAACTCGAGCCCTGATCAACAACTTTTCCATACTCCCCAACGAGCAATTTCATGAGGCATGGGATAGGTTCAGGTAACTCACAGACCGGTGTCCACACCATGATATATCCAAGCCTAACCTTGTCCAAAGTTTCTTCTGCGGGCTTGCAACGGAGTTGCAAGGGCTAGTCAATGCATCCTGTGGGGGTTCTTATTTTGCCAAGGATGAGGATCAAGTATGGGCCATCTACGAGGAGATGGCGGAGAACTACACGATGATGTCCCAAACCCGACTATATGCATAGGGGAAGCCCACACCACAGGCCGTGTCCTATCAGAGGATAGCACGGGTCGATGCTAGTCCATCTACATCATCAACAACCGCAGCACATGCAGAGTCGACGGTCGTTGATATGGGGATCATTAGCGAGAAGTTGGACCGCATCGAGCCTATTAAGAAGAAGCGGTGCTAGGGCATGACTCAGATAGATCTGATGGCATAGACACTGAGTGACCTGAAGACCCAGATCATGTGTCTCCAGGAGGTATAGACAGCTTCTCAGCCCCATCTCAGGTCACGGGTAGATCGCAGCAGCAACAGCTCGACCCAGCCCACCCCTACTACTGACAGGTGCATCAGATTCAGGCGGAGCCATTCTAGCAGCAGCAGCAGTATGTCCAGCCACCACCATCTCAGGACAACCAGATGGTGGTCTACTAGTCGGATCAACCCCTGGTAGTTCTCCCCCCATCCACTTACGAGAAGGAGCTGTTGATGGTCATCAACGGGATTTGATATGACCGACCTTAGTTTGATTTGACGAGACCATCACGGATTCCGTTGGTCGACCAGAGGTACCTCTTCCCAGCAGCATCCTCCAGTTCAGGGTGGCCAGTTCAGCCAGCAGCAGCAGCAACCCCACTTCCCACAACCACAGCCACATCCACCTTACCAGTAGCATGGTCCTCGTCCCTATCAGCAGGGACAGTCGTGCATGCAGCAACAACAGCCTCAGCCATTTTATCCCTAGTATCCCTATCATCCTTAGTAACAGCCTCACTTCTAGAGAGGCCACCCGTCCAGTTCTCATGGGCCCACCTACGAGAACCCAACTTTAGATGATCTATCTCTCCTTATCTCCGAGCAGCAGGCTACCTTCAGGGGGGAGATGGATGAGTTCTGTCAGGAGATGAGAGAGATAATGAAGGGCAAGGCCGCCATACTAGCTCAGATCGAGACGAACCCGAACAACCTGAAGAGGAAGTCTGAGCAGGTAGAGTTTACAGAGGTTACCACTCCTAGTGATTCACTTGGTGATATTACTGCACACACTTTTGATGCTGACTTTGATACACTTAGGAGCGGTAGGATGCCAGCCGGTGGCGCCTCGTCTGAGCGACGACCACATGCAGACTCAGGAGAGCCAGATGACGAGGAGAGCAGTGCTGATGCCGCTCATGATGATGTTGATGAAGGAGGTGTTGACGCCACCAAGGATGTTGATCCAGCTGACGGTATTGAGGCCGTCACTTCACCAGAAGCAGGAGGTGGTGCTGATGCCACCAGATTCGATGCTGAGCCAGAGTGCGGTACTGACACCACGAGTCCAGACGTCGCGGGTGGTACTGAGGCCACCCATTCTATTCCTGTTGCATTCCCTTTTGCTTCTGTATCTCAGGACTATTTTAGACAATGTAATAAAGGAAATTGTTCTTCATTTGTGAGTCCATCTGTGATGCATGGAGATGTTTGTATGGATTCTTCTTTACCACAACAGCATGGGCCTGATCCTAGATCCCCATCTGAGGAGGGCCCATCCATCCCCTTCCCTCAAGCACTCTGCTTGGCGAAGGGGACTAAAAAAGAAAACTCATAAAACATCTCAACAGCTAGAGTTCAGCCAGTAGATGATAGACAGATTCCAGATCCAACTGACTCTACAGGAGGACTTGGAGCACATCCCTCTCTTCCAGAGGATCCCTAGAGAGAAGACCACTATTCGCAGGAAGAGGAGGAACCATCACTCAGAGATCCATATGCTTACTCGTGCCACCTGCTTCACCATCCAGAATCGTCTGCCAGCCAAGAGGCTAGATGCAGGAGCTCCCTATGTCAGATGTCACATAAATGAGCAGAGGTTTGATCGGACTCTATTAGACAGTGTCTGTTCTATCAACCTACTTCTGGCAGCCTTACTCAACCGATTTGAGTTTGGCCCACTCCGACAGAGCAGGGCGTTCCTTCAGTTTGCTGATCGACCTGTCAAGAGGCCGAAGGAGTTGCTAAAGGACGTGGTCATCACAATTCAGGGCCTAAAATTCCCTGTGGACGTCATTGTGTTGGACATGGAGATCCATGAATCTGTGACCGATACCCCCATCATTCTAGGATGCCCGTTCTTGGCCACAGCCAAGGCAGTGTCCGATCATGATAGAGGGAAGGTGTACTTTCGTGTCAAGGGCGAGAGTATACAAATAGAGACGATCGATGAGACTAGAGCGTGAGCTTGCTAAGAGTTGCTTATAGATTCAAAGCAGATGACAGAGGCAGAGCGAGACGTCCACCAGGAGTGCGATTTTTTGATCATAGATGATGAAGCAGCTTGGTCAGACCCCGTTTCATGAACCATCCTCTCATCTTCAGATCCCGTTGATGCACAGATTCTAGTAGAGGAGAGCTTGGAGAGCGTATTCTTGGCAGAGGAAACATTTAAGGCAGCATATCACATTCCGAATAGCGAGGTACTTGATATGTCTTTTGATTCAGATTCAGATCCCTCGGAGTCAGATATTGATTGGGCAGATTTTGATGAGATGATTCCATGTCTGATTCCCACAGAGCCAACAACTAGGGTGGAGATTGATCCTATTCAGAGCACAAACACACCAGCAGAGCAGTCTCCACCAGTTTGTCACGATCAGCGAGAGTTCTCCCATGCAGATTTGGTTACTTTCACTCGGACCTTTCAGAGACCAGATCCGCCAGCTCCCAGTTGTCCATAGCTGAAGCCCTTGCCATAGTCACTGAAGTATAGGTTCCTTGCGGGCGAGCATGAGATGCACCCAGTCATTATCTCGGCGGATTTGACTGAAGAGCAAGAATCTCGTTTGATGGAGGTTCTTGAAAAGAACCGCAAGGCGATAGGAAGGAGAGTAGTCGATCTCCAGGGGATAAGCCCGGCCTTGTGCTCCCACCATATCTATCTCGAAGAGGACGCCAAGACATCGCGTGAGTTCCAGCGGTGGCTGAACCTGAATCTTCGAGAGGTTGTCATGAAGGAGATCTCAAAATTGTGGAGCACCAATTTTATCTACCGCATCTCCGACTCCAAGTGGGTTAGTCCATTACATGTGGTGCCTAAGAAGACAGGCATCACTACAGTTCTGAGTAATTCTGGAGAGGAGATCGCTACCCGGGTACCCACTTCTTGGAGGGTCTGGACTACAGACGATTGAATCAGGCCACCAAGAAGGATTATTTCCCGCTGCCTTTTATTGATCAGATTAGAGAGAGGCTAGCTGGGAAGAGTCACTACTGCTTTCTTGACCGGTACTCCGGTTACAACCAGGTGGCCATTGCGCCCAAAGACTAGGACAAGACCACATTCACCTATCTGTTTAGGACATATGCTTTCAGACGGATGCCCTTTGGTCTATGTAACGCTCCGGCGACATTCCAAAGGTGCATGTTGTCCTTTTCGGACATGGTGGGTGAGTGCTTGGAGGTCTTCATGGATGACTTTTTGGTCTATGGCGATGGGTTTGAAGCTTGTCTTGACTGCCTAGACCGCATCCTTCAGCGATGCATTGAGGTCCAGCTTGTGCTATCTTGGGAGAAGAGTCACTTCATGGTGACTCAGGGGATGGTGCTTGGTCATATCATCTCCAATAGGGGCATGGAGGTTGATCCGTCCAAGGTGGATATCATTAGGAAATTCAGTCCCCCATCCAACTTGCGACAGTTACGGTCTTTTCTGGACACGTCGGTTTCTACCGGCGATTAATTCATGATTTCAGCAGGATTGCCCAACCGTTGACTGATTTGCTGACAAAAGACACCGTGTTCATTGTGGATGATAAGTGTCTTGCATCATTTGAGACTCTTAAGAGTCTAGTTGTTGAGGCTCCTGTCCTCCAGCCGTCTGATTGGTCTCTCCCATTCGAGATCATGACGGATGCCTCTGATTTTACCGTAGGGGCCATGCTGGGACAGAGGAGGGATGGAGTACCATTTTTCATTCACTACGCTAATCGTACATTGGATGCCGCCCAGCGGAACTACTCTGTCACTGAGAAGGAGAAGCTAGACGTAGTCTTTTCCCTAGATAAGTTCAGATCGTACACCATTGGATCTAAGGTGACTATTTTCACAGACCATACCGCCATCAGGTACCTCATGGCAAAGAAGGATGCCAAAGCGAGACTGACTAGATGGATACTTCTACTCCAGGAGTTTGATATTGAGATTAAGGATAAACCTGGAGTCAAGAATGTGGTGGCGGATCATCTCCCCCGATTAGAGAATCTTGAGGATTCTGAGCAGATTGACCCCATATCTGAGACCTTCCCATATGAGACAATCCTTGCTATCACCTCGCTCTCGTGATACGCTGACATCGTGAGCTATCTTGTCACCAAGAAAGATCCACAAGGTTGGCCCAGGCAGTGACTTAGACCTTCCTCGCGAAGGCCAAGTTCTACCATTGGGAGGATCCCGTCCTTTATCATGAGGGAGGGGATAGCGTCTGGCGTCGGTACATTCCTCAAGAGGAGCACCATAGCATCCTCACTTACTGCCACAAGCTTGAGGCAGGAGGACATCACTCTGGGAGGAGAACGACACAGAAAGTGCTCCAATCCGGCCTATGGTGGCCTACCCTCTTCAAGGATTCTAATGAATTAGTGAAGAGGTGTAATGATTGTCAGAGGATGGGCACTTGTGGACAATGTGATATGATGCCTATGTAGCCCACTCACTTCTGTGAGGTTTTTGACGCATGGGGCATCGATTTCATGGGTTCATTCCCTAAGAGTTAGGGTTTGATACATTCTGTTGGTCGTGGATTATGTGAGTCATTGGGTTGAGGCTATACCTGCTCGAACCGCAGATGCTAGGACTGTATGCAGATTTTTGAGGAAGAATATCATTTCACGATTTGGGTTTCCTAGAGTGTTGATATCTGACGGGGGGTCTCATTTCGTCAACGGCAAAGTAAAGGCCCATGCTAGCGAGTTCAGCATTGACCATCGAGTAGCCACTCCATATCATCCTCAGACCAATGGTCTTGCTAAAATGTCGAACAGGGAGATCAAGACGATATTGCAGAAGGTAGTCCGCCTTGACCGAAGGAATTGGTCACAGCTTCTGGACTCGTTCTTGTGGGCATATCAGACTTCCTTCAAGACTCCTTTGGGTACGTCTCCCTTTCGCCTCGTCTATGGCAAGCCCTGTCATTTACCTGTTGAGCTTAGACATAAGTCACTTTGGGCTGTCACAGATATACTTTTGGATCCAGTGAGTGTAGGAGACCAGAGGAGTGCAGAGTTGGCAGCCCTGGAGGAGCTTAGAGATGCAGCCTTTTCGAGCAGCCTACAATACAAGGAGAGAGTGAAGGAGTGGCATGATTCTCATATCAGCCACAAGCAGTTTGAGCCAGGACAGAGAGTATGGTTGTTCGATGCTAGGCTTAGATTATTTCTAGGGAAGTTGCAGAGCAAGTGGAAGGGACCATACCTAGTCCGAAAGGTACATGACAATGGAAGATTGACATATCTGAGATGTCATCTGAGTCTACCTTTTAAGGGGCAGCGACTCAAACCATATCTAAATCATGAGCCACTAGTCATTGGCGTCCACCCCTATTCATTTTGCGTGAGATGTGGTCTTTTGACTCACATCTTTGGCATCTCACGCATGATTATCACTGTCTTCCGCCTTGTATAGATCTAGATGTCCATATCATACCATTCTTCAGTCCAACACCCCATTTGCATCTTTGATTACTCTATACTTAGGGTGTACTTTACCCTAAGTATAGGGGGTGTCATACTTTTGATTTCTCTTTTGATTCTTTGTACCTCTGTTTTTTCTACCTATACTTAGGGATATTTTACCCTCAGTATAGGGGAGGTAAACCATGTACATTCTTTCACTTGGATTTCCCTTTATGTACAATCTGCTATACTTAGGATTACTTGATCCTAAGTATAGGGGGAAACACTGAGATCCTTTCATTTCTATTCTTTGATTTATCGTTGTAGTATAGTTTTCCTTTTCACTTCCCTATACGAAGCACGAGTTATGTCTTCTTCATCGCTCTTGATCCACTCTGAGGACATCGTTCGAGCTAAGTATAGGGGGTGTCGTATATATATCATATATACTTTAGCCATAACTCGTACTTTGTGTGAGTGTGTTAATAAATAAAATGGCTAAAATCCTTTTATCCAAAATCCATAAAAATTTAAAAAAAATTCTATATATAAATACTTTCTTGCACATACATAGCTATTTATAAAATTATTTTTGTACAAATGTTTGTAAAAATGTTTTGTGTAAAGAGTTCCTAAATATTTTGATATCAAAACTATGTATATAGTAAAATTTTTTTGTAAAATGTATGAAAAACAAAAAGTTTGCAAAAACCCTTGTGTAAATATGTGTAAATATTTTGCAAAACTTTTGCATCCATGCATTCATTCATTCAAAAATTTTTCAAAAATTTTGCACATTTTCAAAACTTGCATAAAAATATCTTTGTATATATTTGTACAGTTTTTCTGAATCATAGTTGACATTTAAACTAGCCTAGATTTAAATTGAAAAATGGAGCTTGGTTAAGATCTTAATCCACCTAATTCTAAGAGGAACCTTATAGGGCTTAGGGTTAAGACTTTTCAGGTCCATGGTGACTTAATTCTTTGAGTCCTCTAGGCTATGATCATATGTCATTATGATGAGCCTAAGTAGAACACTTAACAACACACACATGACTCTCACAGACAATGGTTTTACTTGTACCAGCACCTTACACATAGCTCTCTACGGATGAGGTGGTGAGGAGGCAATTTTCTTTGTCTTGGAGTAGCATACGAGGGTAGTACTTCTAGGTGGAACCTCTTGTCTTCTTTTAGTGAAGGAAGTGCGTCTCAACTTGGTCTGGTGGCATTGAGGTCTAAAGACAGGATTTGTGGGTTACAATAATATTTCAAAAGAGGGATAGTCTACTGGCTCAAGAGGAAAAACTCCTTATGTATGTATGCTGCACCATGTAGATATGTTGTACATATGCACATCGAAAAAAATTGTGCAAAAGAAAGAAAAAACTCCAAAAAAGTGGTGGGTCTGATAGAAAATAAAATACCCACCGGAGTGTATATAGATAAATAAAGAAAAGCTTATGTTACCCATACCAATCTCATGAAGCTTGTAGCAGGAAGATTTAGCTACACTGGTTGGGCTTCCTAGGATACATGGCTACACTGGTCATGGTCCATTCTCTTCTTGCTCCTCTTCTTGAGCCGGTTGCACTTGAACTCAGAAGGAAATACCTCGCTCCTCGAGGAAAGAGTTGCCAGACTAGGGCACTAAAGTTACATTGCTGAGGGGGGTTGTCACTTTGCCATTTCTTAGGTGGGGAGGTACATATCACTTACACAGTACAAGGAAAGATTCATAGTCATTAGAGTTTGTGTATGTAGACTTGTTCTGATCTGGATTATTGAGGATCCTTGACCATATATTGATGGAACTTAGAGGCTGTTAAGTTTTAAACCAAAGTCCAAATAAGGTTCTGACAAATTAATAATCTAAAGGTCTGACTGAGCTCCATACTTCAATTTAATGAAGACAAGTTTAACACTCAACCTTGATTCACCTCCTTTCTCTTTTTCTTTCTCTATTCACTTCTTTTTCAAATAAGTGTTTGCTAAGGGACTAGCAAAAGTAAAGTATAGGGGGGTGATGAATCCTCATTCATCACTCTTTATTCTTTTATTTTAGCTAATTATCTTGGCAAAGCATCATGTACATAGTTGTAAATATAATAAATTAGCAATAAGCATGCATTTGTTAATATTTAATAATTAGCATGTATTTGTGCAAAAATAAAAGAATAAAGAATCAAAGAAAAAGAAGGAAATATTTAGAATAAATATTGAGTGACCTGAACCCTAGAGAGGGTCCAGAATGTGCATGATCGCCAAATAAAATATGTAGAGAGAGATAGGGCCACTCTACCTTATACATACACACCCTTTTATGTATATAATTTATTTTTACAAAAATAAAAAGAAAAAGGTGCTTTTAATTTTCTTTGTATATATTTCTAAAAATAAAAAAATTAGAAAAATAAAATAAAATAAAACTCTCTCTCTCTCCTTGTATATAATGCAGGTATATATGTACCACTCCCTATTTATTTTTTATTTGTAAATAAATAATAAAAATAAAATAAAAATTAGTTTATACTCCTAAATTTATGTTGTAAATAAATAAAATACAAAATTGGAGTATTTTTGTAAAGATAAGAAAATAAAAATAAATGTACAAAATACATAGGTATTTTATACATGTATATAATATACTATATTGTATATACCATAAATTATTTTTATAAAAATAAATAAAAATCACAAAAAATAGCTTGAAAAATAACAAATATTTTTCATTTTGTAATAAATTTTTAATTTAAAATCAATTTTTTATTTTTAATTGATTTTACAATTATTTTTGACATTCTATTTTCTGATTGGTCCAGGAGGAATGTTGACCCCCGTCAACTACCCCTCCTGGACCTCCCCTCGTGCGGATACGTGTTTTGCACTTTTTTCTTCAAATTATCCCGACCGGATCCTGCACCCTCTTGCTCCGATTTTGGCGCCCACATCTCCCCAGTGGATCGGTGATCCTCGCGAATCCTTAGAGAGTCGCGGATCGACCACGATTCACGTGCGTGATCTGATTCTTCCAAGCTTCCTTGTACATGATATAAGGCTCCTCATTTGCTCTCCGAGCCTATCAGCTCACATCGCACACCCTTCTGATACCCTAGAATGCTCCGCCTTGGTCATAGCACTGGAGACCACATGTGGTCATTGGAAAGGTGCAGTGTAGCCGTAGCTCACCTCTCGTGGCCGGACACCATCGCGACGAGCCTCCTCCGCCAGCCGCAACGAAGTCGAGGCAAAGACCCTGCCGTCCGCATCACCTGGAGCTCAGGATCACGTTAGGACCCTCACGTAGCTCTCATATCGACCATGGTTCCTTTATTTTCCTAAATCTTTCATTTGTGCTTCACCGTCGCTCCGCCAGCTCCGACCAGTCAGTCGAAGCCTCGTCAGTTACATCCATCTGTTTCGATCGACGACCCAGCACACCCTTCATCTTCCCTCGCCCTCTGATCATCCTAATCTTGGCTCGGATTGCCAGGCTTAGGCCATCGGTCTCCCCTATCACGTCCGTCGGAGACCCCCCTTCCATTCACCAACGCTTCTTTTTATCTTAGGTCAAATAACTCTGACCAGAGCCTTGCTCCGAGTTCGAGCTTTATCTTGCAGGGCTTAGCATGCGTGAAGACACCCCAGGCCACCTTCGACTATCCTCGTCGGAGCTCACCCAGGTCTCAGTCATTGTCATGAAGATTTGACCATTGACGACTCCATCCGAGCTGTTCACCCGATGCAGAAGGGCCTCACGCTTCTTTTGGTGTCGGCCAATCATTTATCTGAGCTTCGGATGATCACCGGTGCTTTGGTGAAACTCGCCCAGGCGTAGTTCTTCTAGAGCTTCCCTCTTCCGTCGGATTGCCCCCCCCAGAAGCCATCTCAGCCATCCATCTCCAGCAGTTGTCAATCCGTTAGATGTCAGATCTAACTGCCCCCGTACCTGCCACGTCCCCGACATCTGATGACCGTTGGATCTGACACCTGACTGCTCCAGAGCCGCACATCCACGCCCAGTCAGTGACCGCCACCTGTCCAGCCACACGCAACTCACGTACTGCGTGGGTAATTTGCTCAGTCTACTCTACTTTTATTTTAGCTTGTCGTTTAGTCTGTAAAATAAAGTATACAGTTAGGACATTTTGCACTCTTGCCCCCGTAGTTTTCCATGTTTGCTTTTTAATCCTGTTTGTTTAGACTCACGTACGTAGTCACGTGGGATTCTGGGATATTTTCATTATTTTCCTTGGATTTATCTGATGTTATGAATTGAAGTTTTACTTCCAGTATTTGTAAATATACCCCTGTGCATACTGATAGGAGACATATGCGGCTATAAGTGGAAAATTTATAGATTGGACCCTATAGTTTTTGTGCACATTATTATTTAGTCCAGAGACATGTTTTCTTTGCATTTTTAGTCCTTGTATGTTGTGTGTTTTATTTTTGATTAAATAAAAATCATTTTACTCCAAAATTCACGAAATTTTGACATGTGGCCCCTGCCACTGTGTAGGAATTTTAATGAATTTTTGGTTTTGTTTTATTTTTGTTTGATATTTTTAAATATTCAAAAATCATAAAAATTATTCTTGTTTGCTTTAAAAAATCAATTAAAAATATTAAAAAGTCTTAAAAAATCTGAAAAAATTCTTGATTGCTTCTTGTATGTTATTTTAATTTTTGTCCAGTTTTCATCTTGTTTCCATTTATTAAAAACCATAAAAATTAAAAAAGCATGAAAATCTCATAAAATCATTAAAAATTCCTAAAAATTTAAAAAAAATGTGTTTTCAGTTGTTGTAGTTAGTTTTTATTTTATATTTTATCATAAAAATACTGTTGGAGTTTTATAGGTATTTTAATTAATTTTAACTTGCCTTTAGATTCCAGCTGGACATTGATCACTGTTTTTTATTTTATTTATTTTTTAGAAAATTAATTTAAAAAACCCCATAAAATCCACAAAAACATTTGAATATTTTAAAAACACAAAGATACTTTTGTTTGGAATTTTTAAGTGTTTTTGGTGCTTTGAATAAGTGTTTGATTGTTGATTCTTGATTTCCTTTTATCCTTTTTCTTATATTAAAAATCACAAAAAAAATTTGAAAAACATAAAAACCACTATTTCTTCTGTTTTCTTGGATTCTCGACTACTTCGTAGCTTTTCATCACGTGCTCCTTGTGTTCGACCCTGATAGCTATACCAGGTAAAATAAATTAGCGAGACCGCTGTCTTTGTCTGATTGCTTGATTTCTGTTTGGTGGTCTTATTTTCTTATTGACTTCACTTCACGGTTCGGGTTACGACGAACGTATTTATTCCTTAACCTGAGTAAAAAAGCATGTCATTAAGGACTCAACTCAGGTTCGAAACATGAGATGTCTCGAACCGACCTAGAGGAATTTGTAGGTGCGCATGGAAGCGGTGCGGTAAGAGTCAGCCTAAGAGATCATCTACCCATCATCGTCACTCAAGAGAACAAAAAATTAACTATGGTTGACAAGACATGAACGACGAGTGACTGTGAAAGATCTCAGATATCAACCTCACACCATGCAATCAAACACAAAGCAAACCCCGTATTCACCAACTCAACGCAATGATGACTGTGAAAGTTTGATCGTTAATCTTTTCAATTTTAGGTTAATTGGCTATACAAGTCTTTTCACAGATTATACGAGCTGATAGGTGCCTGAACTTCCTGGAAGACTGACCTAAGTCCAAGCGGCTAATTACCTACTTTCAACTAGTATCGGAGTAAGTACGGACTGTTTCCAGATACCCATGTTACATGAGGACAGAGCCTTACGTAGTGTCCTCTAAACCTCCCACTCTTCTAAGGAAACCTGGACCATTTCTGGCTACCCGATAGTCCTCAATGAAGAATATAAAAACCAATTGTCATATCAGTAGTCTTCCAAAAAATTGAGGCTTAGGTTCTAATCTTATGGGTCATCCCTCACTCACAAATCTGGAAAGTACCTGCCAGTCATTCGTTGTGGATTACACTCCCAAAACATGTGGAGTCCATTACGTTTAATTTTAGAGTCAGATATATTAGCATTCCCTGTTTTATTTTTCAGTTATCACTTTTCTAGGTCGTTTCACAAAAATATCTAACGATTTTTGCCTTTTTGTTTTTGACCTAAGTGAAGAAAGAAGGAACTGGGTTGCACATCCTAAATATAACTACAGATGCACATACCCGATAAAAAATGAAAAACCCTAGACAAGCACCTAGCCTTAAAAAAGCCAGGGAAAACATCGGGAAAACACGATGCGAAGAAGCCATGGTGGGTGCCCTATTCCCCCAAAATGCACGACACTTGCTGAAATAGACCCCGAGGAAAAGAGAGGGAGGTACAAGTCGGGATGCCCTTACAGGGCCCCTTCTACAAAATAGAAAAATGGGCAAATGCCCTTTAATTTTTTTACAAAAGGTAAATACAAAGAAAATAAAAGAAAAAAATCGTCTCTTTGGTTCTCAACTGTGCGGCTTGAAACTTGTGTTGCACAAATCAGTAACAAAAAGCTATGAAGTAAAAAAATATAAGATTGCAAAAAGAGTATAGAAACCCTAAACCTAAGGTCTCTACGGTCTACCCTAACGCTGACTCCCCAGCAACAACATCATATGAAAAAAACGACTAATCGAGTCGTCTGAGAGTAGACAACTGTCGGTATAATGATCAGTCGAATTTTTACAAAAAAATTATTTTTTTATTTGTACTCTTATACTTAGATGTGTATAGTGTAAGTACAGGAGTGTCGAACTCTAGGAGACAAACTGTTTGAAATAAGGTAAAACTATAGAAAACTGAGGGTTATTGGTTACCTAATTTTTAGATATTTTTCTGAATTTTTCTTTGATATTTGTGAATTTTATATTATTTTTGTTATTGGAGTATACCCACGTAAAGATATAGGTATATATTTTATACTTTTATATTTGGTTTCAATTTTGTAGTTTTTATATGTTTTAAGTACTTTATGATTATTATTTACTTTTTATAAATTATTTTGTAATTTTTATTTATTTTTTTAAAGTTGAAAAGTAATTTTCATTTGAAAATAGATTATTTCAGATTTAAAAAATATAAAATATTGAGAAAATATTTTGATATTATTTTTATTGGAAAGTAGAGGAAAATAACTTCGAAATGGTATGTTGTGCATTTTATGTGAGTTTTATTTATTTAGTTACGATTTTTCTAAGGTTTTATGTATTTTGTATTTTTTATTACTTTTACTATTTAATTTTTGTTTTATTTTATATTTAGAATGTAAAATATAGTAAAAGAATAAAGATAATGTTTATTAGATTTCTAATAGTGTTTTTATATTTTTATGTGTTTCATAGTTTGTTTTTTAATTTTTTAAATGATTTATTTAAAATAGAAGGTATTTTTAGTTTTTCAAAATTCATGTAATACTTTATTTAGTATGAAATACGATATTTATACATATTTTTATTCTATTTTTATATTTTGTGTTTTTATTTATTATGTATTTAGTATGTATAATATTTATATACAGCACAAAGGTATGGGTGTAATTATAGGAAAAGATAAGGACATTTATGTAAAATGCAGGAACTAGAGGGAAAATGAGCAAAAGTCCCATATAGTCACATGCTTCACATATTAACTTCCTATCAGGGACATGTTTATTTCTCGCTCTCTCACTCAATGGTTGAGATGGCTTGGAGGTTGTCACCACTCCGAGCTCTCTCTCTCTCTCTCTCTCTCTTTGAAACTCAGATGGATGACTGAAGTCGCAATAGGTGTGGGCACCGGCGGTTGATACGGTCATCAACGAGGTTGTTGGTCGAACGACCAACGACCTCGCTGTTAGAGATGTTAGCGGAGGGAGAGGAGGTGCACGAAGGAAGTTGCGATGCGGGGAAGAAGGAAAGGGAACAGGCGTGGGGGGCACATGAATAAGAATAAAATAAAGAATTAAATAGTTAATAAAGATAAAAGATTAATGATTAGATTAAATTAATTAAGAATTGATAAAATAAATAATTATATAATTAAATACATAACTAAGTAATTAAATAACTAAATATATAATTAGAGATATAATTATTTATATAGTTAAATAACTTAATAAATAATGATTAAATAAATGATAAACAAATATAATAAATTTAAATAAATAAATAAATGTAAATAAATAAATAATTTAATTTTTTAATAAAATATTAACAAAATATAAGAATAATATATATTAAATAATATAAATTAAGGTACATTGTGCATTGTGCATTGTATAACAATATGATCCCAAAACCCACTTTTTGCATATTAACTCCAATTTTAGTGAAGTGCCATTGGTAGATAATTCTATACCATATGGTCGAGTTATGAACTTTGGAAAAATTAGGTCATGGCTTCGTGGCTTAGTGATTTATTTGCATTTTGACATAAGTTATATTTTTATATTTTTCTATTAATTTTTGAAACTTATTGGAAATAGAATTAAGTTAAATGAAGTTAAGGATAATTAATTAAAAAATCAGGAAGTTTCTACATATTAGTTAAAATAGACAAAAGGGCCCAAACTCCAAAACTCACCCGTTTTATTCTAATATTTTTTGATAATTTTAATAAATAGTATTAGTTTCACAACAAAGTGTAGAAGTGAGTTTGTTCGATTTGGAGTTTTCTATAAATAGTTATGAAACATGGAAATCATCTTTTATGGCTTTTGCGGTTCATTGTACTTAAATATATTTACATTTAATAATTTTTCTGATATTTTATAAATTAGTATATACATTTTTATAAACAACTTTTGTGAAGAAAGTAGTTGATTTGGGGTTTTTATATTTTTTATGTATTTTCATAGTTGTTATATTTTTATTTTTTAAAACAATTTATTTAAAATAGAAAGTATTTTTATTTTTTTTAAAATTATGTAATATTGTATTTAGTATGAAATACGATATTTATACATATTTTATTGTATTTTTATATTTTGTGCTTTTATTTATTACGTATTTCGTATGTATTATATTTGTATACAGATAAGGACGTTTATGTAAAATGCAGGAATTGGAGGGAAAACGTGCAAAAGTCCCAGATAGTCACGTGCTCCTAATGTGATGGCTTTCCTGTCAGGGACATGTTCGTTTCTCGCTCTCTCGCTCAATGGTTGAGATGGCTTGTAGGATGTCACCACTCCCAGCTCACTCTCTCTCTCTCTCTCTCCGAAACTCAGATGGATGATTGAAGTCGTAAATGGCGGATCTATCCCCTGGAGAGGGGCTCAGGATCCTCATATAGGCGATGTTTCGTGGGGAGCATGGCTAGAGGTGTGGGCACCGAAGACAGATAGGGTCATCAACGAGGTTGTTGGCCGAACGGCCAATGGCCTCGTCGTTGGAGGTGTTAGCAGATGGAGAGGAGGCGCATGAAGGAAGTTGCAATGCGGGGAAGAAGAAGGAAAGGGGGAATGGGTATGCGGGGCATGTGACCAAAATAAAATAAATATTTAGATAGTTAATAAAGATAAAATATTAATGACTAGATTAAATTAATTAAGAATTGATTAAATAAATAATTATATAATTAAATAAATAATTAAGTAATTAAATAATTAAATATATAATTAAAGATATAAATATTTAGAAAGTTAAATAACTTAATAAAAATGATTAAATAAATGATAAATAAATATAATAAATATAAATAAATAAATTTAAATAAATAAATAAATTTAAATAAATAAATAAATTTAAATAAATTTAATAAAAAATATTATTAAAATATATAAATAATATATTTTTAATAATTTAAATTAAGGTACATTGTGCATTGTATAAAAATATCCCAAAACACACTTTTTGCATATTAACTCCGATTTTAGCAAAGTGTCATTTGGTAGATAATTTTATAAAACAAACTTTAAAAGTCACTACACTTAATTCGGAATCCATATGGTCGAGTTATGAGGTTTGAAAATTTTAGGTCATGGTTTCGTGGCTTCAGTTTTTTTGGCATTCTGATGTAAGGTATATTTTTATATTTACTATTGATTTTTAGAAACTTATTAGAAAAAGAATTTAGTTAAATGGAATTAAGGATAATTAATTAAAAATCGGAAAGTTTCTACATATAGTTCAGAAAGACAAGGGGCCCAAACGCCAAAACTCACTCATTTTATTTTAATATTTTTTTTAACATTTTAATAAATAGTATTACTTATAAAACGAAGTGTAAAAGTGAGTTTGGTCGATTTGGAGTTTTCTATAAATATTTATGAACCTTGGAAATCATTTTTTACGGCTTTGTGGTTCGTTGTAATTAATTATTTTTACATTGGATAATTTTCTGATATTTTTATAAATTAGTATATACATTTTTATAAACAACTTTGTAAAAAAAGTATTTTGATTTGAGGTGTTATTTGTTATAAGTAAAATATGTGAAATATTTACAATATGAAAAATGAATAAATGTATCTTTGTGATCCGAGTTTTATGATTTATACATTACGATCCTTATCTTCCCTACTTATTTATTTTGATGACCAAGTCAATATTGACCCGGTTTCGGAGTTAGGTCAATTTGTATATATTTTATATATACATCCTTCTTTTCTTTTTAATTTTTCTCTTTATATTTTATTTTGGATTAAATAAGTGTTAAATATATAATAATAATAATAATTGTGGTTAGAATGTTAATTAATGGAAATTAATGAGTATTTATATGTATTTTACCAAGCATTTTAGCTAAAATAAAAGAATAAAGGTGATGAATCATAGAATCATCAATTTTATATAGAAAAGCATTGTTGGTTTAAGATGTTAGTGTTTCAAGAATAAGATGGAATTCTTTTATGGAATCCATTTGAAACAAATGTAGAGGGAATTAATTTTACGATGATTGGTTTGAGTATCAAATAATTATTGATTGAAAGTCTCATGACTTTGGACTATTGTTGTGCAAGGAAGCCGAGGATGTTGTCAGGCAGGGAGCCGCCACCATGGGAGGGGAGGCACAAGGGTTCAGATTGGGCATCCGGAGGAAATACCATGGAGGAGATAACGTTACTTGAGGGATGCAGGGCATGGACTATGGCTATGGCAAGGAAGCTGACTATGTTACCCGGCATGGAGAGTCGACATCTTGAGGAGGGGAGGCACAATGGCTTGGGTTTGGTGTCAAGAGGGAATGTAAGAGAGGAGGTAACGATGGGTGGAGGTCACAAATTTCTATTCAACTTTGGGGAACGGTGGAGCTCCATGGGTATTGGTATTTAATTTCAAGGAAGGAGTACAATATAAGGAATATTAGAAGTTTGCAAACTTTAGGGAGGAATGTGTCGCACATTCCATATACATGGGTCCGCCTCTGCTTGACCATTGTTCGCATGCCAGATCATCCAAACTTGAGTTCGTAGATGGGAGAGTGTGATTCACGCTTGCCCACCTTGATCTTCATGTGGTTAACTTTGTCTAGGCCTGAAGAAACTAATAAATGCATGAAAACTAGGACCAAAAGGTCGTAAAATGTAGAGTAAAAAGAGAATAGAAGAGAGATCATCATTCTCTATTAAGGCACCATACTAGTGATGAATCTATGATTCATCACTCTTATTAGCTGAAAATAGATCTTCATCCGAGTAATTAGATGCATTTAGATGTTTATAACTCATAATTAACATTCATGCACTTGTAAATAATTTACATAAATTAGCCTTTCATTCTGCATCCATATTCATCTCTAAATTTTCACCTAACTTCGCTCATTTTAAATTAATTCGCACTAACTCAAATTGATATGAAATTAATTATAGTGTGTACATATCATTAAAATTAATTTAAAAAATCCTAAAAATATTAACTTGTATATATGTGCAATAAACCTAAACCCTGATTTCAGGCTAGAAGTTGTAAATGCTAATATTTCTCACATGCAATGTCCAATTTTACTCTATTCAATTTTGAATTAATGTACATTCAATTATTACGAATCAAGATCAAATTCAAAAGAATCGGAATTCATTTGCGAAATTTGGATTTTGGGATCTGACGGTATTTTGTACATAGTCACTGATTTTTGACTTGTTATTTCATATGCATATTTGACCGTTTGATTTACTCCTTTTTATTTCTTTATTTCATCTCATGTTTTAACGAATTCCATGAAGTCAGAAATTAAAAAATTAGAAAAGTAAAGAAAAATACAAATTCTGACTTGAGCTCGCGGACCTGATTCACATGTATATAATTCACATCATTCAATTATTCTTGCATCTTCTTACGTCATAAAGATCCAAAAATTGTATTTGTGTCCTTTGCATTAATTTACATCATGTTTTATTGTTGCATGCATTTATTGTATATGTAAAAACAAAAGAAAAAATATAAAATTAAAAGCTTGGTATTTTTTATACATAAAATATCATCAAAAACATTCATATCATGCATAGTTGAGTTCATTTATATTTGATTCCTTCATGAATATCGTAGAATGCATTTAGCTCGATGATAAGCGACTCGACCACTAGGGTATAAGGTGCTAATCGGTCGTTGCGACCCAAGCGATCAAGATGGCTCAATCAAGAAAAATAAGAGACCACCAATCAGAAATAAAATCAATCAAATACACGAAAGCGGTCTTGCTATTAATTTAACCTGGTATAGCGACCAGGGTCGAACACAAGGAGCACGGGTTGGTCTCTCGGCCTACGAAGTAGTCAAAAAGAAATAAAAGAAACTAAAAGAAGTATTTTTGGTGGTTTTTTAAATATTTTATATTTTTTGGATTTTTAATGTATTAAGAAAATAATAAAAGCAAAGAAACAACTCAATTCAGCAATTTATTAAATGCACTAAAAATCAACCAAAAATTCCAACAAAAACATTTTTATGTGTTTTATAATTTTTAGTGTTTTTGGTGAATTTTTGGGATTTTTCTGATATTTATTTAATTTTCTAAAAATCAAACAGTGACTGAAACTATAGGTACTGTCCAGCCAAGCTAAAAGGACCTAGATAAAATATCTAGAAGCCCCAAATTAGCTAGGAGGTAATTTTCCTGTAAAGAGAATAAAATAAGGAAAATTTAGGCACCTAGATTATTGTTTTTGGGTTTTTGGTTTATTTATTAGAATTTTTATAAGATTTTAAGTGTTTTTTAAGTTTTAGGTGTTTTAAGCAATGAAAAATAGCCAAACTTGGCTAGAAAATCAAGCAAGCATAAACAAACAACAGACAATTTTTTTGTAATTTTTAGATGATATTTAATATTTTTTTGTGATTTTTAAAGTTAGACAGTAATAAAATTAGATGTTTTTTGAATTTTTAAAAATATCAAATTATACTCAGAAATGTCTCCAAAAATCCTCGAAAATTTTACACTATGGCAGGAGCCAAGTGTCCAATTTCCGTTGGATTTGGAGTATCTTTGCTATTTTATTCAAAAAATAAAAAGGGGGCACTGTGCACAAGGACCTAAGTGCAAATACCCGAAGTTCCGAGGGGTCTGGTGCAAAAAACCCAGGAAGTCACGCGCGTCGCGCGTGCCTGAGGCACTCAGGGACCTAATTGTAAGGAAAATAAGTTCCGAGGGCTATTTGGTAACATGTACCAAAAGCCTAGGGGCTTATCTGCAAATAACCCAAATATTAACGCACATGCACAATTACTTCTACGCACAGGGTATAAATGTAAATTCCAAAAACTTTCATTCAACTCATAACATCCAGAACTACAAGGGCATATAATGCAAATAACCCAGAAAGTCACGTGTCGATGCACGTGTCACATCACACACAGGGGTATATCAGCAAATAAAAACAAGCGCAGGGTCCTCTATGCAAATATCCCAAAAACTAAACAACTATCTAAAGTATTTACAGAACTAAATGCTAATTAAAATAAACGGGAGGGCCTAAGGGTAATTTACCCTTTATTAATGCGGGTCGCTGGATGGATGCCACGTGCGTGATCGGACGGTCTGGATCGGGTGGCGCTCCAACGCTCTGGTCCTCGCAGCGATCGGACGGCTGGGGCTACACCACGTGGTGCATCGGACGGTGGAGACTCTTTGTGGCTAACCCTTGCGCATCGGGCGGTCCTGATCACCTCTCCAAGATCTGACGGTTGCTGCTCCTCCGGGAATGAACGGCCCAGATGAAAACTGGAGGTCGAGGATGATCGGACGGTCGGGGAGGATACCGGAAGAACAGTTGGCCGGCGAAGTTCGCCGGCCCAAGGTGCACGCTCCTGAGCTCCCCTGCTGCGCCTGAAGATCAGAGAAGCTCCGGCGTGACGCTCCACAGCTGCGGGTGCCCTCCGATGGCCTAGCCGAGCTCTGGAGAGCTCCGGCGAGGTCGGCGGAGATGCAGCTCTTGGACCTGATGGTCCAAGCCCTCAGATGGGCTTGGAAGTACCTGCAAAGCAAACCAGGAGACTCGCGGGTCGAGGGCAAACTGCCTCGACCTGGTTAGGCGGGGTGACGAAGAACGGAGGGTCGACATGGGTGAGCTCCGGCGAAGGTGGAGACGGTGGAGCTCGAATCCCAGCTCCTGTACGAGCTGGGTTGGATGGAGATATGGAGAAGGTGTGCGGGAGGAAGGCGGAGGCTATGGCGAAGCCCGATGATCGAATGGTGGTCGGACGTGGACGGAATCGACGATGAACGACGGCGGAGCGAAAGGGGGGTAAACCAAAATTAGCGAAAAAGAACTATCTACGGGGCTACCTGGGTGGACGGTGAGACTGGGGACGAGCTGGCGGTGCTCTGGGTCGTCGCCTCGAGGAGCGTCTCCCTCCGAGGCTCGAGCTCCTGCTGGTGGCGGAGCACGGCGGTGCTTGATCGCCGGATCAGTGGAATCTGCTCCCTCCTCTCGCTTCGACAGCACGGGAAGCAAGCTGTCACTCTCCCTCACGCGCTGGAGCTCACTGGGGGTGGAAGCGAATGGCCAAAGATGCGAATGGAGTGGCGGAGCTCGACTTAAGTATGCTGGAGGGTCTGGGAAGACAGGAGCGGGTAGGGCGATTGAGCGCGCGGATCCCGAGGCGAAGGCTCCGGCGAGTTTCTCGGGTATGACGTGAGCAATCCGGACCTAGGGTTTAGGCAAGAAGGAGTCGTGTCTGCATGGGGAAAATTCGAGAAGATGGATCGGGCGTAGCAGACCCGTGGGAAGTGATCCTGGGGGGGGAGTTGACCGGGCGGTCAACATCCCCAGGGCCAATAGGAGGCGACCACGTGGAAATTACTTGGAAATGAAATTAAAAATAGAAAATGGCCGAATTAAGGGAAAGTCAAAACATGAAATATTTTTGTTTTATTTTTTTCTATTTTTTGTGATTTTTAATTAATTTTTCGAAATAAAAATAAGGTATGTACATTATATAGCTATATATAGATATATATACAATATAAAGGATTTTAATTTTTGATTTTTAATTTCTTATTTTTATACAATTTGATTCCCATTTTATATTTTATTTATTTATAACATAAAATAAGGAATAAAAAGGTATTTTTATTTTATTTTTATTATTTATCTACATAGGTGAAATAAATACATATGTGTATATATGTACATGGTATATTTACAATATATTTTTGTGTTTTTAATTTTTGTTATTTTTATTTTGTTTTTGTTTTAATTTATTTTATTTATTTACACTTTATAATATAGAATATTTATAAAAATTTTGGAAATTAATTTTATTTATAAGGCTAAATAAATATAAAGGTGGGTGGTCTATGTACATGATGAGTGATGTTTTTATCTTCTTTTTGATTTTTATACTTTTATCTTGTTTTTATACTTATAGATATGTACAAGTATTTACAAACCAATTTGAGTCTATTTTTGTGAGGAAAATACTTTTATTTATTTACATAAATATTTACACACATGAGCCCCTATCTCCCTCTACTTTGGCTTTTATGCGGTCAGGCCCATGCTGAGCCCTCCCTTGGGTTAGGTTGCTCAATATTTATTCTAAATATTTACCTCTCTTTCTTTTTAATCTTTATTCTTTTATTTTTGCACAAAAACATGCTAATTATAGATTTTTACACAATGCATGCTTTTGGTATTTATTTCTATTTACAACTATATACATGCATTTGCAAAGGTTTTTGTAGCTAAAATATAAGAATAAAGAGTGATGAATGAGTATTCATCACCCCCCTATACTTAACTTTGCTAGTCCCTTAGCAAACACTTATTTGAAAAAGAAGTGAAAAAGAAATAAAGAAAAAGAAAAAGAGAATGTACATGGATCAAGGTTGATTATTAAATTTGCCTTCATTAAATTAAGGTATGGAGCTCGATCAGATCTTTGGATTATTAATGTGTCGGAACCTTATTTGGACTTAAGCCTAAAACTCAACAGCCTCTAAGTTCCACTATTCTATAACCGAGACTCCTCAATGCTCCAGGTCAGAACAAGTCCATCAACCACAAACCCTGAAGACCATGAATCTTTTCTTGTCCTGTGAATGTGAGGTCTAAGCTCTCCACCTCAGAAATGGCAACTTGAAAACCCTCCTCAACAAGGTAACTCTATGACCTCAATCTGGCCACTCTTTCCTCGAGGAGCAGGGTATTCCCTTCTAAGTTCAAGTTCAACCGGCTCAAGAAGATGATGAAGAAGAGAATGGGTCAAGGCAAGTGTAGCAAGGTACCCTTGGGAGCTTGACCAGTGTAGCCAAGTCTCCCTGCTGCAAGCTACATCAGATGGATCATGAAACCAAGCTTTGCTTATTGCACTCTATATACATACTCCGGTGGGATTATCATTTTCTCTCAGACCCACCACTTTTTTGGATTTATTTTCTTTTTGCATTTTTTTTTCAAGTGCATCTATACAACATATACATGTGCAGCATATATACAAGGAGTTTTTCCTCTTGAGCCAGTAGACTATCCCTCTTTTGAAGCTTTATTGCAACCCACAACTCCTGTCATTAGACCTCCTGGCAACCAGACCAAGGTGATACGCACTTCCTTCATTAAAAGAAGAAGAGAGGTTCCGCCTAGAAGTACTACCCTCATATGCTACCCCAAGTCAAGGAAGACTGCCTCCTCACCACCTCATCCGTAGAGAGCTCGGTGCATAGTGCTGGTGTCCAAGTAAAGCCATAATCTATATGAGTCATGTGTTGTTGTTAAGTGCTCTACTTAGGCTCATTGAGATGACATGTGATCATAGCCTAATGGACTCAAAGAATTAAGTCACCATGGACCTGAAAAGCCTTAAACCTAAGCCCTATAAGGTTCCTCTTAGAAGTTAGGTGGATTAAGATCTTAATCAAGCTCCATTTCTCAATTTGATTCCAGGCTAGTTTAAATGTCAACTATCATCCAAAAAAACTATATACATATGTACAAAAAGATGCTATTTACACAAATTTTACAATCATGCAAAATTTTTGAAAAATGTTTTGAAATCATGAATGAATGATGCATGAAGTGCAAGTTTTGCAAAAAGATATTTACACACATTTACACAAGATTTTTGCAAACTTTTGATTTTCAAAACATTTTGGAAAAATTTTGTACTATATACATAATTTTGATAAGAAAATATTTATACAAGCTTTACACAAAAGATTTTTGAAATCATTTTTACAAAAATAATTTGTACACTAGCTATTTATGTGAAAATAAAAGAAGTTTATGTACATGAAAGAAATTTTAATTTTTGTGATTTTTTTAGGGTTTTTAGCCATTTTATTTATTAACACACTCACACAAAGTACGAGTTATGGCTAAAGTATATATGAAATATATACACACCCCCCTATACTTAGCTCGAACGATGTCCTCAGAGTCAAGAGCGATGAAGAAGACATGACTTGTGCTAGGTATAGGGAAGTGAAAAGAAAGGCTATATACAAAGACGAATAGATGAATAGAAAGTCAAGAGGGTCTCGGGTCTTCCCCCTATACTTAAGATCAAGTGATCCTAAGTATAACAGGCTGTATACTAAGGGAAAACCGAGTGGAGAATGTACAGGGTCTACCCCCCCATACTTAGGGTGAAATATCCCTAAGTATAGGCAGCAAAACAGGGGTAGAAAGAAACAAAGGAAATACCCGAAGGTCTCACATCCCCCCTATACTTAGGGTAAAGTGCACCCTAAGTATAGCATAATCAATAGATGAAGAAGGGGATGTGGGACTAAAGAATGTAGTGATATAGACATCTGGATCTATACAAGGCGGAGAATCAGTGAAAGTCAGGCGTGAGATGCATTAGATGTGAGTCAAAGATCACATCTCACGCAAAATGAATAGGGGCAAGATCAACGACCCGCGGCTCATGATCTAGAAATGGCTTGAGCCGCTGGCCGTTCACTCGAAAGGTACTCTTAGAAGACAACTCGGATATATCAATGCTACCGTTGTCGTGTACCTTTCTGACCAAGTAGGGTCCCTTCCACTTGCTCTGTAGCTTCCCTGGAAATAAACGAAGCCTCGCATCAAATAGCCATACTCTCTGTCCAATCTCAAAATGCTTGTGGCTGATGTGAGAATCATGCCACTCCTTCACTCTCTCCTTATACTGTAGGCTGTTTGAGAAAGCGGTATCTCTCAATTCCTCCAGGGTTGCTAACTCTGCCCTCCTCTGGTCTCCTACACCATCTGGATCCATAAGAATATCAGTAACTGCCCATAGTGACTTGTGCCTCAACTCAACAGGAAAATGGCACGTCTTGCCATATACGAGGCGAAAGGGAGATGTGCCCAATGGTGTCTTGAAAGACGTCATATATGCCCACAAGACCGAGTCCAAAAGCTGTGACCAATCCTTTGGGTCAGGGCGGACGACTTTCTGCAGTATAGTCTTGATCTCCCTATTCGACACCTCGGCTAGACCATTCGTCTGTGGATGGTAAGGTGTAGCAACACGATGGTCTATACCGAACTCGCTGGCAAGGGCCTTCACCTGGTCGTTGATGAAATGAGACCCCCCATCCGAAATCAGAACTCTAGGAACCCCGAACAGCGTGATGATATGCTTCCTCAAAAATCGGCAAACTGTCCTCGCATCAGCGGCTCGGGCGGGGATAGCCTCAACCCAACGACTAACATAATCCACGGCCAACAGAATGTACTCAAATCCCTGACTCTTAGGGAATGGACCCATGAAATCGATGCCCCATGCGTCAAAAACCTCACACAAGTGAATGGGTTGCATCGGGATCATATCACGCTGTCCACAAGTGCCTATCCTCTGACAGTCAGTACACCTCTTCACGAACTCATCAGAGCCCTTGAAGAGGGTAGGCCACCACAAGCCGGATTGGAGCACTTTCTGTGTCATTCTCCTCCCAGAATGATGTCCTCCTGCCTCAAGCTTGTGGCAGTAAGTGAGGACGCTATGGTGTTCCTCCTGAGGGATACACCGACGCCAGACGCTATCCCCTCCTTCGTGGTAAAGGATGGGATCCTCCGAGTGGTAGGACTTGGCCTTCGCAAGGAAGGTCTCAAGCCTTTGCCTAGGCCAATCTTGTGGGACTTTCCCAACAACGAGAAAGTTCACAATATCGGCATACCACGGGAGTGAGGCGATAGCAAGTATCGCCTCATCTGGGAAGGTCTCACAAATGGGATCTATCTGCTCAGACTCCTCAGGCTGCTCTATACGGGAGAGGTGATCCGCCACCAAATTCTTGACTCCAGGCTTATCCTTGATCTCAATGTCGAACTCCTGGAGTAGAAGGATCCATCTAGTCAGTCTGGCCTTGGCATCCTTCTTTGCCATGAGGTACCTGATGGCAGTGTGATCTGTGTACAGGGTCACTCTAGATCCAATGATATAAGATCAAAACTTATCTAGGGCGAATACTACGGCTAGCATCTCCTTCTCTGTGACCGTGTAATTCCGCTGGGCAGAATCCAATGTGCGGCTAGCGTAGTGGATAGCAAATGGAATTCCATCCCTCCTCTGTCCCAGCACTGCCCCTACGGCAAAATCGGAGGCAACCATCATGATCTCGAATGGGAGAGACCAATCAGGCGGATGGAGAACAGGAGCCTCAATCACACACTGCTGGAGTCACAAAGGACGAAAGACACTTGTCATCGACAAGGAACTCGGTGTCTTTCGTCAAGAGGTCAGTCAATGGCCGGGCGATCCTGCTGAAATCATGAATAAATCTCCGATAAAAACCAACGTGCCCCAAGAATGACCGTAGCTGCCTCAAATTGGACGGCGGTGCGAGTTTTCTAATGACATCAACCTTGGCCGGATCAACCTCCATGCCCCTGTTGGAGATGATGTGGCCAAGCACCGTCCCTTGAGTCACCATGAAGTGACTCTTCTCCCAAGATAGAACCAAATGGAACTCAATACATCGGTGGAGTACCCGGTCTAGGCGGTCAAGACAGGAGTCGAATCCGTCGCCGTAGACCGAGAAATCGTCCATGAAGACCTCCAAACACTCCCCTACCATGTCCGAGAAGATCGACAACATGCACCTCTGAAAAGTCGCAGGGGCATTGCATAGCCCAAATGGCATGCGTCAAAAGGCATATGTACCAAAGGGACAGGTAAAGGTGGTCTTCTCCTGATCCTCAAGAGCGATGGCCACCTGGTTGTAGCCCGAGTACCCATCCAGGAAGCAATAATGGCTCTTCCCTGCCAGTCTCTCAATGATCTGGTCAATAAAAGGCAGGGGGAAATGGTCCTTCTTGGTGGCCTGGTTGAGTCTCCTGTAGTCAACACAGACCCTCCAAGAGGTGGGTACTCGTGTAGCAATCTCCTCTCCCAACTCACTGATCACAGTCGTGTTGCCCGTCTTCTTGGGCACCACATGCAAGGGGCTGACCCACTTGGAGTCGGAAATGGGATAAATAAAATCTGCACTCCACCATTTTGATATTTCCTTCATCACGACCTCTCTCAGGTTGGGGTTCAGCCGCCTCTGGAACTCACGCGACGGCTTCGCCCCCTCCTCGAGATAAATATGGTGGGAGCACACTGATGGACTAATCCCATGGAGATCTGCTACGCTCCATCCGATTGCCTTGCGGTTCTTTTCAAGAACCCCCATCAAACGGGATTCTTGCTCTCCAGTCAGATCGGCGGAGATGATGACTGGTACATCTCAGCTTCGCCCGCAAGGAACCGATACTTCAGCGAAGTAGGGAGCGGCTTCAGCTCTGGACAGCTGGGTGCTGGCAAATCTGGCTTCGGAAGAAGATGTGTGAATGCTGCTAAATTTGCCAAATCTGCCTGGGAGAAAGAAGACGAGCTCTCGCAAACTGGATCTGGAGAAGGCTGCTCAACTGTGTTGTCTCTGATCTGTTCTGCATCTACCTCCTCCTCATCTGTAGGCTCTGGTGGACTCAGGTCTGGCATCTGATCATCACAATCTGCCCAATCAGACTCTGAATCCGAGGGATCTGCATCAAACAAGGTGGCATCAGTACCACCGTCACACAAGGTGGCCTCAGTACCAACATCACTAGACTCTGTGTCGCGATCGGGAACCGGCTCAGCTGCCACTGAAATATCCTGGACCAAGGCTGTGCTCTCCAAGCTCTCCTCTGCTATCATCTCGGTATTAGCGGTGTCTGGAAATGAGAGGATGGCCTGTGCTGAAGGGTCTGCCCATGCTGCCTCATCATCTGTGATCACAAAATCACAGTCCTAGTGGATGTCTGGCCCGACATCTGTCAGCTGCTCTGAATCAGTGCTGGTCTCTAAGCATGCTCTCTCTCTGGCTCTGTAGTCCTCGACCGTCTCTATTTGTACACTCTCGCCCTCGACGCGAAAGTATACCTTCCCGCTATCATGATCAGTCACCGCCTTGGATGTGGCCAAGAACGGACGACCGAGGATGATGGGGGTATTGGTCACTGAATCAGGGATCTCCATGTCCAACACTACGAAGTCCACGGGGAATTTCAGGCCCTGAATAGTGACGATAACATCTCGCAACAACCCCTTCGACCTCTTGACAGATCGATCAGCAAACTGAAGGACTGTCCTGCTCAGTCTAAGAGTGCCACTCTCGAAGCGGTCGAGAAGGGCTGCCGGAAGGAGGTTGATAGACAATCCGCTATCCAATAGAGTCCGGTCTAACCTCTGCTCACTAATCTGGCATCTGACATACGGGGCTCCTGAATCTGGCCTCTTGGCCGGCAGACGGTTCTAAATCGCGAAGCACGTGGCTTTCGTCAGCACATGTATCTCTGAATGATGGTTCCTCCTCCTCCTCCTGATTGTAGTCCTGTCTCTCAAAGAATGCTGAAGAAGGGGGATGTGCTGCAAAGCCTCCTGAAGGGTCATCTGGATATGGAAACGATCGATCATGCTCTGGTTGAACTCCTCCTGCTCTCTCTTTTTTGGGTCTTTTTCTCTTGTCTTCCTTTTCCCCATCTGAAGGGCTCTAGGGAAGGGGATCACAAGGTCCTTCTCAGATGAAGGACTAGGAATAGGTCTAGACGGCTCGACGGCCGGATCCGCACATA
Source organism: Ottelia alismoides (assembly GCA_037367405.1). Lineage (NCBI taxonomy): Eukaryota > Viridiplantae > Streptophyta > Magnoliopsida > Alismatales > Hydrocharitaceae > Ottelia > Ottelia alismoides. Next base: position 543,708 of record JAZKJV010002821.1, read on the forward strand.
CATCAATCACCACAGTGGGACCAGAAGAAACTAAACCTTTTCCTTTATTCAAAATAGTGTTCTGAGATACATCAGCATGATAAAAAACTACAACTCTCTCTGAATGAACACCGGTGGCCTCAGTACCACCACGGGCTGGCTCTCCTGGACGTCTCGCGGCCTCAGTACCGCATGCTGGCTCGGCAACTCGGGTGGCGTCAGTACCACCTCCTCGAACTGGTGAAGTGGCGGCCTCAGTACCGCCGGTGGAATCAGCATCCTTGGTGGCATCAGTACCACCATCATCATCATGAGCGGCCTCAGTACCGCTCTCCTCCTCCTCATCTGGCACCCCGGATGTATCCTCGTGGTGTAGCTCAGACGAGGCGCCGCCGCCTGCAAGTGTCCTACCGCTCCTAAGCGTAACAAAATCAGCATCAAAAAGATCCGAAGATGTATCAACAAATGGATCACTAGGAGTGGTATGCTCAGTGTAAGCTACCTGCTCAGACTTCCGCTTCAGGCTGTTGGGATTCGGCTCTATCAGGGCAGGTATGGCAGCCTTCCCTCTCACAATGTCCCGCATCTCCTGGCGGAACTCGTCCATCTCCCGTCTGAAAGTAGCCTGCCGGTCCGTAAGGAGGCGGGCTATGTCGTCCAAGGCGGGGCTCTCGTATGGTGAACCATGAGAGCCCGACGGGTAGACTCTCTGGTGCTGAGGCTGCTGGAACTGGTGCTGCTGGTGAGAGGGGTAAGAAGGAGGGTGCTGCTGCTGGTGTGGCTGGTGAGCCTGCTGCTCACATCTCCAAGGCTGTCCCTGCTGCTGATAGGGACGGGGAACGAAGGATGACTGCTGGTGTGGCTGGTAAACTGGGGGCTGCTGCTGCTGGTGATCCCTCTGCTGGCTATACTTCCCTCCCTGACCGGATGACTGCTGCTGGGGCTGGGTACCTCCACTCCCCCACCTGAATCCGGGATGGTCTCGTCGGATCCCAAGCTAAGGACGGTCATACCAAATCCCGTTGACATCCATCAACGGCTCTGCGTCGTACTGGGCTGGCAGGAGTACTGCTAGAGGCTGATCCGGCTGGTATACCACCATCTGCAAGTCTGGAGATGGTGGTGACTGGTAGGTGGGCTGCGGCTGCTGGTACAGCTCCGCCTGTACAAGGTGAACCTGTCTAGGCTGCTGAAAGGAGCTGGAGCGTTGGGACGAGCTGCTGCTGCCGCCGGTATCGCCTCGCGACTGAAAATGGGGCTGGGAAGCCGTCTGTGCCTCCTGGAGACACATGAGCTGGGTCTTTATGTCGCTCAGAGTCTGTGCCATCTGCTCCATCTGCGTGATGCCCTGGCACTGCTTCTTCTCAATCAGCTCCATCCGATCCAACTTCTCACTAATGATACCCATATCCACAGCGGATGACTCTGCCTGTGCTGCTGCTACTGCGGATGAACTGGATGGACCGGCGTCGACCCGTGCTATCCTCTGGTACTGCACGGGTCCTGACTGTTGCTGGGGTCTGTCCTGGGTGTATAACCGGGTCTGGGACATCACCATATAGTTCTCGGCCATCTCCTCGTAGATGGCCCAGACCTGGTCGTGATCCTTGGCGAAATAGGACCCGCCACAAGAAGCGTTCACCAAGCCCTGGAGCTCTGGTGTCAGCCCGCTGAAGAAGCTCTGCACAAGGTTCGACTTCGAGATATCATGGTGCGGGCATCAGTCAGTAAGCTCACGAAACCTCTCCCATGCCTCATGGAATTGCTCGTTGGGGAGCAGGAGAAGTTGCTGATCAGGGCCCTCGCTGCATTGGTCCGCCAGAGTGGATAGTACTTGTTCAAGTACTCGGTGCGGAGCTGCTCCCAGGTGTAAACAAACCTCCCCAAATGCTTCAGCCAGGTGGCTGCTCTGTCTGCTAGGGAAAAGGGGAAGGCGATCATCCTGATCGTATCCTGGTCCACCTAACGGTCGTGGACAGTGTTGCAAATCATCAGAAACTCCTGGAGGTGAAGATGGGGCTCCTCAGTAGTGAGCCCGTGGAAGCGGGGGAGTAGCTGCAAGGTGTTCGGGGGGAACTTGAAGTCCCCCACAATAGCTGGAAGCACAACCCAGTTATGTGTCAGTGTCGATCCGGGATTGTGTAACTCCCGCATCGGTCTCGGTGGTTCTCCGGCCGCGGCTGCGGTGGCTGCTGCGGCTGCTGCTGCGGCTGCTGCTGCATCTGCATCCTCTGGGATCCTCGGTCCCTCTCTGCGCTCCTCGCGCTCTGCTCGCATCTGCTCCATCTCTCTCCTCATGTCGAGCATGAATGCTCCCTGATCCCTCAACTGCTGCTGGACGGTCTCTAAGGAGACGATCAGGGTGGAGTTGATCGCGCCCTGGTCCAGCACAAAGTGCTCATGCTGTGGACCACGGGAACGATCCTCGGAACTGTCGGCCATGGCGTCTGCAAAATCAAAGTAGCCAAACTCAGGTGCTGTCAAATATGCTAGTCTCTCCTCTGGCTCATATCTCTCAGAACCGAAAGAAAGGGGGTCGAGGGGGAACAGGGCAGAATCATACTCGGGCTCGGAGAACTGGTCTCGGCTCTCGCGGGCCAACCTAGATGAATGGGTAGACGTGCCCGAAAGCGGTGCAGCCAGAGGCTGCCTAAGAGAGCGTCTACCCATCATCGTGATCTGACGAGTAGGGCGGATGAGATCTGGAAAAACTATGATGAGCAACCAAACCCTCTGTTCACCAACACAACACGAGCTGAAGACCGTAAAGGCTCGGTCAAATTATCTTGTCAATTTTTATTAGGTGAACAAGCAATCTATCAGAGCGCTTACGTGACCTGTTGGGATACCTGATACTACTCCAACCGACTGGCCCGCACGGAAGAGTCGGTAGTCAGCTGGAAATAGCACCGGAGGGCTCTACCTAGGGTGCGGGTCACTCTCTCGTACAAGCAAACCAAACAATGAGGGGGTTGCTCTCCCCAAGACAAATTGTTAAGGTGAGTGTCTTTTAGAGTCAATAGTCTTAGCAGTCCCAATTTTATGGTTTTTCTTTTTAATTTTTTCAATAAAAACAAAGGCCTAATGAATTTTTCGGTTCTCCTGGTTATTTAATCCAAAACAGGGGGAGAAGACGAAAAAGTCGATGCACGATAAATCAATGATGCATGCAAAGTAAGGAAGGCGTACCTGACTCCAGCACTCTACATGCAATATGATCCACGCATAAATTTAAAGACTGAAAGTAAACTACCTAAATGATGCAGCGGTGAAAACCGAGTCCTAGATGAGCAAGTCTACTCGCAGAACCGTCTAACTGGTCACCGACCTCCAAGCCAAAGGTCCGGTCTTGGCCTACCCCTCCTCTGCCCGACAAATCGGGGGTACGAGAAAGCGTTTTACGGAGCAGGCTGCGACACGTAGGCTACGAAGGAGATGAATCAGTTATTTTTATTAATTATTATTAGTAGGTCCAATTAAGCGCACTATAGGAACATGCAGATAATTAGGTATGGGGACCCTACTAATTACGGCACAAGCAAGCAGAAAATCCTAAGTCTAGGGGCTCGATGAAAAACCGCGTAAACACCGGAAAAGGCAGCTAAAAATCAAAACCGCGAAAAAGCTGCAAAAACACCTAAGGGTCCCCCGAGCACACCGGTGCTCGATGAAACAGACCCGCTAGTCAATCAAGTCCACAGTTCAAGTCTCTGACTTCCTGTATTATTACAATAATAACCAAATAAATCCTAACTACACCTCTCCCACTCAACTCTCTCTCGCGCTCTCCTACGGCTCCGTAAAGAAGGGAGCCGCCTCCAAGTTCCGCGGTTGCGTCAGCTTCTCGAGATTGGTCGCCTAGGTCCTCAGGCCCTCGCAAGAAAAAGACAAGTGGTCAGACCAATAAAAATAATCAAATAAGAAAAAGAAAAATAAATGAAAATAAAATGAGGGTATGTATGCAAAAACACAAAACAAAATAAGCACTCAAAATCAAACAAAAACAAAAATAAAAGAAAAGAAAATAAAACAAAATAAAACAAAAAATAAAATATAAACAAAAGCCGCGAAAAGCCGCGAGCTCTGAAAGAGCCGCGAAAAGCCGCGAAAAACAAAAAAAAGCAAAAACAAAAACTACTAAGCCGTGCTCCCCGGCAACAACACCATTCTGATAAGCGACTCGACCACTAGGGTATAAGGTGCTAATCGGTCGTTGCGACCCAAGCGATCAAGATGGCTCAATCAAGAAAAATAAGAAACCACCAATCAGAAATAAAATCAATCAAATACACGAAAGCGGTCTTGCTATTAATTTAACCTCGTATAGCAACCAGGGTCGAACACAAGGAGCACAGGTTGGCCTCTCGGCCTACGAAGTAGTCAAAAAGAAATAAAAGGAATTAAAAGAAGTATTTTTGGTGGTTTTTTAAATATTTTATATTTTTTTGGATTTTTAATGTATTAAGAAAATAATAAAAGCAGAGAAACAACTCACTTCAACAATCTATTAAATGCACTAAAAATCAACCGAAAATTCCAACAAAAATATTTTTATGTGTTTTTAATTTTTAGTGTTTTTGGTGAATTTTTGGATTTTTGTGATATTTATTTAATTTTCTAAAAATCAAACAGTGACTGAAACTATAGGTACTGTCCAGCCGAGCTAAAAGGACCTAGATAAAATATCTAGAAGCCCCAAATTAGCTGGAGGTAATTTTCCTGTAAAGAGAATAAAACAAGGAAAATTTAGCCACCTAGATTATTGTTTTTGGGTTTTTGGTTTATTTATTAGAATTTTTATAAGATTTTAAGTGTTTTTAATTTTTAGGTGTTTTAAGCAATGAAAAATAACCAAACTTGGCTAGAAAATCAAGCAAGCATAAACAAATAGTAGACAATTTGTTTGTAATTTTAAATGATATTTAATATTTTTTTTATTTTTAAAGTTAGACAGTAACAAAATTAGATGTTTTTGAATTTTTAAAAATATCAAATCAACTCAGAAATGTCTCCAAAAATCCTCGAAAATTTTACACTATGGCAGGAGCCATGTGTCCAATTTCCGTTGGATTTGGAGTATCTTTGCTATTTTATTCAAAAATAAAAAGGGGCACTGTGCACAAGGACCTAAGTGCAAATACCCGAAGTTCCGAGGGGTCTGGTGCAAAAAACCCAGGAAGTCACGCACGTCGCGCGTGCCTGAGGCACTCAGGGACCTAATTGTAAGGAAAATAAGTTCCGAGGGCTATTTGGTAACAGGTACCAAAAGCCCAGGGGCTTATCTGCAAATAACCCAAATATTAACGCACATGCACAATTACTTCTACGCACAGGGGTATAAATGCAATATTCCAAAAACTTTCATTCAACTCATAACATCCAGAACTACAAGGGCATATAATGCAAATAACCCAGAAAGTCACGTGTCGATGCACATGTCACATCACACACAGGGTTATATCAGCAAATAAAAACAAACGCAGGGTCCTCTATGCAAATATCCCAAAAACTAAACAACTATCTAAAGTATTTACAGAACTAAATGCTAAATAAAATAAACGGGAGGGCCTAAGGGTAATTTACCCTTTATTAATGCGGGCCGCTGAATGGATGCCACGTGCGTGATCGGACGGTCTGGATCAGGTGGCATTCCAACACGCTGGTCCTCGCAGCGATCGGATGGCTGGGGCTACTCCACGTGGTGCATCGGACGGTGGAGACTCTCTGTGGCTAACCCTTGCGCATTGGGCGGTCCTGATCACCTCTCCAAGATCTGACGGTTGCTGCTCCTCAGGGAATAAACGTCCTAGATGAAAACTGGAGGTCGAGGATGATCGGACAGTCGGGGAGGATACCGGAAGAACAGTTGGCCGGCGAAGTTCGTCGGCCCAAGGTGCACGCTCCTGAGCTCCCCTGTTGCGCCTGAAGATCGGAGAAGCTCCGGCATGACGCTCCGCAGCTGCTGGTGCCCTCCGATGGCCTAGCCGAGCTCTGGAGAGCTCCGGCGAGGTCGGCGGAGATGCAGCTCCTGGACCTTATGGTCCAAGCCCTCAGATGGGCTTGCAAGTACCTGCAAAGCAAACCAGGAGACTCGCGGGTCGAGGGCAAACTGCCTCGACCCAGTTAGGCGGGGTGACGGTGAACGGAGGGTCGAGATGGATGAGCTCCGGCGAAGGTGGAGATGGTGGAGCTCGAATCCCAGCTCCTGTGCGAGCTGGGTTGGATGGAGATATGGAGAAGGTGCGCGGGAGGAAGGCGGAGGCTATGGCGAAGCCCGATGATCGAATGGTGGTCGGACGTGGACGGAATCAACGATGAACGGTGGCGGAGCGAAAGGGGGGTAAACCAAAATTAGCGAAAAGAACTATCTACGGGGCTACCTGGGTGGACGGTGAGATTGGGGACGAGCTGGCGGTGCTCTGGGTCATCGCCTCGAGGAGCGTCTCCCTCCGAGGCTCGAGCTCCTGCTGGTGACGGAGCACAGCGGTGCTTGATCGCCGGATTAGTGGAATCCGCTCCCTCCTCTCGCTTCGACAGCACGGGAAGTAAGCTGTCACTCTCCCTCACGCGCTGGAGGCTCACTGGGGGTGGAAGCGAATGACCAAAGATGCGAATGGAGGTGGCGGAGCTCGACTTAAGTATGCTGGAGGGTCCGAGAAGACAGGCGTGGGTAGGGCAATTGACGCGCGCGGATCCCGAGGCGAAGGCTCCGGCGAGGTTCTCGGGTATGACGTGAGCAATCCGGACCCGGGGTTTAGGCAAGAAGGAGTTGGGTCTGCATGGGGAAAATCCGAGAAGATGGGTCGGGCGTAGCAGACCCATGGGAAGTGGTCCTGGGGGGGAGTTGACCGGGCGGTCAACATCCCCAGGGCCAATAGGAGGCGGCCACGTGGAAATTACTTGGAAATGAAATTAAAAATAAAAAATGGCTGAATTAAGGGAAAGTCAAAACATGAAATATTTTTGTTTTATTTTTTCCTATTTTTTGTGATTTTTAATTAATTTTTCGAAATAAAAATAAGGTATGTACATTATATAGCTATATATAGGTATATATACAATATAAAGGATTTTAATTTTTGATTTTTAATTTCTTATTTGTATACAATTTGATTCCCATTTTATATTTTATTTATTTATAACATAAAATAAGGAATAAAAAGGTATTTTTATTTTATTTTTATTATGTATCTACATAGGTGAAATAAATACATATGTGTATATATGTACATGGTATATTTACAATATATTTTTGTGTTTTTAATTTTGTTATTTTTATTTTGTTTTTGTTTTAATTTATTTTATTTATTTACACTTTATAATATAGAATATTTACAAAAATTTTGGAAATTAATTTTATTTATAAGGCTAAATAAATATAAAGGTGGGTGGTCTATGTACATGATGAGTGATGTTTTTATCTTCTTTTTTATTTTTATATTTTTATCTTGTTTTTATACTTATAGATATATACAAGTATTTACAAACCAATTTGAGTCTATTTTTGTGAGGAAAATACTTTTATTTATTTACATAAATATTTACACACATGAGCCCCTATCTCCCTCTACTTTGGCTTTTATGCGGTCAGGCCCATGCTGAGCCCTCCCTTGGGTTAGGTTGCTCAATATTTATTCTAAATATTTACCTCCTTTTCTTTTTAATCTTTATTCTTTTATTTTTGCACAAAAACATGCTAATTATAGATTTTTACACAATGCATGCTTTTGGTAATTATTTCTATTTACAACTATATACATGCATTTGCAAAGGTTTTTGTAGCTAAAATATAAGAATAAAGAGTGATGAATGAGTATTCATCACTCGACATTTTTCATTTTGGACATTTTTACATTTGATGTCATCTTCTATTTTAAATTCAATTTTGTTTGCATTTTCATGCATGGTCAAAGGTCAACAATCCATGTGTCGCATCCTCATTGAGCCACTTCATTTGCTTGGTCGAATCCCGCTAATCTCGGTCAACCATCATCTATCCTGTAGCAAGCCACATCCTAACCATTGGATCATGATTGATCCAACGTCTCCTGCTTCACCCTCCCTCTTCCCATCATATGCATGTGTCACTCACATGACTTCTTCCTGATAGTTGTATCGATCAAAAGATCCAATGACCCTAACCTTATCGCCTACCTCCAGCCAACCCGCTCCTGATCGTTAGATCACGATTGATCCAACGACCACTGCTCCCCCTTCTTCCTCTCAGTCCTTCTCCTATCTCTAGCGACCCACCAACCGCCTACTCCAATTTCTCTCTGATATCCCCTACAGTGACCAAATCCATGCCATAAACTGCCCTTGTCTTCTTCACCTAAAACTAACCTAATCACATGCAACTTCCTTCGTACCAACCTCCTAATATATCCCCTTCTCTGCTGACTCTACTGAAGAAACCCAATCCTCTCTGACCCATTCTCCTTTCCCCCATTACAAACCTAATCACTTCCAACCAACGTCAATCTCCTCTATTTCTAATCCTCCAACCCTGTAAACAGAACCCAATCGTACCAAACTACCTCCTAAATCCTAATCGATTAACCAACCATAAACTATGACTACTGATCCTAATCTCTACCCCCAACAGCCAACGTCCTACACCCTCACTAGAACCAAATCAAAACCAGAACCCATACACCTCTCCCTCTTTTTCCTATTTAATCTCTACTCCAACAACCTTCCAATCTATTTGCCATCATCGATCCTAATCGAGAGTAAGAGAAAGTGAGAGTTAGAGAGCTTTGAAACCAATGACAACGACTCGAAGACCCTCCGATGAGGACCTATCCCTAGTGGTAATCGGGATTTTATCGAAGTCTTGCCAATCCATAAAGCAGATCAACAATCATCGAAGCGACCTCAGAAGAAATCCCAACTAGTCAACAATTAACCCACAATATGTATAAAGAAATGAGAAGCAAAATAAATATGAAGTTAAAATTTATTATAACTCTACAATAAAGATCTGTATAGGTGCAAGTATGTGTAGAAGTGGAACACAAAAAAGGATAGATCGGGCAAATGAATGAACAAAAGTGATTGTGTGTTTATTTGTCAATATTTTTATGTGTGTTTTATATTTTATATTTTTAAATTTTATTTTTGTTTTCATATTTTTTATATTTTTTTAGGTTTATATTAAAATATATTTTTAATTTAATTATATAATATGAGATATATAAGACTATATATACAATAATAGATAATATAGATATAAATATTAATTAAAAATAACCTAAAATTAGAGAATTGAATATTTTTTATTTTAAATATTTTTTACTGCTTTTGTTATTTTTAGTGAATTTTGCTAATTTTTTTATATTTTTTAAGTCAAAAATACCCAAAATCAGGTATAAATTAAATAGCCGAATTTGAGATGAAGAGGGAAAATAACAAAATAGGTCCAAAATTCTTCAAATCAATTTTAATAGATAAATAATAATATAAATAAAATTAAAGATAGAAAAATATATTTGGTTTTTTTGGAAATTTTAATTTTTTTAAACTTAACTTTAGAGCTTTTTTATTTTTATGCATTTTCTTTTTCTATTTGTAGGGTTTTTAATTTTTGGAGTTAGAAAATAAATAAGTAAAAATAAAATATATATTTTTGGAATTTCAGAAAAGATTTTATATTTTTAGGTATTTTATAATGTAGACATGGCAAATTTGTGCTATTTTTTATTTTTAGAAAATACTAAAATGTCTAAATTACAAAATAAAAATATGGCATGAAACTAGGATGCAACAGGAGCTTAATGTTTTTTTGGTGATTTTTTGGAGCATAGTAGCTAATTTAAATAAACGCGACAAACATATAAATTCAATTGTTGGCAGGGGCAAAACATAAATAAATTAAAGTACAGGGGCCTTGCTGTAATTTTTCAAAAATTATATAACTTGATTAGAAATTTCTAGTGACAAATTAAAATATGGAAAATAGCGAGGGCCTATCTGTAGAAACATCGCCTCACGTAGGATGACACGTGAGGTGATGTGGACTTGACTAGAATGCAATAAATGAAAATACGAGGGGTCTTTTGCAAAATACATGAAAATATTATAATGGCATAGGAAAGATTCTGTATTAATAAATAAATACAAAATATGGTTGGATGTAGTTGCAAAATACCCAACATTGGCGTGGACCGACGATCAAGATCTATCAACTTTTGCCACGTGTCGACTTCGGGCTTCACAATTCCACTTCATGATGAACGATCAGTATTAGATCCTGGAGTGGATCTAATAGTGGAGGTGGTGCTCGATCAAACGAAGGCTTCTACTCGGGAAGAATTGTTCTTGATCCGACGGTCAATGATCAAGGTGGATGAACTCGCCAAGAACTCGGTCAAGCCGAGTTTCAATCGGGTATAGGGTGTGCCTCCGACCACCAATCCCACAGGCAAAGCTCACGTGACATTGTTGCAGTTCCTCCACGCCTCCCAGGCGCTTCAAGATGCTTTGGGGATCACTAGAAGATCGCTAGAGGCCGGTGGAGTTCTAGCGAATCTGGAAGGTATCCCTTTGACAAACACTCCCCTCATATGGGGACTAAAAAACCCGGAACCTGCATGGTTAGCGCAAATAAGGAATGACGACGGCTCCATGGGCTTTTGGAGGTGGAATGGGTTGAATATGCGTCGAATGAGGGTGTCACAGTGGAGTCTTCGCTAGAGCTAGCCTCCGGCGAACGTCAAATCTAGTGATTTAGGCTGAATCGCATAATAAAAAGATAAAATAAGTGCACAAACTAAATCCTAGGATTAAAAGTAATCAAGAACGAAGGGAAAAGTGTACCTCAATGGGTGTAAAACCACGAAGTCAGACCTTGATGGACAGGTGGCCGGAGATGGGTGTGGAACTTGCTTTCAACCTCGCCTGGTCCCGCTACTGATGGCTGGAGAAGCCCCTGTCACGGGCTTAGATCCGGAGCACCAGAGGAGGCCCAAAGCTTGGTCGAAAGAGATTCAAAATGGGAAGAAAGATCGGGGAAGTGTTTGTACAGTGTGGTGGAGCGGGTCCAAAGAACGATGGAGATCAGGCGCGATAGTAGATCAATCCTCGAGGCATCGATTGGGCGTGAAAGAGCGTTCATTAGGAATCGATAGCGATAATTCGATGAAATCGAGTCAAAGCAATAGGCATGTCAGGGCTAGACTTGGGAAAGGATAGTTGACCAAACTCAACTACAGATTCAATCTGATTGGTCCACGTGGAGCAATCAAGAAAATATGACACAAAGTTATTTGCAAAATTTAAAATTAAATAATAAATGAATTATTAAATTAAAGTTATAAAATAAAAATGTTTATTATTTTCTAAAGTATTTTATTATGATATTTATTTATTTTTCTGAGGTATTTAATTACAAGTTAATTTTTAGGGTTAGTTTCTAGGTATATTCATCTACGTTTTAGGTATTTTTATTTTGTAAATTTGATTTTATTATTTTATTTTTTTACAACTTATTTTTATATACTTAGGTATTTTTTATTTTATTTTTCTGATAAATAATGTGCACAGAAATAAATAGGTATAGTGAATATATAGGTAGATGTATAGGTATTTTCATCTATGTATTTTATATACTTATTTTATTTTAATATTTTATTTATTATTTTATTTTAGTTTTAATACGTACAAATATTATAAATAATATTTAAAAATTTATAAAAAATATAAAATTATAAAAATAATAAAGACTAAATAAAATGATTATTTTATTCAGGTATATTATACAATAGGGGTTAAAACCTAACTTTCACACCTTAACTCCAAAACATATAAAAACCACCTTCATTAAATAGCTTATTAAAAGTATATAAATAAAAGGTGATTTGTATATATTTTTAGTTTTTATTTGAGAGATATGGGTCTGGGAAGTTGAGATTTTGGAATTTTATTCAAAGCATAACTTTTACACTGTATATTATTTTTGTATGAAATAAATTCTGTATTTTTCTATATATTAGTATCTACAACTTGCATGTACAAAGTTTCTTTATATGAGATTAAAAAGTAGAAAATAAAATGGATCCAAAAATGAATTAATGATGAATTAATAAATGGGATTTTTATTGTATTATTGACCCTTATCTCCCCTTGCTTTATTCCTTATCGACCTAGTCATCAAGATGCCTAGGTCTCGGGGTTTAGGGTCATAAAATACCTTTGGAATTTTATTATTTTTCTTTTCTTTTCTTTATTATATAATTTTGGCATTAAAAATAGTACTTTATACACAATTTATACAACAAGGAATGAATGTTAGTTTGTGCAAATTAAGCCTATTTGCATGCATTAGCTAGGGTTTTAAAGGCCAAAATGATATAATAAAGGTGATGAAATGGAGATTCATGACCTAGGAGAGATTCATAGGGGTTAACCCTCCTCTACTGTTGCATACTCCTCGAAAGTCAGCCGAGCTCTCGCCCTCTCCTCCATGGTGTTCAAGCTGAACACACCTCCAATTATAACCCTCTTCCTTAGCTTTGTTTTCTTCTTCTATGTGTGCCCCTCCCCCCCCCTTCTTCTTCGTTAATTTTTCTTCTTCAAATAGTCCCTTCTTTTACTCCCTATCATCATCCATCTTCTTCACTCATCACACCCAATTAGTCACATCTTCTCCTATCATCACAACATGCAAATCACCTCATCATCTTCTTCCCCTTCACTCCTGATCTATCCTCCATGACCTACCACCTCCAGTGGGCACACCACCGGAGCATTGCTCATATTACCCCACTGACAATAAGAGTTCATCCCTTGTTCGTATTCTTTAACGCATCACGCTCAGGCCAAATAACGAGCTCGAGCCAACCCAACCATGTAGGACTTGATCGAACTTTGTCGAAGTAATCTCCCCCATCGAACATCCTCATTGACGGAGCATCAAGCATACACCTTCCTTGCATATTCTCTGGTGTGTGTCGACAGGAAGGTGCCACTCGCTGGAGTCAACAATAGATAAGGATTGCAATCATGCTCTGAAATCACTGAAGAATAGGTTTCCACTTCCCGTTCGATAAATATTAGGAACTCAACCAAGATCGTTCAAACACACCTAAATGGCAGCCCTTGGATCAGCCACAACACATGCATCAGAGCCGTTCATCCCAGCCCACTCGAGCCCGCAGCCTCAGGTGGATCCAGAACTATCATCCCGCGCCACATGGAGGCCCTGGCAACCAAGTCGGCCCTTCTATCCAAGCCTAGCCGTATGTGAGCCACCTCATGTGCGGTGGACTTTTTCCATTGGTCCCCCTGCACTACTTGGAATTTGTACAAAAACCCCTACTTGAGGATAAATTATGAGGAGGCCCCGCCAACTTAAAAGAATTGCATTCAAGCCCCTTCAAAGGTCCAAATTGAGAAGTTCTTTTAATTTTAATTAAATCTATTCCCCTTGGACTTCTTATATTCATAACTTGAGCATTATTTACCCGATTTTAATGTTCTTGGTGTCGTTTTGAAGCTTATCCTATAATTAAAAACATTTAGTATCAATTTTAAGACATTATTTGATATCAATAAATTTGAGGAGTTCATTCGATAATTGTGAACCATATACTATTGGGAATTAATTTTGTTGTTTATAAAATTGTGAAAATTTGAGGAAATTGTTTTGGGATTTAACTCAAAAATTGATGATCACATTATTTTTGAAAATTAATTGATCATTGGGGATTGGGTATAAAATTGAGTGCATGTCTGATCTCTTGCTCATTCATCTTGCATCATTCATTCCTTATGAGGCAAAACCCTAAGAAATTACATTAATAATTTTCTCTCACACATTACATATTTTTTATTACATAACAATTTTACAATTCCATGCATCATACTTATAATTGCATCTCTTTTATTTAAGACCCCATAAAAATTTACAAAATTAAAAAGAACATTAAAAGTTTTATCTCTTTAAAAACCTAAAACTCCAAAATTGGTTTAAAAATTAATCCTAGACCATCATATTACCTTGCTAAGTTCGACATTAGGACTTGCCCAGGTAAAATAAATAATCTCCACATTGAAATTAATTGAATAATTATTTTCATGTGGTTTTGACTGCTTGCTCCTTATCATCTGCTACAACTGACATTAACTCCACCCAATTTAGAGTGGTGAAGGGAGTGACCTGTCAGCTAGCCACATAATCTTTTGCATTCACTTATATGAAGATTGTAATTTGTCTTGCGAGATGTGTAGAACTCTTGTAATTACCCTAAAGTGCTTGAAGACAACACTCCTTCTAAATAAACCATCAAATTTATGTCGTCCTTGATTTATTATCTAGGGTTTATGACTTATAGTTTAACCATCATGTAGTGTGATGAAAGCATGTTTCATCCACCTAAAAACAAAAATTTGAGATAAGTATCTTGACAAATATACTCATACATGCATTAATATCAGTTTCTTATAATTGCATACCGGTAAAATAAAAATTATAAATTAATACACAAAATTAACATGTAAAATATGCAAAAAATGCAAAAAAAAATAAGAAGAGGAAGATTGTTTGCATGCATATACATGCAAACTAGCTAAAAAGCTAAGGGAATAGACCTGTGAAGGTCTAAGTTTCGATCTTCATCTAGAGACTGAGGTTGTAGGCATCCGTCAACTCAACAAAAGATAGAAAAAATAAGTAAATATGAAACAAATACGGTTTCATTCATAAAATCATAGAAAATAAATAAACAAAAATACATAAATTTCAAATGTTTATGTTTATTTTTGTGCAACTCTGATTCACTTTATTTTTTTATTAATTTAATAAATATGTATAAAAATATAGAAAAATAAAAAAAATACCACCATGCTCTTCTAACAAATGAAATCAATCCATGTTGGAAACAAGGAGCTAGACATGAAATTCGGGGTCCAAATTTTTATCTTTGACTAAGAAACAAATTATATGGGTATAATCATGATCTTATATTGATTATTCTGACATAATTTTCATAATTTTACTCCCAGTGGATTGATCGAAAATTACGAAAAATCACGATGACATGATTCGATATATGAATTTGCATGTCACAATATGGACAATCTGAATGCCAAATCAACATGAAAATGGCGAAATAATGATGTGTGCCAATAACAAGGCGGGGTGAGGAGATCCATACCTTCAAGGGTCATTCCTCGGATTTCCCCTCTACCCTTAAAATGGAATTTTATGAGTGCCTCGCACAAAACACATATGAGGTACGAGTAGGTATCATTGTCATCTTCATGTTGACATAATTGGCTCATCGATCGATGACTCCGATTTTTCAAGGGTTTGTTGTTCTCACAAGGCGAGAACACCAGTTGATGTGTCGACTGATCATAGATCTGAATCAATCAATAACTGAATACCTCAATATAAGATAGATGAATAAAAATGCAATTGAGAGACAAAATGTATTATATTTAACTCTACGAAATATGTGTATAGGATATGTAAGTGCAGTGTCGAACCGCAGAGACAATAAAGAGTAAAGGACAAAAAATGATTATTAATTACTTAATATAACATTTCTATGTTTTTATTTTGTATTTTTTAGTCTTTTCTTTTTGCAAATTAATGTGGGTTTTTAATATATAAAATTTTATGGATTTCAAATTTTCAATATTTTTAATTGAACAAATTTTAAGTTCAATTTTTATAGAAATAAAAACTTTAATAATATAGATAATAAATATTCTATATAGATAATATATAGAAAAGAAAAGTTTTCTGGATTTTTAAAATAAGATAAATAAAGTCAAAATAAACTAAAAAAATTGGACTTGAAATATTTTTCTTTATTTTGGTGAATTTTAAGGAATTTTTATAATTTTTATGGATTTTTAAAGTTGAAAAAAAGGCAAAACAATGAATATGCAAAATCAGTAGCCTTTTTAGGGTTTAACAAATATCTATAGCTCATAGAATAACCCAAAACTAATTTTAATATATTCTATATATCATAAAGAAAATTCATAAATATAAAAAAATATTTTAAATTTTTCTAGAATTGTTACTAATTTTTATAAGTTTTTAGGGCTTTTTAACTTTTAGAGTATTATTTATATTTTCAAAATTCAGGGCCAAATGTGCAATTTATCCAACAATCACGTGCTACACGAGTGCATCGCAGGAACTAAATAAGAATTAGACAAAAATATATGAGCCTTCAGTAACATGTTCAAAAAAGTCTAAGTTTAAATATGCAAATAACCCAAAAAGCACCTCACTTAGGGGACCATATGAGGTGACCTAGCATTGGACTAAAGTGTAAATAGAGGGAAGCTTAGGGGGTCCAAAAACAAATATTATAGATATAAAACAACTACACAAGAAAGATTAAGTATTAAAATAGAATATAAAAAGGCACAAGGGATAAAAGTGCAATATGTCCATCGTGCGCAAGACAATGGTTGAGACTACTTCACTTAACACGGATCAACATCTAACAGGGGCATTGCTTCGTCTATGATCCAACGACTACAAAAGAAACTGGAGGAGGCGCTTGATCGGACAGATCTGGGACTAGGACAAAGAACTGAGCAAGAATATGTCTCTCCCTGAACTTCAATCGAGAAAATCTCGCTCCCAGATTGATGAATCAGCTTGGGGTCAAGCTCAGACAACTCGTGTTCTTTTTCTGCAGCTACAGGTGGTGTCAAGATTAGGAGTGCACATGGATCAGATAAAATCTGTAATTCGATCCAATCTGTTGTCATTGGATTGGATTGGATCGGTTTGGATTTTATTAGTCTAATGGATCGGATTAGATTGAATATTTGCAAATATGTTCATTTATGGATTGGATTGGATTCTTATCGAAATCTAATCCGATCTAATCCATTAATATAAAATAATATGTAAATTCATTTGTTATTAGAACATATCATATGTTTACTTTTATTTGAAAGCTATGTAAAAATATCCAAACTACTCACGTTTATAGTCTAAATCTCATTCCAACTCAAGCTTTATGCCACCATACTTGCTGGAAACCCCATTACCCCACCCCACCTGTTATTTTAGAAAAAGTAATACCTATCGATAGTGTCCTTTGGGTCCTACAATCTTCCAAAAAACCCTTCTTAAAAAATACAGAAACATAAACCCCCTTTTGGACCTTTCCATACGAAGCATCCACCCACACCGCACCCTCTCCATCCTTGGCCGCACACATCTCCGTCGATTGTCATCCTTGTCCACACTCGCACGCACGCAACCAGATCTCCCTCATACACTTGTAGCCAAACCTCTGTTGTGCACATGCAATCATACCTCATCCTCGATTCTCCCATACATCCCTCGCGTACGCGTAGCCAGACACTCAAGGTGCCTCCCTCTTGCATTGCACAGTCACGCATGGTCCTCGCCCTAGACCCCCTCACGTACAACCTTCCCCCTCACACCACGCAACTAAGCAGGTCAGTTGTAGTTCTCATTTGATATGCATAAACTTGCATATTATTCAAATTCAA
The DNA here is from genome assembly GCA_037367405.1 of Ottelia alismoides. NCBI lineage: Eukaryota > Viridiplantae > Streptophyta > Magnoliopsida > Alismatales > Hydrocharitaceae > Ottelia > Ottelia alismoides. The sequence goes on from JAZKJV010002821.1 coordinate 561,180, forward strand.
TGTGATGCTTTTACAGTTTCTATGGATTACAAGTATATTATTTGTATTTAGTTACACAACGGTTGTTCAAACTAAATCCATAACAAGCATTTATATTCTTTTTCTTCCTATAAATAAACTATCATTTTCTTTATAATTATCCATACTCTCAATTTTAGAACTATGATTCAAATGTCGAGGTCTAGTGTGGTACAAACTTAATCATAGCTTATGATGTGACCGTAGATGAGAATTAAAAATCCGATACAGTCCGATCCAATCCATAATATGGTGGTTTAGATTGGATTGGATTTGCATGTTAATGGATTGGATTAGAAAAATAAAAAATCCATTAAGTATGGTTTGGACACGGATTAAACCAAAATTCGATCCAATCTGATCCACGAGCACCCCTAGTCAAGATGATTACAGATCTTGTTCAGAGAGACATGGGTCCTTCCTAGCTCAAGACACCTGGGTTTGATTCCAGGTCTCTGATTCTGCTCCAGTTGGGGCTTTTTTGATTTCCAAACCTGCTCAAAACAAACCTAGGCTCGAGGGGGATTCCCTCGACTCATAAGACAACACGGAAATGGGTTGACATAAAATGAGTGATGGGGGAATGGGTCTCAAGTAAAGATGCTGGAAGGAGACTATTCGCCACTATCTGAGCAAGATCAGAGGTGGAGATGGAGGGGTAGATGTAGAACGTGAAGGGATAGATAAGAGGCGACTGATAGGTCAGAACAGGGGTATTCACATGTGAGAACATTGGCAGGAGCATAGTGCTCCAGCGAACGAAAATATTGGAAATAAGATTAAACTACTAACAGAAGCTGAAATCTACTGCTACAATTATGCTAGGAATAAAAATGTGATCTAAATTATGCTACACTATACCTCAATCATGGTAAAATACCTTGGTATGCATAACCATGCCTAGGAAGGTTTCTCCGGTGGTGGGGAGACTCGAGTTGACCGGCCTTCTCCTCACCAACACCACGGGGAAGCAGCTCCTATCACAAGCTCTCTCGCACTACACTAGATTAGGGTTATGACTGGCCAAATGAGTTCCTCGATCAAGGTTGTTCTGAGAAGATATTACATAAAAGGTGACAGGAGATGAGTCTTCAACCTAAGTTTACTCCTTGATCGAAAGATCCTAGGGAGATGTGTTCATTCGATGGAAATCCTGGAACTCGGAGAAGCAATCTTTTGCTTGACTCAAGGTCAAAGAGTAGGTGGGTTCATCGAGAAAATTAGGAGAAGAGACGCCATCGGATTGGTCTAAGGAACCATACATGAAAGAGCTGGGGTTGACCGGGCGATCAACCTACCTCCTCCTCTTATTGGACCACTGATGAATCCAAAATTCCCTGCTTAATCTACGTAATTAAGCTTTAATTTGTTGTTCCGTTGTAGGCGGGAATTCAGAATCAGTCAAGAAATAATCACAATTAATTAATTCAATTTTCAATCGGCGTGGTTTTGTTTATTTTACTTGGGCAAGTCCCAAGGTCGAACTCAAGGAAGCAAATGAACAACCTAGAATTACATCTATCAAAGTTTGTGTATAATTTTCGAGGTGGTATTTTTTTGGTATTTTTAATGTGATTTTAGAATGCGAAGTGCAAATATGGCCAATTTTAGGGACTAAAATGCAAAGATCAATCAAACGATGTTCGAAAAATATGAAACTTTGCCGAGATGTAAATAACTATGAAATAAATGCACTGTATTTTTTTTGGAATTTTTAGATGCAAGATAAATATTTAAAGAATTTATGAATGCAAACACAAAGAATTTAAATAAATAATTATAATAAATATTAAACCAAAATATTTTCAACGGATAAAATTATCTAAGATCTATCACTAGGTGATTGATTTCAAAAAAATCCTAAACCTTAAAAATATGAAATTTAATACCTATTAAAAATCAAAGGCTCAAATATGCAAAATTGTTTTTATAGGGCAAACTATGTACGCAAATGCAATTCTGTTTTGGATACAATGTTTAAGACAACTAATTCTATAATCCACGAATATTTTGCAATTTTTCGGGGAGAATTAATTGAAAAACACAGTTTTATTTTTTAGTGATAAAAATAGTGTCATATAGAGGTCTAATACAAAGGGGGAATGCAGCGATATAATTGTAATAATATAAATCAATAAACTGCAGTTGGGACTAAATAGTAATTACCTCAACCTTGAAGGGTTAACTGCAAAATTCTCTAGAAGGCACGTGTTTAGAACGTGCCTCCAAGGGCAGTGTTGTAATTCCACGAAGATCTGGGGAGGTTGATGCAAATTTCCTAGTAGGTCACGTGGCGCGTGCCTCCAAGGGCGGTGTTGTTGTAATTCCACGAAGATCCGGGGAGGTTGATGCAATTTTCCCATTAGGTCACGTGCGAGGCACGTGACCTCTAGGCTGGGGCTTCATTGTAAATGGAGAGATCTACAAGGACTTTACTATAAATTCTCCTCCACCACGTGCATAGCACGCACATGTGGGGATGTCTTCTAGAAGGAGGTAAAACTGGAGGGGGCTTCTACAAAAATCCCTCCCGCACATGCTCCTCACGTGGGAGGGCCTCGGGCCTCCTGCCTGGTGGTGTGCGACCGAAGGACAGGCAGAGGGGGCACGAAGAGGCTCTTGGAGAGGTTATTACCGCCGACATATGGTCAAATGAAGGCGGAGGTACGGTTGTACACCAGAGAGTCAGTAGTTGCTTGTGGAAGTTGGAGGAATGCGAGATGACGAAGTCAGTGATGCTGGTGTGGATGCGGGCTGAGTACTTGGCAGAGTGCAGAGGAGCGGGGCTGTTATGACGGTGGTGATATTGTCGATGACGAATGGGCGAGCTCGGTGCTTGTTGGAAGACAAGATCGAAGTGCGGGGAGACTGTTGGTGGAAAGATTGAAGATGACTGTAGTTGTCGGAGGTGTTTGTTGCAATGAGGCGGAAGGGTGAAGCATTGGTGAAGGCAGCATCATTGGCTCAACGATCGAGGTCAGAGCGAACAGCTGCAAGGCGGGTGGCACGAGCTGCAACGGCCATTTTTGGCCAGATCTCGCTGCAGGCTGGGGAGGCAACGCCGGAGCTGTCACCTCCGACAGATGTTGCTACCGTGTCTGTTGCGTATTGGTGGATGCTTTTGAAGGAGGGGCAGCACTTGGGGTTAAATAGGAGCGGAGGGGCAACCGGAGTTGGTAGGTCGAAGGTGATTGACGAGGAGATCGCGGAGGCAGCGTTGATGAGATCTGGAGGATTTGGCTGAGATCAGTGATTGGTGGCGGCGACCGGAGAAGGAAGGTGGGCACAAGAAGGGCGAAGGAGATGTCGGAGATGCCGGTGGCGGCACCTCGCCCTGATTGGGAAAGGAGGTAGAGGAATGGGGCGATCTCTAGGCCATCCGATCGGCCGAGATCGGACGGTCCCAGAGATGCCACGTTGCATTATTTTTATTTTTTGTTTTTTTGTTTTTTATTTTTTTTATTTTTTAATATTTTTTAAATGAAAATAAATATATAAAAGTGCTAAAAATTGGTGACACATGGTGGCTCTAGGAGTTGCCACATGTCAGCCCCACAAAAATCAAAAAATAAATACAATAATAAATACATAAAAAATAGTAAATGACTCGGATCAAAAAGTTTTCTTCAAGAACGTTGCTCGTCTCGATGAGATCAACAACTTTCATGAAGAGACCAAAATCGAAATCGATCATTTTTGCAAAGTGATATATTTGGGGTACTCTATGTACATAGAATACCATGATTTTTGGGTTTTATAATTTTTTATCACTTTTAAACCAGATAGAAATCCGGAAAAAATATGATAAAATCAAAGATAAATATTTACACATTAATCTACTTTTTGGATTTTTATTAATTAAGAAAATAAATAAACAAAATAAAACATGAAAACTACAACTTTTGTACAGACGGTTAGTGAAGACTCAGAATCCGTTAGTTTCTTTGATTTTAAGCTCATTTTGGATTTGAATTTTTTGCATTTTAATAAAAACTTTAATCAAAGAAAATAAATGAAAAAGAAATAAAATAAGTTAGTTATGTTAATAAAATAATAGGTCAAAATCATTAAAATATAAAATGTACAAAAGAGGCCCAAAATCCAACTTGGTCTTATTTTGAAGGTAATTGAGTGTGTATTAGTTCAAAAGTGAGTAGGATCAAATTGGATACTGGATGAGGAAGATATCGAGGTTTTAAGTCGGAAATCCTAGAACGAGGGTTTGGGTTTTTGGTCCACTTAATTCAGTTAGTGATTTTTTTGTATTTTTCATTTATTCTTGTTAGTAATAGGTACACAGTAGAGGTGGTTTCAGGTCAATTGGAGATAGCATGAATTAATTAAAAATCTAGGAAGTTAGGCTATTTTACAGGTCATTTGGCTAAGATTTTTAGCTTCTTTTTTTATGCAATAATGAGTGATAAAATACAATTCTTATCAAAACATGCATGAATGCTAATTATGCAAAATAAATGAAGAAATGTCAATGAATCTTCTGGATTTGAGCTTAATTCATGACTTTTAGAGTGATGAATCTGAGATTCATCAACCACGTCAACACAAGAGGACAAAAATTAACTTATAGTTGAATTTTGATTATCTACAGTTAGAAAATGATTTTATCATAAATACTTTGAACATAGAAAATGTTTTTTAATGTTTAAACTTATCTATGTGATTTTTGTTTATTTTTACAAGTATATTTAATAGGTAACATGATTTATTTATTATTTTATAAGTATTGAAATTAATTAATTTGGGTACTATATTTTTATTTTGGTATTTATATACATTATATATTATTTTTGATAATTTATTTATGTATAACTTTAACCTATTTATGTGCATTTTATGGGAATTTATTATTTTGGTTTGTATGTTAAAATAAATGTCTGTATGTGACACATAGGCTAAATTTACCTATGTTTTAATATAATTATTTTTTTAAAGTATTTTATTGTAAATAAAAAATGAATTTAAACTGTATATAAGTATAAAATAATATTTACAATAAAGGAAAATATAAATGAATTCAAAACACCTATAACTAATGAAGTCCTTTTATTGTATATACAACTCAGTAAAATGGTACCCCAAATAGCTCGCTTTTGTATATTAGCTCCATTTAATATGAAACACCTTTATTAGATAGATAATTTCATTATAAATAAAATGGTGGTGAGTTTGGATCAATTGGAGTTCATAAGGAGAAGATATTTGACTTTGTGGCTTTTTCTGTGGATTTTTCTGTGGCTTTTTCATTGAGTCTACCTGGTGTTCAGTGCAATATTTGTATGTGCAACTGATTTTATATTTTTCTTTGTATTTTTAAATACAATTTTCATGTTCAAAATATTTAAATTTGAGGTTTGGACAATTATGTATAAAATAATGTATAAATAGGTTATATATGCAATATAATGTACAATTAGGGTTTCTAGGCTTTTATATATTTTACGTAAATTATTTTATCCTATCTCTCTCTACTTTATTCCTTGTCAACCAAGTCAATATTGACTTGATTTCAGAGTTTAGGATCAGTCGGTATTTACAATCTTTCTTTGTTTTTCTTTTCTTTATTCTTTTATTTTGAATTTAAATACAAGTATTTATGTGATGTTTACATACAGCAGTTGGTGTGTTAATTTGTACAATTTAGATGTATTTACATGTATTTAACTAGGGATTTAAAGACAAATAAAGGAATAAACATGAATGAATGGGTATTCATCATCGACCAAACGTCGGAAATAGGTCTTTGGCAGTAGAGATCCTACAAGGGAACATCTATCTAGCGAGGGTTTGGTTAGAAGTGGTGAAGTGGCTAGCCCACTTGGCTACTTATATAGGCTCAGGTTCGAGGCTGAAAATCTATAAACTATCCTATTTTGCATGTAATATTCACATGAGGTGTCTTTTTCAACGTCTGTGGGCTTGTTGGAAAGGTCTCTAAGAGTACTACAAAATAGAGTACCCATTTGTGAAAATTGAGAATTCTTGTTTTCTAACAACTAAGGGTTCCACATATATAATTTTATGTCCAGAATTAGAATCATAAATTAACAATCATAAACATCTAATTATAAAAATAAGCAAACAAAATTAAATAAAATAAAATGAGAAAATGATGAATGAGTGCATATAAGTGCATTATATCTACAAAATCAGAGTGAGAAGGTCCAAGGATCTGTTTGAGGATCTATTAACAACCCATACCTAGAGATCGTGTCGTATGCCATGATTGACTCGATAAAAATAAGAGTTAAAGAAATATGAAATCCATACTTATGAGCTACCGACCGACTAAGGTTAAGTATCAACATAAATCAATGGTTGTTGTGACCCCAATCAGTAGGCAAACTCAATAAGAAGCCACTCAATAAAATAAAACAATCAAGCACAGAGAATGTAAGCAGTTGCGCTATTTATTTTACCTGGTATAGCAACCAGGGTCGAACATAAGGAGCACGGAAATGTACGAAGTAGTCAAAATTCAGAAATGAAATAACATATTTTTGGTGGTTTTAATTTTGCAATTTTTTTGTAATTTTCAATAAAGAAGTAAAAACAACAAATAAGGAAACAAGGCAACATACAAATTTTTTTGTATTTTTCTTTATAGGCAAAAATGCTTAGAAAATTAATATAAAAATATTTTTGGGTTCTGAACATTTAAATTGTTTTTAATATTTTTCTAGGGTTTTGAAAATATTTTTGCAATTTTATAAAAATCAAAAAGTGAATAAAACTACAAACAATGCACAACCAGGAACAAATTGCAAATTAAAATTACTTAAAGTGCCCTAACATTCTGGGGAGCAATTTTATGATAAATTAGAGATAAAATGCAACAAACATGAATTGAAATGATAATTTTTTTATTTTTCTAGAATTTTTTTATGATTTTTATAAGTTTTATGTCTTTTGCAATTTTTAGGGTTTTTAAGAAGAATTTCCAAACAAAAATGCTACTGAAGATCAAAAATAACAAAACATACTATCAAGAATTTTGTGAATTTTTAAGGCAATTTTTCAAATTTTATGGGTTTTCAAAAATAGGCAGGACACTTTTTATGGTTTTTAGATTTTTGAAAAATAATAAACACAATAAAATTAATCCTAAAAAATTACCATAAATACTAAATGTCAGCAGGAGTAAACATTAATTTTTAGGAAATTTTTGGAGTTAATTTGATATTTATTAATTTAAATAAGAGATAGACAACTCACAGGGACCTACTTGCAATAAAAATAAAGCTTCGGGCCCAACAATAACATAGATGAAAAGTCTAGCGCTAAATTACAAAAAGTTCAAGCAATCATACATGGAGCACGTGAATCAGGCTCACAGAGGTATAACTGTAATTCTCAAAATATATAATTCATTCATTATCCAGCAGAAGATGTAGGACACAACTGGCAAATAACCCAACAAAGCATGTGTAGTCACACGTGAGCTTAACTCAGTTGGACCAAAAGGCAAATATCAAAAAATACAAGGGTCTGAGTACAAATGTCTAAAAAATAAACTAAGACAAATATTTACAGGACTAAGCAAACAAATGCAGAAGAAAGAGGGGCCTATGTGATATTTACCCCTTATTAAGATGCCATCAAACAGTCGAGGGCGTTCCACTAAAGATGGACGGTCAGGATTTATGGGTACCCCTTCGACGATGGACGGCTCTGGCTTGATCCTCAGATGGATCTAATGGTCGAGGCTCCTCGAGATTGGATGGTGATGATTAGATCTAGGGAGGAGTCCCGATCAACGGTTGGGACGATATCTGGAAGAACTGGGAAAGAACTCACCTCCAGCGAGTTTCAATCGGTGATTAAGCGCTGGTCCAACGTCCTAACAAGCTGCTCAAATGGGGGAAATGTTGCCGACGATTGTCTACAGCTGTTGGAGTGCTCAGTAGGGTCTAGGACCAAGGAGAAGTCCTGGAGAGGACTGGGGTCCTGGACTTGTTGTTCTGGGCTCTTTGACCTCCAGATGAGATCCTTAGGTGCTCCAATCCTGCAGGAGAATGGATGTGCTCGGAGATGATGCTCTGGCGAAGAGTTAAAATACCAAAGTTATCGAAAACAGAGGAGGGGATGGATGGGCGAGGTCTTCGATGCGGTGGAAGAGTCGACCTGCTACTCGACTCCAACCCGATGGTTGGAATTAAGGGGAAGATTGTGGAGCGTGGCGCAGAATTTGAGGAAGGTCATATGAGGGCATGCAAATGTCAGAGCGAGGTGACGACAGGGGATTGATATGGTCATAGGAGTGAGGATGAGGTGCGAGTGAATGATCGATTCGAGCAGGAAATGAAGATAAACGGAGTATCTAGAGGTGAAGGGAGTCGCTTGGGGTTGCGGACATAGTCCACGGCAGTGATGGCCTCGATGGAGCGGCACATCCAGAGGCCGGAGCTCCTCACGGAGGAGCTGAGATGAAACTCATCGGATCTGGGGGTACTACGCGCCAATCGCCACACTCTCCCTCTCCCTCTCGTGCTGTCACTTTGAAAAGGAAAAGACTGGTGCAACGGAAGTTGTGGAGCAGCCGAAGGTGGTGGAAAAGGGGAGGGGGTGCAAAGGTTTTATAAGGGTTCTAGATCTGAGAAGATAGGGATGAAGCTCGCGAACCAAGGCGTGGATCAATAGGGTGAAGAACAAGCGTGTATTAGGGATCCACGCTCCGTAGTTGGGGCTTTTAATCGGAGGTGAAGATGAGAGGATCGAGTCAAGAAAAGGGGCAAATATCGGAGCAAACCCGAATCAGGAGAAAAAGAGAAGGCGGGGACCAGTTGATCGAGTTCAACATTGCGGAGGTGGACCAATCAGACGTGTTGAAGGAAAAGGACAAGAGGCGCTAGAAGACAAAATAGGGAGTTAAATAAAGATAATTAAATTAAAAATAATAAATGAAATTAAATTAAAAAGTGTATAAAATAAAATTGTTTATTATTTTTCAAAGTATTTTTCTGTGATTTTTTATTTATTTTTGTGAAAACTAAATTAGTGTATATACAATATATAGTATTATATACATGTATAATATACCTATGTATTATGTACAAATATTTTTATTATCTTATTTTTACATAAATACCCTTATTTTATATTTTATTTATTTACAACAATATTTAAGAAGTGTAAAATAATTTTATTATATTTTTAAATTATTTAATAAGATATAGGAAATAGTGGAGGCAATAGGTACACATGTGTTTTGTACATTGAATGGAGGATTTTATTTTTATTTTTATTTCATTTTTATGATTTTTATTTTATTCTATATTTATTTTTAGGAATATATACAAGGTTTTAAAATAATAAATTAACTTTATTTTGTCAAAAATAGATATGTACAAATAGTATACACAAATATAGACATTATATATAATACAATGTGAGCCTTATCTCTCTCTACTTATTTTGTTTTGTGATCAGGTCAAGGCTTGACCTTCTCTTGGTGTTCGGTTCGCTTCATATTTATTCTAAATACTTCATTCTTTTTCTTCTCCTTTATTCTTTTATTTTTGCACAAAGATGCATTCTAAATATGCAACATTAACACATGCATGCAATTTGCTAAGTTATTGTATTTACAAGAATTTACATGATGCTTTTCCAAGAAAAGGAGATAAAATAAAGAATAAAGAGTGAGAATCAGGGATTCATCACCTCTCCTATACTTTACCCTTGTAGTCCCTTAGCAAACACTTATTTGAAAAGGAAGTGAAAAGAGAAAAAAAGAAAAAAGAATCAAGGTTGAATATTAAACTTATCTTCATTAAATTGAAGTATGGAGATCAGCCAGACCTTTGGATTATTAGTTTGTCGGAACCTTATTGAGATATAGATTTAAAACTCAACAACCTCTAAGTTCCACCATTCTATGGTTAAGACTCCTCAATAATCCAGATGAGAACAAGTCTACATACGCAAACTCTAATGACTATGCATCTGTCCTCGTACTATGTAAGTGATATGTAGCTCCCCACCTCAAAAATGACAAAGAAACAACCTCCCTCAACAAGGTAACTCTTATTCCTTAGTCAGGCAACTCTTTCCTCAAGGAGCGGGGTATATCCTTCTAACTTCAAGTTCAACCAGCTCAAGATGAGGTGAAAGAAAAGAATGGACAGTGACCACTGTAGTCACGTATCCCTGGGAGCCTAACCAGTGTAGCCAAGTCTCCCGCTGCAAGCTTCATGAGATAAGAAAGTGGAATACAAAAGCTTTGCTTTATTCACTATATACACTCCAGCAGGCATTTTATTTTCAATCAGACATGTCCACTTTTTTGGAGTTTTTCATTTTTTAATGTGAATATGTACAACATGTCTACATGGTGCAGCATATACATAAGGAGTTTTTCTTATTGAGGCAGTAGACTATCCCTTTTTTGAAGCATTATTACAACCCACAACTCATGTCTTTAGACCGCAATGCTACTAGACCAAGTTGCGATGCACATCCCTCCCTAATGGAAGACGAGAGGTTCAGCCTAGATATACTACCCTCGTATGCTACTCCAAGCCAAAGAATTCTTCCTCCTCATTACCTCATCCGTGTGGAGCTATGTGTAAGGTGCTGGTACAAGTAAAGCCATTGTCTGTGAGAGCCACGCGTGTGTTGTTAAGTGTTCTACTTAGGCTCATCAAGATGACATGTGAACATAGCCTAGTGGACTCAAAGAATTAAGTCACTAATGGACTTGAAAAGTCTTAACCCTGAATCCTACAAGGTTCCTCTGAAAGTTAGGTGGATTAAGGCCTTAACCAAGCTCTATTTTCCAATTTAAATCCAGACCAGTTTAAATGTCAACTATGACTAAGAAGAAAATGCAAATATGTACAAAGCTCTTTTTGATGCAAAATTTTTGAAAATGTTTGAATGCAAGAAAGAAGGGAAAGTTTTGTAAAATATTTACAATTAGTTACAAATAAATTTTAGCAAACTTTTGTTTTTCTAACATTTTTTAAAAATTTTGTACTATACACATAATTTTGATATGAAAGTTTTTACAATCGTTTTACAGTTAAAACATTTTTACAAACATTTGTACAAAAATAATTTCTATAAATAGTTATTTATAAACATGTATGTGCGAGAAAGAATTTTATATGCAAGAGAAATTTTAAATTTTTTGTGAGTTTTTAGGAATAAGATTTTTTGCCATTTTATTTATTAACACACCCACACAAAGTACGAGTTACGACTAAAGTATATATACAATATATGCGACACCTCCCTATACTTAGCTCGAATGATGTCCTCAGAGTGATCAAAGAGCGATGAAAGGAAGACATAACTCGTGCTGAGTATTGGGAAGTGAAAAGAAGTCTATAATGCAACAACGAATAAAAGAATGCAATGAATAGAAGTCAATGATCCGCCTTATACTTAGGATCAAATAATCCTAAGTATAGAAGTCTGTACACACAGGTAAAACCAAAGGATAGAATGTACAGGGTCTACCTCCCCTATACTTAGGGTAAAATATCCCTAAGTATAGGCAACAAAGCAGAGGTAAGAAGAAACAAATAGATAATCACAAGTCTGACACCCTCCCTATACTTAGGGTAAAGTGCATCCTAAGTATAACATAATCAGAAGATAAGGATGGGGTGTTAGACCAAAGAATGTGCGATATGGACAACTGGATCTATACAGTTGCAGGGAAGAAGTGATAATCAGGCATGAGATGCAAATGATGTGAGTCAAAGACCACATCTCAAGCAAAATGAATAGGGGCAACGTCAACGATCAACGGATCATGATCTAGATAAGGCTTCAGTCGCTGACCGTTAACTCAAAAGGTGGATTCGGATGACATCTCGGATATATCAATGCTTCCATTGTTGTGAACCTTTCAGACCAAGTATGGTCCCTTCCACTTGCTCTGCAACTTTTCTGGAAATAATCTCAACCTGGCATCGAATAACCATGCTCGTTGGTTAGGCTCAAACTGTTTATGGTTGATATGAGAATCATGCCATATCTTCACTCTCTCCTTATACTATAGGATACTTGAAAAGGATGTGTCTCTAAGCTCCTCCAGGGCTGCTAACTCTGCTTTCCTCTGATCTCCTATGCTCTATGGATCCAATAATAACTCTGTGACTGCCCATAGTGACTTGTGCTTGATTTCCACAAGTAAATGGCATGGCTTTCCATAAATGATATAAAAGGGAGATGTACCCAAGGGTGACTTGAAGGAAGTCTGTTTTTCCCACAAGACCGAGTCCAAAAGCTGTGACCAATCCTTTCATCCGGACGACCATCTACAGAATAGTCTTGATTTCCCTATTCAATACTTCAGCAATACCATTGGTCTGAGGGTAATATGGAGTGGCAACTTGATGGTCTATGATGAACTTGCTAGCAATGGCCTTTACCTTGTCGTTGATAAAGTGAGCCCCCGTCTGATATTAATACTCTGGGAACTCCGAACTGTGAAATGATATTCTTCCTCAAAAATCAGAAAACATTCTTAGCATCCACGGTTCGGGCGGGGATGGCCTCAACCCAACAACTCACATAATCCACAGCCAACAGAATGTACTCAAATCCCTGACCCAATGGACCCATGAAATTGATGAACCATGCATCAAAAACCTGACAGAAGTGAATGTGTTGCATCAGTATCATATCATGTTGCCCACAGGTGCCCATCCTCTGACAGTCAGTACCCCTCTTCACGAATTCATCAAAATCCTTGAAGAGTGTAGGCCACCATAGGCCGAATTGGAGCACTTTCTGTGTTGTCCTCCTCCCAGAATGATGTCCTCCTGCCTCAAGCTTGTGGCAGTATGTAAGGATGTTGTGGTGCTCCTCCTGAGGAATGCACAGACGCCTCCTCCTGAGGAATGCACCGATGCCAGATGTTATCTCCTCCTTTATGATAAAGGATGGGATCCTCCCAATGGTACGACTTGGCCTTCGCAAGAAAATTCTCAAGTCGCTATCTAGGCCAACCTTGTGGAACTTTCTTGGCGACAAGATAGTTCACAATGTTGGCGTACCATGGAAGCGAGTCGGTAGCAAGGATAGCCTCATCTGGGAAGGTCTCTGTAATAGGTGCCATTTGCTCTGATTCCTCAAGGTTCTCTAATCGGAAGAGGTGATCCACCACCACATTCTTGACTCCAAGCTTTTCCTTAATCTCGATGTCAAAAACCTAGAGTAGAAGGATCCATTTGGTCAATCTGGCTTTGGCATCCATCTTTGCCATGAGGTGCCTGATGGCGGTGTGATCTGTAAAAATTATCACTCTGGATCCAATAATATAAGATATGAACATATCTAAAGCGAAGACTATGGCTAGCATCTCCTTATCTGTGATAGTGTAGTTCTGTTGGGTGGCATCCAAAGTACGGTTAGCGTAGTGAATGGCATAAGGCAATCCATCCCTCCTCTGTCCTAGCACAACCCCTATGGCAAAATTAGAAGCATCCATCATGATCTCCAATGGAAGAGACTAATCAGGCAGTTGAAGGATGGGAGCCTCAACAACTAATCCTTTGAGAGTCTCAAATGACGCTAGACACTTATCATCTACAATGAACTCAGTGTATATCGTCAACAAATCATTAAGCGATCGAACAATACGACTGAAATCCTGAATGAATCATCGATAGAAGCCGACATGCCCTAGAAAAGACCGCAACTACCGCAAATTGGATTATTGATTGAGTTTCCTGATGATATCCACCTTAGCTGGATCGACCTCCATGCCCCTGTTGGAAATGATATGGCCAAGCACTGTCTCCTGAGTCACTATAAAGTGTCTCTTCTCCCAGGATAAAACAAGATGGACCTCGATACAGCGCTGAAGTATGTGGTCTAGGCAATCAAGACAAACATCAAACCCATCACCATAGATCAAGAAATCATCCATGAGAACCTCCAAGCAATCACCCACCATGTCAAAAAAGATGGACAACATGCATCTTTGGAATGTCGTCGAGGCGTTACATAGAACAAAGGGAATCCGTTTGAAAGCATATGTCCCAAACGGACAGGTGAATGTCATTTTGTCTTCATCTTCGGGTGCTATGACCACCTGATTATAGCAGGAGTACCCATCAAGAAAGCAATAGTGACTCTTCCCAACTAGCCTCTCAATGATCTGATCAATAAATAGTAGCGGGAAATGATCCTTTTTGGTGGCCTGATTCAATCGTATGTAGTCCACACAGACCCTCTAAGAAGTGGGTACCCGGGTAGCTATCTCCTCTCCAGACTCACTCACAACTGTAGTGATGCTCATCTTCTTGGGTACCACATTTAGTGGACTAACCCACTTGGAGTCGGAGATTGGGTATATTAAATCGACGCTCCACCATTATGATATCTCTTTCATGACCACATCTCGAAGATTCGGGTTCAGCCATTGCTGGAACTCACACGAGGGCTTAGCGTCCTCTTCGAGATAAATATGGTGGGAGCACAAGGTCGGACTTATCTCCTACAGATCAGATATGCTCCATCCAATCGCCTTGTGGTTCCTTTAAAGCACCTCCATCAAACGAGATTCTTACTCTCCAGTCAAATCCGTTGAGATAATGATTGGTTACATCTCAGGCTCATCCGCAAGTACTTCATCGATTGAGGCAAGGTCTTCAACACTGGGCAACTAGGAGCTGGCAAATCTGGCTTCTGAAAAGTCTAGGTAAAAGAAACCAAATCTGCATGGGAGAACTCTCGCTGTATATGAAAATCTAGTGTAGACGGCACTACCGGTATCTCTGTAATCTACACTCTCTCAATCTCCACCCTAGCTGTCGGTTCTATGGAAGACAAGGTAAATGCCTATCAAAATCATCCCAATCAATGTTTGAATCTGAGGGATCTGAATCAGAAGAACAAGAAATAAACTCTGCCTCGCTATCCTGTCTACGATCGTCAGCCTCAAATGTGTCCTCTACTAAGAGTGTGCTATCCGAACTCTTGTCTACCATAATCTGTAAATCCTTTGCATCTGTAGGTGTGACAAGGTCTCATGCTGCTGGGTCTGACCATATGGCTTCATCATCAGTGATCAAAAAGTCGCACTCCTGGTGGACGTCTCGCTCTGCATCTGTCATCTGCTTTACATCGCTAGGCTGCTCAGAACAGGCTGGATCTCACGCTCTGGTCTCATCGATCGTCTCTATTTGTAGACTCTCGCCCTCGACGTGAAACTATAACTTCCAGTTACATGATCAGACACCGCCTTGGCTGTGTCCAAGAATGGGCATCCTAGTATGATGGGGGTATATGTCACAGACTCAGGGATCTCCATGTCCAATACAACAAAGTCCACAGGGAATTTCAGGACCTGAATTATGACGACTGCGTCCTTCAACAACCCCTTCGACCTCTTGATAGATCTATCAGCAAACTGAAGGATTGTCCTGCTCTATTGAAGAGGGCCAAACTCGAATCGGACGAGTAAGGATGCCGTAAGAAGGTTGATAGAAGAGTCGCTATCTAATAGAGTCCGATCGAACCGCTGCTCATGAATATGGCATCTGACATATGGAGCTCCTGCATCTGGCCTCTTGGCTGGTAATCGGTTCTGGATGGCGAAGCATGTGGCACGAGTGAGCACATGGATCTTTGCATTATGATTCCTTCTCTTCCTGCGGATGGTGGTCTTCTCTCTCAAACTCTTCTCGAAGAGAGGGATATGCTCAAGTGCCTCCTGTAGAGTCAACTGGATCTGGAATCTGTCAATCATCTGCTAGCTGAACTTTAGCTGGTGTCTCTTTTTTGTATTTTCTATTTAATTCTCCTTCGCTAAACGGAGTGCTTGAGGGAAGGAGATGGTTGGGCCCTCCTCAGATAGAGGGCTAGGAATAGACTCATGTATGGGTGAAGGAGAGGAATCCATACCAATATCATCATGCAACACATATGGACTCGAAGAAGATGCAAGAACCTTTCCTTTATTCATATTTTTGTTCTTTTCAATTTTTCCATTTTTTGGGTTTTTTGGGAACTATCTTGTGATACAACAGAAGGAAACACAACTGAAGTAGAAATGGTGGCATCAGCACCACCCATGGCATCTATCGTTGTGGCATCAGCATCGCGCTCTGGCTCAACATCTGGAAGATTGTGGCATCAGTACCACCGACTGCATCTGGAGATATGACGGCCTCAGTATCGTCAGTTGGATCATCATCCTTGGTGGCGTCAACACCACCGTTATCAACATCATGAGCGGCATCGGCATCGCTATCTGATGAATCCATGATTCTCACTCTTTATTCTTTTATTTTAGCTATTTATCTTAGCAAGGCATCATGTAAATAGGTATAAATACAATAAGTTAGAATTTAACATGCATATTAACTATAAATATTTATCATGTATTTGTGCAAAAATAAAAGAATAAAGGAAAAGAAAAAGGAATGAGGTATTCAGAATAAATATAGAGTGACCTGAACCCAAGCAAACATTGGCTTGATCGCCAAATAGAACCAGAAGAGAGAGATGGGGCCTACTTTATATTACATATATCATTTATATCTGTGAGTAATTATTTTTGACAAAATAAAAATAATATGTTCTTTTTACCTCCTTGTATATAGTCCAAAAAAACAAAATCTTAAAAATAAAATAAAAATTAAAATAAAATCTTCTCCTACTTGTACAAAATACATGTTTATATCTTTCACTCTCTATTTAATAGATACCTGTAAATAAATAATAAAAATAAAATAAAGAATATTTTATACTCTAAAAGTTATGTTATAAATAAATAAAATATGAAAATTGGGATATTTATGTAAAAATAAAAACATAAAAAATTATACAAAATACATAGGTATATTATACATGTATATAATACATTATATTGTATATAGATTAATTTATTTTTCCTTAAAAAATTAAAAATCACAGAAAAACTCCTTGAAAATTAATAAACAGTTTTTTATTTCATTCATTTTTTAATTTAAATTCATTTATTATTTTGAATTTATTTATCTTTATTTTTCGCCACTATTTTATCATGTAGACTATTCTGCCTTCTTCCTTGGCCCCTTTTGATTGGGTCATGTTAGATTTGTTGACCAAAGTCAACTGACCCCTCTACCGCCTTTTTTGTTTCGGACCTGGTTTTCTTGCTTTTTGCCAAATTGTTTGGACCTGATCCGATCGAGTTTATCCTCGAGCAGTGGTTCCGATTAGAGAGGGAAGATCCATGATCCATGCCCGATGACATCCTTAGGGATGCGACCCTTGGTTCATGCACCCTTACCTCCATCTTTCTCGGACCCTGCAGACTATATAACCTCCTGGAGCTCCTTCTTCCGCATCTTTGGCAGCCACTCTTCATGTGAGGAGCTCTGTCCACCACCCGTGAGTGACAGCACGTGAGAGAGGAACGTGCAGCAAGGTGTTTGAGTCGCGAACCTCTGATCCGGTGGTTCCTCTGCCGTGCTCCGCCACGAGGTGAGCCAAGCCTCTGGGCCCGTCGACCCATCAAGGCCATAACCCCCGGAGGTCCTCGACCTCCAGCATAGACGACAACGTCCATCAAGTAGCATAGATTTAGCCCTTTACTGCATTTGATTCGTGTTTTGAGGTAGCAGCCGAGCTTCCACTTCTGAGCGCCGTTCACCTTGGCCGGAGCCTCCTCTTGCTGTGTCGAGAGCCCGACCACCTTCACTAGACTTCCCTTCACCTTCTACGCTCATCCATTCACCTCGTTCTTCCTCAGAACGAGCTCTCGGCCCCTCCTCTGCCGTCGCTTCGTCGGAGGGACACGCCACGCTCCATCAGCCACCCATTTCAAGATTTAATGGGTCAAGGCACATTGCTCTCGACCCTGTGGTTTATCTGTGTAGATTAGAATGCAAGGCAACCTCATCTGGAGGTAAAAACACCAAGGCACAGTAGCTCCAGGCTTCACAGCCCGTCGGGACTTCCTCCGAGGTGGACCTTCTGAGCACACCCCCAGTTGCGGACCGTTGTCGTTGACCTTTCCCCCACCAGAGCAGCTCGTGAGGATGTCCCTATAGCGTGTATTGGATGATCAAAGCTCGCCGGAGGTGAGTTCTTCGGCGTTCTTCCAGGACTCATCCCAGTCATTCGATCAGGATCGTCCCCAGTTCTAATCCACATCATCCATCTACGGGGAGCCTTCGGCCGTCAGATTCATCTGAGGATCCATCCAGAGTCATCAATCGCCGAAGCGGTACCATCAGATCTCAACCGTTCATATGTTAAGTGGATCGCTCTCGACTGTTGGATAGCTAATAATAAAGGGTAAATTGCACCTAGGCCCTTTCTTGTTTTGCATTTACTTTTTAGTCTTGTAAATATTTGTCGTAGTTATTTTTATTTTGGGTATTTTACAGTTCGGACCTACAGTTTTTAATATTTGCATTTCATACCCTCCAAATCTGAGGCACGTGTTATCCTACGTGACTTGTTGGGTTATTTGCATGTATTATCCTGAACTTTTAAGCTGTTATTAATTAAATGAATGTTTTATGATATTTACAATTATACCCCTATGAAATGAGATCACGTGTGGCGTGCGTGTTTATCTGGGATTTTTGCAATATTAGCCCTTAGTTCTTATTGTGTTATAGTTTGGCTTATAACTTTTCAATAATTACAAGTAGGTCCTGTCTACTGTATGTTTTGTTTTCAACAAATAATTACTAAATAAACTCCAAAAATTCCACAAAAATTACCATGAGCTCCTGTTAATGTGTATTATTTATTATTATTTTCATGAATCGATTTAATTTTATTAGATGTTTTCTAAAAATAAAAAACCCCTAAAAGCATGTATGTCTATTTTATAAAATACAAAATAAATATAAAAATTGTCTCAAAAAATCCAAAAAAAAATCTATGTGTTTGTTTTAATGTGTGCTTACTCCAGTTCCATTTTTTTTCATTATCTTCTATAAAAACCATAAAAATCACAAAAGATTAAAAATCTTATAAAAATCATTAAAAATTGTACAAAAATCACAAAAACGAGATTTCGGTTCCTGTAGTTAAATCTTTTAATTTACTTTATCATAAATATGGCAACCGGGACTTTTGGGAAATTTTAGCATTCTAAATTTGCCTTTGTAGTTAGGGTTGTATATTGTGTTGTTGTTTTATGGTTGTTTCATTTTTATAAAATCAAACAAAAATCTGAAAAATACCATAAAATCAACAAAAACACTTACATATTTGAAAAATATAAAAAATATTTATTTTTAATTTTTGAGCATTTTTAATGTAATAAAAATTGTTTGAGCTTGATTTTCTTTATCTTCTAATTTATTTTCCTATTAGAAAATATAAAAATACAAAAAAATGCATATTAAAAATCACAAAAAGATGCCTTTTATTTTCTGATTATCGACTACTTCGTAGGCTTTGCTTGTGCTCCTTGTGTTCGACCCCAATCGATATACTGGGTTAAATAAATAGTAGAGACCGGTACATTAGATTTTTGTGCTTGATTGTTTTAAGTGTGGTCTTTATTTTCTTGTTGAGTTCGGCTTGGGTGGTTGAGGGTCGCAACGACCTTTAATATCACTTAGCCTTGATCGCCCGAGCATTCATTAGAATGGTATCGTTGCCGCGGAACACGGCTTAGTTAGTTGTTTTTCAGCCTTCGTTGTTTTTTTTTATTTATTTTTAGTTCTATTTGTTATAACTGCTTTCTGACCCGTTGTTGTTTCGTTTTTGGTGCGAGAAACCGCCCAAGGATCGCTTTGGAGGAGACCCATACTCGAGGAGAAGCAGGAGCAGTGCAGAATTAGTTATAGTTCATAGAGTAGCATAGAGTAGTTTTTAGCACATTTTATTATTATTATAATAATACAGGGACCTCAGACACTTTGGGCACTTGGCATATATAGGGGTCTGTTTCGCCGAGCACCGGTGTGCTTGGGGGACCTCACCACGGTTTTCACCGGTTTTGATTTTCTCACCTTTTCTTTTCTTTAATTTTCGAAGAATTTGGCCACTAGATTTAGGAATTTCCTTGATTGTGACGTAACTGATTAAGGCCCAATCCCTAACTATTTGCCTGCACCTATAGTTCGTAATTGGACCTAATTAATAAAACTAATAAAAAGTTAACTGATTGCTTGAGAGTTCACATGCCACTAGATTTCATATACAGTGCGTGCAGGATCCATTGTGGCGGACACCGATCGGCATCAGAGACTGGATTCCGACCTCTCTCTATAACTAGTTAACTACAGTTCTTTCGCGATTAGAAATTGCTCATCTAAGGTCGTTTTCTTCTTGCATCATTTAGATTAGTTTTATTTCTGTCTTTAAATTTATGCGCAGATAACCCTGCATATAGACTATTGAAGTCAAGTACGCCTTTCTTACTTTGCATGCATCATAAAATCAAATCGGTTTGCAGAGAAGTGAAGGAGAACAGAGGGATTAAGAGGAGAAGATGAAGGAGGAAGGGGATCGGATAGGGACATACTTGGATTGAAAACAGACAACATGCATGGGGATAGGCGTTGCAGCCTCGATGCGTTGGCGCGCGCGGAGGTTGGACACATGGCGGAGGAGTAGCAGCACCGGCAAGGGACCACGCCTGTCTTCACCTGATCTCGCTCAACGGTGGAGGCATCCGGACGTTGTCACCATCCTCACGTCGATCTCTCTCGGAGCTCACCGAATAGGAAAGATGTCATAATTTAAATTTTAATAATTTATTTTTATTTTTTTTACATTTTCAACATATTTTATCTTTAGCGACTTTATCCCGCAGTGGGTAGCCACCTCATTGGTCAGACCCAAGTCCGTTGATCCAGGTCAGACTCCCTTCACCTAGGTCTACCTGATTAAGCTCTTCACTAGCCATAGTTCATTGATTTTTCCTGCATGATACAGATACCTTCTGTAGCCATTTTCTTCATTAAATTTGTCACCTGAAATCCCTTGCTCAATTATAAATTCATCATTTGATCCTTAGTTTGTGTGCAACCTCAGCTTGAAATTTCACCAGCTCTTTACTCTATATATATATATATATACATATATATCCCCTCCAACTCTGTCGCTCATGTTGATCCAATTTTCATTTGATTCATCACTTGAAATTGAGACTAGAGAGTTGAGGTTGTGACAGCGCTTCCACCTTCACAATTGGGAGAGTGAGGAGCACTTGAGGATCAAGATCCATGCACATTGCGGACCTTCATTGGAGACGTTGAGCTTCTTCGCCAACTGCAGCAGATCGAGGCCACGACCCAATTTCTTCCATCTATAGGTTAGATTTTTTATCGTGCATCGGCTTTTTTGACTTCTCCCCCTGTTTTTGGACTCTAAATAATCAGGAGATCGAAAAATCTGTTAGGTGTTTGTTTGCTTATTGAAAAATGCCTGAAAAAAGAGATAATCATAAAATTGGGACTAATGAACAAACTTGACCTTAAAAGACACTCGACTTAAAAATCAGTCTTGGGAGAGCAATCCCCTCATTGTTTGGTTTGCTTGCGCGAGAGAGTAACCCATACATTAAGCTCGAGCCATACCTGAACTCTCGTCAGACTATTGGTCTTGGGGTTAGTCGTTCTCCAATGAGGATCGCTCCGGTCTCCGGTAAATCGGGCCACAATATCCTTAACAAAGCGAGTTGATCGGGTAACCGGTAAATGGTCCGCAACTTGTACTGGCTGGGAAAGATCTAGCTGTGGGATTGGGCCAATCTTGTGAGAGCATTGGGTTCCTACCAGCTCGCTTAATCGCCCTGCTAGACTTAATTATCACCTAAACAAAATTGACAAGAAAAACAACCGAACCTTCATGGTCATCAGCTCCGCGTTGCGTCGGTGAATTGGGGGTTTGACTGTCGATCTTGTTTGTCTCCAGATCCCTCCCTTCTATCCCCTTTCTTGTCTTCACTTCATCTTTCTCTTTATCCCTCTCTCCCACCCTTCATTCTCTTCCTCCTTTTCTATCCCTAGATGATGGGTCGCCCTCCTTTCTTGCCGTATCTCGCGACTTCTTCATCTTATTCCCATCATTCCCGTCCACTCTCGTGGGAAGTCGGAACTCTGATCGACCTTCCATCTTCTCCTTCTCTATCCCCTCTTTCTTCTGGGCATGTTGTGCTTGACGCCCGCAAAGATCTTACTAACCAGATGCAAGAATCGAGCAATTTATTTGTTGGGATGAGATTCCATTCCATTGGCAATCACATGGAGCAATTACGAGTTTTAGATAACTTCTACATTTGGATGATGGATGAGCACAACGATCAGGCAGCACCGTCAGCTTCTACATTGAGCCCCTTCATTTTGGATTTGGAGTTCATTCATAGACTTTCGAATTTTTCAGGGGAAGTGCACGAGGAGCCATATCTTCATCTTTTTGAGTTTGAGGAGTTTTGTGTGACCCGTGTATACTTAGATATCACTTCTGAGGAGTTGATGCTGAAGACCTTCCCATTTTCACTCCAGGATAGAGTCATGAGATGGTACAGATGATTGGGAAGAAAGTTCGCTACATGGGGAGGGTTACGCTTAGAGTTTTACAGAGATTTTATCCCCAGCGTAGAGCATATATGATGCGGTCTTTCATCACGGATTTTTCAGTAGATCCCCAGAAGCCATTGTATGATTCGTGGCTGAGGTTTCTTAACCTCTTGAGGAGATTTCTAGATCATGGACTTTCGACGACTGACCTTGTTGAGATCTCCATGAGGGGGATGCCCGCAGAGCAGATTGCACTGGTAGTTACCTCGTGTGGTGGTTCACACCACAGTTCTGACATTGATTTACTTGCGACCATCTTGAGAGCACTTTCAGACATCCCATCTTCACGAGATGCATTAGTCGAGACAACACACAAGGTTGATGCGGTACCAGTTAGGTGTGCTGCATTTCATGAGGACCCAACTACTACACACCAGATTGAGGACATGGATTCTGCTGCAGTATATACTATGGACGAGATGACAGCCACCGTGGATTTTCAGACCCAGAGATTGATCGAGTTCTCGTTGGTCATCCAGCCAGAGTTCGAGTCAGTGCGTACTTTTCAGTTGAGGAGTCTTGGATATCAAATCTTCTGATATTCCAAGATAGGGAGGAGGAGCTCACGCTGCTTCAGTCGTCAGTCCAGCCATTTCAGTTTCCATTCCCAGCTCATTTAGCTTCTACTCTATAGAGGTACTTCTCTAACTCAGATGGATATCTTGACCCAGCCCAGCAGCCAGATCTCGATGAGGGACACCATTTTGACCTGACAGATACAGGTAGTCCCATATTTGAGCCTTGTGTCCTCGACTTTGATGAGATTGATACATTCCTTCAGGATCTGATGTTAGCCAGCATTGCAACAACTCGAGGATTAGTTGCAGACACGTCTACATCTTCTGCATTGTTGACCAGTACCCTTTCTTATTTGCAGATTATTCAGATGTCGTTCTCGGTCGATGGGACATTTGTGTGTGATGAGTGGGTGCTTGATAGTGGTGCAGAGTTCCAGTTAGATTCTGATTAATCCCTTCCTCACTGATGATTTAGCATTACTCCCTGAGGGTTACCTGCGAAAGGATGCCACAAATGCTGCGTACTTGATTTCACTTTCTGAGAGTGTATCCGATCTGTTGGATCGTGAGACCGAGACTTCTGATACTTATGATCATCCTGAGTCTGAGTTCTCTCACCTCGACGACCCTCGCGAGGATGAGCCGATCTTTGAGATATTCGATGATGTTGCTGATATTTCCTCATTAGGTGCATCGGATATTAGTTCTCTTAGTGCATCTCCAAATCATGATCTTCTGCACCTTTTTGAGACGGTGATTAACGTGGAGGATTCCATGAATGATCCTTCCTTCTCCATGTTCGACTTCTTCAGCTCGGCCTTTCCACTCTATTCTAATCTTGAGCCGATGAGTTCTTTTGTGATACCAGAGCCTTATTTCATCTTCCCATATCGTAACCCGGTAGCAGACACCCGCATGATTGTTTATTTGGGTGTCATACTCTACGTTGTTGACCTCGTTGTTGTTCTTCTACCAAAACTACGACGATAGTACGACATTCGCCTTACAGATGCCGTCCTGAACCTTGATACTGCGTTGTCCTAACCTTTGTGCCCAGCTAGGGGCGTAAAACCTAACGCTTGTTGAGAGGCACCTCAACATTATCTACATTGTATATACGTGTTTCGTCATGATTTGTTCCTTGCTTCTTCCATTTTTTTATTTCACACCCCAGGTCTCATGTAGGATTATTTTTTTGGATGTACTTTATCCTAAGTATAGGGGGTGTAGACACCGAGTTGTTCATTCTCGTTCGATTTCATTACTCCTGTCGTTGCCTATACTTAATGATCCTTCACCTTAAGTATAGAGGGGTGATGTCGTTCCTTTCATCTTGTATATATTTGTCTTCATTTCTTCCATTTCCTCGTGTGTCCTTTACCCTGTTCATATTCCTTTCTATACTTAGGGCCCTTTTACCCTAAGTATAGGGGGACAAGATGAGTAATTGCTTACCATGTACATTCTATCACTCGATTTTCCATTTGTACACAGTCTACTATACTAAGGATTACTTGATCCTAAGTATATAGGGAAACACCGAACCTTCTGCATTCTATTTTTTGACTCATCGTTATAGTATAGCATTCCTTTCCACTTCCCTGTACTAAACACAAGTTATGTCTACTTCTTCATCGCTCTTTGTTCACTCTGAGGACGTTGTTCGAGCTAAGTATGTGGGTGTCGTATATATTACATATATACTTTAGCCATAATTCGTACTTTGTGTGAGTGTGTTAATAAATAAGATGGCTAAAAATCAATTATTAAAAATCACAAACATTTTAAATTTATTCTTGTACATAAAATTCTTTCTTGCACATACATATCTATTTATAAAAACTATTTTTATACAAATGTTTGTAAAAATATTTTGTTGGTAAAAAGGTTGTAAATACTTTTGTATCAAAACTATGTATATAGTACATTTGTTTGTAAAATGTTTGAAAATTAGAAGTTTGCAAAAACCAGTGTGTAAATGTTTGTAAATAGTTTGTAAAACTTCTGCATTCATGCATACATTCAAACATTTTCAAAAATTTTGCATACTTTCAAAAAACTTGCATAAAAATATTTATGTATATATACTTGTATATTCTTCTGAATCATAGTTGACATTTAAACTATCCTGGAATTAAATTGGAAAATGGAGCTTGGTTAAGACCTTAATCCACCTAATTCTAAGAGGAACCCTATAGGATTTAGGGTTGAGACTCTTCATGTCCATTAGCGACTTAATTCTTTGAGTCCACTAGGCTATGATCACATGTCATCTTGATGAGCCTAAGTAGAACATTTAACAACGCACACATGACTCTCATAGACAATGGCTTTACTTGCACCAACACCTTACACATAGCTCTCTACGGATGAGGTGGTGAGGAGGCAGTTTCCTTTGCCTTGGGGTAGCATACGGGGGTAGTACTTTTAGGCGGAACCTCTCGTCTTCTTTTAGGGAAGGGACTATGCCTCAACTTGGTCTGGCAGTGTTGAGGTCTAAAGACAGGAGTTGTGGGTTGCAATAATGCTTCAAAAGAGGGATAGTCAACTGGCTCAAGAGGAAAAAGTCCTTATGTATATATGTTGCACCATGTAGATATATTGTACATATGCACATCAAAAAAATGTGCAAAAGAAAGAAAAACTCCAAAAAAGTGGCGTGTTTGAGAGAAAATGAAATACATGCCATAGTGTACATAGCCAAATAAAGCAACGCTTATGTTACCGACTCTCATCTCATGAAGCTTGTAGCGGGAGACTTAGCTACACTAGTTAGGCTCCCAGGGATACATGGATACACTGGCCATGGTCCATTCTCTTCTTTCCTCTCTTCTTGAGCTGGTTGAACTTGAACTTAGAAGGGAATACCCCGCTCCTCGAGGAGAGAGCTGCCAGACTAGGGCATTAGAGTTACCTTGTTGAGGGACTATGTTTCTTTGTCATTTCTGAGGTAGGGAGCTACATATCACTTACACAGTACAAGAAAAGATTCATGGTCATTAGAGTTTGTGTATGTAGACTTGTTCTGATCTTTGATTATTGAGGAGTCTTGACCATAGATTGATGGAACTTAGAGGTTGTTGAGTCTTAAACCTAGGTCCAAATAAGGTTCTGACAAACTAATAATCCAAAGGTCTAACTGAGCTCCATACTTCAATTTTATGAAGACAAGTTTAATAATCAATCTTGATTCTCCTTCTTTTTTCTTTTTCTTATCATTTTCACTTATTTTTAGAATAAGTGTTTGCTAAGGGACCAGCAAAGGTAAAGTATAGGGGGGTGATGAATCCCTGATTCTCACTCTTTGTTCTTTTATTTTAGCTATTTATTTTATAAAGGCATCATGTAAATAGGTATAAATACAATAAGTTAGCATTTTACATGCATATGTTAACTATAGATATTTAGCATGTATTTGTACAAAAATAAAAGAATAAAGGAAGAGGAAAAGGAAGGAGGTATTTAGAATAAATACAGAGTGACCCGAACCCAAGAGAAGGTCAAGCATTGGCATGATCGCAAAATAAAACAAGTGGAGAGAGATATGGGATACTTTATATTGTATATATCATTTATAACTGTGAATAATTATTTTTTACAAAATAATCATAATATGTTATTTTTACCTCCTTGTATATAGTCCAAAAAATAAAACAAAAATCATAAAAATAAAATAAAAATAAAAATAAAATCTTCTCCCACTTGTACAAAATACATGTATATATCTTTCACTCTCTATTTAATAGATACCTGTAAATAAATAATAAAAATAACATAAAGAATATTTTATACTCTAAAATTATGTTGTAAATAAATAAAATATAAAATTTGGGGTATTTATGTAAAAATAAAAATATAAAAATTGTATAAAATACATAGGTATATTATACATGTATATAATACATTATACTGTATATAGATTAATTTATTTTTCCTAAAAATAATTAAAAATTACATAAAAATTACTTGAAAATTAATAAACAAATTTCATTTTATTCATTTTTTAAATTAAATTCATTTATTATTTTTAATTTATTTATCTTTATTTTTCCCCACTATTTTGTCTTGTAGTCAATTATGTCTTCTTCCTCAGCCCCTTCTGATTGGGCCACATCAAATTTGTTGATCGAAGTCAACTGACCCATCTGCCACTTTTTCTTCTCAGACCTAGTTTGCTCACTTTTCACTGAAGTTTCTGGACCTGATCCGATCAAGTTTATCTTCGAGTAGCGGGTCCGATTAAAGAGGGAAGGTCCATGATCCACACCCGATGACATCCGACCCTCGGTTGCGCACCCTTGCTTCATCTTTCTCGAACCCTGCAGACTATATAACCTCCTGGAGCTCCTTCTTCTTCCACATCTTTGGCAACCACTCTTCGTCTGAGGAGATCTATCCACCTCCTGTGAGTGACAACGCATGAGAGAGGAACGTGCAGCGAGGTGTTTGAGCCACGAGCCTTTGATCCGATGGTTCCTCCGCCATGCTCCATCGCGAGGTGAGACAAGCCTCTAGGCTCGTCGACCCATCGAGGCCGTGACCCCCAGAGGTCCCCGACCTCCAGCATAGACGACATCGTCCATCAAGTAGCGTAGATTTAACCTTTTACTACATTTGATTCGCGTTTTGAGGTAGCAGTCGAGTTTCCACTTCCGAGCTCCATTAACCTTGGTCGGAGCTTCCTCTTGCTGTGTAGAGAGCCACCACCTTCACTAGACTTCCCTTCATCTACTACGCCCATCCATTCACCTCGTTCTACCCCAGAATAAGCTCTCGGCCCCTCCTCCACCGTTGCTTCGTCAGAGGGACACGTCATGCTCCATCAGCCACCTATTTCGAGATTTAACGGGTCGAGGTACTTTGCCCTCGACCCTGTGGTTTATCTATGTAGATTAGAACACGAGAGAACCTCCTCTGGAGGCCAAACACCAAGGCTAGTAGCTCTAGGCTTCACAGCTTGCCGAGACTTCATCCGAGGTCCGGCGACCTTCTGAGCAGACCCCCAGCTGCAGACTATCATCGTCGACCTTTCCCCTACCAGAGCAGCTTGTGAGGACATCCCTGCAGCGTGTATTAGCCGAAGCTCGCCGGAGGCGAGTTCTTCGGTGTTCTTCCAGGATTCGTCCCAGCCGTCCGATCAAGATCGTCTCGAGTTCTAATCCACACCATCCATCTACGGGGAGACTTCGGCCATAAGATCCATCTGAGGATCCATCCAGAGCCGTCCATCACTGAAGCGGTACCATCAGATCTCAGTCGTTCATCCGTTAAGTGGATCGCTCTCGATCGTTGGATAGATGATAATAAAGGGTAAATTGTACCTAGGCCCTTTCTTGTCTTGCAATTACTTTTTAGTCTTGTAAATATCTATAGTAGTTATTTTTATTTAGAGTATTTTGTAGTTTAGACCTATAGTTTTTAATATTTGCATTTCAGTCCCTCCAAATCTGAGGCATGTGCCGTCCCACGTGACTTGTTGGGTTGTTTGCATGTATTATCCTGAACGTTTACGTTGTTATTGATTGAATAAAAGTTTATGATATTTACAATTATACCCATGTGAACCGAGATCATGTGTAGTGTGCGTATCTATCTGGGATTTTTGCAATATTAGCCCTGGGTATTTATTATGTTATGGATTGACTTGTAACTTTTCAATAAATGTAAGTAGGTCCATGTCTACTTTATGTTTTGTTTTCAATCAAATATTTATTAAATCAACTCCAAAAAATGAAAAAAATCCCATTAGCTCTTGCTATTGTGTAATATTTATGGCAATTTTTGTGAATTGATTTAATTTTATTTGATATTTTCTAAAAATCAAAAACCCCTAAAAACGTGTCTATCTATTTTATAAAATACCAAAAATATAAAAATAGTCTCAAAATTCCATAAAAATTCCCGTATATTTGTTTTATTGTGTTCTTACTTCAGTACCATTTTTGTTGCATTATTTTCTATAAAAACCGTAGAAAACATAAAAGACTAAAAATCTTATAAAAATCATTAAAAATTCTACAAAATCAAAAAAATGAGATTTTAGTTCATGTAGTTAGATCTTTTAATTTACTTTATCATAAAATTGGCAACGAGGACTTTTGGGCAATTTTAGCTTTTTAAATTTGCCTTTTTGTCAGGGTTGAACAATGTGTTGTTGTTTTGTGCATGTTTCATTTTTATAAAATCAAACAAAATCTGAAAAAAAACTATAAAACATCAAAAACACTTGCATATTTGAAATATATAAAAATATTTTTATTTTTAAATTTTGAGCATTTTTAGTGTTAATAAAAAATGTTTGAGCTTGATTTTCTTTATCTTCTTATTTGTTTTCCTATTAGAAAATATAAAAATATAAAAAAAATGCAAATTAAAAATCACAAAAAAAATGCCTTTTATTTTTTGATTATCGACTACTTTGTAGGATTTGCTCGTGTTCCTTGTGTTCGACCCTGGTTGCTATGCCAGGATAAATAAACAGCGGAGACCGCTACATTAGATTTTTGTGCTTAATTATTTTAAGTGTGGTCTTTATTTTCTTGTTGAGTTCAGCTCGAGTGGTTGAGGTCGCAACGACCTTTGATATCACTTAGCCTTGATCGCCCGAGCGCTCATCACTATCCTCCTCGTCTAGCGCTCCTGGATCTCCATGTGGTCTTTGCTCAAATGAGGTACCGCTGGCTAGCATCCTACCGCTCCTAAATGTCACAAATTCAGCATCAAATATGTAGGAAGAAATATCGCCCAAGGAATCACTAGGAGTGGTAATCTCTGTGAACTGTACCTGCTCAGACTTCCTCTTCAGATTGTTTGGGTTCGGCTCAATCTGAGCGGTTATGGCAGCCTTGCCTTTGATTATTTCCCTCATCTCCTGTCGGAACTCGTCCATTTCCCGCTGGAAGGATGCTTGTTGATCTGAGAGTAGGCAAGTGATGAATCTAAGATTCATCACTCTAAAAGTCAATAATTAAGCTCTAATCCCTAAAAATCATTGGCATTTCTTCATTTATTCTGCATAATTAGCATTCATGCATGTTTTGATAAAAATTGCATTTTATCACTTATTTTCGCATAAAATAAGAAGCCAAAAATTCCAGCCAAATTGACATGCAAATTGGCCTAACTTCCCTGATTTTAAACTAATTCATGCTAACTCCAATTGACCCAATACCACCTCCACTATGTACATATCACTGACAAAAATAAATGAAAAGTACAAAAAAATCACTAACCTAAAATAAGTAGACTAAAAATCCAAACCCTAGTTCTAGGATTTCTGGACTAAAACCTTAATATCTTATTGATACAGTGTCTGATTTGATCCTACTTACTTTTGAACTAATGTAGATTCAATTACCTTCAAAACAAGACCAAGCTCAAGTGAATCAGAGTTCATATGTGAAAGTTGGGTTTTGGGCCTCTTTTGTAAATTTCGTATTTTAACGGTTTTTGACCTATTATTTTATGTACATAATTAACCCATTTTATTTGATTCATTTTTCATTTATCTTCTTTTATGAAAGTTTTATTAAAATGCACAAAAATCCAAATCCAAACTGAGCTTGAAATCAAAGAAACTAACTGAGTCCGAGTCTTCACTAACTATATGTGAAAAATTGGTCTTTTTCATCTTTTCTTTTATTTCTTCTTTTATTACTCAATAAAAATAAAAAAAATAGATTAATGTGTAGATATTTATCTTTGATTTTATCATATTTTTTCGGATTTTTATCTGGTTTGAAAATGACAAAAAATTATAAAACCCAAAAATCAAGATATTCTATGTACATGGGATACCCCAAAAATATCACTTTGCACAAATGATCGATTTTGGTTTTGGTGTCTTCATAAAATTTATAGATCTCATCAAGATGAGCAATGTTCGTTAAGAAACTTTTTCGATCCGAGTCATTTACTATTTTTTACATATTTATTAAGGTATTTATTTTAAAATTTTTGTGGGGCTGACATGTGGCGGCTCCTAGAGCCGCCACGTGTCACCATTTTTTGAGGTTTTTATATTTCGCTTTTTATAAAAAAAAATAAAGCCATCCACGCAGCGCTACTAGGGACGTCCGATCTCGGCCGATCGGACGGCGCCTGTAGCCCGTCGTCTTCCTCTCCCATCCTCTTTTGCTCCGCCAGTGATTTCACCGCCGCCCCATGCTCGCGAATCCCTCCTGCGCGATCTTCTCCCCCGCAGACCCTCGTCGAATCCCCACGAATCTTGCACCTCCAATCTCCATCAAACTCAATCGCGATCAGTCCCTTCTCGCGAATCAATCGATGCCACAACCTTCCTTCTCTAGTCAACTCCCCTCGACCCTATTTAAGCTCCATCGCACCACCGATCAGACCCATCCGCCGATTGCACACGATAAGCACCCCGGCAGTGACAGCCCGGAGTCCCGTTCGTCTCCAGCGAGATCCGAGTTTCGTAGCTCGTCGCAGTCCCACGACCGAGATCCCCACGTTTGTTGCTGCTTCGCTCCGACACCGCCGTCGAGCCAACGCCATCTTCATTGACAACCGCCAATGTCTTCGACTTCATTGCCATTCTTCATCGACATCTTCTTCCAACGCCATCGATAACATGCCAGCTCCCCGACCACAGCTCCATCATCGTAGCTCACTTCTCTGCCAAGGGCATAATCACCAGCATCGGCTCTTTCACAGAAGGTCCATCAGAACACCGTCCACCACTGTTCCCTCTCCCCATCGAAGGCCATCCGTCGATCTATTCTCTAAATCAACCACCGGGGTGACAACCTGGTCCTCCTCATCCCTCGGCGAGATCCGAGGCCCCAGGCCTCATCGCAGAACAGCCTCGATCCTACTGCCTTCGCTCCAACCATCGTAGACGTCGAGCCCACGATGCATCTTGCATTTACGTCCATCTTCATTAACTTGTTGCACCAACGTCGGGAGCTCGGATCCTCCGCCTGAAGCTTCTGGCTTCCCTTCTTCATCGCCATCACTTCCAACATCCACTCCGCCGCAAGCTTCGCCAACACATCGATAGCAACGTCTTCACCACGCCTATGACAATACCATCGCTTGCGATGCTCCACCTTCGCATCTAGCGAACCACTGCCAGGAGCCTTAGCTACTCCGAGCACTAGAGCTTCATTGGTACCCCCCTTCTGCCAAGGCATCACCGTCATCAACACTACTCTTCCACTGCTAGGAGCTGATCAACCACCCGCCGCCCCAGGCTCACGTGCTTCGCACATAACCGTTGGGGAAATTTCGGAAGACCCCTAGTGGGTTAGCATATTTGCAAAGGAGCCCTGCCACTCAAAGGTCGCGTTCCTGGCACATGACCTCTTGAGTATTTTGTAGTAGTACACCCAAGGGTATTGGTATTTACATTTTTATCCATGCCTTACATTTGTTACTTATTGTAATTGTAGTAATACCCCTGTGTTCTCCTTTAATTTTGGACCTCTAAGTTGCACATTTTTATTATTTAAAAAATAGCATTATGTTCGTCAATTAATTCTCTGCATCTTGGCATATGTTGGACATTTTTGTGATCTTTGGTTAATTAATAATTAATTGTTTTGTGGAAACTTGCTTAATTTGCCTATTTTGTTCTTGAATATTCATAAGTAATTAACCGTTGCTTTAAAAATTATCAAAATTCAAATATTGTAGAATTAATTATGTTTTACATCATGCCTAAAAAGAATTGCATTTGCATGCATCGTTTGCTTCTAAAAATCATTTTGCATATTTCAATATTTAATTTTTAATAGGTATTAAAACTTATATTTTTGAGATTTACAATTTTTCTGAGATCCATCACCTAGTAATAGATCATAGATAATTTTATCCCTTAAAAATAATTAGGCTTAATATTTATTATAATTAATAATTGAAATCCACTTTGTTTGCATTCAAAAATCATAAATTATTTATCTTGCATCCAAAACTTCCAAAAAATACATTGTATTCATTTCATCGTAATTGTCATCTTGGTCAAGTTTCATATTTTTCGGACATCGTTTGATTGATATTCATTTTCTAGTCCTTAACATTGGCCAAATTTACATTTTGCATCCCAAATTGCATTAAAAATATAACAAAAGACCGCCTTAAAAACCGTGCACGAACTTTGATAGACAAAATTCTAGATTGTTCCTTTGCCTCCTTGTGTTCGACCTTGAAACTTGCCCAAGTAAAATAAACATAAAACCGCATTGATTAAAATTGATTAAATTTCGTGTGGTTATTTCTTGACCGATTCTGATTGCCCACCTACAACGAAACAACACATTTAATTTAAACGCACGATAATACACGACATTTAACCAGGGCATTTCTACGACTCGTCAGATGGCATCGTTGCCGGGGAGGCAAACGTCTTAGATTTTGTCTAAAATTTTTTCGGTTTTTCGCATTCGGGGAGTCGGACGCTCGAATTTTTCACTGTAAATTCCATTTTTTTTCTCTGTATTTATTTTTATTTTATTTTCAGCATTTATTTTTTATTTATTTTTGAGTCACTTTCTTACTCTCTCTCTTATTTTTTCCTGCAAGGCACCCGGCGTACGTGGAGCAGTTTTTCAAGAATCGACGCATCTTCACCGACTTCCAAAACGTCGCATTAAATATTATGATCGAGACAAGTCTTGAGAGAGCGTAGAGTCTAGGATTTACTTTTCTGCAATTTTAATTTCTGTAATTATTTGCTTATTTCTAGCGGTGTTCGTTTGGACTCTCGTGTATGCAACAAGACCTCAAACTTTTTCTGTGGTATGTCGTGGCCTGTTTCACTCTCCGGTGAGGGTAGGGCCTGACTTGAGTGGAGCTTAGGATAGATTTGCACATACGGCTATTAAAGCTTTTAAATTTGTTATTGTGCTCATAGGACTTAGGGCCACTCTTCACTTTAATTGAGACGCACATTAGATCGTTCAACTTAGTCAAATTTAACTCAATTCTTCCCGGCTAATAGAACTTTCTGCTAGGTGTGGTTTTCATAGGCTTGCATTCATTTATAATAATATTTCAATTCTTGTACTGCATCCACATGGAGATTGTGAGGAATCATTGTAAGTCTTCTAACTGAGTACATCATCGTTTTTCACGTATATTGGCTTTTCCAAAATTTCTCCCTCCTATTTTGTCACATATTTTCTAAAGGAAATTTGGACTGGACGGTAGACGTGCATTTGTGCTCACCTTAAATTTTCAGTAATCATCTAATTAAAATTAGGACTACTAAATATAGTTGATTTTAAACAACCCATAAAATCAAGAATTTTTGCAGGAGAGCAACCCCGACCTTGGATTCTTTTATTTTTCTGAGTGAGCGAGAGACGACACTTAAGGATAGAGCCCAAAATCTGGATTTTTATATTGACTACTGATTCGACAAAATGATTAGTTACTTTTCAGTAAGGATCTACGGATAGCCGGTAAACGGTCTGGATTTCCTTAGCAGAGTGGGTGGTTTAAAGGACACTGCGCAAGGCTCCGTTCTTAAGTAACACGGGTAGTCGTTTTATAGTCCGTACTTACACCCATACTGGTTGAAAGTAGGTGCAACTAGTCATAAGAATTCGGGCCAGTCATTAAGAAAATTTCGGCACCTAACATCCCGGTAATTTTTTTCCAAGATTGATTTATCACCAAATTAAAATTGAAAAGATAAATTACCGAACTCTTGCCGCTTCATTGAGTAAGTTTGTGAGCCTAGGGTTTGATTTGTGTGCGTGAACCGATTTAGAAAATCAAAAGCCGCACACTTGTGCCATCACTCTCTCTTCTTGATTTGAAATAGATCCATTATGTCAACCAATAAACCTCCTTCAAAGATTATGGAACTTTTGTCCAAGTACCCTCCAGATCCGTATTGTGAAAATGAATTCGTCAAGGTCAAACCCAAACCGTCATTCATTTCAGCTCTTTTAAAAATGGTGGAACATTTATCGAAGAATACATCAGAGCTATACTATGAAAATGAATTCGTCTCAGTTAGACCCAAAGCTGCAAAACCTCCTCCAACTACACATCATCCAACTTCCACAAGAGACTCTCAACCACCAATAGATCCAACACTCTCTACAAATCCGATCTACTTCATGAATGAGAATCCTTTGTATTCGGATCATACAAACCAACAATCAACTGAGGTCTCTACTTCCTCATATGCCAATCCTCTCTATTCCGATCATACAATCCATCCTTTATATTATGTATATGTCAATCCATCAATCATGGGAGATTATAACCACATGATCAAATTTAACACTTCTTCAAATCTTTCACCTTCCCCACCCTTGAACACAAATGAGCAACCATCATCTTGGAATAACCATGACAACCCCATCTTCAAACATAACACTCATACAGAGGACTGGACTG
Organism: Ottelia alismoides; assembly: GCA_037367405.1. Classification (NCBI taxonomy): domain Eukaryota; kingdom Viridiplantae; phylum Streptophyta; class Magnoliopsida; order Alismatales; family Hydrocharitaceae; genus Ottelia; species Ottelia alismoides. The sequence goes on from JAZKJV010002821.1 coordinate 596,602, forward strand.
ATGACATCGATACACATAAACCCTGTATGGTGACTCTACGATATCAGGGTCCGACCAATCATGATCAAAGGAATGAACTCTACTCAGACTAACTACACATGCCCGAATCACAACATGGTTTCTATCCTATTGAGAAGACTCCTTCCATGATTTTAGAGGATAAATTTTCAGAAAATAAAGATCACATATTCTATGTTCCAAGAAGATCTTCTCCCAGATCATACATGAAAATGGAAGATGAAATGATTGGATCTCAAGATGGAAAATAAAAGAATACTCATGAAACAACACAAACTACTCCAGAAAATTCTTTGGAGGATGACATTTCGAGGATCACTAAGAGATATGAATTAATGGAGGAAAAATTCAGAAATTTTACTGACCGACTCAGTTTATTTTATGAAAGCTCGGGTACGAAAGTGGAGGATGAAATAATTGGATCTAATATTGAGAACCCCGAGGATATTCAGAAACTCATAGACAACATTCACCCTAGGGATGACTCTGACAGCAACACATCTGCATACTATTCCCTTAGGAATAACTCAGACTCTGATTCTTACTCAGCTAATCAAAACCTCTTCTCATCCACGGAAAACACCACATCACCACACCACACCGAAAACACCAAAAAATTGAAAATCGAGAAAAATTCATAAAAATCGAAACTGGAGAAGATCTGAAAATTTTGGATACTGCTTTACGGGAAGCACTGGAGAAAAGATTGATTTTTAAACCTCTCTTTATATAGGCCATTGAACACTTCCCGACCTTAAAGGATTTGTAATGGACAAATAAAAGATGAAAAAGTTGGGCAGGATAAAAACAAAGACTGAAAGACACATCTTGTCAATGGCCTCCTCCTTGGTGCTGAGGAGAAAAACCAAGAGCCAGATAGTGAAGCAGTTTCTCAGATTTGACTGTAGAATCAAAGACATGATATTTACCCATGCTCGAATTGATGACGATTCACCAATCAATGTCCTCCCGACCTTTGTATTTCACGAGCTCAAACTCGAACCTATCAGGAAGATATGAGAGATCGTTCAACTGGTTGATCGATCAATAAAGCGACCGAGAGGAACCATTTTTGTCATCGTGACATTCCAAGGTGCTCCGCTCAAAGTGGACTTTACGATCATTGATATTGAGCATCAAGGAAAATTCACCCAGTCTCCAATTATTCTCGGAAAGCCATTCTTAGCATTGGCTAAGGCAATTATTAAGTGTGAGACTCGGGAAATCAATTTTACATCATTAGAAGCACTCCGATCTCACCTAGTCTTTGAGGAACCATGATTTTCTGAGGCAACCCATGGTCCTCGAGAACCGTAACCATCAAGCGGTAGAAGAGCCCTATCCCGTTGCTACATCTGAGATAGCGGTTGTTAATGAGACTATTGGTTTAGAGACCCTCCCTCATATTCCATTCCCAGTTGCTCTCACCATGGAAAATCGAATATATGAATCATATGATCCTGAGACTTATGCATGGGCACACCTTAAGTCAACCTACTCTGACTACCTTGATCAAATCAACTCGACACATAAATTCTCCAACATCTAATCAATTGAGAACGAACATGCAGAGACTCTCCCCACTGTTTCAATTCCTGTGGATTTCGCCATAGAAAAATGTTTCTTATATGATCCTGAGACATATGCATGGGCTCACCCTGAGTCAACCTACGCTTACTACCTTGACCAAATCATTCCAACGAAGGAGTACACCAACATCTAGAAGACTAAAAACAAACACGCAGGACGAACAATGACCAAGAAGAAAAGTTTCAATGGTTATTCATCTAGCGACTCAAGTGGACCAACAACTTCACGAAACAAAATAACTACTCCTGCATCTAAAAAGAAAGTCGCCTTTGACCTTTCAGAAGAGGAATCGTCTGATGATCCCTCATCAGGTCCGGAAAAGGTAATCTACATGAGTGAGGTCTGTTCGGCAGTTCTAAAACCATATCTTTGCAAGGATCCAAACTTCGATTCCCATTGGACAACTCCCATTCCACACTATTATTCATCCAAAGACGATTCTCCTAGTCTCATCAAATACACTGGAATAATTTCGTATGAGCTAAGTGAGACTGGTGCTTTAGAGTATTCATCCGAGGACGAATCACTTGATCCCAAGAAGGAATGAATTTTGAGAAAACAACTGAAGAAACAACTAAAAGACAAGAATATCTAGAGTGCCTCTACTTTTAAATATTATTACTCTGAGGATAACTCCGATGATGGTTATCTTTCATCTGACACATACGCTTCATCTACTATCCAAAATGATTTCTCGGAGGATAACACTGATAAGAGTTGGGAATCATATGCTCCATCTCCTTCTCATCATTATGATCTCCCACCACAGGCTCACAAGAAGATCGGTCAAAAACCGCCTTAATCATCGGCTACCCACCCTCCCTCCCAACCCCATCAGTCTCCTAGTACATTTTCTTTCTTTACTTAGGCCAATGCCTAAGTATAGGGGGGACCGATGCCATATGTACATACCATTCTCCCCATCTCACAATCATTCCATTCCCACCCTTCTTCTGTACTTAGGCTGACTAGAGCCTAAGTATAGGGGGAACCGATACCCATATGTAGATACTCTCCTCATTCACATATCCCAACCACCTCATTTTTTCGCTCTTCTTTTATACTTAGATTGTTCATAGCCTAAGTATAGGGGAGCGGATTGATCTATCTTTTTCTTTTTTCACTCTCTTACACTTAGCCTGAGCTATGTCTTCTTTAAGTTTCTTGTGCTATGAGGACAGAGCACTCACTAAGTATAGGGGGATGTGTATATATACTGTGTATATATTTTACTCATATCTCGTACTTTTGCATAAGTCTATATGTATTTCCGGGGTGCGTAACTAACTTGCACAAAAAATAACAACAAACAAACAAACAAACAAACAAAGTTTTGCTACTAACACTGACTGTGTCCAAGCAAAATTTTTGAAAAAAAGGGGCTTCTTATTCATTTTTGCATAAAAATTTTCAAAATTCAAAAAAAAAACTTGTTTCTGCATTTCACACACCTGCACTTCATCCAGCATTTCATGCATTTGCATTTGTGAAAAGTCCTTGGATTCTGAACCAAGTTATGAGAAGAAATTGAGAGTGGTCTAGACTTGACCTTAATCCACCTAATTTTTAGAGGAATTTCATCGAGATAGGATTTTAGAAACTTCAGGTCTATGACTTAATTATTTGAGTTCCACTGACAATGTACAGCGTTTGACTCTTGGTGTCTAACCTGGTCTCTTCATTCTGGGTACGACTCTGGAATAAGGAATTAATTTGTACTCTCGCACTATGCACTTAGCTCAACTCAGACGGGGTGTTGGAAGCCTGTGTGAGTTTCTTTTCTGGTAGCAT